>JAZGTN010000236.1:1200000-1940451 GCA_037783415.1 Leptasterias polaris
CACAGCAGCACTCTGATCATCGTTTTACGACTGGAAATAAGACTAGTAGTAGGAACACGCCGGCCATTATTTTATGGGAGTCAAAATCTTGACTCCCATAAATGGCGGACCGTGTTAGTTCACGAATAAAAGGAAAACCACACAGTTTTGAGGAGTGTTTGTGTGGATCATTATATTCTACTTTTAAAACATCTTTCCAACCGTGTTCATTTCACATCAAACGCTTGTTATATAGCCCAAAGCGCCCAATCCGAAGGCAACGTGTCCTAGCTTTGATCATCATGAATTCTACTGTTATGGCCCCGACAGTAGAAATGCCTAAAATACCACAACCTTTTGCATTTACAAGTGCAACTATTACGTGGAGCCTACATGTTTCTAAGTTTTGGTCCAAAGGAGAGGAGACTCGATGTTTGGCAAGTTAAAACTAAAAAAATGTATCTATAGGGACTGTTTACATCGCGCGCAGTGAGGTAAAAGATTTGCCTCGATTTCAGGGTCGCCTCGTATACAGGACGTCCTACGATATCACATTTTCACCAATTTAAGAAAATGATAAAATAGAATTAGCAGTTGCAAACTGCTTACCAACCAAAAGGACCTGTGGTATAAATGCCAAAAATAAGTTAGTGGCCTGACGTTTCGACCCTAGCAGAGTCTTTCTCGAAGGCTAAATGACAACACAACACACAGACAAGAGTTGCAAGAGTAGTCAAGTGGAAATACATGAATAGAGAAAGTGGAGGGAGAAAAGCAGAAAGCATTCAGAGAAGGCAGGGGGTAAGCAGGGATTATGTAGACAAGGTGGGGGGGGGGGGGGGGGGGGGTTATGAAGGGAAGGGGATAGCTTGACCACAAGAAGTTGGGAACACAAAGGACAAAATGGAAGGTTAGAATGTCTGCTTGTATGTGTTGTGTTGTCATTTAGCCTTCGAGAAAGACTCTGCTAGGGTCGAAATGTCAGGCCACTAACTTATTTTTTGAATTGAAGAAAATGAACATTCCATGGCCGATTACAATTGGGCGTTAGAACGTCGTTTTTACAAGTAAATGCACACACAACTTTTCAAACTTACATCGATGGAGATAAAGTGTTGATTAGATTGTTCTTGCTCTTTAATTGCTGGTCAGATCATGACAGAGCCTTTCTCTATGGTCAGATCATGAAGGAATTCGGGTCAGCCATAGGTACGGCATTTTTACCCTATCTTCGGAACAGCCATTGTCATAACACGAACATTGCCAGAAAGACGAACACCAATACAATCGTTACATCATTCTGCCGATTCCAATCAATGAAATTTTCACCACCTGTTTGCTCGCACAGACATTAATTTTAAATACTCTTTGCCATGTATTTTTATCAGGAACTGGAGTTCTTATACGGTTAACATTGTAGATAGGTTTACGTATGCCCCATTGTCTATTTTTTTTAGTGAACTTAAAAACCACCCTTTTAACCTATAAAGGCACTGGACACATTTGGTAATTACACAAAATATATATTAGCATAAAAACTTACTTGGTAACGAGCAACGGAGAGCTGTTGATAGTATAAAACATTGTGAGAAACGACTCCCTCTGAAGTAACGTAGTTTTTGAGAAAGAAGTAATTTCTCACTAAAGTATTAAAAGACTTCAGGCCTGAAGCCCTTTTTAGGCATCTGAAAGCACACAAATTTGTGCAACAAGAGTGTTTTTTCTTTCATTATTTTCTTGCAACTCCGATGACCAATTCAGCCCAAATTTTCACAGGTTTGTTATTTTATGCACCAAGTGACAAAACTGGTCTTTGATAATTAGGCCTACCAAACGTGTATTGGCTTTGTCCTGGTTTCCATCGTGTCTGCTTCTGGTGCTCGTCTGTTCGCTGTTCTTTGTTTGTGAGTCTACGTGTGTTTTTTGGGCTTTGTTGCTGTTTTGGGGTCGGAGTGACACACCTCTTTGGTGATAGTGTTTTATTTCACTTTTGTCTTTCTCCAAGGCAGCCCTTTTTGTTGTTGCTTGTTTTCCCTGGTTTGTTGTCCAACTTCTATTTCCTTTGTTTTGTTGTGGTCCCTTTTGGTGTGTTCTCTCTTTGCCTTGTTTATTTTGTATCGTTTGCTTTTTTCACTTAATTTCTATCCATGCTGTATATTGGGATGGGTCTGTTTATAAAATTTGTATTATTTTTCTATATTTTACTTTATGTGTATTATTTGCTTGTATTGTTTTTATGCCTGAATAAAGTATTATTACTATTATTATAACCAAACCCAGGCTTGAAGGGAAGACTATAGTCTGCACCCTTTGTTTAATGCTATTGTTATTATTATATCAACACTAGATGGCGCTATTTCCACAACCCATGTTGCCAAGGGCGCACCACACTAATTAATCTCCCATAGGAACAAAATAATGCTAAATAATAAATATTCAAAAATACTCAACAAATCGTTTTGGCAGGTTAGCCGTTTGGAATTTTTTCTAGCGACCCCAGAAAATGAACTTTTTCCCAGACCGACTTGCTGCCAGTTTTCGTGAAGCACTTCTCCACTAATTGCCAAGAAAAATAGGGCCAACTTAAACGCCTAAATTTATCAAGTCTCCCCAAAAGTTGAAACACAATCTATTAATTGCATGACCCCCAAAAACATTATAATTTAATTTGCTGCTTACGCCTACACATTGTTGTTTTGAACAACCTTTTCACTTATTTTTGTTTAAAAAAATGTTTTTAGATTAACCATGCAGTGTATAAATTATATATATAGTTATTTGTTGATGGTGAATATCAATAAAGAATTAGATTTTTCTGAAGGAAAGAAATCTGAGCTGTTCATCATAGATTTAAACATTTTGTCGGGGTGCCAAGAAGAATGATTGATGTACATTGTGTGTAGTTGTATAGAAAAAGGAGTCAGGATCGAAGGGTCAACGGTGTTGGGGCGAGTTTGTTACCGTCGACTTTTCTAGGAGCGAAATGACTGACATCCACAGATAAGTTCTCATATTATGCACATTACAACAACGTATCAATGCGCTTTGCATATTTTTGTGCACTGTTCTTTGGGTCAATAACATTCCTGTAACTTCTTTATCAGCTCCCTGGAGAGTATACAGCCGGGCTGCCGTGGCGCTCCGAAATCCTTTTCAAACACAACATCAACTTCTACCCGCCTCGCACCCATTTAATGATTTATACCCCCCAAGTCGAAGAAAACAAAGCATCTTGCTCAATGACACAAGATCGGGATTCGAACCCACACACCCCACCAGAACTTGAATTCTACGCTCTAAACTGCTCGGCCTTGACACTCCACGTGTTATCAAGACAAACAAACAAAAACACTCGATCACCGAATCACTACACGTATCAAATGAAGGCTGAGACTTTTAGACCCTCTAGCTTCATGAAAAATAATACCCCGGTACCAATATGCAAAGTATGCAACTCAAAGTATGTGATAAATATGGTGGCCCTGAAGGGACATCGCATATCGCATACGTGTGCGCACACGTATGCAATGTCGTGAAACAATTCGCGAATATGTGCGCACACGTATGCAATGTCGTGAAACAATTCGCGAATATGTGCGCACACGTATGCAATGTCGTGAAACAAATCGCGAATGTGTGCGCACACGGTATGCAATGTCGTGAAACAATTCGCGAATATGTGCGCACACGTCTGCAAATATATTTGCAATGTCGTGAACGTTTATTGCATACCAAGTTGCATACCTTTGAATAAAATGTCTAATGATCTGGGGGGTTTCTTGCCTACAGTGAGATTAGCGGTAGTCATTGCAGCGGTAGTCATTGTTGTGAGGCAAGCGAGGCGGGTGGCGTATTTCTTTTAGCCATGCTTACAGGAGCCTGACTGTAGCGCCACGTACTCCCTAGGTCTCTAACAAATTGTCTGCAACTATGACATCATCCCAAAGGTATGCAACTTGGTATGCAATAAACGTTCACGACATTGCAAATATATTCGCACTCGTGTGCGCACACATTCGCGATTTGTTTAACGACATTGCATACGTGTGCGCACATATTCGCGAATTGTTTCACGACATTGCATACGTGTGCGCACATATTCGCGATTTGTTTCACGACATTGCATACGTGTGCGCACATATTCGCGAATTGTTTCACGACATTGCATACGTGTGCGCACATATTCGCGATTTGTTTCACGACATTGCATACGTGTGCGCACATATTCGCGAATTGTTTCACGACATTGCATACGTGTGCGCACACGTATGCGATATGCGATGTCCCTTCAGGGCCACCATAGATAAAGTATGGGACAAAATTTGCGACATTGCAAATTTGCAAAAATATTTGCTATGTGTGTGTCTCTTCAGGGGCACCATGCCATAGCATGCAGAGTGAGCTGTGCCATCAAACTTTTATCGCGCAAGGCATGTGTCAAAGTTCATGTGATTTTTGCATCTATTTTGCATTTATGACGTGTGGGTGCCAGGTTTGCTGATTAATATTCATATAACAAGTGTTGACGTCCTCATTTTTCGATCAACGAATCTTGTTTTAAAAGTGTTGCCCTTAATATCTAGATGCACATTATGGCACTGTTTTGTATATTGAGTATCCAGGAATGTCAACTGTACATTTGTTTGTGTTTTTTGTGGATGACGTTCATGCAAAAATAAGAAAAGACGAAGAATGTAATTTCTGCCCAAAATTTTACCAGCACGAACTCCACCTACAACCATTATGTTGATCAGGGTTCGTCGATCATGGACAAATTACAGGTTTCATTCAAACTGTCTTTGTAAAGTTTAAATTTTGTTTGACTTTAATTTTATATATTTATTACCTCCAGAATTTTATAAAAGATTCTTGTATACATAAATATGAAACTTTGTTTCAAAAAAGAAAACAATTATGACAATGAAACTTAAATATAAACAAACAGGTCCCTCAATTTGTGGAGACTTACCTTCAAATTAATGTGCAATTCCGCCCATGCGCATTACACTTTCCAGGTGCCATTTTGCTAAAGATCAGCAAAGGGGAGTTGGATGAAAACGACTAGAAAATCTACGAAAATTACATGAAAAATCATTATCGACAGTGTATGAACCCATTTATTGAAAAGGTAAGATGTTGTACCAAGTACTGGTGATGTTCGTCTAGGTTTTTGTTCCATTTATGTTGATTTCTTGAAGCCAAACGATCTGTCAGTTTGCTCGCAAGGAAGTTGTTTTTCTGGCGTGGGCCTGCGTTTGCTACGTATGGATGGAGATGGGTGCGTTGTTGGTGATGTTTTCCGAGTTCATTAGTTATGCAGAAATTGTACTGTCTGCGAGGAACTCACTCGCAGGTTTTACGTTGGGACTGCTTCGTCATGCAATTTTTACTTCAAAAGAACCTACATTTCTGAAACTTTTTCCATGTCTTTGACATGGAAATTTAACAGAAAGAACGTTTTTCCACTTTCTAGTCTGGACTTAAAAATACATTAATGGTTGATGTTACATAGGACGATCTGCGACGATTTGTTAAATATTAATAATAATAGTAATACTGCGGCCAGTCAGTGCGGGTGGCAGACATCGGTCAGTGGTCAGACGGTTTTCCAATGCTTTCTCCAAATAAAACTGCAAAATATCTCTCGGTTTTTGAACTTGTGACTGCAGACTCGCCTTTTTCCAATTTGTTGAGCCATTTCAGACTTAAATGCTTAAGTCATTACAAAGTGACAACAAGACTAATTTGTAATTGTATAGAAAGTTTATTACTGTAGTTTAGTTTTGTTTTATTCAAGCATTTCTATACAGACAGGACTGTCAGTATATATTGTGGTTTTAAAACAAAGTTGATAAAATAAGTAATTGCAAAAACTAATTAGTGGCCTGACATTTTGACCCTGGTTTTAGCAGAGTCTTTCTCGAAGGCTAAAAAAGAGAAAGACTCTGCGGGTCTAAGTAAACGCCAGGCCATTAACTAATTTTTGCATTTATACCATTATAGGTCCTTTCGGTCGGTAAGCAATTTGTAACAGCTTTACTCAAAATAAGTACTGTTTTCTACAACAATGACTAAGTTGCATACAACGAATATGGAATACAACCAAATAGAAAGGATACAGATAAATACACACAAAATTTAAAACATGTAATGAACAATTATAAGAGAAAACTAAAAATATTAACAACAATATTGCCTTTTTTTTGTAACGCTTGTGAAAAGAAATCGGTTGTCGTTTTTTTAACATTATAAGCTTAAACTTGCAGTGGACATGCTCTAATTACCAAACTTATTGAATGGACTTTTTAAGATTCAAAGCTTTCATAAATCTGTACCAATTGGTTAAACAAAAAATTTAATAAGCCAACAATCAAACGATACGAAGAACAATTTCAAATTGTTTTTGGTTTGCTTCCAATTTGAGACTGCACTTGTTGTGTTGTGAATTTATCTATCTATCTATGCTGGTACTCGTCAACGCCTTTCAGCAACTAAACGAGGGTTGTGTGTGATGTGTCTCAGTTGGTGGACACATGTGCATGGTGCTCTCAAATTTACAAATGGTGCAAGTAAAAATTAGTTCCATGATTTAGGCACTGATGGCTCCCTTGAACTGCGCAACTGTGGGTAGCTCAATGATGACTTGAGGGAGGGCATCCCAGTCCCGCAGAGTTCTTGGAAAGAAGCTGTTCTTGTAGCTGTCGGAACTAGGGCTGAGTCTCATGAATCTGTTTTGTTTTGTTTACTGGCTCTATTGGCTGAAATCAGTTCAATTAATATTTTGGTGATATATTCTCATCACAGTGATCTTCTATGATGGAATGTTGCCCTGACCCTTCAAGTATTATTTTTTTCACCTAGAATTTAAACGTTGCAAAGTTAAGTTGAACTTTTTGCAAACAAAAGTACTCTCAGCTGCAATATAATCAATGATATTAATTTTGTTTTTGTTGAACGGAAATGTTTGACTTCAGCATCAGAAAATTTTGAAAGGTAGATTTTTGACATTAAGTGTTTGCATTAACACAAGTTGTTATAGTTCCACAATATTATAACCCAGGGTTCTGCCCACGGTGGTCGGTGCCGGAAAACCCGACCGGCACTCATGATTCCCCGATCGGCACTCGCAGAATTTTTTCTTTTTCCGACCACCACACATTTTCCCTTTTTTTTTCCCATTTCCTTCAAAATATTTTGAACAACGTGTAAAACAAATTATTTACCAGTAAACAGTTTTATCCAAAGTTTCGAGTAGCCTACTTCTTTGGTTTGAGTCTATTTTAATGATCCAGGATCGAGCATTCCTCCCGCCTGTACGATGTACAATATATCCAACGCACGAAACCTGCGTTGATTTTGCAATGGTTTCCAGTCACGCTGATTATAACTTTACGCTTGGAATACCAGTTTCATCATGTTGCGAACCCTATTCTACAGCGTTTAATACAACGGAAATGAACTGCAGAGTAAGCACCATGCTATAGATGCTGTAAATTGTTTTCCCATGGCGGTAAAGGCGTGCGCGCACTGAGGGCCTACATTCAAGGCACAGCTGCAGCAGGGCGCACGTGTTTAACCACTCCGTGCACGATCGAAAGGAAATTGACTTGACTGTACTAGGAGAAAAAAAATTCCGGCACTAAACAAATCCTGGGCAGAACCCTGATAACCATGTTTATTTTTCAAAAGCCAAAACAAAAGTCCATCAAAAAGTTGTGTATACATGTTTACACTTTTTGTTCAAGACTATCATGCTGTTTCCTTGAAATTTGTTGCTATTGATTTTAAAATATCACTGCATCAGTGATTAACTGTCGCAAATTGTGTATTTAGAACAGCGCCTCACACACTTTGTCAATGTTTTTTATTTTTCATCCCCCTTAACTAACTTAGGTCTAACCCACCAGCATTCTTACGCTACTGCAACATAATATAGAATCATGTTAATCTTTTTGTACTGAGTATACAGTGCTTTAAAAAGCACATTGGTGTAAGAGTAAAACCAAATTATAATCTTTTTGTAGTTCTTAAACCTGTGAAGTTTTCTGTCATTTACATGTACCTTTCATGTGTTTAACCCCCCCCCCCCCCCCCCCCTCTTCAGTATATAAGTTGTTGATAGGAATAATTTATAAATATTGCAAACTGGCAATTCAAAAGACATGCTAACTGGGGTTTGAATTTAGGGTAAACAAATGTGGGCAATTCAAAACTTATGACAAGTAATATTATTACATATGAATGATTTAAATGTCTTGATATTTTGAAACTTCAATGACAAATTTCAAACTGGTATTTCTGATATAATAATAATAAATAACTAGTTCTTATATAGCGCATTTTACAATAACGTATCAATGCGCTTTACATTAGTGCCCTGGTCATTGGGCAAATAACATTCCTTTATTCTTTCTCAGCTCCCTGGGGAGTATACCGTGGCGCTCCGAAGGCTTTTTCAAACACAATATCAACCTCTACCCTTGCAGGTAACCATTTATACCCTTGGGTGAAGAGAAGCAATTATAGCAAAGTGTCTTACTCAAGGACATAAGCGTCATGACCGGGGCTCGAACCCACACCCCGATGACTAAACCACCAGAACTTGAATCCGATGCTCTTAACCACTCGGCTATGACACCCAACATATACTCAGGTCAATGTAGCGGGAGTGAAGTTCCCTGTGGAATTGCCGCTAATTGTTTAAATTATCATTGTTTTTTTAATCATTCTTGTACAGAGTTGTGTCGGCATTGTCTTTGATGGACCTCTTGATGGAGTGAAGCTTCACATTTGGAGCCTCAGCTGTTAAACAATGATCAGTAGAATCAGCTAATATTGGGTGATTAACAATCAAGAGCAATTTTGTTGTTGCTTTGATTTGAATTGAAGTGGAAGACACTGACGATGGCAACTAACCAACCCAAATCCCAAAGTCAGGGACCTGCACTTCCTCCAACCATTCTCATCGTACCCAAAGTCAGCATACAACAGGATAAACCCGCTACTACTCAATCTGAGGGCACATCATCTAGTGTGACAACATCACCGCATACGGCTGCAGGAAATGCACACCAGCAGCAGCAAGTCTTGGTAAATCTACCCTTGCAGCAGTCGCAGCAGCTCACTCAGAACCCAAGTATCTCATTGGGGAATAACATCACTCTGACTGTGCAACCCACCCTGCAAGGAGGGGCAGTGTCACAGATTGGTGGCACCCAGTTTAAATTTGAAGGCACGACATCGGTCCATTCAAACAAGGTAGGGGCATTCCTCAAGCCCCCTGTGAAACTACCCATACAGGTTCCACAGCGGGTGTATAAGAGGTCCGTTGCAGCAATACAGATGCAGCAACTGAAACAGCTTGAGAAACAGGCCAAAACAGGTGGGGGCAATCAGCAACCCAGAATGCCGAGCCAACCAACAAGTCCATTTTCTGCTGTACTGCTGAAACCAAAGCAGGTGCAGGGGAGTGTAACGAGCAGCTTGGCAAGTCCCACACAGAGCCAGGTGGTAACTACTGCAGGTAAGCCCAGTACTGGCAGTCCAACATCAACTGCAAAGAGCCAGCCAGTTCTTGTCCAAACTGCGATGTCACCAAAGATAATAGTCCAAGCCGCACCAACGGGAACACAACAGCAAGGAGTCTCGGGCAAGTCTGTCCTTTTCACTAGTGGGAGATTTACAATATTGCCCAGCACGCAAGGTGGTTTGATATCTCCAACAGCTGTTGCTCACCAATCGAGCAGTCTTGCTGCAACAATGACAAGGACTTCTGCTCCCACTGTTGCTCAACTGGCAAAGCAACAGCGGATGCAGAAAATGGCCCTGGCTGTAGTACAACAACAGCAGCAACAACAACAGCAGCAACAGCAAATAGCATCAAGCGGTCAAAGGCCACTCGCCCTCAAGCAAGCATCTGGTGGTCCTGTTGCTATTTCTCCTGGGGTTACGCTCACACAAACGCAGCTTCAGGCCATGGTGACTTCTACTTCCACTGCACCCATGGGGCAGTTTCAGTTCACCCCTAGGATGCCTCTAACCATCACGACCCAGGCACAGCAACTTCAACAGCAGCAGATCCAGGCGCTAACTCCCAAGACCATTCATGGCAAAATCACACTTGGCCAGGTCGGTGCAATATCCAACGTACACCACATCGCCTCAACCACACCATCAACAAACCCAACCAACATGCCCGGAACAGTCACAAACTCACCAGGGAATATTGTGGCACAACAGGCACCATTAACTATCATTCCAAAACAAACTCTTGCCGGCACCAGTTATATACTCTCATCAACTGGTATTCACCAAGTGCCAACAAGTCTCCAGGGAACATACCTACAGCCAGGGAGTGCACCTCTCAGTAACCCTGTCCAGGCCAAGCTGATCCAAACTCCGGTGCCTGGAGGGGTATCTACCCACAGTGGGTTTCCAGCCAACATCATGTTGCAGGCTGTACCACAAACAAGCCAGGCACAGCTGAAGGGAAGTAGTCCTGGAAGCCAGACTCCTCTGGTTACAGTCCACAGTTCCAACTCTGCTTCTGTTGTTCAACCTCAGCTGATACAAACATGCGGTGCACAGGCAACTATAGGCTTGATTCATGTGAGTATTAAATACCAGTCTGGAAAAATCTACACATTGCCTTTTAAAAGAACATGTAACTGCTCTCCAAATCAGTCTGCCAAATAAGCTGGGGTCTGGGTCTTTCACGTACTAAAAGTTTGAAGTTTGATATTATAGAAACTTCCTTGTTGGTCTCTTTATGGCTTTTGGGAGTTTATTAAAAAAAAAAAAAAAAAAGACTGACATGAAATCAATATGTCACTAATCTATCATTGACATATCAGCTCCAAAGATTTCAAGGGATTTTTGAAGTTGTCAAAACTTCAAGAAAAAAAATTAATTTGGTTTTATTGTTTTTGGTTGGGATAAAAGACAATCCTTGAGTTTGTCAACAGCTATGCTTAACCCTTTCAATACCATTGGCGACTTTCGTCGACAGCGCACCTACCTATGCTTCGTTACCATCGTCGACTTTCGTCGACGGCGCACCTACCTATGCTTCGTTACCATCGTCGACGTTCGTCGACGAGCGCAGGGCCAGTTTTCAAGACGGTCCACTAAGTTTGTTTGCTGCCCTCTGTCTTTCATTTGTGTATAGCTGAAAAGATCACGTCATCAGCTTTCCAATGATGCACAGAACAATAGGGGTCACCATTATGACCTTTCGAGAATACTGAGCTCGAAGTTTTTACATGCGCTAATTTTCCGAAGGTTTTTCCAACATTTTGGCACGATGGATGATCGAGATGCTCAGTTATTGGATGAGATATTCGCTGATAGTGATTCAGAGAATGAATCCAGTGATTCTGAGGAAGATTCTAACCAAGAATCAGAAGGTTTGTCGGAAGATTTGTCGTTAGAATCTGACGACAATTTGCCGGGCCCAAGCAATGCAGAACCGTAGACGTCAAGCGTGCCGTGCAGGGACCCATGGCGGCCGTGGTGTGCGAGTCCGTGGTGGTCGGCAGTGTGGAGGTGGTAAGAGAACTAATAATATAATCAACCAAAATGGCATGGAAATATATTCTGGTTGTAACCATTTGAAAGATGAGTATACATGTAACGAGGGGCATGCACAAAACTTTTCACTACAACACTGTCTTCAATGTGAAAATTGAGCTTGAAAAGTGGGGTCTTCGGAAGCTGCCGTGGTTGCAAAACAATTCGGTTCTGGACTGTACACTCCACACAAACAATGTGGTCCCCAGTGGGCTGTGTGGTCAAAACAATTCGGTATTGAAAGGGTTAAAAGCACTGAAAATTCAATGATTTTACTGTGATTGACCGACAGGTAAATCTATCCCAGCAGTCACAGCAGTCATTGGCAACAGTCAACAGCCTCAATCATCCCATCGTTCGGGCAACTATTCAAGCCCCGCTACAGCCCTCTGCAGATGGCACTAATCAACCGATGCTGACCTACAGGCCGCAGTTAGTGCAGGTGACGGGACTCCCCAATCAGCCGTACTTTCAAGTCGTGGCACAACCTCATCAGCACCAGACCATTCTACCCATGACCTCAGGTGCTCAAGTCACTCAGGTAAAAAGCAGATCTTAGAAACCTTTCAATAGACCCCTTGAATATGGCGTCACCAAGCTCAACAGCGCTCTCTCTGAGGTCAAACGAAGACCTCATATTGGCTGTAAGTTGTGCATGGGGCATGCATATATGTGCGCGTTTTCATTGTTTGTCGTCAGCGATGGCGGCCTATGTAACCAAGGGGTCTGTAGTTTAAATTTAGTGGCAGGAACGGATGCGTTAGTTGTAGTTTATTATCCCTCATACTCGTAACATTTTGCAGCTCGAGTTGATCAATCGTTTGAATTAATCAACTGCACAGATTGTATATGGTGGTCAGGGCTCGAAATTAACACTGGACCGCAGGCCCGAGGCCAGTGATTTTAGCGTCGGTCCAGTAAACTTTATACCGAACAAGTCCGGCGGTCTTGTATTTTTTAACATAATAAAAGTATTATTAACATGAAATGTATTATCTTTCATTAAATAAATGTATTTAAATCTCAGTTTGAAAAGTTTTTGTTTTACTTGTTGTCGTCAAATTATTTCCGAGCGCGGAACACATCCAACCCCGCCGACCGTTCTTCGTGCTGCAAGTTCCCTATCCAGTTTGCTCATGGCCCACGACCACTGCACTGGGCTCAAACCATAGGCTTTAGGCACCCGGGGGGACGAGTGAACGGCACCCTCCATTCCATGCATGCGTGATTGTACTGGTGCCCGGCGAAACACCACAGTACAGCGCTTCGTTCGTTCACACTGACCATGTGCATATCATGATGTGTTGGGTGCAACACATTGGATGTAGTCACTTTAAAGTCTGATACCTTACCATCGAATTATACAGTGTTGAAATCGTATTAATGACGTATAGGTTGTATTCTTTCAACTCCACACATCCCTGTGTTGCATGGAGTAAAAGTAACGTCTTGTTTCCACACGTCTTGCATGCTAGCTTCGTATGTTAAATTTTGACAATGTTGTCCTGTCAAAACGATCGTCAAAACTGATTTCATTTTTTCTATGGCAGCAAACGTCGTGTAAAAAGAAGGTATGTGGAAATTTCTTGAAGGGGTTTCAAAGCCCAAACTGCCTGTTAAGCGATCTGCAAGTGAAAAACTTGCACAGGCGCAGAAGTATGAAAAAACAAGTTAACTTTTGGTGTGTTTTTGTTGCGTTTTGGATTTTTTCTTCTCATATGACTTCGGTCTTGTAAAAAATGTTCCGGTCCAGTAAAAATTCTGAGCAACAAGTCCTGCGGTCTTGTGGATTTTTTCCCCAAATTCGAGCCCTGGTGGTACAACTGTGCACAGAACTAATTGTGTACATGTATGCATTGTTTCAGGTGCTTTCACCACATACCGTATATAGCTGGTATAGTTTATCATTAAAAGAAGTTAAACAAGAAAACAGCTGAAAAGTAAACAAAACGTATTGTGTTTTTATGGGGTTTTTTCGTGGTTTTGTTTGACTTTTAGTTCAGTTTTGATAACAATGTCAGTATTTTGTTATCACACTAGCGCAAGTGGAATACAGGGAAAAAATAGCGGATATGGGACACAGATTATGTGGAATATTTTCCCATATTCCATATTCCGTGTTTTGACAAACTTGTCTTCAAGCAAACTTGTTGTCACTTAACACAATACATGGTGTTGGAACAGCTGTACATTTTGCATACAGCATAAAGTAGCGCAATACGCAAAGTTAGAACAGCGCAATACGCAGGGTGTGATAGGGGCCGTGTGATAGTTAACAATTATCACATGGTTTGAGGGTGGACAGTCGATAGTAGCTCCCCGAGGTATTGGAAGTTGACAAACTAGTTCCCGAGGCGAAGCCGAGGGAACTAGTTTGTCAACTTCCAATACCGAGGGGAGCTACTATCGACTGTTCACCCGAAATAAATCATGTGATATTTGTTTTACTATACCTTATACATATTCAGTTTTTGTGTGGTGAAGGCATCTTTACTAGTTCGGCATCACACTTTGAGCTCCGGAAAACCGCTAGAGCGATCATTCGCGCATGCATACAACACCCGGGGAACAGTTCCACGATCGTAAAGCGCATCGTAAAGACTATCACACGGGCTGCCCGTGTGATAGTCTACGTTTCATGCGTATTTACCATGTGCGTGAATACTCGCGTGCGCGCTTGGGTAACAGCAAATATAGCACCTGGCACGTGATGCTGAATGGACCAGTGAGAGTTCGACTCTCGGTCATGAATGTGTATGAGGTATAGTAAAGGGTTATATCACACCTCTTGTTGCTGTGGGTCGACCAATCAGAATCAAGGATTCAAGTTTGCTTGAAGATAAAAATCATTACCCGAGGGTTTTACATAGTTACACAGTGCATACTCGGGAAAAAATAGGTTATTGCTTTGTTAAACACAGCTTGTTTTTAAAGAAAAGTTCATCAAAGTTGCTCTTGTTTTTCCTCTTGTAGGCAGCAGCATCAGTGACTACCATACCAGTCGTCATCGCTCCCCGTGTAGCATCACCAAAACTCTGCATGCCTCACCCAATACTGACTCCATTTGAATCGGAATCTACCAACCCTCCAGTCAAGCCTGATCCTGTATCAAGTGTCGACGTGGCATTGAAGTAAACTTTTTTCAATTATTCACTTGTAAACAATTACAGTTTGGAGATTTGTTTACCTTTAAAAGTAAAGATATTTCTCAAAGGGAAAACTAACCAAACCAACCAGCCCCCCCCCCCCAAAGTTAATTTCTTTTATTGGCTGGGATAATCAGTATTTCAAGACCTATAGACCTTATGCACATGACATCATTTAACATGTTTTTACGGTTAAACGGTTATTCGGTTAGTGTTCAAATCCTACAACAGTGTGAGGTTGAAAGACCAAGAAAATATCAAATATCTTGTTTTTAACATGGAATGCTACAGGTACAAGATGCCGTATCCACAAGCACCCATCCCTCATCGGAAACGGAAACACTCCGAGATGGAAGATCTTGAGGAGAAGAACACTGACACAAAGGAAGAACCTGTCAAAAAGGAAGGTTGGTGAATGATGAGTCTTTTTTTCTCCCAGTTAGGCCATCTCGTAAATCATCGCACAATTTCTCATCATCGTAATTATATTCTTAAAGATGTCTTTTCTCTTTCTTTAGAAATATCAGAAGAGGACAGCCTAGAGTTCAACTGGGAGGATTATCTGGAGATCACAGGCTCTAAAGCTGCTCCACACAGTGCCTTTAAACATGTGAGTACACTGACGACAACAAATAAACAAATAGTCGAATGCTTATCATGACAACATGAAGAAAGTGGTTTTCAAGTTATTTGACCATAGTCGACTGTGCTATACCCTGCTTGAGCCCCAATGATGACTTTAGTCGACCAAGATAACACACAAAAAATCACTCAAACTTGAGCACAAAGGACATTTAAAATAAAATAATAATGTTCCTGTTCAGTCTCCATACCCAAACTGACCATCAGTGGAAAGAGGAAGATTTGATCTTTCCCTTGATGGTAAAATAAAATAAGGTAGCTATTATGCATACCTATCAAATTGGAATGAATATATCCGAAATGTCAAACACCTAGGGAGTGCCATATGGTTGTGTATAAAAACAAAATTGGGGTTTACAGAACACACAGAGAAAACGAAGATCAAGAAGTTAAACATTTATTGGTCGCTATCAATGATTTTTGAATTATATGAAAGGAAATTTAATTAGTAAGAAATTTGTTGTCACTTATCCTGCTCTAAAATCAAATCTTTATGTTCTTAATAGAGTTTGTAAAACTGACCTTTGAACACAAGCTTTCTGTTGAGAATGTGTGCTTCATGCTTGAGTGGTCAAACAATCTGGGCACCACCGGCTGTTTATGTCAAAATAATTTGGTAACAAGAGTGTTGAGCCCCCTATGGGAACATATACCAAAACGGTACATAACTGTGTGATTTCTCTCCTAGGTTGAAGCCAGTATCCAGTCAGGCATTGCCCCCGGGATGAAGCTAGAGGTTCTGAACAAACACAGTGCCTTCAAGAGCTACTGGGTGGCCACCGTTGTGGCAGCATGCAGCAATCTACTCTCTCTAAGATACGGTGGTTATGACAGCGAGAGGTCTGGAGACTTCTGGGTTGACATGACAACGGCTGATATACATCCTATTGGCTGGTGTGCATTAAATGGGCGTACTCTCAGGCCTCCCGATGGTAAACTACTTAATTTTTGTCTTTCAACTTAACTGTCCAACTCAACAGATTTTGGGGGGTTTTGAAACTCATAGAAAAGATTGCACTTGAGTATTGAAAGTAAAGACAATTAGTGTAGTACTAGCTGACTAGTTAAGAAGGCGGCAAACTTTACTGTGTTACTTTCTCACTACTTATATTTCTATTTGTATACCTGACCTCACATAAAGATCTTTGTCATTTGATTGATGGAACATGTTTCATGTGTCATACTTTATTTTGCCATGTCTACTGCCATGTTGCGTGATGCTCCAAAATTTAACATCGGAGTCCTATATTGATAATTATAGGACGCTTGGGACACTTTGCAGCGATGCTTTGTGTTTCTAAAATAATCATTCCCACGCATTTGTCCCAACGAAACAAGGTAGTGATCATGGGGGACAAGGTTGGTGTCTACATGGGGTTGTATTGAAGGTCTTTGAAAAAGAATTTTCAAGGTGCAAGGTGGACAAGTTTCCTTGTCTAAATTGTGTTTATTGTGAAACAAATGTCAAAATGGCAAGAATCTATGTATGTGTGTGTTTTATATCAAATATTGAATAAATTTCATTTGTGCATTGTCACAGAATATAATCACTCGGTAATATCTGGCGTTTCCATCGAATGAAATGGAATCATCAAGATTTTGCCTCATGATTATGTTCTGCGACAATGCACTCACATTTATTCAATATTTGTATAATATTTGGGGGGAAGTTTGCTAGTAGAGTAAGTGACTATGGATGAGTGAAAGAGTCATTTGGCTGTAACAGTAATCTGTAAATTATTTTTAAAATATATAAACTTTCAACTTAACTGTCCAACTCAACAGATTTTGGGGGGTTTTGAAACTCATAGAAAAGATTGCACTTGAGTATTGAAAGTAAAGACAATTAGTGTAGTACTAGCTGACTAGTTAAGAAGGCGGCAAACTTTACTGTGTTACTTTCTCACTACTTATATTTCTATTTGTATACCTGACCTCACATAAAGATCTTTGTCATTTGATTGATGGAACATGTTTCATGTGTCATACTTTATTTTGCCATGTCTACTGCCATGTTGCGTGATGCTCCAAAATTTAACATCGGAGTCCTATATTGATAATTATAGGACGCTTGGGACACTTTGCAGCGATGCTTTGTGTTTCTAAAATAATCATTCCCACGCATTTGTCCCAACGAAACAAGGTAGTGATCATGGGGGACAAGGTTGGTGTCTACATGGGGTTGTATTGAAGGTCTTTGAAAAAGAATTTTCAAGGTGCAAGGTGGACAAGTTTCCTTGTCTAAATTGTGTTTATTGTGAAACAAATGTCAAAATGGCAAGAATCTATGTATGTGTGTGTTTTATATCAAATATTGAATAAATTTCATTTGTGCATTGTCACAGAATATAATCACTCGGTAATATCTGGCGTTTCCATCGAATGAAATGGAATCATCAAGATTTTGCCTCATGATTATGTTCTGCGACAATGCACTCACATTTATTCAATATTTGTATAATATTTGGGGGGAAGTTTGCTAGTAGAGTAAGTGACTATGGATGAGTGAAAGAGTCATTTGGCTGTAACAGTAATCTGTAAATTATTTTTAAAATATATAAACTTGTATTATTCAGTTTGTTAGCCATCAAATTATTATCAAACAGCATGATAAACAAAACTACGAAATTCTGTCTTTGCAGATTTGTTGTTAAAATTTCCACAGAAGAATTGGGAAGAGTTTTTGATCAACTTCATGACTTGGGCTAAGAGTGTTCCTGAGCATGTCCTTCACATGCGCAAGGTAAGCCAAGAGTGTGATGCTGTTTTGTACTTCATTTAAATGTTTTCTTTTTTTAATGCAAGTTCGCCCTGAACAAGGCTAAAAGCCCAATTTTGTCCTACATCTCAGCAAAGCAAGAGTGTATGGGTGAGAACAAGCAGAAAGCCTGGTTTTACACCTAAACTCAGTTAAAGAAATATGAACAGATGTTAAACTGGACAAAAAAATCTACTGAACATTAGACGACATGATTCTTGAAAACCACAGCATTAGAGAGATTGTGTGTTTCACACTTTCCACTAAGAGTTTTGATCAGACTGTGTTGTCTACTACAAAAGCAACACGTTTGGCTGTTAATTTGATAATTTTTAAATCATGTTTCGATGAATTTGTTAGGTTTTTGTTAAAACCAGTGTCATAAAAGAGGCCACAAGAGGTATAGACCCTTTGCATATGATATCACACTCTCAAACAGCGCCCTCACTAAGGCAAAAGGAAGCAGTTAATTGGACGACAGTTGTTCTTTGTGCTTAAAAATGTGCACATGACCTCAGCGTACCAGCAGCATTGCGCATTATGCGTGGTCTATTGGTTAGCTTAATTATTATTTTATTGTCATTATTATCTATCTGGAAATGAAACCAAGGGATCCTCAGTAGTGCCTTGCACTGTGTACCCAAGGTCTGATTATTTATGTAAAGAAAAGACAATGGCAAAATGTTAGGGAGAAAAAGTCTAAATGGGGAACCAATGTTTTCAGGTTGGGACTGATAACAAATAATAATCAAATCCACATTAGAGTCCCTGGTACAAAGTGGGGCTTTGTTTGTTTGTTTGTTTGTTTATTTGTTTGTATAGATGATCTTCCTGATAAGGGAACTTCGCAAAGCTTCCACAAGGGGATATAAATGCCAAGCTGGCAACAGCCAAATTCTCTCATACAAAAATCGGTTGAACGTGTATGGTTATGAGTTGCACAAATCAATAATTGTGATTAAGGTACTGAGTAGGATTCTAACTAAGCTTGGGCGACTAGTGAAATTTACTACTCGACTAGTCGCGCCTCAAATTGTCGCGACTTCGACACTAGTCATGAGACTAACTTTTAATTCCCATGATGCATTGCGATTTTGTTTGCCGCAGGCACAATATAGTAAAATTCATGCTGAAAGGATTGAAGGATTGTGTCACTGATGTCTGATTGTGTTTCATAAGTAAATTATGTTGTCGTGAATAGTCGTGAGCGACACAATTGGTTCACCAAGCAAGTAGTCGCGACTATTTTTGTAGTAGTCGTGGCGGCGTGATTTACCGAGTAGTTGAAAAATGGTAGTCGCGACTCGACTAAGCAATCAATAGTCGCGACTTCGACACTAGTCGCACTTGTCGCCTAGGCTTAATTCTAACCTACAATCTTGTGATTGCAAGTCCTGCAGTTTAACCACTAGACCATGTTGACAAGATTAGGAACTTGATCCTAGGTCCACAGAGGTGCAGGCAGGGAAGAAACTAGTAAGTTTATCTGACCCTTCCTTTGTTTCATTTGAGCACCTTTTATTACATAACGTAATTACTAAAATACTTAACAGGTGTCTAGTCCAACACCAGTTGACAGAATCAAGAAAGGAATGCGGGTTGAGGTACTAGATGAGCTAAACCCCCGACACGCATGGATCGCGATCATCAAGGAAACGTACGGTGGCAGGTTGAGGCTACGCTATGCTGCTGTAGATGACGATGGAGACGATTTCTGGTTGTTCTACTTGTCTTGGCGGGTACATCCCATCGACTGGGCTAAGGAGAAACTAGTCTTTATGAAGCCTCCCCCGAGTGAGTAGAATAACATTGAGTGCAGCGAATTCTGGACCAAAATTTTTGAAGTTTGGCTGAAGCACAGTGAATTGACTTGAGGTCCTCAGAATGTTTTCTACTTGGTGTTTATCTTTGTTTTGAAAGCCCTACTTTGCAATCTTGGGCATTCTACATGGTTTGATCTTGATGATTTGGGTGAATTCGATCTGTAGTAAACAAAACTATCTTTATATTTGTTTGCATGTTTTGGTTTTTTTCGTGTATCGACCCAATACGCTAGCTTGTGCATGGGGACCTAGAGAGTTTTCGTACAAATCTATCCATGACAAGAATGAGAAATTTCAGACTTTTGCCTGCATTCTGCCCAGTGAAAAAGTGACACTTACAGAACATTTATCATGTACGTCTTATGGGTTTTACTTCAATACTCAACAGAATTAAAGTTTAAAACATTACTTTTTTTATATTCAAAATAACAGTTAGGCATTATTATTCAAAACAAAAGACAGCCAGACTTGTAGGGTTGTAAGTTTACTGGCCCAATGCTAAAAACACTGGCCTTGGACCTGTTGTCCATTGTATATTTCCAGCACCTGGCAGATCTGCTCTGTCTCATTTTAAAATGGTGGATTAAGAGCTGACAAAATAGTCGCGGACACTAGGCAGTCTTCATGTTTTGTGTGATCAACCAAATGAAATAACAAGCCTGTGAAAATTTTGGCATAATCTGTTTTGTTAGTCGGGAGAAAATAGTGAAAAACCATGCACAATTTTTCGGCATGTAAACATATTGTCCTTATTTTGGGTTGCAACAACCGGAATCAGCTGTTGCATTTTTTGTAGGTTTACAGATACATTTTTCTTGAATATGACTTCTATTTAGAGGGAAATATTTCACAGACAAAAATGATTCTAGTATGAAATTCATAATCAGAAGGTTTCCAGACTAAAATTAAACAGTGATGTTTTTTATCCTTGCCAATTCTGTATAAAACCTTTTATATTGAATCTCCATTCTCCGTTAAAATGTTTCAGTGGTGAGACGAAGGAATGCCAATACCACAGAGGCTGGATGGAATACCATTCATCAGTATGCATTGTCTGCTGCACGCAGGGAAGCTGCATTTCCTAAGGAATTGTTCAAGGTACATCTCTCCTTTCTTAATGTTTAGACATAAGACAGGGACGAGAAATTTCAGATTTTAATCCGACTTTAGACTTTTTTGTGTGTCTGCCCCGTGAAAAAAGTAGCCGTTATTTTCTCCAGTATAAATAAATTTTGCTCTTTGATCTACTTCTTTGGTGGTGAGGATACTGTTTGCCAAAAGCTCATTGAAATCTATAACTCAATGGAATTATCAAAAGGTTGAAATGTCATCATTTCAATTACCTCCTAAAATTTGGAGAATTGGTCATCTACAAGTCATGAAAGCCAAGTGAGTGTTGGAGGTTTATTTCTTTTGATGAACAAATATCACTTTGGTCAAAGTTGTTGCTATTGCTCATAAGCCTTCTTCCTCTACAGTGGTGTGCTTGCCAAATGCCAGTTAGAAACACAAGTAAAATTTAATGGCTAGTTCACCTATAGTTTATTTATTTAAAATATCATCGTAGTGACATATTTTACAATCGTTAAAAACAGAACAATAAAATAAGTTTGGATACAAAAATGGACAAAGAATGTATTTAAAAATTTTAATTAAAAACCAGAATTAGAGAACAATAAGTTCATTGCGTTGTAGTGTTACTGTTAAATCAATCCAGGTTATGACACTTGTGTCCTTGAGCAAGACACTTAACTATATTTGCTCCTCTTCACCCAGGAGTGTATGGTTCTTGTGATTGATTTCGCTTGGTGCACTACATATTTAGAAGCACAGGCTGTATACTCCCAAGGGAGCTGAGATGGTTTAAGAATTGTTTCAGACTTTTTAGTAAGCGACGACTCTCACCCCTGAAGGATCAGTAGTTCGTTTTGTTTTTGTTTTTTTACTTATTTATTTATGTCATTTCTTTAGGAGCATTGAAAAAGAACAAATGCACACTTTCGAGTGAAAGACACTTTGTCACATTGATAATAAAAGAAATGAAAACAAAAATAATTCAACATTACAAAACAAAATTACGTGTAAAATGAAGAAGATGAAGACTGTATTTGTTTTCTTATAGCACCTGTTATGAGGAATCTAAACATTATTTGTTTTTTGCCCTTACACCAATGTTTATAAAGAACTGTAGTAGGATTTGAAGCTTTGCATGGTGGGAGTATAACTAAGAGAGGTTTGCGGTAACACCATGTTAAAACATTCTCCTGAAGACGATCAGAGCATACTGATCGAAACGTTGAGTCGTTAAACTACCGGTTCTTTTCAGAACCAACAGTTACTCAAAAGAACTGTAGTGTATATACTCTTTACTTTCCTGAGTCCTGTGAAATCCAAAGGCTTATATTACTCAGGTGAGATTCGAACCCACGACCTTTCAATGCTAGAGCAGATGTCTTATCACTGGACCACTGAGCTAACTTAGTTTTCACAAGACTTAGGAAAGTAATACAGTGCTTAATACACATCCTTGTATGGGCAAAAGGCAAATAATATTCTTTGTCCCTGATGTAAAATTAACATTTATTGCATCTAAACAAGTGCAATGATTTTTTGTTGTTCTCCAGGATCAGCCGAAGATCCGTTGTCACCGATTCAAGAAAGGCATGCGTCTTGAGGCCATCAACCCCAAGGTGCCATCGCAGATCTGTCCCGCCACGGTGTCAGAGTGGCTCAATGACAAGGCCTTCCTGGTCACCATTGACAATCTGATTGATGAGAAGTGTGGACAGACGTTCATGTGTCATGCAGACTCAGGTGGTATATTCCCTGTCAACTGGTGCGAGAAACATGGTTATGGACTCACCCCACCCAAAGGTTGGTCTAGGGCTTCGAGTAGGATCCTGTCAGTTGATGTGATAATAATAGTTTGTAAAGCATGTCTACACAAAAGTAATGTTATCACAGCACTTGACCCTTTAGACACCATATTGGCCAAAAACGGTTAGTTAAAGTTGCCGATTAAACAATCACAAATACCTGGGACAATTCATCCATTAAATGGTCGGGAGTAGCTCATGTGGCCATGTTGAAACGTGCAATACTAACACAAATGAGGAGTGTTTAAACATGGCCTGGGGAAATTGAGTCAAAAGAGGGACCCAGCTGATAATTGTAAGGAAGCATGCAATATTCACGGCCAAATTTGAGTTGGTAGGTCACATATTTGGCTTGTGCAAATTTGAAACTTGCGTGCGATACTTCCAATAACTCTTGAAAGTTTGACTCAATCCTTTATCGCATGGCTATGACCCTGCTGGTTTGAAACTGTTTAAGACCTCGTCGCCTACTCTTGTATTCCCTTATTGAAGATGTCTTTTATCAACATCTCATTGTGTTTGGTACAGGCTTTGAAGGTGCATACTTTCAATGGAGTACTTATCTGAAGGAAAGAAACGCCAAACCAGCACCAAGGGAGCTGTTTAGAATTGTAAGTACCTATAAGAAGTGAAAAGTCCTTAAAGGAGTCTGAAATCCTGACAAAAAAATAAATGTCTGTGTAACCTGTTTAAGCCTTTCAAGTGCTCCTTTTCATAAATCCCCACGAACCACAAAGAAATGTCTCACCAGATATTGACATGTTATTTGCTAAGAACTTGGCTTGCTGAATGACTTTACAATGTGGGGTGTCAAGGTTAGCAGACAAGCGCACTGTACTGAAGCTCTAATAAGCAGTATGTGGGTTCGAGTCCTGGTCTTGACACTTGTGTCCTCAAGCAAGACACTTAGTCATTGTTGCTTCGTCCTTCGGATGGGACACAAAGTCGTTGGTACCTTGTGTTGTGTAATGCTCGTAAAAGAACCCAGAACACTTATCGTTGCCTCTTTGTTTTCTGGCATGGTTGCCTGCACATTAAGCTGCATCACCTCGTAAAACCCTTACAAGGTGCTACAATGTAAACAAATGGGTCTCCTAATTCAAAAACTTAGCAGACCAGTCTTAGAAACATATTATCAAGTGCTTTGGGACCCCCGTAAATGAAGCACTTTATAAAAACTGATTGTTATCATTATTATTACAATGATTGGTCTTTTTCCAGTTCTCCAGAGAACATGAGTTTCGTCCCAGCATGAAGGTAGAAGCCGTCAACCCCTTCAGTCCTGCAGAAATCTGTGTGGCGACCATCACTAAGGTTGTCAATCGTCACATGTGGATCCACTTTGACAACAGCAAGCTGCCGAATCTCGTAGTGGACTCTGAGTCCCACGACATCTTCCCAGTTGGATGGTGCGAGAGTAATGGATATATACTCAAGGCTCCCAAGAAACTCATGGGTGAGTTTTAAACACCAGAAAATCAAGAGAAGGGGGCATTTTCAATTGCAGGTCCTAGGATGTGGAATTCCATTCCACACTCCGTCAAGAATTTTAGCTCTGTGGTCAAGTTCAAAGGGTCATTAAAGACACTTGTTCTATCTGTAATTTCAATGCCCAACATGGCCCGCACGTGCTCGTCATAGAGAGCCTGGCCTTGGCCTGACTCTCTCCTGTTATCCGAGTGCTGTGTACTGGGCCTGCAGGTGCCTATCATAGAGAACCTGGCTGTAGCTGGGCTCTCTTTTCTTGTCTGAGTGCTGAAGCCTGAGGCTCGCAGTGGTTTTTTCATTTGGTTTCTTGATATTAGTTCCATTGTTGTATTTTCTTGGTCATTCTCTGAGCACTTTGCAACCTTGAGAAAAGGCCTCTTAAGAAGTAACTATAACTAAATAGTAAACTTGCAGGTACAACCACGAATCTCCTGAAGACGAGCAGAGTATACTGTTCGAAACTTCGAGACCACACCGGCTCTGAAAAGAGCCAACACTCCCACCAAAAAAAAATTTAATACGTGGTTGTACCCGCAAGTTTACTATTTATTTATTGTTCTTATTTTTTCACACCATGCAAAGCTTCAAACACCACTTATTTGGACTCTTGTTTTGGACAATAATCATGATTATTAATGATAATGACATATCAATCTCATGGTATTTATATTTTTAATTTATTGTTACAGCAAGAAAGGCTAAAAAGGTTGCCATTGTTTGGCCAGAGAAGCATAGGTAAGTCTGCTATAACCTTGAATTTTTTTTTGCTTTAACCCTTTAAATGTCAAACTGCCCGAGAAGTTTAGCAGTTGTGTATTGAGTTTTATACATGTGATTGAAGTGCACCAAGCAGCTGTAGATAGAGCAGATCTCAATATTAGGATAATCTAAAAAAGATATCATCCCCATTGATGATGTGGTGATCGCCGTAAGTGGTTGAATGTTTTATGTGACAGCCAGGTATTATGTGCAAAAGTTACATCATTAGTATGGAAAGCTATTCTTTACATTATTGTCCTCCTTATTTTTTTTCCACTAGGCAACAGCCAACAATTTCTCAACTGAGCCCAGGAAGGGATTTATATCAGAAAATCCAAAGGCTGCACAGGGATGAAGACTCTGCAGCAGGTAACAAAGACAGTTAATAGTGGGGTTATTCTCAGCCATCCAGGGATGGAATACTGGGTCCAATTTCATGGCTCTGCTTACCACAGCATTCTGCTTTTGCGGCGCCCTGTATAGCACGTAATTCTATGGGCCCTAAGCCCAGAACTCTGTGGAAATTGGGCCCAGATCATTTTGTCACAAATGTCTTGTACCAAATGCCCATAGAAGACGCCAAATGGCTACAAGATTTGACCTACTTCCACTCCACCCGACCTGTAAAGGTCATGTCCTGAATTTACTTTTTCCAATGTTTCCCATGTTAGCATGTTACGTCTACACATTCTAAACCAAAGTTCTCTTTTGTATAATTTACCAAGAAATTTTTACCAGGAACAATTTGTAAAATGATCAAGTTTGGTCATATGGTGATGATTATAGAATTTTGTTTCAAGTGAAGTGCCTTTTTTATCCACATAATTTTTTCCAATAATTGTCTCTTGGCAGGTCATGGCACCGATTGGACAACCAAGGTGTACTTCAACCACAAGTGTTTCTCAGGGCCCTTCCTCAGTAAAGGTCGTATAGCGGAGCTGCCTAAGGCTGTTGGGCCAGGTATCGTGGTGCTGGTCCTGCGAGAGGTCTTGTCGTTGCTGATCAATGCTGCGTATAAACCCCCTAGAGTGCTGAAGGAATTAGAGATTGAGAATGAGGAAACGGCTGGAATGAACGGTCATCTACAAGTCATGAAAGCCAAGTGAGTGTTGGAGGTTTATTTCTTTTGATGAACAAATATCACTTTGGTCAAAGTTGTTGCTATTGCTCATAAGCCTTCTTCCTCTACAGTGGTGTGCTTGCCAAATGCCAGTTAGAAACACAAGTAAAATTTAATGGCTAGTTCACTTATAGTTTATTTATTTAAAATATCATCGTAGCGACATATTTTACAATCGTTAAAAACAGAACAATAAAATAAGTTTGGATACAAAAATGGACAAAGAATGTATTTAAAATTTTTAATTAAAAACCAGAATTAGAGAACAATAAGTTCATTGCGTTGTAGTGTTACTGTTAAATCAATCCAGGTTATGACACTTGTGTCCTTGAGCAAGACACTTAACTATATTTGCTCCTCTTCACCCAGGAGTGTATGGTTCTTGTGATTGATTTCGCTTGGTGCACTACATATTTAGAAGCACAGGCTGTATACTCCCAAGGGAGCTGAGATGGTTTAAGGATTGAAATAAATAAGGACGAGCGTCACTGAGTGACGGATTTGAACACTGTATATAAGTAGCAATTATTATTATTATGATTACTGTTATTAAGGCTTTGGAATTCACGCCACATAAAAATGATTGTATTGTTAAAAGGAAGTATTAAAATGTGTACTCTTTAAATAGTGAGAGGAAAATGTAGACTCTGGAACTTTTGAAGTCCTTTGATTTTTGGTTCAAGTTCTTTCTTATTTCCTACAAAAATCACAAACTGAAAGTAAAGTCTGTCCTGGCTCATCAGGCTGATGTTTGTATTCAGTTTCATCAGCATTAAGCAACTGAAAAGGATGCCAGTCCGTATTGGGTTACTACCCAGCTCTCGCTGGTACCCATTTGTACTCGTGGGTGGAGAGGAGCAATTATGATAAATTGCCTTGCTCAAGGAAATAAGTGTCCCAACTGACCAGGCCAGGATTTAAACCCACATTCAGTAAATTACAGAACTTGAGTCCACCACCCTAGCTCAGCCACGACACCCCCGAACTACGTTTGACTGAGATTTTTTAGGACTGACATCAGCCCGTCCGACCTTCCCTTTCATTGATTATATAAGCTGTTGCTATTTTTCTAATTGTTCTACTTTTTTTCACTTCAGATACAAGGGTAAAAGCTACCGGGCCTTGGTTGAGATATGCAAGACATCAGGTGAACTGACAGATTACCTGAGGACAACGTGCATCAAACTAGAATGCTGTCCCAATCTAATATCCCTCAAGTGTGTTGCTGACAATGAAGAGTGTCAAGACGGCTGCACCAACCTTACTAAGACCAAATACAGTAAGTACTTGATCAAATGGTTCAAAGATCGATTCAGTCATTTAGAGCAGTAACTGAGTGGCTCTTGTTTAAAATCACTTAAAACTAGATGTTTTTGAGTAGTATTTTGAACTTTAAAATATTTATACAAGGAATTGCATTTCGCATTTGAAACTTTCATAAAAAGCTCTTTTTGTTGCTGTTGACAAATATTTAAATTTGGGCAACCTTTGGAAAATCCAAGAAGGCCGCCATGCATACCTCGGGGCAAATGGAAACATCGGTTTTTCTGATTCAGTATGCTATACAGATTCCAAAAATATATAGATTTGCTAGTCTCCATAAAAACTGAACAAAATTTAAAATCTTTACATTGTGAACCTGCTGGACTTTCACCTATGTTGCTCCCCAAATGTGGAACAACCTCCCAGTATCCATTAGAAATTGTAACTCTTTGCCAATTTTCAAGAAATCTCTTAAAACCTATCTGTATCAAATGTAATATGTTGTAGTATAGTTCCAATGGTTTGCTCACTTTATAGCACTTTGATCTTGTCGAAAAGGCGCTTAATAAATGCTCTGTTGTATGTATGAACCTGACTATTGTCGTTATCTTATGAACTTTTGTTGCAGATGTATTATTGAAGGTTGAAAGATAATTTTTTTGTGTCCTTTGAATCAAATAAACACTCACATATTACCAGAATGAATTTTTCAAGCCTGGTATTCACAAAAATATATTTAAGTTGTGTAGGCCTTCTAAGAAACCCCATTTCTGTTGAATCTCGCAGCATATCAGTACGGCAAAAAGAAGAAGTTTAACCATATCGGTAGACCGCCTGGCAGGAAGACCACCACGGTTGTCCAGCCACTGCCCCCTCCACGTAAGGGCAGCAAACGGCGCAAGAAGCGCAAGCCGTTTGTCCACCGCAAGAAACACAGCCTGCTGTCTCAGGAAGAGGAGGAGCAGTTGCAGAACGGTCAGGATGGGGACAGGGATGCAGGAATCGATGGAGAAGATGCTAGGAGGCAGGACAGAGGAGGAATGGTCAAGAAGAAGAATCAATCTCAGACGATGGCCCATGCCCTGCTCCAATCAGCCAGGAGGAAAAAGGTCAGAGTCTAAGATGCTTTATTCCAAATATTATTTTATGCAATGTAAATATGCCTTGTACAAGGCTATAAGAATTACACAAAGTACAGACAGGGCTACATGTAAAAAAAGGACTCTGGGGAAAGAACAATGTAGGAATATTTCATTTTTCTTGAACGACTTCACATCGGTATTCTGAACATTTTTACGTGCCCACCTGAGGTTCTATTTTTCGGAACTTTTTGGAGGCTCTTGAGTAATCGTTTTCCTTTTAAAATATTGTTGTGACAATGAAACCCCGACTTGACAAAGGAAAGACCACAAAGGTTCTCAGAATTAGCACTGGGATTTGATGTTGTCAAGTGAGAAAATATGAGTAGGCACTCACCGTGAGCCAGAGTGGATAATCTGCCATGATATGCTGGAATCTTGGAACGCTCAGACTTACCTCCCATTGACATAGAAAAAGTGGATGAAACTTGTCACATAGTCGGAATTTTTCTGAATGAATGAATGAATTACTTCAATAGGTTTAATTATTTACTCAGGTTTAATTATTTACTCAGGCTCATTTTAGTATTGATTGTTGATAATGCAGATCCATCCTGCCACACCCAAGCTAGTCCTACCTCATCGGGAGAGGGGTACCAAGATGAAGACATTCGCAGCAATCTTAACGTCCAATAGAGCCCAGAAGAAAGCAGCCAAAGAAAAGCCAGCAGTCCTACCTGCTGTCAATCACGACAAAGCCAAAACAAAAGTGAGTTGAATTTCTCTTGTATTTTAGAAATCCTGTCATTGCTAATATCTCTTTGTTCAATCCAAAATACTTAAAATGTACCCAGTAGGTTTCCCTTGGGGTTTATTACCTGATATTTGAAATAAAAAGTCACAACCTCTTAAGGTGTTCCCTACTGCTGCTTTCCAGGTTGTATCATAGACCACTGTGATCCCTGGCTTCTCGGCAGTTACAGGTTGAATGGTTTCCGACTGGCACCCAAACAAAGATATTTTCAAAATAGGGTGACCGCCAACATAAGGACTACATAGCTCAGTTGGTAGAGCGCTGGTTCAAATTCCGCCTTACTCAATTTTTCTTTGTTCAACCTAAAATTATAATTTCAAATATGCAGGGATTAAGTGCATTATTTATAAAGAGCAGTTCACACTACACCCAGGCATCTTCAGCTGTGAGATCCCCGCATAGTATCCCCTCTATGGTAACTCAACTTGGGGAAAAATTGGTATGCCTGTTCAAATGATAAGCAATTGTTATGTGTGGACCTTCAGTGCCACATCCTACAAAGTTAGACAATGTCCTGAATGAGACTGTTACTGTTAAAAAATATTATCGTGAATAAACTTCTATGCCAGTGGATATTTGTGTGAAAATAGAACATAAATCACACCAGAAATAAAGTTATGCTTTTAAATTAAAAGTGTCAACCAATTAAATATCAAGGATGAAGGCGTTGCCAAAAAACAAAGTAGACAAAGAGGTAAATTACACTTTGTCTTTGTAAGCAACTTTCAAGAGATGAGTTTTCTGTGAAATATTTCCCACTGAAATGAAGTCATATTTGAGAAAACTGTATCTGAACCTCACCCCCCTAAACAAAACCCCCAAAAAACCACCAAAACACATAGCTGATTTTGGTTACATTACAACCAAAATTAAGTACAATGTGTTAAGTGCTGAAAATCGTGCATGGTTCTTAATCATTTTCTCCAAACTCAAACAATGGATTATGCAAAATTTTCATGTAGTAATTTCATATACATGTATTATGGTGGATCACACAAAACATGAACACTGTCTGCGACTATTTTGTCAGCTCTACCCGATCCTGTATATAAAATAATGTTTAATTTTGTAATTGCGTGGGTTGTTGTTATTGACAGTTACATTAAAAAAACATAACAGTTAATTGCTGATTCGAGGGGTTTTTCGTTTGTCAAAACCACATTTTATGGTTGTTCTTGAAAGCACTCTTGGCTGGACTCCCATCTGTGGTTTTTTTAAGTAAGGCTTTTACTAGGGTACTGAGCATAGAAATATGAGAGAAATAGCTAGGATGAACGGTTTACTTTGCCGATTATTACACTATTATCTTCTGAACTTGCAAAGGCTGAAAGTACTCATACTTTTTTCAAAGGGCATGCTTTATTTATAGCATTCCCTTTCAAAGTTTATTAAATGTTTGAGACAGCTCCGAAATGGAAACAAAGATACTCGTTGTTCAAAAGAAGTGTGTGTTCTGTTCAAATAAGACTGTGCGCATTTCCGCTGTTGTTCAGACCTCCTTTTCCTGTCCATTATTTGTTAAGTTGCGTGCTTCATCCCTCTCTTCCAATAGACGACCTACATTACATATCCTGCACTAGCTGAAAAGCAAAACGATATACCAGGCTTACATTACAGTCAAAGAGGATAAAGGAAAACACTAAGAATTGGGTAACCAAAACTGGCTGTGGATTTATGTTTTGAAAGCGTAGATTCATATTTTTGTGAATTGTTGTTTTTATTATTTTTACTGGCAGCGAGACCATTTCTTTTATTTTCGCTTCCACATTAGGCCGGAACTGAAACAGAAAGAGAAGTGAATCACAATAGGAACAAATTGTGATTAAAAAAAATAAAAAATCTGACCAATGTTTGTTTTAATCTTTTTTATTCCACTGCCTTGAAGGATAATAAAAATTGTTCTTGATGAATTTGAAATACTTCAATAAAAAACAATGTGTTTGTTGTAAACTAGGCAGTGGCCTAAATTAGAATCTGTCGATAAGTCTGACAATTTTGGGGAGCACTTATGGGGATGAGTTTGTAGTTCTACATGATTTATCAAAACTGGTCGTATTATGATGTGTTGTGCTTAACATGATAAAGGAACAGAAATGTGTCAAGGCAGGGTGAGAGAAAAGTAAATGGTTGTTCCAAGATTGTTTACGCTTTTTGTTTTTTGGATTTTTGTGCGTTTTAATGCCATTAATAATCTCTTTCAACTGTACAATTTTTTACAAGTAATTTTTTTACACATTTATTATTTATTTATTGTTTATCCTAGCAATATTGTAATTTTCCTCATAAAGGGGCTTGTTGCCTTCAAGTCTTTCAACATTTTGCACTTTGGAATTTCTCCTTAAATCCTTTTCAAGAGTTGTTCATGCACAAAAAACACAAGTGTTTTGTAATGTGAGAGTGATGCAAAAATTACAAATTATTTTGTCCAACCAGCGGAACATGCCGTGTGCCAGTTTGTGGAGTCAAAAATGTTGTTCTACAAAATAGCAGACCATCATGAAATTACCCAAAGACCACACGATTTCAAGGGATATTTATACTTTATTACCCATCATTATAGTGTACTTTTAAAATATCTTTCCAACCATATTCGTTTCAGAGCAAACACTTCAGAGCAAACGCCAAAATCACCCGATCCGAATGTTGCATTCCCCTTTAATGTTATCATTGGTTTCTCTTTGTGCAGGCCTTTGTCACAAACAGCAAGCCAGAAGACCGCCTTCACCTCACCTCTAACCCTCTGAAATGGACCACTAGTGAGGTCGTCAAATTCATCAACAAAACAGACTGTGCAACATTAGCAAGAATATTTGAAGAGCAGGTAAGGTTCAATTGTTCCTCCATGAATGAAGATATTTTATCTCCCACTCAGAAATCACTACATGTGCTGCATTGGCACTGGACATTTGTGACATTTGCTTTGACCGTATGTGTGTTTTTGTAGTCGTAACCAATCTGTTTTGGTAGAATTGGCCATTGGTTAATCACTGGCCATTGACTGAAACAGTTTACGGTTACAACAGCCACAGCGCACCCCTTAGGCATTAACATCATCCTGCCACAATTTAAAAGGTAAAACAGTGAGGAAACAATTGAAATGCACATCTGTGTACGTGCAGCGGATGATTGGCCTGAACATCTGACATCACACTTGGAGGCTCGTGAATAAGGCCAGATACGGCCTTGAGCGCCTGGCAGGATCCTGTCAAATGTACCTTTGACCTCGCATCCATTTCACATGGAGAATCGCAGTCAATTCACACATACATTGCATACGTAACACATCATCTACATGGTGAATAAAACAACATTACGATGCACACGTTGCATGCAGTCGACCAAAAGTGCAAGCTGACTAACTATGGAAAGCTTACGTCACTGCACGTTTATCGGATGAAATTATTGTATCCCATGAAATCAATGGGCCAGTTAGACCAGTGCCTGTCTTTATCCTTGTAGATAAAGACAAGGGACCAGTCTACCTTCTTTTGACCTTCCTGAGAGGGCGCCCTATTCCAGTGACGACTGGCTAATAACAAATGCAAAATCAGCACCAATACATACATAAAACCACTTTATAATATTTGATTCAATTTGGCCTGGCCTCTGTTGCCCTGATCTTGTCCTTGGTGCCCCCACAAAAGTTTCTCATTACTTTAAGATTTTCCAATGCAAGTGCCCTTTGCAAAACATACCTAATCTCATGTATAAATACATTCCTGTTCTTCCTCTTCGTTCTGCTGGCCAATTTATACTGACGTAAACTACTGTTTAAAACAAATTTCTATGGTCAAAGAGCCTTCACTTTCATTGCACCTTTGTTATGGAAATAAAAATTGACTTACCAGTTCATATTCGTCAAGCTGACTCTGTTCTGATTTTCAAGGGACTTTTAATGACTCACTTGTTTTATCCTTTGTGTCGCGCATTAAGCTCCTGCATTAAGCGCTATAAAATATGTCTTGTATTATATTAATATTATTATTATTGTTATTAAAATGAAAATGGCCTTGCCCTCTTAAAGAAGAAATTTCAGGCCTGCTCAATAGACTGTGCAAGTCTCGCGCGCATTCGAACTTCTGGGACCATAGTGGTCCCAAGCATATGGAGTTTTACGTGGGCGAGATTTTGTTTCGTCAACTATTTTAGTTTAACGTAGTTTATGACCTAGAAAATTATACATGTTGTTGGGAATGTAATACTAAGTGATAACAAAATATGAAAGTAAAACCAATTCAACAATATAACGAAGAAAAGCCGAGAATTAAACTTGACCTCAGCTTCCGGTTATTGCAAAAAATTTAGAATTTTGTGCTCGCCTCCGATCATAAAACTTATGTAAACGCTTGTTTTTGATGCGCGATTATAATCGCCAGATGCTGTAATTGCAAAGCGAACCCTTTTCATTGCAGTCTATGTTTGTTGAGGCGTCAGCATCCTCTTTAAACTGCGTCACGGGTCAATTTTAAACCCGTTTAACCATCACGAATCGGCGTAAGGGGTTTCTAAAAAGTTAACATCCAAAAAGCATCCTTGTCCCAGAGTTTTATTTTTTTTTCAATAAGAATTAACACACTTTTGTGTATTTTTTTCAAAAGCTAAAACTAATTTCATAAAATTGTAATGATTTTTTGTTGTTGATTTCAGAAATAATAATGTTCTTCGTTTGACGTGTTTTCTCGTTCGGATACGCGCGAGACTTGCACAGTCTATTAACGTCACATGTTCTCATCAAATAATATCACAAAAATGCAAATAGACAATCCACATTCACTAACGCTACATTGTCTTAAAAGGTACAGAAAAATTCAGACATCTGGTTTTTCTGAATTATTTACTTGACAGTAAAGTTGGTGAATAGAAATCCAAACAAATGACTCCTGCAGTCATTGTAATTTGAGTAACCATAGAATTGCCCCAACATTTTATATTTGGAAAAACCTCAAACAGACTGAATTACTTGAAATCAGGTCATTTGATCTCCCTGTCACAATGTCTTTATATCGTTCTTTTTCTCATTTAGGAAATAGACGGTCAGGCACTTCTTCTTCTTACTCTACCTACAGTACAGGAGTGTATGGATCTGAAACTGGGTCCAGCCATCAAGCTTTGTCACCACATAGAAAGAGTCAAAATTGCATTCTATGATCAATTTGCCAAGTGAGACGCTGCTTTGAGTAGTCTTGATGACGGACATTCCTTGTTTACACGGCCAAATTTCATAGAGCTGTCTAGCAGAAAAATGTGCTCAGCAAGTTTTTCTGCTAAGCATAAACTAGCAGGGAACCAAATCACAAACAAAAATACATTACATTGTATTTTAGCTGGTAACCTGCTAAGCAACAATTCACCGTGTTAAGCAATTTTGTGTGCTTTATGAAATTAGGCCCGAGTTGGATCTAGTTGCCAAACAATTGCATTTTCCTCCATTATTTGTCTCTTGGTATCACATCATCATGGTAGTGTATTATCAACTCATTTATACAAAGTGTTTATGGAAGACAATTAATCGAGAAATTTTCTTTGGTGAAATTTTGTTCATAAGGGTAATGGTCAATTAATGGTTAGTTTTGCGCTACCATGATGCATAACCGTAAAGCTCTGTGGGGAGCGTGGGCCCCTCCCACTTCATGTCTAATAAACACAAAATATCAAATCAATAGTAGCCTCAGGTAGGAGTTTAATTAGTGTCCTTCGCGTTTTTTTATTGGATGTAATTATAGAGTTATACGTCTGTGTCGAACCAAAAAAACAACTAATTGCCCGACAAACCTTGGTTTTTTATACAATATATCACGAAACGAGACAATTATAGACATCCCGTGATTAAGTTCTTCAGGGAGGCGGTTCTCTTTGGGAAAAGTCAAAATTTCTTGCTACTTGCTCTTCATCTTCTGCCCACTCAGTGTCTTTTTTTTCCAGTTAACCTTTGTTTTAATGCCATATCTTAGCTACCATCAAGTCCCCTATCAGCTCATTATGTAAAACTTGTAGATTGGGGTTTCCGTCTTCTGCCTGATTGCATGGGTTTTCCCCATTTGGGGTTCCTCCCACACCTGAAACTCTTTTGTTTCCTGTGCTGTTGGATGTGTGATTAAATAAATAATTGCAATTAATTGCAAACATTGGTCATTACTCTGATCAAGATAGTATTCCAAAACTACATTTAAGTGGGGAATTGAATGCCTCTGTCTATAAAACTAAAATGTGTTATTAAAACCAGGGCCGATCTTCATACAGCCAATAGAAAATACTGCTAATGAAATTTCTTTTTTATGCAAAAAATTAGTAGGGCACCGGTCGCAAAAGTGTCAACTTTTATGTAATTTTGACTGGTAACCTGTTCCTGCTAAGGCAAGATTTTTCTGTGCTTAACAAGTTTGTGTTCTGACAAGGCTTTGTGATGGGATGGCGCTGCATTTTGCAGAATTCTGCGTTAACGGCCCACAGGACTACGCACTATGAAGGTCCCTCTAAGTAAGTAAGCAGGTCCATTAATGTAGGCCCTGGCCAGTGACTTTATAGAATTGGGTTTTGTCTGAGCAACTGGGGCCCAAGTTCAAGCTAGCTTTTGCTTACCACAAAATGTTGTTCTTTACACCTAGCCCTAAAGGTACGTGGACAACATTGGTAGTTGTCAAAAGACCTGTCACTGTGGCCACACTTTATGTGACCCAGCATATACATGAAATAACAAACCTGTGTAAAGTTAGGCTTAATCGGTCATTGCAGTCACAAGAAAATAGTGAAAACCCCATTATAGGTTTTCACTGTTTTAGAACTTGATTTTTGGTCTCGCAAGATCCAAAACTAATTGTTTTACTTTTACTCACTCATTTCTCAAAAACTACAGCATTTCAGGCTAAATATTTCAAGGGAAGTTTTCCACCATGATCATGTTCAAAACTTTAAGCATTTATTGTATTATTTCCAATCTTACCAATGTGGTGCACACTCTTTAAAGATTGGGTTTTGCTTTTAGTGCCATGAAATTGGACCCACTTTGCTTCTCCTTTTTGTATTTGTGTAATGAAGTAACTGTTTCAAATTTTTGTTTTGTATGCAATGAATTATTGTTCAATGTGAAATGTATTCTCTCCAAATGCTTGAATACCTGTATGTTTGATATTCAAGGCTTATGTTTTGGATCATTTTTGTATTGCTGACCCTTTTAACTTAAAGAACTAAAAACATTTTGCAATGAATTTCTACTTATATTAATTGTTGCATTATACTTTTTAACTTCTCAATGGTGCTTTTATTTTTGTTTAACGTTCTAATAAGTTAGGAAAAATGCATTTCAAAAAATCCCTGCAAAGTTCAAAGGGATGATCATGATCTTAATGAATTAAAAACAATTTTAAAGATCAAGTTATAAACCACAAAGGAAACTCACTGGGATATAAGTAAATTTTGGGATGAAAAAAAAAAACTTTGATCACTTCAAAGTAGAAACAAACTTTTTTGAAAGGCTATTTTCAGCATTGCAATGTAAAACCCAGAAAACTCCCACCCAAAAACATTTGAATCTGAGAAACGATTCATGCATGAATTGAATCATTTCTCAGAGTGTTGGTGTCCATTCGAGACTGCTGCAACCAGAGATGCGGCTCGTACAGTCGTACCAACTGTCACTTCGCCAAATTATTGTGGTGGATGGATTTAACGTTTTTTGTGAAAATACTGTGACAGTTTTTTTGCTATTTCTTAGCAAGTAGACACTATATTAAGCTGAAAATAAGTTAGTGGCCTGACGTTTCGACCCTAGCAGAGTCTTTCTCGAAGGCTTCGAGAAAGACTCTGCTAGGGTCGAAACGTCAGGCCACTAACTTATTTTTTGCATTTATACCACAGGTCCTTTTGGTTGGTAAGCAGTTTGCAACAGCTAATTCTATTTTCTCACTATATTAAGCTGAAACTTTCACATGTGACTTTTATCGTATCTTTCTTTATAATTTTGCTTAGGTTGACAAAAACCAATCTATGACTCTACCTTCAAAAAGTTGCGTGAGAAAGCCAACTTGGATTGCTAGTCATAGGTGACAGGTTTCGACTCCTGCCGCAATATGCAGTCATTCTTTCAGAAAATATTGTTGAATCTCACATTGGCGTCTTTGATTTGAATTATAAATATGGTTTTGCAACAAACTTACTGCTGTAAATGTATGTTATGGGGTTACTCGAGTTAGCTGATTCAAAACGTCTTTATTTTGAAATTACTCATAACCCTAAAAGTGATATATTTTTTTGATAAGATGTACAAATTTGTTGAAGGTTATCAAGGAGATATGTTAAATTGGAACAGTGTCTCAGCAGTAGTTATTATTTTAATTATGATATATTGAGTGTAAACTCATTGATTAAAAAGGTGAAAATGAATAAACAAAATAAAGTTGTGATAAAAAAAACATTGTCATAGTAAATCGGCTAATCGTTTCATAGGTGGTCATATGGTCATTAGGATTCAGGAAAGTACAGTTTCAATCTCAAACCACATCAGCCAGGCCAACTGCATTACTCAACTGTAAAACAATCCAAAATATTGATGGTGATAACTGATATATAGTCCCATTGGTCCAAATTAATAATTAGGCCTACTACCACCCCGAGAGAGCACTATGTACCATCACAGGAAGTCTTCCCCCAAATTTTGTTTTTAAATGTTTGATGTTCCAACCACTCACTTACCAAGCCAACAAAAGTTTATGTAACGTAAAATAAAACATTCCTCCGGATTGTTATTAAAAACAAATACATGGTTGGCAGCCATCCGGGTGGCTGAAATAACCTTGTTTACAAGTATAAATTCATTATTAATAATTATGTAAAGATATAAAAAACCAGATCACATTGTCCATAGAGGCATTGTCACAGTCCCTTATCAATTGTAAAATTAGTATCATCAATCATATCTGACCGGTCGAGTTGTCTTCTCTCTCAGCCCAGAACAAATAACTGTACTCCTTCACAATGGACATCTAGTTCGACTGCAGATGTCAACATGTTTTTAAAAGAAGTAAAGTGCTCCATACTCAGCATTGCATGTTTTTTTCTTTACCACCCCAATGCCCTGGCCAACTGCATGAGTACTCGATACCTACTACATTAGTGGTACGGTACTACTATTCTAGTACTATACTTTCACAACAACAATGGTAATCTTTTCATAGACTTCACCGTTGCAAGTTTCTTCGTTTCATGGTTTGAGCATAGAGCCAGGGCTAGGAGTGGACCACTACTAATGGTGCACTTTACGTCATACCATGGTCGTACTGATATGTTCTGTAATATATTATAAGCATGGAGGTATAGGAATCATGATATAAGCATTAAGTGTACGTGTACATGTATTTGTTTTCTCGTGTTTTCATGTATAAACACTCATAGATCTATGGTATCCCTTCAATGAAATACAGTCATCATGGGCTGAGTTAGGGATGTAAAGTATGGTTTCTCGCCCGGTCCGTGTACATCCTGTTTCCCAATTATCATTCCAGAAATAAACAGAACTTTTCAGAAACAAACTCCTTATCTGATGCCAACCCTCTCCCCCAACCCCCTCCCCCCGGTACCCCTGACCCCCAGACTTGACAAGACAAGCCACTGCAAACCCCCATCCACAAACAAGCCGGAACATGTCCACGTCCTGGTTTGTTGTTAAGAAGATCCCTAAAACTTGTGGAAGTTATTGAAAAGAAAAAATGATAATCGACCCCCCCGCCCCCAAGCGAAGATCCTTGTTTTGACTGTGACGCATTCATTGCTGCCCACTCATTCTCATTAACATAGACCACTCTGATTGGTTGGTTATTAATTGACCTGACATCAGTCTAGTAATATAACGTTATCTGATTGGCCAAGCGGCCACGCTTCTGACGTCACTGTATCTACATGGAAATTTACATACAATCCTGTGTACTAAAACAACCTAAACACGAATGAAGCTTGCCTGCTGTTTTTTATGTAGCCTTTCTGTGAATGTAGCTGTAGCAAGCAGAAACGGACTACAACTCCGCTACAAATATTGTGGCATTTCACCCTTCTCGTGCCATATTTCAGACATGTACGTACTACCATCCTCATGTTGATGATTTGTAGAACCAGAATCTGATTGTATTTGTTTTACAAACGAGAGCATAACTGTGAAATCTGTCGTCAGTGTTGGTGCTAAATCCGTCAAAAAATTGTAAGATGCACAACAGGTTGTGTTTGCGGAATTCGTGTTTGCCTACTTACGAAATGGTTTACAACTTCAGCAAATATACAACTGCAGAGAGTTAACTGAAGTGATTAGCTCAACTGTCTATAAATCACAAAACCGAGGCAAGAATCCTACACAAAGCTTTTGAGAAGTACTAACATTAATTCCCCTGCAAATTTTTGTGAATGAAAGAACCATCCGCTGCTGGCTCCTCCATCGAAATATAATTCTCCTGACTCATCAAGTGACTGAAAAACACATCATCATGAAAGCCGAAGTGACCAGTGCTGTTAACTTCCTTACAAACTTGCTTCGATCTAACAAGGACTTCGAGCGCCAACCCCTACGCCTTGAGAGATTCTCCCAGATCTTGATTAACTTGGTGTGTGAGCACTATCAATCCCACTGGTTCCCAGACAAGCCATTCCGTGGAAGTGGCTACCGCTGTATCCGAATCAACGACATGAAAATGGACCCCCTGATCGCCAAGGCCAGTCAGCTCGTTGGTAAACAAGTGGAAGAAATGCAGTTGCTCCTCCCCAGCGAGCTGACGGTGTGGGTCGACCCAGATGAAGTGTCGTACCGAATCGGCGAGGAAGGTTCAATCTGCGTTCTGTATGACGGAGTGTCCAAGACCACCAGTGAAACGAAGCTGAGTGCTATGGACTTATTGAACTGCAAGATGCAGTGGAACAATCGCAATTCCTCCCACCCAAGCTTGGACGCCGCAGACTTTAACCGAAATGACGTTACAGTGAATGCATAAACCCCCTTAAACCAATGAAGTGGATTTTAACCAAAGCTTTGAATGACCGCTTTTTCATGTTGACAATGGACTGAAAATGTATTCTCTTATGTATTGACTATTGTTAATAGATTTATTATTGATTTTTTCTGACAAAAAGTAGGAAACAAAAAAATTCAAGTATGGTACATTTTCTCCGCAAGGATTTGTCATATTTTTAAATAGGTATTACGACCATGTAAATACTGAAAACTATGGTACAGAACTATTTTTTCATAAAAATGTATGAGCATCCACATACCCTAAACCACTGGTGTTTTTAAAAGTTGTACAAGGACAGTAATGGATTGTTGAAGTAACTAAAATAGTAATCCACAAAGGCAAGCATTTTCCAAGTTTCTGTTTGGGCTGTTTGGGGTTCTAATGTCAGTCAAAGACAGTGTTTGGAGAATGGTTTAGCATCTTGAGGGATTGAAGACCAAGTATTCAACAGTCTGAAATATTCCTCTGAAGTAAATTTTTGCCATCCTATTAATTTTCAAGCTTCTGGCTTCCCAGCATTATGGAGGCTGAAGTTTTTAAGTTTGATTATAAGTATTCAATTGTAATTTTGACCTACCATTTTGAAAACGTTTTTAAGTTTGAACATTGTGAGAAAGACTACAACAAACGAGCAACTCAACCTCATGGTATTTCATAGTCCAAAGCTTGTCTGCATTGATTTCATGCAAACCCAATCTTCTATTCATTTCTGGAGCTATTTTAACTACAAATCAACAATCTTTGAAGTGGTTGACTTGTAAGTTGTATTGCACCAGGCATGATAGTCATCCTACTTCAATCCAATTTCTGATTTTTGGGGGTCCTCAGGAAAAATCAGCATAACTGTTAAAATCCTGAAAATTCTAAAGGATTCGCACTTGTGGGTCAACCCATGTGATCAACAGAATGTCATACTCCTTTCCAAGGGCTAAATATCATACCGTTACAACCAAAGTATATATCCTGCTTTCAAAAATTAATATTAAGATCAAAGTTGTTTTTCAAGATATGCCATATTGTTTTGGCAACAAAATATCAACAATAGCTACTACAATCTTAAGTTTGTGCATTAAATTTCCAGTTTATTTTAACATGCAAACTGCATAATTATGTTGATAACAACGCTCACAATAATAATGTAAGACAAATTTAATTTGTAATTCTTGATGTGTACAGGTTTGACCAAAAACCATAGTGTGATGTCAATTGCCATTTTTATTTTGCTACGTGGATCTTGTGAGCTCGTTCATTACATTACAGCCTTAAGTTATGGTTGAGTTGTACGCACCAGTACCAGCAAAAATATATTTCATTGTAATGTTTTATAGTGCAGTTAATTGGATATTGTGTTACCTCACCAGGGATGTACTTTAACATGTTTAACCTGACATGTATTTGGTTTGAAAAGGACAACAAATATTGAACCTGAAAACTCTAAAATTAGTGCTGAATTTTTAATCATTTTCTCCACTATTGAACATAGGTTCAAGGATTGATGATTTACTACCCACGATATGTCAGTACTCTGTCCAGATTGTTTTTTGTTTGATGTAGGAACATAATTATTTTCCTTGAATTTGAATTACATGAAAAGTGGTTATCTTTACTTAAATAACTTAGCTAAATTGTTTGAAAAATTAAGTTTTTTGAAAAGAAAATAATTCATGCAATACACAATTCTTTTAATTTAAATGAAAAGAAGCTATCTTTGCTAAAGAAGCTAAAGAATGCAACATGCATTTGAAAGAGAAAAAAACACTTGAAGTAGCAATGCATGTTTTTTGAGTTTTTTACATAAAGACACCTCTAAAAACTTACATCACCCTTGGGTTATTAATGTCATTCTCATAGTTAATCTTTATCATTCTAAATTCATGGAATATTTTAGAATTTTACATCATTGCCAAAAAATCTCTATTAGAGAAGCTTATGGTACTCCATTATCAGTTTTCAAATCTACATATTTAAGTTTTGTAAAGCCAGCAGTACATAACTTGTCAGTACGTTCTTAAAATACGACAAAGGAAATGCCGTCTCACAAATTTCCATAGTTATTGGGAGAGTAAGCTGTGCAGGGGAATCGTGTCATTGAAAATATTCAGTTTTGGTGATGCATGCTGTTTGATTTCTGAGGTACAAATAATCAATTTTTGATGATTCAGCTGTGATGCATTCCATATTGATTTTGTCCCTTCTGTCCTGCATAAGAAATTGTACATAAATTGACAGTTGCAGTTTTTTGTCATGAAATTAGTTGGGTTTTATTTCTGTATCAGAACCATCAACAAGTAAAACCAAAAACAGTAGGTTCAGCAATTCTTTGTGTCAAGCACTAAATGACTTATTCAGATATGAAATTACAGGTTTATGTAAATATACAAACAAGAATTTCACAGAATGTTATTTTCTCTATTTGCATAATACTGTCAGACAGTCTGAAGAGTTAAACACTTGTAAATTGTTTTATGACAAATGTTATATTTTGATATGGTGCTTTTTTCAACTTGTACATGTTACCTCTGTAAAGATGTAAACATTGGTGCCTGTGCAATTTCCAAGGGCAACATTTTGTACCTTTTGTCAGAAAGAACTTAAGATATAAATCTATCGTTGTTATAATTAATTACCTTTGTGCTTCTAATAAAAATGTTCATTTACCAAGCATTGAAAACAAAAGTTGCTAATTGTGTATGTTTGATGTTATCCTCTTATTTGTTTATTTAGCTGCATCAGTCCCAATCTGATTTTTAATACAAATTTGTGTTTCCTCTCCAGTCTTACAGAATTTTGACTTGTCCATCTTGTGGAAGTAACAGAAAGCAAAAATTTCATCCAATGTAAATTTGGGTAATTTTAATTTGACATCTCCATGGTTACATCATACATGCGTACTCGGGGGAGGGGGGTCTCTGTGATTATTGCATTGCAGAGGGGGAGCAGAGAAATGTTTTGTTGGGGTGGGTGGGTTTGCTTGGAATTTTATTTATAAATATTTTTAAGGGGGAGGGGGTTTTAATGTGTGGAACCATTTGTGTGTGTATTTTTCAATCACTTTTTTTTTTGGTGGGGGAAGGTGTTCAGTTATTCTTCAATGCATGTGTAACAACAAGGACGCAGCCAGGGATGTTTCCCTGAATTTATTTTCTTTGACCCCTGGAAGTGCCATAACTCCTCCGGTCTCAACAAACAAATAACAATATAATTTCTTAGGAAATTCGATAGCAACAGCTTTAAGGTCAAGTTGATTATGGTCACAGCCTAGCCGTAAGTTCGTGTTTTCCTCGTCGAAGTAGTAACATACACACAGTACAGGTGTTACTTATAATCAGCGCGACGGGGCACGATTGGGCGCCGAGGTGAACGGTGTTTTTACCCGATACAGATCAGCTGTGAATTGCTCAAGGCCATACTGTTTCTAGTTGGTTCACTCTTTGTAAACCACACAAGAGCTGATTGTGGGCAACATGAATATAAAATATGGTTGCTTGTGCCCCTCAAATTACCCTAATTGGTTTATTTTGTTTCGTTGTGCAATATATTATAATCTGTTCTTCTGGCTGAGTCGCTTTGCTTTTTTATCTTCCCATTGGAGATACACAATTTCGAGATAGATTGTGATAATTTAAAAACAATGTTTATAGAATGATGTGAATGGGCCGAAAAGCATTTTTTTTATTTTTTTTATTATTATTTAATAGGCCCTTGATATTTCCCAATTTCAGCAAGGAGTTTGGGGGATTTTATTTTTAACATGCACATCAAGTTGCGAAATCACAGTTTCAACACGGTTTATTTCTGGAATGTTTTACCTCCATAGATAAAACGCTTCATAATACTTCCTCCATGCATTTAATCATTGAACCTCCATGCATGGTTTTCCTTCCTCCTTTTGTTTCAAGGAAAAACAAAGAGAGAATGGCTCTTCCACTTTCATTACTACCCTCAGCATACACCCATTAGAGACCATGATGGACCTATTATTTTCTGTTTCCATGAATGAATCGGTTTGGTAACATTAACAACCATGAACAGACAATAAGAAAACGTGTTTTTTCACGTCAGTTTTTGCATGGTAGGCCCGCAAAACAACTTTTTTTAAATTTGTTATTAACTCAATGGGTTAGTCCTTTATGTGTTAGGGACCGTCTGAAAAGATTTGTTATGATGTACAAGCAATGGCAATAATAAAACTATATTTTAGTTAATTATTGCTCTATGATTGAAGGCATGCTTTGGCGCATCCTCCATGGTTGGAACTGGCGTAGTGGGGAAATGAGAAGACCCACGGGGAAGTGTGTACTTTCTAAAATGAGTCTTAAAACAACTTTACATCACATGTCACTGTTAGCATAGAGCAAAGTCCTTGCTCTATGCTGAGCCAAAGAAATGGTCGAGTCGATCACTGGTTCTTGCTTGCCATATTATTCTCAACTCTTCTACTTTACTTCAACCATTGCTCCTAAACATAAAAATGTTGTGCATTCCTTTTCCCCCTATTTTCCACTTCAAGAAAGTATGCCTATATACATGTGTACACACATGAACAAAATCAGCAACAAAAAACAACCGCGCGTGCAAGAATTGGCATTCTTATTATCTTGGATAATTAATGCTTCTTGAAAGCAATTAAAGAACCACGGGTACACAATGTAGGTCTACCTCCTCCATGATAGAACTCATCAAGGATCTCAACTTTTTGAGTAACTATATTATGCCATTATCACTTGGCATGTTTTGTTCGTTTTTAGTTTTTGTTGGTGCAAAAATGAAAAAAAATGTATGCAGCATTTTATGAGACAATCACTGACTATAGGGCAACAACTTTCAACTGGCTTCCCATTTCCCTTTCAGTCACGCAATTCTAACTTCATGGCTGTAACACTTTGACCATGAAGGTGAAGCTATATTTATATGCATATTTCCGTAGAATATCGCGCTCTAGTGACCTGCGCCATTCAATTCTTGGATTCCATGAAGAAGCATTGATACACTTGCCCGGCCGCGGTCGGTGTTGACATACCACTGTCAGCATCACTCTGCAAACAGCACGTATGTTATTTCTTTGCTGGTCTGTTCCAATGTTGGGCAGCATGCAGAGATCGATTACGGAGACCTTTGTACCAAGTATTCAGTTTAGTTGTTTGTGGTACACTAAAAATTATAGAATCTGCTGTTGTTTACAGTAAAATATAGAGTGTATTTTAATAATGGTGTTCTCTCAAAAAACTAACCTTTTTACAAAAAAAAGTTTGATAAAATATAGGCCCACGCCTAGCGCAGCGGCCTATTCATTATTTGGCAAAGAAATTCCATCCTACATTAGGGCCTGAGATAGTAAAGGGAGGATAAAGATTTTAATCTTCTAATCTTGCCCTATTTACAGAAGGGCAGAGTATCAACATGCTTGTAAGTATAAAAAGCTTATATAACAGGCCATAATTTTCTCACAGGAATATTAAAAACCAAACCTCAACCTGTGCACCTCCCCCTTGCCCTGTGTGTAATCATTACAGCCTGACGCTGGTTTTGCAGACAGAGGGCGCTATATAACTTAACAAGCCTCTGATCGATATTATTCGGATTTCTGTACATGCGATGTGTTTTTAGATTACTGTGGACAATCTTTAGGTTTGCCATTTTCTAAGAAATTATTGAATCATTGCAGTACCTAACAACAAGAACAGACACTTTTTAGTTAGATTTTACATGCATTTATAGTGCTTTATACAAAAAAACATTGATTTAATTGCAAGTGCAAACAGTGGAAAACTTAATATTAATACAAACTGGATCTAACAAAAACTACATATGCTGTATAAACCCTGGTTTAGAAAACCAATTAATAAATTATTGAACAAAACGGTTGGAAAACTGACAATTTCAGAGCTTTAGCTATTTCTTTGAGCTGGTTACTATGGCATTTCAGTATAAACATTAATACACCAGGGGCGGATCTAGAGAGTAATTATCTGTCAAAGGGGCGTAGTAAGATTCATTTGTGTTGTCGCTTCCCCCCCCCCACCCCCAAACTTTCCATGTTAATTCTTGAAAGTCAGCTGGGTTCTCAGGTTTTTTCGCACACTCAGGCCAAGATGATTCTAACAGGGATGTGATAGGCTGTTGAAAAAAAACCTGAACTCTGAGAGAAAAGCGCAAAAGCTTGCGAGCTTGAAAACCTGCGAGCACGAAGCCCACTAATAACATTTATCTTGGGTTTTAAAAGCCGTACTCTGCAATCTGGGGCGTTATGTATGGTTTTATCTTCATTTTTAAATTCTTATATATATTTTGTTTTTGGGAGGGAGGGGCAAAAAAACCTGGATTTCTTCTTTTAGTGAGGAGCACAAAAACGGATTTCCATTTAAAAATGGAGAAATCACATCCCTGTTCTAAGGAAAATTTATAATCAATACTATCAAAGAATTACAATTATTTTTGGGGAAGTCGTCCAAATTATATTGGACAATACCCCATTAATGGTCAAGACTGTTTGCAGTTATTGTGATATAAAATGGTAATAAATATCCCACAGCTGCAACCATGGGGTGATATAGAGTGGTAATCAATATCCCACTGCTGCCACCATGTGGTCATATAGAATGGACTAATGTGTGCGTCCGCACATAAACTAGTATTATAACAATATTTGAGAAAATTACAGCACGCATGCTACTAAAAACTCCAGAGACTTTCTGAATATCAATATTTATACATTTTTTAAAGAAATGAAAGACAATATGTAATAATAATAATAATAATAATAATAATAATAATAATAATAATAATAATAATAATAATAATAATAATAATAATAATAATAATAATAATAATAATAATAATAATAATAATAATAATAATAATAATAATAATAATAATAATAATAATAATAATAATAATAATAATAATAATAATAATAATAATAATAATAATAATAATAATAATAATAATAATACATTTTGGTTACAGAGTTAAGTTTCCTCAAACAAAAGTCTACCGTGATGTCAAGGAAATATTTCAAATTGTCCACAGGCATGTGAGCAACTATTACATTTCATGAATTTTGCAATCTTTACTACACATACTACTAGCTTACTAGCTTTAATACCCCCCCCCCCCCCAAATCGGGACACATTGGTGCAACCCAAGTTATACTATGCCCGATATGAGGCCAGATGATAATAAGGCCAAGACTATTTTTCATTCCAGCCTCTTTTTGGTTCACACTGATTTTGACCATGTCCGAATTGGCGGCTACAGCTACAGCTGGATAGCCGCATCATCATGCATTAATAGGACGTGCTTAGCAACAGTCGTAGCCATAGCCGCTAGTGTGGATTCGGCCTTAAATGAGAAAAACATGATGGCTGCACCCTGGTTATTAAAAACAATCTATCTGTACTACCCAAATGGTTTGAAAGAACTCCATGGATACCCTGTTTAAAAAAACCACTTCTACTTGGCCACTTGTAATAGACCGATCCATGAGGCTCTCTTCCTTTATTGGCTACTAACAATCACGATGGTGCGTCCAAAAGTCTGATATGCTAAAATGTACATTACAAACAGGGGCCAATTTCATAGCGCTGCTTAGCGATAAGCAAATTTTGTGATAACTATAGCAAAAACTTTTGCTTAAATGTAAGCGTACTTCACAGGTTAGCAAGAAATCTAGGCAGCCAGCTTGCGCGTTCGTTCACCATGAATTTGCATTGTTACGGTATTCATTTTTGTGTGGCAGTGAGCATTGGAAGGTAAGAATGCCTTTTTGTGTGCTTACAGTTAGCAGCACAATGAAATAGAAACTTGTGCAGTAAGCACAAAATCGGCCGTTAAGCAGCTCTATGATATTGGGCCCTGTTTCAAGTCATCCATGGATAAGGCAAGCAGTCAGTAGGGCTTCTTGGATCAGTCTATTTCATGACTCTTTCAAGGCATTTAAGTATTAGACCTTACACAAAGTTATATCATAGGTTATTTGTCTAGTCTGCTTCATTTGTCCTATCTCCATGTTACGGTACCTTGGTTGTATGTTTGTCTGTCCATAGGTTAAGGAACAAATGTGTCTCGCTTAACCTTACACCTAAATGTTGTCATTAATTTGCTGCTTATTACTGAACCATTAAATTTCATTCGAATGTATTACTTGTGTAATTTCTACATAAATGTGCATTATTGTAATGAATGACAGCATTGAAATAATTATTACTGAATGAACAGTAAGTATTGTTTTCTTCAAGGGAAACTGACAGGGTAAATTTTACGAGTGGGACTTGAACCTGCAACTTACAGGTTAATGCCCCGGTGCTCTACCAACTGAGCTATCTAGCCTTAATGTTGGTGGTCTCCCCATTTTGTCAATATCTTTGCTCAGGGGTGCTAGTCAGAAGCCATTCAACCTGTAACTGCTGTCAGGCCAGGGATCACAACCAAGTTTATGATACAACCTGGGAAGTGGCAGCAGAGGGATCACCTCAACGGGATGCAACTTTTTATTTAAAAAAATTAAAAAAATCTTGCTCTTGTCAATTTGTCTTTGTTCAACCCCACAGTATATTGTTTTCATGGGCACACTTCTGTTTTTGAGGATTTCTCACTTCAACGAGTGGTGCAGAAATTCTTAAGGAACTACATCAGCACAAAACTATTCTGTAATAACGCAAATGCTGTTAACATAACCTAACAAATATCTATTGGTTCCATCATGAAATTCATTGTCAATTTACACAAAACAGAAAAGTCTTGTCCAGGGCTTTACTACGTAGGCGCATTAGCAAGGTGTCTATAAAAGAGTGTAAATTTAGTTATGATCCCTGCGAGCAGTGTGCCGCTAATCCGTATGCAAATCTTGACTACAGTTTTTTGACAAGATTTGTTCTACTAGATAGTATGAATATCATGTCCTGTGCAAGCGCCATATACATGTAGCATACAAATTCCACGGTAGGCTTACGAAACTAAAGAGACTTTCCATCTTTACCAACATTTCCTGACGCCACCTTGGACAAGGCTACAACCAAGCACCTGTGAATTACTTACATTTACAAATGACTAATACCATTTCAGAAAAACTGCCATCAAACTATTGATGGTTACACATGATTAATATAAAGTGTTAAGATGAGGTAGCTTAATGTTCACCTTGTGACATGTTCTTCGCAGGAAAACTGCAAAGAACAAGACAAGGTCAACATTTCTGGCCGAATCGTATCTCAAAATACTTTACACCATGTTTTCAGCCGTTCAGCAATAATAATAATAATGACGTCTTCTATAGCGCCGGTATCCATGAAAGTGCTCATGGCGCTTGCTCCAATAATAAAGTTCCTCTGAGGATGTCTTCCAGTGGTGCACAAGCAAGAAAAGTTGAAAATGGGGTGCTGCATAATATAAAAACAGCAACAGAATAAACAGTAATCCCAATCTCCACGGAATTAGGAACAATATCCCTTAAAAAGATGTGTTTTTAAGGCTGTTTTGAAACTGTTTGTTGTCAGCAAGACACCTATGCTGAGATTTGGACACTAAGTAACCAATATGGTTCAGTATAAAATATTAACACTTTTAGTTGTGCATGGACAATATGTGCATGTCACAATATTTTAGGTTACATAAACACCGAATTGAAAACAAAAATTACAAAAACTTGGACCTGTTTGTTATCTGAAAATAACGACTTGAAACCAAGACTATTAATCACTTTGCAGACATAATACTGTGTTTTATCTTCATTTCCACCTTTTTGAAAACCTTGTTGGAGTAACTTGTCCCCCTTGTAATAAAAAAAAAAAAAAAAAAAAAATTAGTTTGCCAAAAACATCCTTTAAAACATATTTCACAACAAAAAATTAGTTATCACCTCATAAATTTTAACAGTTTTATAGCAGGACAGGCTACCAGCCACATCACTACAGTTCAAGCCACAGTTTGAGCATGGTCCCCACGTTTACTTTTGTTTGGTGAATAAATACTTTCAACAACAAATTTCTAGTTCTGAATCTGAAAACCAGTCACCTCACCCCTAGAAAAGTTCCCCCTACAAAGATGCCACCGAGCAAAGTTGCCCCTCCATACATCTCATTTTATTTCTGAACAACTTTTACAAATATTAAAATCAAAAAAAATCCAGAAATGTTGTTCAAGGAGTTGTTTTTAGCAGACCGTTTTATACTTCTTTTGTAAAATGTAAGCTTTTTGTACTTTAATTCAGGATTTGGGGAACAAAACATTTTCAAAATGTTTTTAAATAATTTAACTTGTACGATTAAGATTTCATATTTGTTGATAGTTGTATGAATAGATTTAATGTAATTAGTTTTTTCTGAAGGGAAAAATTGACTATAAGATTTAATGCATGGTTCTGAATTGTTCTATAAATCTAAACATGGGGCGCCAGCAGTGAAGGATGAGCTGTAGTACCAATACTTATATACCGCATCGAAAGAGTCAGGGGGACACTTGGTTGGGGGTGTCTTTGCTAGGGGTCGACTTTGCAGGGGCGACTTTGCAGGGGCAACTTTGCAAGGAGGGACTTTGTCTGGGGGCGAGATGACTGGCATCCTGATCCCTTCATAAATGCCACAAAGGGGGTTTTAAAGTGAGGAGGAATTCAGTTACCATGGTATTTTTAACAATTATTAATTTTGCGTTGTGTTCATTAACCCTTCAGAGACCATAGTGGCCGGTAATGGCTTTTTACCAAAATGCCCACAGCGGCCGCAAACAGCTGTAAGATCTGACCAACTTCCACTCAACCAAAAGGGTCAAAGTAAAGGTCATGACCTGAATTGACATTTTCCAATGTTTATGTTTAAATAAATATTTTTTTCAGACACTTTTCTACAATAAAAATTGTTTAAAAAAATTAAGAAAAAAACTATGTCCGGGCGTATGGTGATGATTATACAGATTTGAATGGTCTCTACAAGGGTTAAAAAACAGAACCAACAAATTTTGCTCTACCAAGTAAAGTTGGCAGAGACTTCAACTAGCCACAAACAATGCCCTTTAAAAGGTAATCTGGTTACCTTTTTTCTTCTAAGCAAACTATTCTTCTGCTAAGCGAACTTTCAGCTCAATGAAAATTGACTTGGGTTATTTAGTTTAAATAAACACAACTCTAATTTCAGTATTAGGAAAGTATCAAAACAAAGGTATAGTAGATTAAAAATAAAAAGTATAAGTCAAAATGGATTTCACAAATAAAATTAATATAATACAAGAGGTTTTCCACAAAAAATAAGTGTACACGTTTTAGACACTATATTGTGTGTACGTAAATATTAAAGTGAATGGTTCGAATGAAGGTGACCACCATTGGTAAAATGCCTTAGAATGGTTTACAGGAAAGTGCGCCTTACAAATGCTGTATTATTATTATCCAACAAGGGCCAAGGTAAATTAATCATTAGTTTCTTGTAAACCATCTCTAAAAATTGACAAAGAATTTGTTTTTGTATTTTATACATTCTTTTTCACCTATGTCAAATTCTGCATTTTCAATGGTTACTTTTAAAAACTTTTTGGTCGGACTTCAAAAAGATTTTACAGACCATAAGTGACTTCATGATTGACCCATGCGTTGAACCTCTTCAACTGACAAAATCATCCCCAAAAAATCTTATCCCTGTGTGAATAGGGAGCATCTCAAAAGTTGGAACGGTAGGAATGTTCTAATTGGACCGGATAAGTATTCCAGGGCATGCACATGGACTGTTCTGTTGGACCACCGGATCAATCCAATGGAATATTAAAAATACTAATGAGCATATTCACTCCCATAGGTGACTCGACAACTTGATGCGGTGCACTTTGTTACAATCAAAAACAAAACCCAGTACATCAAATCACGTCATTCAGAAAAAGATTTTCCGATACCTGTGGAGGATGTAACTTGAGCAACTGAAAATGTCAATATCAGGTATTACATGAAGCCCACAGAGGCCATGGCCTCTGTTGCCCCTGGTTTTGGCCTTGGCGCCCCTTCCAAGTTGTCCCATAGACCAGTGGTCTCCCTAAACAGTGGTCCGCTGGCAAGATGCCAGTTAAAACACCCGAGGACCAGTCACAATTCACTCCAAGTGGTCCTGCTGGCTAGTTCAATGTCAGAAAGCATCCCTATTTCATTTGAAATATGCACTAGTGAAAAAACTGACGGACTGGTAAAATGACAAGTTAACTGGTCCTGCTGGTCAGTCACTAAAAAGGTTAAGAGCGAACCCTGTAGACTATAAGATTTTCCAATGAAAGTGCTCTTTGCAAAACGAAAATAGCCTTGCCCTCTCAAAGATGAAATTCCAGCAGGCCACATGGTTACCAATGGCGTACACGATCATTCAAGTTTGTGTTTTAAAATGCCCTAAGACCATGGGTACAAGTTTTACTTAATGGCAACACAACATTATTTAGATATATATATATAAATACAAAAAAAGTATATTTATATACACTAAAGATGAACAAGTGTTAAGTAAACTTTCACATTATTTATGGGGGGGGGGGGGGGGGTAGAGGGTAAGTGGAAATAAAAACGCGGTCATCCGCATGTAAACACGGAAATCTCACACAGCTGGTATCTGAGATCCGTACACTATTACTTTCACTGTTTATCAAGCCAAAGCCATCCCTGAAACAAAATAGGAGTATGCAGAACTGGCTACCTGCAGAACTGGCACACCCTAAGGGAATCCAACACAGCCAATATGTCTACTCTCACAGGCATCCGTTTGCTCTTTGGTGATTACAGTTAAGTACATGTATCTCGATCAGGGGCATAAGTGCCACAACCAGGATTAGAACCCCAAACACTGATGGCTCAGCCAACAGTAAGTTAAGTCCCATTGCACAAGACCAGGAATGAAATAACATTGGAGGCCACGAAGGTAAAGGCCTTCAATGCCCAGGGTCTTGGCTTTGGTGTCCCTTTACAAGTTTCCTGTACACAAAAATAGACTTTAAGATGTTCCAGTGGAAGTGCCCTTTGCAAAACTAAAAACAGCCTCTCAAAGATCCAGGCCTGCAAGACCACTACAATGGAAAACTAGAACATACATTACTATAGCTACAACTTTCCTGTCTTCTCAATAATGTCATTGCTGTACTCCAGGGCAATATTTCTGTCTGTCCTTTCATAGGTGGGTATTCTACTGGATGGTTTGGGATCAAGATCAATCACCACGGCTGAATGCAGATACGTCTTTCCATCAGGCATACGAAGCGCCACACTGTCAAAAACAACATCCAAAATGTACATTCATAAATACCTGGGACAGTTTATTCATTCGGATCAGTAGAGAGATCATATGGCCATGTTTGATTGTGCAATATAAAAGTTAAAAGTGATTAAACATAACTTGACCTTATTGAGTTAAAAGAGAACGCTATCTGATGATTGTGCAAAACGCCTTATTTTTAATTTCTAAATTTCAACTTGAGAGTGTAAGTTTGAAACATGCACGAGGAGCTACTTAGAGTCGAGGTGAGCTGAGGCTTAACTGTCAGATTAATTGTTAACTTTAGCAGGGTTTTTTGTCTTTTTAATTGAAAGGTATTTATGAACGGGATTCAAAGTGTGTTGGATCAAAACTTGACGTTTTCCCAACAGAAGTGTCTGTTGCAATATGAAAAGGGACTTGATCCTTATTCAAAGATGACATTCTGAGTCTGGCATTGGAAAGAGTATTGTTCTTATTTTATTATTGTACTTTATTATCCTACCAACAGCACAATTAGTGCCAATAACAGGATAGATAGATAACAATAAGAAATGTTCAGTTTCAGATATTGGAGGAAAACCCACACAATAAGGTGGAGACTGAAAAACCCAATCCACATGCAAGGGTCCTGTCTGAGGTTGGATTCGAAACAGGGTCCACAGAGGTGAAAGGCAGGGAAAGAAACCACTGAGCCAACCTGATCCCCAAAGACTTATAGTTTTTAGAGCTGACTTTTTAGCAGGGCACTTTTGGGGGTTCCTTGTTTTCATTACCAGAAAGATATAAAAATAACTCTGATTATAACAATAATGATATTTCTCATCGTTTCATTTCATTTCATTTCATTTCATTCATTCTGGTTGTGAAGCCAAGGTCTTTCAGAAAAGTGAACTAAATTACTGTACTAGCCAAGAACCCAATGGAGAGAAGACAAGGAAGGAAGTCTCAGTTTTAGATGTGAGAGGGAAAACCCCAGATAATTATTCCAGGGAAAACCCATGCAGTCAGGTACATGTAGGGACTGAAAACCCAACCCACATAGTGCCCCCGGCGTGATTCAAATCAGGATCCTAGAGGTGGAAGGCGAGGACAGATACCACTACGCAAACCTGATAATGACAACTTACCCGTCATAGTTTTCACCTACAAGCTGGGCTGCCACCATGATGGAACAATCTTTCACGGTTCGTGTGATGAGAAACTCTCGAATCAAGTGCACCGCATCCTTGATTGAGATGTTAGATACGTCCAATTTCTTCCCATTGGTCCCGTTGCTACCGATGCCAAGATGCAGACCGTCAGCATAGTTGAAGATTCCTCCATACGGGAAATCTAGAATGTAATTCTTACTGAGGAGGGGAAAGGGAAAAGATTTTGACCAATAAGAAATTATTTAATAATGCTGTAAACACACACAGGTGTTGCAAACAGTCTGTGGACATTCCTTTGTTCTGTGCACTCAAGAAAAAACACATTCTTCAACACTGTAAACACCAAGCTTACGCACAGGCTCTTGTGGGGTCTGTTGTGATCTTACAAGACATGAATGGCAAGGAATAAGGATTACTTCTGATTTTATTGTGAATCATAAACTGTTGCATGTCTATGTGTATGGTTACTAAAGTAGCTATTTTTAACTTAGTTAATCTCTGGCAAGAGAGGGCGCTATTACAGTTCAATGTAATACCAACACAGGTTCCTTTGAGCAATGGAACAATGGACCCCACAAAGTTTTCCTTTGTTCAACTTGGACCTCAAAGAGAATTTCTTTAGAAAAGGGAATAATAGCAGGACCCCACAAACCCGATCAGAAAGGTTGTGTGTGTGGACATGTGCGAGTCCACAGTGTTTCAAGTCCCTACACATTTGTTCTCAGGTCCACACTTCCTACAACATGTTGTACAATGTAGTAAACAAAAAGGTAAACAATAAACATATGGTCATAGGAATGGGCCCAAAATCAATCTCAGATTATCCACAAGTTTAAAATGCAAACTGCATTTACCTAACATATGAACTTCTCTATTTTCATATTTTATAGTAATATTAATAGTAATGCAAATATTATTTTCATTTATATAGTCCCATTGCCCAGCCTGATACTATGTTGCTGTAAGGGAAAGTCTCAAATACCGATCACTTTCTAAGCAAACGTTCCTGTGCCGTGGGCATACACCCACAATCCATCAAGCTGCCAAATCGCTCCACTATACTGCATCATTGTGCTGAAGCACAGGAGCAATCTTACATGAGTGAATACGCTTATTAGTATTTGGAATGTTCCATGGGCAAACTGAAGGGTCCATGTGTACATGTGGAATACCTATCCGATCCGATTAGAACGTTCCCACCGTTCTGACTTTTGAGACCATCCCTAACAGCGAGGCAGTTTTTCCTAGGTAGAAAGATACCTATATGGAATATGGGGGAAAGTCAAATTCTTACAGGATAAATTTCAAGGGGCACCAAGGCAATGATCAGGGGCAGTGAGGCAAACGCCTTTGTTGCCTCCATCGAGTATCAGCCATTTCACCTTAAGGTGGTTTTCATAAAAAGGACTAAACTTTCATAAAACGTACATTACATATACAGCCAAACTATGTGAAAACTGTAAGAAACAAAGAATTACATATTATTCATGACTCCACCTTGAAATGGTGTAACATATTATGTGTCGTATCATTCAAGTGACTTTTTCTTCACATTTTGAGGTGTATGATCTGTACATGTTTGTACAGAGACATTTGAGTTCATTCCTGAATTCTGATGAAATTCAATAAAAATTGCATTGAACTTTACCCTTTGACTGGTTGCAAAAGTTCCTTGTTTGTTTTTAATGTGGGATGAAAGAGTATCAAACAAAATTATATTTTACTCTATTTTAACATGAGGTTTTAGAGACGTGTAATTTGTTTCCCACTTTCATGAGGACTCTATCAATTAGAAAACTAGCGCATCACAAAACTTAACTGGACCTTGGAGCCCTTTTAACAATAAAATCATCAAAGCGTAAAATTTGTAAAAGTACGCCAACATCATACATGTTGGTAGGTGGACGACAAATGACGGCTCAACCTCTCCACCTACCCGTCTTCGGGATGCTCCTCCAAATGTTTCACGACTTTCTGATACAGCGGGTAAATAACATCAATCTCTAAGACAGACAGCGACTGAGCAGCGAGCAGTCTCCTCAGAATGCAGTTTTCAATCGCCTCGGCTTTCACACTGGTCCGAAACGAGTCTAAAATCAAGATAAAACACTCTTCAGTTACTGGTTTGTAAGAAGACTGACTCCCATGTGAGGTTTGAATCCCATTTAAACTACAGAACAAGTTCTTAGTCAGTGTTTTCATTGGCGGTTGCAACTATGGCTATGACTAGAATTCCACGTCATCATGAATTGACATTAAAAACAATGAAGTCTGAACATTCCAGGTCAGAGTGCATGCAACCCAACACCCTTGTAAAAATCAGACAGAAACTATTCCATCTTTTATTTATAACAATAACCACTTCTGGGCCCAACTTCATATAAATTGTGCTTACCAGAATAAGGTTAATGGCCAAAATAACCTTCTACATGTACAATTTGTGACTGGTTTCCTGCGCATTTATACTTAGAAAAGGATAAATGTCCCTTACTGACCTACCTTTATTCTTGTAGCCACTTTCCTTGCAGAATTGCGCACCTAAGCTCGGCCTGGATGACACATGGGGTGTGATGCCATTTTGCACATTGTTTGATAACAAAGTCCTGATTAATACATCCAGAAAGGCCTGTACACATGAACTGCAACAACAACAATTTTATTAATTGATAAGGATGTTTTTCTTTTCTTTTTGGCAAGACCACAATGTCAAGATGATCGCCATCACTTACGTTTACACTTACACTTCTGCTGACAGTTTGGCTGGTCAATGCCCATCTTTTACAAAGAAACTGATAATCAGCAGCTGGTAGAGTTTTGCAGGTAAACTGACTTGAAGTGGTCAGTTTCTTGACCCCCAATGGTGGTTTTGGCCATGATCAGTGGATCACAAACAAGACTGAGATTGCAGACAACCCCCCCCCCCCTCGTCTCTGTTCATGACTGTTGTTCCCCTCCTTATCAACCCAACCTGAACTCCCTTCTAACCTAAAGAGATTGCCACATGAAAGATCAACACAATGAACAAGGAATGCTGCACTCGAAGCCCACCTACATCAAAGTTACCATTTCTTGTGTTTTTTGTTTGCCTGGCTACAATCGTTCCTACTCAGGCACTTCTGGCAGTGACCCTAATAAACTAAAACAAAAATTCTTCCTTTTTATTCAAAAGAACGCTTCTGAATCAAAGTTGGGAAAAACAGACTTACCTTTCTAGAGGGTTTTCTTCAATCAACTCCGTTGAGGTTCCATCCCCAAAGTATGGCTTCAGTTGGTTCACCAAATCCTGCTGCTCTTGCAGTGATGGTGTAGATCTCTCAAAGACCTGATAAATTAGCACACCGTCCTGGAATGAAGACAATGCCGTTAGTTTCAGGGCAACCTCGTTCCCAGGGCTGATCGATCTCGCTTCACCAAAGAAGTCGCTTTTTTGAGCCAATCAGTGGTTTAATTTCGGCACATCCCTACCCTAGGGGTTAGTGACGAGAGATATTGAACAGAGCCCTGTCCATGGTAGCGAGGCTGGTTTTAGGGTAATACAAACAAGCACCAGACTATGGGCTTTACAGTGTATGGCTTTGGTATCGGCTTAGGCTCCATCAGCCAACACAAAAACAGGCCTTGCTCATGATGTGACATCACTGGTGGAAGAAACAGTTCCAAAACATCTGAATTTCATTGCAACGATGCTGTTGTTGTAGCAAAGGCATTTCTTGTTCTGCTAGTGATGCCATGTAATACATTATGAGCAGCCATCGAGCAGCCATCGAGCAGCCATGCTTGTTCTTGTGGGCGCTTCCCAGAGAGCATTATTTTAAATGAAATAAATTTGGAAAACAAAAAAAATCTAAATGGGGATGCACCAGGTACATTTTCACCTGGTTAATTACATGTACTTGTTAATTACAAACTTTTACATGGCATATGGATAAGGTAGTACTGCACACATCCTTTAAAGAGGGTCTCCAAGCTCATGAAGTTTTGTGATCCACTAGTTTTCCAATAGAGTCCTCATGAAAGTGTGAACAAAATTACAAGTCTCTAACCTTACATTAAAATGGTGTAAAATGTCAATTTGTTAAATACTGCTTACGTGATGGATGCAAAGTGGTCAATATTGCATGCCAATATTGTGGTGAAATTTTTTTTCAATTGCTAACATAGAGTGTATGTTCTTAAAAACAATAACAGAAAACCCTTACCTTACAAATTCTGAAATTATTCTGGGGGTTTCTAAGCAGCATATTTAGGCAGTATTTCATACGGGGTGGGTCACTAGAATGGGGAAAAACAAGATTCAAGTTATTAGCATATGCACTGCTATATTATTATGGCGCCCTCTAGTGACCTTATTGCTAGTGTATTCACTTGTGCACTACAGTAAGCAGAGAGAAAATCATGTGCCAAGACTCATGAATAAACTGAAAACCCACAACTTTTTGTGTAAACCAAAGATTTCAAGGTCATGGCTTTTATGGAATTTTGAAAATTGTCAAACATCGTGCCCTTTGGGTTGTCGACTTTCGACCTGGAGCATTTTGAGTACAAATTTTGATGACAAGCATTGGGTAATAATGGCAGCAACAGCAGTAGCAGCAGCGGTGGCAGTGGCGGCAGCAGCAGTAGCTGTGGCGGCGGCGGCAGCAGTTTACCATGTAATGATTTAAGGGTCTTACCAAGAGAACAGATCCAATGGACAGTAATGACTATGCTGCTCCCACACACCATTCTGGACCTAAACAGACAAACACCGACATCAATTTTAAACAATTATTCACTTCTAGATCACAGCAGAAAAAAGGTCTCAGTATAATTTTCTGTTCCCCATAACATAGTTTCTACCAACATCAAATAAAACAATCACATTAATTGGTCTTTGGTGAAAAAAAAATTCAACTTGATTGGTCATTATTTAAACAGCCAATTTAATTATGAAGCAAAACAGACAATGTGGTTTGCTGGTGAAACCAAATGAACCAAATGGCAAACTTGATTGGTCATTGATACCCAAAACATTTGATTATGTGGCAATGTGATTGGTTGGTTGGTGGAAACCAGAGAACCATCCTGAATGGTTGTTGATGAAATGCCCAATTGGTTATACAGACAACTTCATTGGTTGGTGAAACGAAAGAACCAACTTAATTGGCTGTTCATTGATACCTTATGGTGTTGATGCAGACACACACGGCAGACTGAACACTTAATGGCAAGATCATCTGGAACATGGTGAGAAGGGGGAAGAAAACCTCTCTTTGGCTAAAACAAGAGATATGCAAATAAACAAACTAATTAATAAGTTCATGGTTCGGCAGATTTAGTTTAAAGGCCCTGTACACTATTGGTAAGATCGAAAAACTAAAATGTTCACAGATTCACACATAACTTACATGATTTAAACTAAGTAATGGTAGAAAGGGTTCCTTAAAATATTTCTGCCTAAAATGCTATCGTTTCTGAGAAATGAGTAAAACAATAGTTTTTATCACGCGTGATAATAAACTCGATGTTTGAAAAACAGAAAACACATAAGGTCTCTTTTCACTATTTTCTCGTGACCTCGATGACCAATTGAGCTCAAATTTTCACAGGTTTGTTATTTCATGTATGTGGTTGATTACACAAAACATGAACACTGTCTGTGATTATTTTGTCAGCTCTGCCAATCCTGTATAATACCTTTAATCAAAGAAATATGCAAATAAACTGAATAATTAATAAAAACTATAATTTTGAAATTTTAAGCCAAGTCAAAGAAACAAGCAAAGAAACTGAATAATCATTGAAACCAATGTTTTGAATATTTTGGGTGTTTCAAAAAAATATGTTAATACATGTAAGTGCTCTTTGCGAAATATAAATGTGTGATACATGCATAAATACAGTACTAGACCTAGCGGCCTTTCACTTTCGTAATACACTACAGTGACGTCCTGGAGATCAGGTACCATCTCTGGGGCGGAAAAATTTCAAAGCTTCTGAAGTCAAATCGTACCTGCAAGAAGCCACTAATTTCACAAGATTTACATTCCATGGCGGCATACATTTTGCTGCGATGGGTTTTGGACGTCATATATTCCTCATTAATCCGTCATTTTCGTGAAATAATGCAGCTCCCAATGTTAAAGAAAAGTCAATTTTGTTCGTTTTTTCAGTGTCTGACGTGCGTACGCGTACATTCGCGTGTAAGATGCAGGATGCATGACGCGCATATCCTCACAGTGTCTGCTGTGCATACGCGCTTATTCGCTTGTAAGACGCAGGGTGTAAGACGCAGGGTGCATGACACGCATATCGTGCGTTGCGTTTGCATGTTCTTACGCTGTGCTGTCAAGATACTGTGACCAAAAAGTGCGATATGAATTTGTTGCATTTTGCGGTATGCGTAATCTGCACCCATGCAAACATACGCAAACGCCGGCGTCTTGGTTTTTCTTTATTAAAAGTTTGCATAATTGTTAAGCGTTGGGAGCTGCATTGTTTCACGCAAATGACGGATTAATGAGGAATATATGACGTCCAAAACCCACCGCAGCAAAATGTATGCCGCCATGGAATGTGAATCTTGTGAAATTAGTGGCTTCTTGCAGGTAAGATTTGAGTTATGAAGCTTTGAAAATTTTCCGCCCCAGAAATGGTACCTAATAGTTAGGACTCTGTATCTGTGTACAGCACAGAGGAAGAGTCCTATATAGGGCTATACTAGACCAAGCAAATAAAATAGTAAAATATTTGTGTTTTGTTGTTATTTAGCCCTTGAGAAACACTGTGTTAGGGTCAGGCCATTCACTGTTTTTGTGCATTTATACAATAGATGGTTTTGGTTGATAGGCAGTTGACAAAGCTCATCAGAAATAAGGGTTAGAAATTTACACTGGACAGTACGAATGAGGCCGGTGATTTTAGTGTCCAGCCAGTAAACAAGTTCGGCAGTCTTGTGTTTTTCAACTGAATAAAAATACCTCACTGTTAATATCTTTAAAAAAAAACTATGTAGAAATGTTGGCTTTGGGTGTCATACACTGTAAATACCTTTCATTTTCAAGAGTAGCAAAATATACTTTATCAGAACGACAAATGAGATAAATTTTGTCTTATATGTCTTAGTGCTTGTTCAAACATAAACAGTTAAATGCATGTAAAACTGTGTCAGCAATTATATTTCTCATCGAATCTGGTCCTGTACAAAAACTTCTGGTCCAGTAAATATTTTGAGCAGCAGTCTTGTGGAGATTCCCCAAAAACTTGAGCCTTACTATTTTCTCATGGAATGGGAACAAAACCTACTCTTCCAAACACAACAACATGCTTCCAGAATAGAAATCCTTAAAAAAAGAAAATACCTTTATTTCGATACTAAATGTAGGATTATCAGACAGTTTCTCTGGACTTGGCAAGAAACAGAAATCTGGATAGCTGAGTACGTAGGACTTGTTGACATCAATCTGGGAACAAAGACGTTTCTTGGGGCGTTGAGACCCAAACCGCTGGATGGCTGCCTCAAGGAAATCTTTGGTGGTTGAAATCATTTTCTGGGAAGAATTTGCAAGAAAAGAAAAAGTAGATTTACCTGTTGCATGCTCAAACTTGGGACTTCAGACATTATTAGTTACCACACAAGCACGAGTGAAATACAACAAATATTTAGTGTTTCTGTTTCCCATATCCAAGTTGGAAATTGGATGCAGACGTTCTATATTTTTTTCCGTATTTAACGAGCACAAGTTTGACAACAAATTTATCTTGAAGCAAATTTGACACGTAGCTTAAACTTCAGATTTGATTGTGATGCATTCACTATCTGGATTTGTCATTTCATGAAGCACAGATTTATGAAAAAAACGCGTTCATGTTTGGGTTTTTTTTCGTTGGCGTAAAAACAAAGCATACTGGTCAAAATAAGTATCACTGCTTACCACAGAATTCTTCACTGATATAGCGTGTAAATTTGATGGGCTGTAAGCACAGGATTACATACATGATAAGCTGCATAAAATTGTGCCCAGGTCACAATTTTATCAAGCTTGTATTGTAAGCACAAAAATATGTTTAGCGAAGACAATAACTGTTAAACAGAAACAGGTTACCAGCCAATAAGGCATGTCATTCACACTGTTGGTGCCCCGTTATTATTTTTTACAAAAGCAATATTTCAGACCCAGATTTTCTTCTGCAAGGGAAGTGTTTCAAGTCACCTTCTCTTATCTTTGCAAACTTTTAGAAAGTTATGTACAGTTGGGTGAATGATCCATGATGGCTTCCCTCGACCTAGGACAACAACTACCAAGAGGGAACCTGTGCAAGCACAAGCTTCTCTTTTCAAGTAATTTGGACTCAACAAGTTCAAGGGAAGTAATGCTTAAGAATACATACTGGAAGGCAGATGAACTCCGACCCCAGTATTGGCTGGATCAATGTCTGGACATAATCATGGCAGAGGGTCCAATCTTCATCGCAAACCTGAAAATAATAATAAAATAGTTGAATAAGTTTGGAATAGAATAAAGGTGACTGATGGAGGAAATATTACTAGTATCACTATTAATTTCTAGTAATGAAACCAAGGATGCCTCAAAAACAGTAGGCTTCTAACAGTACAAATATTTCATTTAAGGTTAACTAAAACATTAGGGTGACAGTAAATGCTGCAGGAACGGTTGTTTAAATTGAAATCAGCATTCCCTGACCTCCTCCGCTTCTTCCAACTGGTCTGTACCATCCCTGTTACATCAGCAACCGCAGAGAGAAGTTTTTCAACAATGAAAAGAGTAAAAACATATTTACGTGCTACTATGAGCCACAGTCGACTGACCCATCTTGATGTGGCCTCGCAATCGAATGCGACATGACACAGGAACTACTCCAACATCCCAACAAAGTTGTCGATGAGTTTGCCCGAAAAGGACACCGCATTTCACTAATCAAGTACGCATGAGCTTTTTCAAACAATGTAATTATATGCCTATCCCATAATATTCTCAATCAAAGTCGTTACACCACTGCAAGCTTTTGTTCTGTTCACCGTTTTGGAGTCAAAATAATTTGCATGCAACTGCATCATGTGTTGTTTGATTATTGTATCTTTCTACTGTACTTATTACGCGACAAAAATACATGAAAAATACGATGTTTATAATTATGTTGCTCTTCGACTCCCAAAATAAAATAGCAGTAGCGGAAGTTTAGAGGGTAACGTCACATGCAAAAGGTCTTAGCACCCCCGAAAATTGTGGCTCTAGAACCGCGCCTGACTTAATCACTGTAGCTCAGAAGCACAATGGTGCTGCAATGAACCAGAAACACCAAGGTTAACCCCCACTCTTCCACAATGTGATTTTGGGTTATTTTACTTGCACTACCAATTCTAGTACACAAGACTATTATTTGAAACATGTACAATGTAGGAAATGTGAACCCACTAGATGTGTTCAAGAGTCTACTTAAAACCCATCAGCTTAGCATATGACTTTCAAGTTTTTGTCATGCCATTTCTTTTCCCTACAATGGCCAAAATGGTAGCTCAAGAAACCGCTCAAGAAACCGCTCGTGTCAGAGGCATAGACATTGAAGGAGTATTGACACAGTGCCTCCAAAACACCAGGAACATGTACTCGGTTAACTTATAATCACACTTATAATCACTGGGACCTACTTGTTATTGTTTTTAACATTCAATTTATAGCGTAAAGGTCTAACAAGGTTAAAACTAAGTTTGAACAAAGAAGTTACTATTGAACTGGTCGAAACATTTTCTAAATACACAGAGTTGTAAGGATGTAGAGTTGTGTTTTGTTTTTAATGTAAACAATGACATATTTATTTATTTATTTATTTATTGATTGCTTATATTTTATCAGGGTAACCCGTCACAAATGCAAGTTAGAAGGTGAGCCATGGAGGAAGAAACACTTCATGCTACTTGCATTAGTGTATTACAAGAAAAAACTAGAGCTTAATTGCATTTGTGCACAAATGCAGAGCTGTTTCGCTAATAATATTTTCAAATTTCTCAAATGAATATGAAAGTCTTTTTGTATTCTAAGCAGTTATGATGTATCAAGCCTGTTTAAAAAAGAATTTTGATTATAGCATGCTCCGTTAGCAATTTATGACTTTAAGGGGCAAAAAATGAAAATATCTTAACAAATCGTGTAATGACGTCATCATGACGTCTTTACAGGTGTAACAGGAACTCGACATTATCTAACGACTTGGCAAGTTTCAACGTGATCAGACCTATACTTTTGGAGATATACGACTTCAAAAAGTGCACCTTTAATGTCACGTCACGTGACCCCTGATGACGTAATCAATCTAAAACTTCATACTAAGCTTGGGCGATACCACGATATTATCGAAAATCTCGATACTATTTTTTAAACGATTACGATATCGTGTCTGTTTTTTTAAATCGCAATATCGGCAAATCGCGGTTTCGATGAAGTATCGCGATGCATTTCCTAATCGAGATGATATGAGCTGTTTAAAAACATAAAAAGGCACCGACCGCAACCGCAAGATTCCCTACTATTGATCCCCGGCTGGGATTCTTCGAAAAGACCGACATCAAACAGAGTCCTCATACAGACCAACATCAAACAAACGAAAACTGTGCGGTATTGCTCACGCACGTACATGTATAAAAACGTTCCTCGGACGTTTCCCGACCACGAGGCGATTTCTCACAAAGGGAATTTCCCTTGCCTTTTCGTTCCCACAGCTACACGCAATTCCTTCACCCCCTAACTATAAAGTTTACCACGTTAGGAGCATGCAAGCACATCTGCGGGATTGAGGTGATGAATACTATGGCAGTGCTGTGAGAAGCACTACGTCATAATTATTCACGCGATCGGCCAATCGGAAAGCTGTGAGAAGCACCATGTCATAATTATTCACGCGATCGGGCAATCGGAAAGCTGTGAGAAGCATACGTCATAATTATTCACGCGATCGGCCAATCGGAAAGCGGCCGGTCAGGAATCAGCCTGTGCCAATTGCGTTCGTGGTGCTTCGGGTAACATGAAAAATAAAACCATGGCTAGAATGGAGAGCCTTACAGCCTTTATGAAATTTCCTTACATCAATAACCAATTCGCGGCACTTCAGTTTTAACACTTTTTAAATCTGAAGTGGGTTCCCTCATCAACACACGTCACAAATTAACCGCGATATCATCGAATATCGCGATATATTTTTGACGATGTATCGTGAATGAAAAAAAGCAATATCGCCCAAGCTTACTTCATACATATGTTGGCTGCCTGACGGTCATCATGTGTATCAATTTTGAAGCGATTACACAAAACTTCGCAACACACATCTTCTCAAAGTGCATTTTGAACATTTTTCCAACTGCCGCTAGAGGGCGCTCTTTAATATTATTACGTCATTGGTATTTTTTTTTGAAAGTACATCTTAGCCGCACACTAACATCGTTAAAAGCAACTTCATAACATTTAGCACTTTTGAATTACAAGGCACTTCCTGTTTCGACTGGAAGTAGAGGTCACATGAGGTCACGCACACTGAATAAAATGAAGCCCTGATTAATCCCTACCCAATCCTGCAAACAGAATCCTACGGTCTCTTGTGGCTGATTTGATACGCATTTTCAAATATTTAAATTATAAACCTTTAAGATGACGTCACGTGACAGGTGATGACGTCATCATGACGAATTTGTTTCAAGACCTTCCTTGCACCAATGCCTTTCATCACTGAAAGTTTCATTGCAATTGTTTATCGGCAACTATGAAAAAAGGTGCTTGGAACGAATTGTGCGTTATTTCAATGACTTCCGGAAGTCTGAAAAATAAAAATAAAAACTTTAACAAAAACAATAGCTGTTTCGCTGCGCTGCGAAACAGCTAAAAAAAAAAAAAAAAAAAAAAAATAATAATTATAGTGATAAGTTAGTGTTCAATACCAAGAAAAACTAGATATCTTGTAAAACTGTACCTTTAATAGAATATAACCTGACGAATGATGACGTCATGATGACGTCAATTATTTTTCGAATCAGTTATGACATATCAAGCCTGTTTAAAAAATAATTTGGATTAAAGCATTGTCCGTTAGCAATTTCTGACTTAAAGGGGCAAAAAATGAAAAAATCATAACAAATCGTGGGATGATGTCATCATGACGTCATTACAGGTTTAACAGGCACTTGCCATTATCTAACGACCTGCCAAGTTTCAACTTAATCAGACCTATACTTTTGGAGATATACGACTACAAAAAGTGGACCTTTAATGTCACGTCACGTGACCCCTGATGACGTAATCAATCTAAAACTTCATACATATGTTGGCTGCCTGACGTTCATCATGTGTATCAATTTTGAAGCGATTACAAAAAACTTCGCAACACACATCTTCTCAAAGTGCATTAAGAACCGTTTTCCAACTGCCGCTAGAGGGCGCTCTTGTGTATCGTGACGTCATCGGTATTTTTTTTAACTGCACACCTATGCCGGACACTAACATCGTTGAAAGCATTTTCATAACATTTAGCACTTTTGAATTACAAGGCACTTCCGGTTTCGACCGGAAGTAGAGGTCGTATGAGGTCAAATGATGACGTCATCATGGCGTCAATTTTTTTTCGAAGCAGTTATGACGTATCAAGCCTGTTTAAAAAACAATTTGGATTAAATCATGTTCCGTTAGCAATTTCTGACTTAAAGGGGCAAAAAATGAAAAAATCATAACAAATCGTGTGATGAAGTCATCATGACGTCATTACAAGTTTGACAAGAACTTGCCATTATCTAACGACTTGCCAAGTTTCATTGTGATCAGACCTATACTTTTGGAGATATACAACTTCAAAAAGTGCACCTTTAATGTCACGTCACGTGACCGCTGATGACGTCATCAATCTAAAATTTCATACATATGTTGGCTGCCTGACGGTCATCATGTGTATCAATTTTGAAGCGATTACACAAAACTTCGCAACACACATCTTCTCAAAGTGCATTTTGAACAGTTTTCCAACTGCCGCTAGAGGGCGCTCTTGTGTATCGTGACGTCATCGGTATTTATTTTTAACTGCACACCCTTGCCGGACACTAACATCGTTGAAAGCATTTTCATAACATTTAGCACTTTTGAATTACGAAGGCACTTCCGGTTTCGACCGGAAGTAAAGGTCGCGTGAGGTCATGCACACTGAATAAAATGAAGACCTAATTTATCCCTACCCAATCCCGCAAACAGAAACCTACGGTCTCTTGTGGCTGATTTGATACAGATTTTCAAATATTTAAAATAGAAACCTTTAAGATGACGTCACGTGATAGGTGATGACGTCATCATGACGAATTTGTTTTAGGACCTTCCTTGCACCAATGCCTTTCATCACTGAAAGTTTCATTGCAATTGCTCTTTAGGAACTATGCAAAAGGCCGCTTAGAACGAATTGTGCGTTATTTCAATGACTTCCGGAAGTCTGAAAAATACAAATAAAACTAGAGCTCAATTGCATTTGTGAACAAATGCAAAGCTGTTTCGCTAATAATATTTTCAAATTACTCAAGCGAATATGAAAGTTTGTTGTGTGTACATAATCAAGTTAATAAATACACTATTGAATGCCTTGTGAGATCCAATTCATTGTCTATATATCTTGTAAAACTGTACCTTTAATTTAATATAACATGGCGAATGATGACGTCATGATGACGTCAATTATTTTTCGAATCAGTTATGACATATCAAGCCTGTTTAAAAAATAATTTAGATTAAAGCATGTTCCGTTAGTAATTTCTGACTTAAAGGGGCAAAAAATGTAAAAATCATAACGAATCGTGTGATGACGTCATCATGACGTCATTACAGGTTTAACAGGCACTTGCCATTATCTAATGACCTGCCAAGTTTCAACTTAATCAGACCTATACTTTTGGTGATATACGACTTCAAAAAGTGCACCTTTAATGTCACGTCACGTGACCCCTGATGACGTAATCAATCTAAAACTTCACACATATGTTGGCTGCCTGACGTTCATCATGTGTATCAATTTTGAAGCGATTACAAAAAACTTCGCAACACACATCTTCTCAAAGTGCATTTTTAACAGTTTTCCAACTGCCGCTAGAGGGCGCTCTTGTGTATCGTGACGTCATCGGTATTTTTTTTTAACTGCACACCCTTGCCGGACACTAACATCGTTGAAAGCATTTTCATAACATTTAGCACTTTTGAATTACAAGGCACTTCCGGTTTTGACTGGTTTCGACCGGAAGTGGAGGTCGCGTGAGGTCACGCACACTGAATAAAATGAAGACCTAATTTATCCCTACCCAATCCCACAAACAGAAACCTACGGTCTCTTGTGGCTGATTTGATATAGATTTTCAAATAGTTAAAATAGAAACCTTTAAGATGACGTCACGTGACAGGTGATGACGTCATCATGACGAATTTGTTTTAGGACCTTCCTTGCACCAATGCCTTTCATCACTGAAAGTTTCATTCCAATTGCTCTTTAGGAACTATGCAAAAGGCCGCTTAGAACAAATTGTGCGTTATTTCAATGACTTCCGGAAGTCTGAAAAATACAAATAAAAGGAAAAACAAAAACTTTAACAAAAACAATAGCTGTTTCGCTGCGCTTGCCGCGAAACAGCTAAAGATAAAGGGGCAAAAAATAAAAAAATCATAACAAATCGTGTGATGACGTCATCATGACGTCATTAAAAGTGTGACTGGAACTTGCCATTATCTAACGACTTGCCAAGTTTCAACGTGATCAGACCTATACTTTTGGAGATATACGACTTCAAAAAGTGCACCTTTAATGTCACGTCACGTGACCCCTGATGACGTAATCAATCTAAAACTTCATACATATGTTGGCTGCCTGTTGGTCATCATGTGTATCAATTTTGAAGCGATTACAAAAAACTTCGCCACACACATCTTCTAAAAGTGCATTTTGAACAGTTTTCCAACTGCCGCTAGAGGGCGCTCTTGTGTATCGTGACGTCATCGGTATTTTTTTTTAACTGCACACTATTGCCAGACACTAACATCGTTGAAAGCATTTTCATAACATTTAGCACTTTTGAATTACGAAGGCACTTCCGGTTTCGACCGGAAGTAGAGGTCGCGTGAGGTCACGCACACTGAATAAAATGAAGACCTAATTTATCCCTACCCATTCCCACAAACAGAAACCTACGGTCTCTTGTGGCTGATTTGATATAGATTTTCAAATATTTAAAATAGAAACCTTTAAGATGACGTCACGTGACAGGTGATGACGTCATCATGACGAATTTGTTTTAGGACCTTCCTTGCACCAATGCCTTTCATCACTGAAAGTTTCATTGCAATTGCTCTTTAGGAACTATGCAAAGGGCCGCTTAGAACGAATTGTGCGTTATTTCAATGACTTCCGGGAGTCTGAAACAGACAAATAATAAAAACAAAAACTCTAACAAAAACAATAGCTGTTTCGCTGCGCTTGCCGCGAAACAGCTAAAGAAGAAAAGAAGAAAAGAAAAGAAGAAAAGAAAGGTCGAGAACTGGAAAATTGAAATGATTTTCTTCATAAACAACTAATAATTTAAATGTTGTTACTTACATTTATATACAAATAAAAAGTAAAATATAACGGGGAGGAATGTACTAAAGTAATGGTCACTATGGTGAATAGAGTTATGCAATAAACCAGTCGGGCGTGACCGGTGGCTGAGCTGCACCATGCACCCCTGGCCATGCAGCAGTCCGAATCCAGTCAACTGCAACATTAGACGTGTCCTATCTGTACTGTCTTTTTGGACCAGTGAGCTTCGGCGGACTCCCACCTACGAGCTAGGCGTAGGTAACTATAAGTATCATCTGTGAAATATTTTGTCACGCGTTGTTTTGTATATATACACATCTGTAATGTGTAGTTTCAGCATTGTTCATGTTTATTAAAGTAAGTCTCATGCCTGTTTAGCATATTGGGGTCTTGCCTCAGACGTAATGCGCTTAAAAGAATGATTTAATATTATTACATGTACATTCAATCTGAAGGACAAAGCAATTTTGGTAATGTATCTTGCTCAAGGAGTCTGACACAAGTATCAGCACCAGTCAAGCTGGGACTCAAACCCACACTCTGGGGTGTCGTGGCCGAGCAGATAAAAACACTGAACTCAAGCTCTGGTGTTTCTGTTCAGCAGAGTGTGGGTTCGAGTCCCGTTCGTGACACTTGTGTCCCTGAGCAAGACACTCAACTATAATTGCTTCTCTCCACCCAGGGGTAAAATGGGTACCTGTGAGGGCAGAGATGGTTCTTGTGATTGATTTAGCTTAGTAGCGCATATTTGTTGCACAGGCTGTATACTCCCCAGGCAGCTGAGATGGTTTATGGAATGAAATAATGGCCCAGTGACCAGGGGTAATAATGTTGGAAGCGCTTTGGGACACCCTTCGGGTGTGAAAAGTGCTATATAAAAATTGGTTATTATTATTATTATTATTATCTGTAAACGACGAACTAGAAGATGGTGCACTAGACTATTCAGCCTTGAGGCTCCACATAGTTTCAATCCAAAGCCAAAGCATTACAAACAAAGTGTGGACCTGGGGTCAGTTCAAAAACTTGCTAAGCACAGAAAAGTCTTGCTTAGCAGAAACAGGTAACCAACCACAATTCCATGAAGTTTACATTGTTGTGACTGGTGCCCCACTCATCTTTGCTTAGCAAAGAAATTTGGTAAGCCATGTTTTCTGCTTAACAGCTTTATGAAATTTGGCCCGAGGACAAAAGATGTTTACATAGCCGGAGACTGAGATGTTCACAGAAAGCTTTCTCAAGTAAAAACAACCTGAAAATTATTCTTAAAGGCACTGGATACTATTGGTAATTACTAAAAATAATTGTCAGCATAAAAACTTACTTGGTAACGAGCAATGGAGAGCTGTTGATAGTATAAAACATTGTGAGAAACGACTCCCTCTGAAGTAACGTAGTTTTTGAGAAAAAGGTAATTTCTCACTCAAATAATAAAAGAATTCAGTGAAGCCTTTTATTATAGGCATCTGAAAGCACACAAATTTGTGCAACAAGGGTGTTTTTTCTTTCACTATTCTCTTACAACTTCGATGACCAATTGAGTCCAAATTTTCACAGATTTGTTATTTTATGCATATGTTGGGATACACCAAGTGAGAATACTGGTCTTTGACAATTACCAAACGTTTCCAGTGCCTTTAAAGGGGACTTTTATGCACTGGACACTTTATGCACATGACATCGTTGGGGCGCCCTCTCATAGAGTAATACAAACAAATTGGTTGCTCATTGGCCCATCCTTTGTGCAATGCGTACATGGAAGTGTGTTTTCATTGCTGTCATCATTTTGACTCCAAGGTCTATTTAAGGAGGTAAAATGCATCCTTTTTTTCTATCCCACAAAAAGACTAAATTTGTCATGTATTATCGCTTCATTTTGGTACGAGCACCTGGTGTGGTTTTTTAACTTGTCCTAATGTACCTGCATGTATACACCTACATGTAAATTTATACACAAAGCAGTCCAAGAGGTAGAGTAATGGCTTGAGTTTCAGGAAACCAAAATGCCCATGAAAGGATTTAAACTGGTTGGAATGGCAGGGAGTAGGACAAAAGATGAGTGAATGGTATCACAATAGGATTAATAAAGAAAACATACCAACCAGAGAACGATTTCATCCAGCAATTTTGCATAGCAAAATATTTAGACTGAATTTTTTTGTGCACACTGAATGCTAACACTGGAGTAGCAACTCCTGATTTTTGAGTAGCAACTCATGCATTTTGTGTAGCAATTTGCTCTGCTGTACTAGGGAAACCGTTCACTGCCAACTCCTCATATGATTAAACTGCACTCACCCTGATTGCTGGAAAATAACAACATTCAGACCTCAATCACCTTCTAACAACTAATTGCAATAGAACATTGACTCTGTAGATTAAGCCCCATTTAATGCTACCGGGCTCACCTTTAACACTAGCCCGCCCTGAACACTAGCCCCTCCTGAACACTAGCCCGCCCTGAACACTAGCCCGCCCTGAACACTAGCCCCTCCTGAACACTAGCCCGCCCTGAACACTAGCCCGCCCTGAACACTAGCCCGCCCTGAACACTAGCCCCTCCTGAACACTAGCCCCTCCTGAACACTAGCCCCTCCTGAACACTAGCCCCTCCTGAACACTAGCCCGCCCTGAACACTAGCCCGCCCTGAACACTAGCCCGCCCTGAACACTAGCCCCTCCTGAACACTAGCCCGCCCTGAACACTAGCCCGCCCTGAACACTAGCCCCTCCTGAACACTAGCCCGCCCTGAACACTAGCCCGCCCTGAACACTAGCCCCTCCTGAACACTAGCCCCTCCTGAACACTAGCCCGCCCTGAACACTAGCCCCTCCTGAACACTAGCCCGCCCTGAACACTAGCCCGCCCTGAACACTAGCCCCTCCTGAACACTAGCCCGCCCTGAACACTAGCCCGCCCTGAACACTAGCCCCTCCTGAACACTAGCCCGCCCTGAACACTAGCCATGCGTACAAGATTTAGTTAAAACTGCTACAGGCTCGGAAACACCACTTCTGCAAAAAACTGAAGAACCTACATGTACATGTTTAAAATGCTCAGAATATATTCTCTTTATCAGATGTGAACAATACATTTTTTTAATATGGTAATTTAGCCTCAAAACAAGATTCTGCTAGGATTGAATTGTCAGGCCACTAACTATTTTTTGCATTCATACCATTTGGTTGGTAAACAGTTTGCAACAGCTAGTCTAATTTCTTATTTAAAAAATGTGTTAATTTATTTTTGAGTGTGTTAACTACATGTGACCATTAAACTTGTTGTGATTGTTACCATTACACATCAGTCAGAAAGATACACATTCATGAAAATTGATGTTTAAAATCTGAGCTAAAACTCCCAAGTAACACGCATAGCTTACTAGCCCGATGAACCACTTTGTAAGAAGCTTAAGCACAAGACCTGATGTGAAAACCACAGAGTTGGCATGTGAATATGATTTTCTGGCCTTTTTTCTTCAGCATTTTTCTATACCTGTTTGCCTGCTGGTTGAATGTGCAATTTGCAGGCCAATTTTGCCACAAAAGGCTGATACACAATAAAAACATCACTATTTTGCTGTAATTTTTGTTTTAAGACCAAATTGTAGGAATGTCTGTAAAGAAGTGCTTCAAGTGCCAAGCTAAGCCTACCATAACAACCCAAGTTTTAATTTTGTGTCAATGTTATTTGTACTATAAAAATTCAAACTGAATTTATAACAACTTGCTATGAATATTTTTTTTCCCACAAATTTGTGTAACATGTACGAAACCCCTCGCTGTGTTCTGGGCCACACTCTAAAGACATACATTTTGTACATCAATCCATTCACTAATTTCCTACGATTTGTAATGGTATCTTAAAGGTTTCCTTGGAAGCTTTTTATTTGTGGCATGTCATGGCCCAGCAGTTAAGAGCACTAGACTCAAAGCTCTGGTGTTTCTGTTCAGCAGAGTGTGGGTTCGAGTCCCGGTCGTGACACGTGTTTCCCTGAGCAAGATACTCTACCATAATTGCTTTGTCCTTGTCCCATGCACTAAGATTAGTAAAGCACGTAAAAGAGTAGGAATTAACCTCTGTGTTTCTAGTTCACCTAAAAAGCACCCTTGTTTACAGGTTTCCTCAGGCTTGCGAGCTGCAGTGATCAAGTTCATTCATGAGGCATCCTTGGTTTCATTACTTTCAGAAGTATATAACAATAATAATAATGATAATAATAATAACAACAGTCATTTGTATAGGACTCAAATTATAAACCCAATGTACAATCAGTACAACCAATCTAACGTACATCATGGATTGAGGTCGGAGACAGTAGGTGGAGAAGAGGAGGGGGGAACTGACCTTATGGATGGATTCTCGAGCATCCGTCTTCCTCAATTTCAGTATCCTTCTAATCTACATAAAAACAAAGCACAGCCCAAAGTTAATATTAATAATACTAAAAGTGGCTTCTTATATACAGGCATGATATTTGGTGCCTGGGAAAAAGTAGTTAAACAGTGTTTGAGCACAAGGGCTGGCCTACTTGTTCATATGGTGTACATGTATGGTTATTTTTCAGGCTATTAAATCACAATTTTTCCAATTTTTCCAAGGGCAAAAAAATCGGTAATCAGACTAAAGTAGGAAGAACATCATGCCTGTATGTAGCGCACAATTTTGTCATGCCGTGGACTCGCATGGTGGGTGTAGTTTTGGACCGCAGAGAATGCACCTGAGATAAAAGGCCATACTGCCTTCAAATCTCTCCAAATTTGCTTTTTTGAAATGTTCCTTATCCTTTTCAAGAGTTGTTTATGCACTAAAGCACCTACAGGATGTTGTTTGTCGTGACTAAAGCACCTACAGGATGTTGTTTGTCGTGACTAAAAAAACATAAATTTGCCTCTTGAAATACAACTAACAGAACATATGATTCGCCATTTTGTGGAGTCAAAACTGTTGTTCTACAATTTAGCGAGCAGTGTTCCGTCATAACATTCCACAAATATTCAAGGATTTCTTTGTGAATCATTATATTCTACTTTTAAAATATCTTTCCAACCATATTCATTTCAAATTAAAGCTTTTCATAGCCCAAAGTACCCAATCGAAAGGCAACATGCCCCTTTAAGAAAGCAAGGAGGGAGGATCAGGAATTATCAAGGCGTCAGGCCTGAAGCTTTGTTTTTTAAAGGGCACCAAGGCATTTTCTCCTTGGTCACCTCTATGAGGAAATTGTACATTTCAATTGAAACATTTCACGGGGCACCATTGACAAGGGGCAACAAGGCAATGACAAGGGGCACCAAAGCAATGACAAGGGGGCAACGAAGGCAATTGCCTCCGTGAATAATCAGGCCCGAGGTGTGTTTACACAAACCTTTGGGTTAAAGATGACAAACGAACTGCTTCCTTCAGCTCTGTAATGCCAGTCGTCTATATTGAGTAATGGTTCCACATCAGGACCAGCCATTTCTTACAGTGTTACCTCAACATGTCTACAAAGAATGCATAACATGGCTAGATTATTAATTTGGTTTAACAGGTTATATAGGCCTACACATTTTGGGTACCTTCAAAAAGTGGCCAGAATGTTCCATCATTAGAATGTTCCATCATTAGTCAGGGCGCCCGGCGCACAGTAAAAACTTATGTCGCTCAACGAATGATGCAACTTGTGAAGCTACATGCAACGTCACGGGTAAGCTTGTATATTCATTAGATGGGCAAGTCTCAAGCTACAGTACCGCGCGAAGTCACCTCATACATATTTATGACTTGGCAGATCAGCCGGGCGCCCTGACTTTCTTACGATTAACATGATTAACAGGCAGCGAATCATAAGTAAGATGGCGGCCCCCAGGCACGACGAACTTCAATGTAATTAATTTACATCGGTTTTTTTTTGCCATCGCACGGCCACAGTTTTCAGAATGGGAAAGAGGACTCTTGAGGGTGCTATTGTGGATTGTTTTATGGGGGGGTCGCCATTTGCAAAAAACGAGTAAACTTTCGTTGAAGTTTTGATCCCCAAAAGTCATGTTTTTGAGAGCCGTTTTTGGTCTCGCGCAAAGATTGATGGCAATGTTCAAAGCACAACAAGCTCCTGAATTGTTGGACGATTTGCCAGAAGATTTTTCTGAAGAAGAACTGGAGACAGACTCTGATTTTGAGGGAGAAGACGTAGTGGTTGGCTAGACCCAGTAACTAGGGCACTGTACTCCTTTTTTCGAAATTTTGACATCATCCGTCGTACTAGCGCCCCAGCGAACGACAGTATGGTCATACATCATGATCCAACTCTCAGTTGTATCGACAGGTGCCCTGCCTCAACCACAAAGTCGTAACGGTTGAGGCAGGGCACCCGTCTAAAACTTGACGGGTGCCCTGCCTCGACCGTGACGATTACGCGGTTGAGGCAAGGCACCGTTGATTATACGGGTGCCCTGCCTCAACCGTGACTACTACATGTACTACATGTCAAGTTTTAGACGGGTGCCGATACAAATGCTGTCGGTACAAATACAACTGAGAGTTGGGTCATGAGGTATGACCATACTGTCATTCGTTGGGGCGCTAGTACGACCAATGTAAAATTTTGAAAAAAGGAGTAAAGCGCCCCAGTTACTGGGTCTAGTGCTTTTCTCCAAGATGTGGTTGGTCGACAAGATCACGGAGACGCTGCACGATAGGCAAATGGAGCTGCCGATTCTGCATAGCACAAACTATAGATTGTGCAACAGCTTGTACAATGTGTTGTGATCTGTTGATTGCGCTCAACAGATGAACGAGAGTGGACTCAACATGCCAATCAAAATACGACTGTGGGCGGGGCGGATACGTAAAGCAACCATTAAAATGTTCGCAGCCTCGCTCTGCCCACAGCCCGGCCGGCCAATCGGCGCCCAGTACACATCGCAAAAAGGTAATTTGGAGTAAGTTGCACAGTTATTGTTTTAAATATCTTTTTAAAAAGTTATTTGTTTGAACATTCAAAACACAAGGCAAGCTAAGACTAAGATCTAGGTGAACACATTTAGCTGGTTTAAACCACCGACTGGCCCGACTGGAATGCGCTTTGAAATGGTTATCGCTTATTAGTAGCTTAAAAAAGGAAATTGGCGGGACGTGTGGCCAAGGACTCAGCTTGGCCACACAAGTGGGGCTATATTAAAATGGTTATTTGACAACGAGGGACATTACTGACAGATTTTCCAATTTTTCCCAATAAAACTTTGTATCCATTCTACTTGTGTGAGAAATTAAAAAAATGGACTCTCTACTCCTTCATGTAAAAAATAAATAAATGAATATGACTTATTTAAGGTTATTGTTGTGTATGCAGTGTAGTGAAATCTCTTGTTTACAAAAGAGCCACAGAGCCTAGACTTCCTGCAGACTTCCTGCAGACTTCCTGCAGACTTCCTGTACACCATGGAAGCATAGTGTCGTCACTTGAATGAAAAAACTCTGCACTTTTTGTGTACGTGTACAATAACTATCATGTACGTACATGAAAACTATCATACATACATGTACATTATACTATTGGATGTACACAATACATGTAACTATCATGTATGACACGGTAACTCCGGACTTATCGTGTATGTAGAGGATACTTATCCTGTTCGTACATGATAATTATCATTCCCCCATAAACAATAATTATCATTTACATAGAATAATTATCATGTATAGTGTACTTACACGATAATGAGGATGCACTTTCACAATCAACTTCAGAAGCATCATGTATAGTACACAATATTGTGCAGCATCTCCATGCAAACAAATAATTTCAAACAACCCCGAGATAGTGGCTTATGAATACAGAGATGGTATACTACAAATTTACAATGGCAACCGAAACACGGCTTTGTTTGGATGTTAATTAGGATGTTAATTAAAAGTTTGTACCAAACTTGTTTGAGAATATTATTTCACACGGATATGCTTCACAAAATCTTGTAATACAGAATAAGTCTTAAGGGGGTTGTGTTCATAAATCATAATTATTGTGTATGTACACTGTATACATGATTACTATTGTGTACGTATGTACATAGTACGTACATGATAATTATCATGTACAAACATCATAATTGTCGTCTACAGACATGGTTCGTAGTTATTTTGTACGTTGATGAGTAATTGTGTACTATACATATGATAGTTATAATGTATGTTTATTGACGTACATGATAGTTATTGTGTACAAGAACTACACTCAAGAACGTTTCTACGGCCACAGATCCACAGTCAACACCCAAAAGCTGGATACACCTGTAGGACACCACTTCAATCTTCCTAACCACTCCATTTATGACATGAATTTACAGGTTATTGAGGCACTAGGTAACTGCAGAGAGACTGTCCGTCTGAGTAGGTAGAAACTGTGGATAAGGCGCATAAAGACCACTCAGCCCCATGGTTTGAACACCCAAGAAGGAAATGTCTAATAACCTTTTGTCTTTACTTTCTCCTTTTCCCACACAGATATCCACATTTTTAGTCTGCCCTATTAACTAATTATTTACTTAATTCTTCCAACCTTCCATTTTGTCCTTTGTGTTTCCAACTTCTTGTGGTCAAGCCATCCCTTTCCCTCCAACCCCCCCCCCCCCCTCTGTCTCCATAATCCCTGCTTACCCCCTGCTTTTTCTGAATGCTTTCTGCTTTTCTCTGAGCTCCACTCTCTCTATTCATGTATTTCCACTTGACTACTCTTGCAACTCTTGTCTGCTTGTATGTGTGTTGTCTTGTCATTGAGCCTTTGAGAAAGACTCTGCTAGGGTCGAAACATCAGGCCACTAACTAATTTTTTGCATTTAAATAAAACATTAAAACAATATTACGGTAAAACTAAAACATTTAAAGAAATAAACCCTTTTGATGTTTTTAATCCAGTCTGTTTTTAAGCAGAAAGAAGGTGAACATCAAATAATATCAAATAATAATAACAATTTGTAAAAAGGGATATTAATAAAAGTTGCAAGATAGTGAGTATAACATCATACCGCATTGGTTTACTATTTATTCGAACTTGAGATCGTCATACAGACGGGGGAAATGCACCTGCCCCAAGGAACTTCTCCGTTTCAACACAACGTACGTTAGACGGTACAGGTTGACTTGGGTACGAGTTGACTTGGGTACGAGTTGACTTGGGTACGAGTTGACCTGGGTACGAGTTGACCTGGGTACGAGTTGACCTATTACCATACAAAATCCTATTCGAAACTTTTTGCCCTTCACGTTTACATGCATACAGTTCTTTTATGAAATCAGATATTGCCAAAATTAGGCTCTACATGTATATGTTCTATGTACTCTCGTTAAGCGTTCTGCTGGTCCAGAAAATCCACTCCACAATAAAAAATGATAAATTCTCACCGTTTTTCAGAATCCTCGCCTTCCGGTAACAATATGGCCACTGCTGAATTTTTTTTATGTGGTATGCTGCGCGCTACGCTGGTCACAAAACCAACGGTTCACGTATACAATCATAGGCCGCAATGCTGGTCCCCGATAACCAATGTTCTGTATGTGAACCGTTGGTAATCGTTACCAGCGTAGTGCGCAGCATACCAGTTGGAAAATTTCAGCGGCGGCCATATTGCTTTCGGAAGGCGAGGATTCTGAAAAACGGTGAGAATTTATCATTTTTTGCAATTTTTTTTTTGCAGAGTGGATTTTCTGGACCAGCGCAATGCTTTAATGAGAGTTCAAAGAACATTAATGATGTATGATATTGACATAGAGCCTAATTTTGGCAAGATCTGATTTCATAAAAGAACTGTAGGCATGTAAACGTGAAGGGTAAAAACTTTTAAATAGGATTTTGTACATGTCACTCTATGAGGCTCGTGGAGACGATAGCGGAAAGAACCTCATAGTTCTAGGTAAGCTTGGGCGATATTGCTTTTTTTCATCCACGATACATCGTCTAAAATGTATCGCGATATTTGATGATATCGTGATTAATTTGCTTTAAAACTGAAGTGCTGCGAATTGCTTAAAAATCTAAGGAAATTTGATACAGCCTGTAAGGCTTCCCATTCTAGCCATGGTTTTCTTTCTTCATGTTATCCGAAGCAGCACGAATGCAATTGGCACAGGCTGATTGGCTCATTCCTGACCGGCCGCTTTCCGATTGGCCGATCGTGTGAATATTTATGACGTAGTGCTTCACAGAGCTGCCATAGTATTCATCACCTCGATCCCGCAGATGTGCTTGCTCCTAATATACAGTAGTTAGGGGGTGAAGGAATGGCGTGTAGCTGTGGGAGCGAAAAGGCAAGGGAAATTCCCTTTGTGAGAAATCATCTCGTGGTCGGGAAACGTCGGAGGAACGTTTTATACGTGCATGAGCAATACCTCACAGTTTTCGTTTGTCAAACTCAAATACACACGGCGCGGCTTTGATGTTGGTCTGTGTGAGACCGTCTGTTTGATGTTGGTCTTTTCGAAGAATCCCAGTCGGGTTAGGATCACTAGTAGGGAATCTTGCGGTTGCGGTCGGTGACTTTTTATGTTTTTAAACAGCTCTATGTTGTTGCAATATCATCTCGATTAGGAAATGCATCGCGATACATGTACTTCATCAAAACCGCGATTTGCCGATATTGCGATTAAAAAAAACAGACACGATATCGTAATCGTTTAAGAAATTGTATCGCGATTTTCGATAATATCGTGGTATCGCCCAAGCTTAGTTCTAGGAGTACCAACCGACCACACCTACAGTCATTTGACCAGTTCTGGATCACTTTTTGAATTCACGTTGTTGTTTTTTTGCAATCTCTTTGAAATCTTAAACAAAAAAGTTGATCAGTTTACCTAAACATGTCATAAAACTCACCAAGTATCCACTGAAAAAAAACAAGATTAGTACTTTTGAAGAGGCTTTGAGAAAAGTATCGTCACCTGTTTGACCAGTTCAGGATCAGTTGAATCGATTCTGAATCAGTAGCGTGCACTTTATTGCAAACCCATATTCCCATTCATAAAACTGTCTCTCAACTCAAGGACACGAAACTTCAAAAGTGTGTTGGCATGGACTTGGACTTCCCCATCTTTAGTGAATGTCATGCAAGTGTCTTCAACAGCAGCGCAAAAATCCAGCGACAAAAACACAAAACAGCAGCAAAGGCAACTGAAAAAGTGAAGCGCACCTAAAAAGCAACATTGACCCCTCCAAGTTTCATTTTCTCACACAAAAAAAACCAATCTACAAGAATTTGTTGAAGTAATGTATCTCAAAAGCAATAAATAAACTTTCTACTGCAGCAGTATGATTTTACCTCACTTAGTAAGTTAGTGCGGCACCATTTGACGCAATGAGATGTCGGGTGATCCCGAACTGGTCAAGAAACAAGAGTACAATGCCCCCCCAAAGACGATTTTGGTACTGTAATTTCATCTCCTGAAAAAAACAAGACGACTGCTCAGTATTTACGTGAAACATTTTTTACACATTCTTAGTATTTTACATACATGTTTTTCGCCCTGGCGTTCAAATTCTAAAGGTGAGAAGTTTTAACTGCGTTTTTCAACCAACATTTTTAAACAAAATAATGATCAATATCGATTGCACACAAACTTCAGGAAAATTGCCATAATTTATTTGCCAATGTTTCTTGTTTGGCACCTTATTTTGGGTTTGTTGGTTTAATGTATGTTATTCTTCACACTGTATCAACAAAAATTGGTAAATGTGAGAAGTAACTTTATTATTTGGTTATTGCTAAGTTGAAGTGATCCCGAACTGGTCAATGATCCCGAACTGCTCAAACGACTGACTGTGACTGACTGACAGTGAGGGTCCGGAAACTGGACCGGCCCTCTAAATGAGAACAACAATACATGTACAAACAAAATGGTTCGGAATTCGGCCTATGGACGGCCTATGGATGTACATGTATCGTATGTATGTTCTGAGACTGAGAGTGTTTGTTTGGTTTGACTCCTTGCTTAAACTAACAAACATCTATCTAAGGCATCTCCGCACCAGGAAAAAAAAATCACCAAAACGAAAACAGTCTTACCGTGTAATTCTACGTATAATGTTCACAATCAATCACAAATTAGAGCAATTTTACAGAAGAATACTCGTGGTAGAGTGTGTGTGTGTGGGAGTCCAGTTGGTCGTCATTACCACCGCTTGAGGGCGTTTGACACATGTCGGGTTTTGTTTTTGTTTTTGTTTTTCTATATTATAGGGTACGAATTTTGAGATCAGTGGGCACCCTACTCGGGGTTGCATCTCTGTCCTTTCTCTATCGTTGCATTACATATAAAGGTCCCCATATCAACAAGATAAATGCAAATAATTCAAAGGTACTCAAAAGTATAGTAAAAAAAAACTTACAGCCCCCTTAAACCAAATCAATTTATTTTCTAGCAACTGAGGTTATTTTTTTCTCTCGATTTGAAGGTTTAGCCGTGGAATTAATTCGAAGGACAACCCATAACACACATTATAGTAATGCGACTGGGAAATCTCTATGAGGACCAATAAAGCTGAAGTCATCAACTTGAAGTCAATGGCAAGATTTTTACCGATAGATTTTTTTAAAGGGATTTTTCTCTGAACGAGTTTTGACAGAGATGTTGCTGTTCAAAGCGAATTACATTCTCATACCACCAGGGGAACGCAAAAACTACATTAATTTAACAAATTATTTTAAATGGCTGATTTTCGGGTCGTACAGGCCAAAATTCGGACCCGAGGTAGTGGATCGTTGTTTATTAATTCTCTGGCATTGTTCGTTCCAGCATCGCATCGCGACTATGGACTCAGATAGCATATGATCGTCTAATTAATTATGGACATATGTCACACCGTCGAGACAATTAATTTTACAGGCAACCATCTCCAGAAAATCCCCAATAACAAACTTCCGATTCTTCATTCACATTAGATATGTTTTGGGTTAGTGAGCTACAGCTAGAAGAATGTCTCTATGTGCTGCCGAAGTGCTCCTTCTGCATATAGTGTAAGTGGTTGCCTCACCATAGAGCGTGGTTCTTTCTCTATTATGCCTCAACGTTGCCTGAAAACACTGCCGTGGGTGACATGGTCTTTAGATGACGGTCACGTGGCAGAGTGTAGAAGTCGATTTTCCATGCAATAAAACTCCTTAAAAATGTCTACTCACTAATGCAGGGCTCAAAATTTTCACTGGCCAGAGATTTTAATGATTAGTACTAGTTTCGGCATCCCCAGAACAAAGATATTGACAAAATAGGGAGATCGCCAACATAGGGCTAAAATAGCTTAGTGAGACCGCCGGCACGTTAATCCGGAGGTCGTTGGTTCAAATCCAGCTGGTGTAGTCAATTTGTTCTGTTCAACCCCAAAATCATCGTTTAGTACTTTCCTTACCATACTTGCGACCTAAGTCGACTGCACGGTCATACCCCGGCCGCTCTCTTCCCTTATCATTGGTATTTTGAATAGTCAGCTAATTTAAAAAAATCTAAGTTTATGTGGTCGGATGGCTCAAGACAATTTCAAAAGAGAAATTGATTTTTTTTAAAACAATGATAACTCTGAATAGTAGGCCTTTATGAAATTGTAACACTCTGTTTCGTTTCACTTACTGAAATGTCTTCCTCCTTTGGTAATATATATCGGGGCATGACTTTTTTTATGTTGTTAGAATTTCTCCCATTCCCGTGCGGAATTTAACTTTCTTGCAATGGTATCCACAGGCCGGCCATTTCTTTCTTTTTGGGGGTCGAGTAGTAGAACGTAAGGGAACGTTGGCGGCCTGTGGATGGAGATTCATTATGACGTTTCAGAACGTTGGCGGCGCTCGAAGGGTTAATGGTGGGGGAAAACGAACAAACTATAAAACAAAAATCACACTCAATTGTTTTTGAAACACAATTTCGAACAGTAAATGCTTATAGATGCTAAAGAAGGAGACTTAAGATGGGGGTATAGGGAGGGATCTGGTCACCACAAGATGTTGGAAACATAAAAGACCACAAAAAAGAGAGAAAAGGTAATTAATTATGAATGAGATTAACTGTCTGGCTGTTGCAATTTTTCCTTTGAGAAAGAGTCTCGAATAGGTTCGAAACGTCAGGCCACTCACTATTCCCCCCCCCCATATTTTTATTTATGAAAATAAATAATTAAGAGTTTTATAAACACATAACCTTGAGCAAAATAATTATTTGTTGGCTCCATCCAGAGTTGTTTCACATCTGCTTCTTCGAGTCAAATACTCATTGACTACTAGTACCGGTATAGCTTATGTCCCACGTACGTTGTCAAAACTGATTCACATCACACAAACCCTTCGAAACCGAGCTCCCAGCACTTTTAATTTACGCATGCACATTAGTTCCGGTAAACAGGTGTTTGTATTAAAAAACAATTAAAATCGAGAAAGATAATCAATAACTCCGTTCGTATATGCCTTTTCACGGGTCATAAACTCTTCAAGTTGTTTAACAACCTAAAGCCTGCTTTACAAAACTAATCGATTTGCTATAGTTATGTAAACCCAACGATTGATTAATCTACCCATCTGGTCACTGTCGTTATAAATCACTGATAACAGTTACCGATTTTTGTGAATTGAATATTTACATGCAATTCCGTACATGGGAATCCAACCTGCAGGAAAATTGTCCTGGCTTAGGTTGTACGTGTTCACCCTAGTTTTATTAAGGAACACGCTGGCCCCGGTATCTTACGAAAGAAACTTCAAGGAATTCTTTAGTCCATGGACAGAGAATCTATTCCACTCTCCGGCCGGATAGCAGCGGAGTTTGCGTTAATTCCATACTGAATTTTTCACCACAAAAGCAGACTTCAATCCTTGAGGAAGGCGGTATAAACACGGGTGCTTGGTTGGAGTTCTTCCCGTGGATAGAGACATTGGAGTTCGTGATGCATAGGTGCACGATTCTTGTTGCTTGTGTTCTCTTGGGTTTAATCCTTTTTGGAACAACGAAGACTTGGTTTAGTCGCGTGCGTAGAGATGGCGGGGAAGTTGAAGGAGGTAAGATTTACCTTGAATTTTAGCTGTTTTGAAAAATGAAATTCAGAGGAATTGAGTGGCTGTTTCTGAATTAACAACCTGAAGTTTCATTTCAATTCCTACATCACTGGTATTGTGTGTATATTCACACAGTTGCTGCAAGGAATCGTAGAAATTCATTGAGGCAGATGACCAACTGGCCCACCAACCACAGACAGTACAGCTCTCCTTTCAGAAGAACCAATCAGAGCAGTTCTGACTCTACGCTGAAACCTCTGAATCCCCATAAACAGCGTCTCAAGCACTCTTTAGTAAAGATCGCACAGGCATTTAGCCCTACATAATATAGGACTCTTCATCTGTACTGTACACAGATACAGTAGTAAAGGCCGCCAGGGCTAACATAGGCCTATACTATAAGCGCAACAATTCAGCGCTTATACCCTGGGGAGAAGGTGACTGGTTTAAAAGCAATAAAACCCCAACAATTTCCTTGTTGGGTCCACCGCAAGGAGATCCTTTACCCCCACCCCCCTCCCCCCCCACCCCCTCTCCCGGCCCCATTGGAATCAACCGATAGACCTTTATCGTGGTACGGCCGTTTTGAATCCTCCCAATGTAACCAAACTGAGGCTGGAAGGAAAAAGGTCTGGTTCCTTTTTGTACAATGAATATTAGCATCCATTACTGTAATGGATACAGGGAACATTACCAAGATGGCGGCAGAATAAAGTTCTTGTAAAGGCTGCTCCTTATCCCCAGAATGAATGGCAATACGAACTTGCTTAAATTCTCAAACTTGTTTTTTTGAAAATTACTCTCTGCGATACAGGAGTGAAAAAGGACGGCATATGTCCTGAGCCAACGGACCCTGTTTTTAACAGCACTGTAGGAGTATTGCCATGTCCAAAAAGTTGCCGCATCAATTTAAGTGACTATGACTGCCTGGACGCCAAGAAATGCTGCCCCACCCCGTGTAACGGAAATAGCCATATGTGTATCAACCCCCAAAAAGACATCACGACCCAGGCGATGACCAAGGTGACGACCACATCCAAAGCCACCACTACAGCAACAGCAGCTAACATTCCTACCACGTAAATAATGAACAGGATTTCGGTCATTCGGGTATTTAGTGTATATTGCGAGGCAACAATGCAATCACCAGGTGCACCACCCTGAGTAGGGTCCCTCAAACATACCCCCAAAATTCCCTTAATCTCTTTAAATAAAATAATTGTTTAAAAAGCGTGTTATCCTTTCAAACATATTTTAATGCATCCAAAATAAAAACACAAAGAGGCTCTTCGCTAAAAATAGAGCAATTTTCGGCACATAATAGTTAACCTCAAATTGCCAAAGTTGAATTCAAAAACCGCGTGTACAATCATATAATAATAAATTTTTATTTTTTTTTGGGGGGGGGGGGGGTAATCATCATTACTGGCAGCTAAGAAGCTGACTTGCAATGGACGTGGCCACTCAGTGTTCGAGCCCCAGGCATGTTAAGTGCACCTTTAGCAGCCAGCCACACCGACCCATAATAACCACAGAGCACAACCAGTGATCGAAACAGTTTGATTTGTCAGGAGGGCGAAATAGCAGTGCGCATTGGAGAGAACCAACACGCATCTCTGCTGGCCTTAGCCGGGAATCGAGCCAGGGCCACAGTTGTGAGAGGCAAGCGCTAATACACTTAGCCATCCATGCCAACCAAATTATGCAGACATAAGTTCAACAGTTCCCAAAAGGCAAATGACCTTTAAATCTTTACGGAAATAGTTGTGGGTTTACAAATGAGGCTTGGCGCATGTTTCAATTACTATTTAGTGTGGTGCACCCACAATATATTCCTTTTGTATTTACTCAAGACAAACATACCCTTTACCTTTTCTACTTAATTTGGCAAGTTCACCCCACTCATTCCCCAAACGGAGCCCCTTCTATTCCCATCTATGGAAGGGCCACTGTTTAGGAGAAAATGAACCAATGGCTTTAAACTCCCCAAATTGAAGAAATAACCAAATGATAGTAAATAGATCGAGTGGTTTCTATGGATACTTATCATGTTCTGAAATAGTTACAAATTAGTATAAAAACAGCCTAAGCTTCATTTTTGTGTTGTCTTGTTGCTCAGAATATTCTTTCTCTCATCTGTCATGAAGAATTTGAGCTTATTATTTTTGTGTTGACAACACTTGCTTAAAATCAATGTAACCCGTGGTTTGTCTATCAAAATTGTTATTTAACTAAAATCCCTTCGTACCGCACTTATAACCTAATGCAGGGTGTTCTGATAAAAGGTGGCCCCAGATCAGGAGGCAAATATGTCTATTAAAAGCTTATCTAATAATGACAATTATAATAGTTTTATCATAAACATTGTTTGTAACATTGGCAAGATTAAACATATAAATGTTCACAGATACACGCATAACTTACATGATAAAGAATGGTCATAGTGTGAAACTCCCTTTGAAATATTTTGGCTTGAAATGCTATAGTTTTTGGGAAATGAGAAAAACAATTAGTTTTGATCTCATGAGTCAAAAACTCAATTTTTGAAAACTTTGAAAACACTTAAGTTTTCCCCCCACTTTTTCTGGTGATTCCAAGGACCGATTGAGCTTAAACATTAACAGGTTTGTTATTTCATGTATATGTTGGGTCACATCAATTACCAATGTTACAAAATGTGCTTTTCAACACCTTTCCATTAATATAGATTGAGCAAGTCTCGCGCGTTTTCGAACTTCCAGGACCAAGTTGGTCCCACCCATGAGTTTTACGTGTGCGCGATTCCGTTTCTTCAAATACTTTAGTTTCTGTAACTGTCTATCTATATTGCAGAAACCAAAACATGCCAGGCAACGGGAATTGAAAAGGGTGACGTGCTGGATGTTGAGTGGGAGAGAGAACTGCGGTTGAGGTGGGATTTGAAGGAGTCAACTGACTCAGCTTGAACAAAGTTTTCTTCAAGGTGGTTCCAGTAAATTATTGTTCTATTGACGAATGATTACGTGGTTGGTGTTGCACCGTGGAACTATGAAACGCTTGGAGTAATTTACTATTGAATTTTCAATTAGGGTAGTTGTTGGGGAGTTGAAGATTGTTCTAGATCGAATGCACCTGCCTGGTTTTTGGTGTAAAGTAAAGTTGTGATGGTATAGCTGGTAACAGCTACAGTAGTTTACGGCTCGAATTATTTTATCATTATTGTTGGGGAAGTAAAATATAGCCATAACATTTATTAAAGTAAGATAAACTCAAAAAATCAACAAGGAAAACGTCCGTTCCGGTTTGTTTTAAGCACTCATGTTATCATTAAACCTTGTGTAACTGTCTCACAAATTCGTACGTGATTGGCAAAATGGGGTTTCTAATAAATAAGCATCCTCGTCCCAAGTTTTAACTTTGTTTTAACTTTATTTTAAAGATCTGAGATCAGAAATTGGATTATATGCAAATTGAAATTGCATTTGTAACGAATTGCTTCGGGTATTTTTATTTTCAAAAATTTTGTATAAAAAGAAATTAAAAGGTAGATTAGATTTCATATAAAAAAGTCAGTAGAATAGAGAATAATGGAAAACATGTATAGTCTTCATACGAGTTGTTTTTTCTTGTTTTCAATACACGCGCGAGACTTGTACAGTCTATTTGGTGCATATTTTTTATGCTCAGGCACCACTGACATCTATGTCTTGAAAATTGTACGTACAAAATTACTTATCTACGGAAGCCGGATAGTGCCAGAAAATAAGAAGTGAAATAATTGTTTGTGAGCGTGAGAATATTTTTTTGAACCATTTATCTGGCGGCCGCCCACTTATTATCCGGCGGCCGCCACTTAATTATCAGGCCGGCCGCCACTTATTATCCCGGCGGCCGCCACTTAATTATCCGGCGGGCCGCCACTTAATTAAGTGGCGGCCCGCCACTTAATTATCCGGCGGCCGCCACTTATTATCCGGCGGCCGCCACTTAATTATTCGGCGGCCCGCCACTTATTATCTGTACCACACGTTCTGTATTTTGCGGATTTTAAGAGGACAGGGACATAGGATTGGGGGGGGGGGGGGGGGGGGGGGGGGGGGTGAACATTAAAGAGGACATATCATAGAACCAGGGTAGTAAGAGGAAAGTCATAGGTTCCAGGGGGGGGGGGGGGGGGGGGGGTGTAGAAAGGGGACAGGTCGTAGGATCATGGGGGGGGGGGGGGGGGGGGTAATGAAAGAGGTAAAGTCATAGGATCATGGGGGGTGGGGGTAAGAGGCGTGTCATAGGAATGGGGGGTTAAGAGGACAGGTCATAGGATCCAGGGGGGTAAGATGGACATGTCATAGGATCATTGGGGGGGGGGTGGGTAAGAGAAGGGGGAGTGATCCATAGAGAAGACACCAAAGTCATGTCCTCTCACCCCCCCCCACCCCCCCCCCCCAATTATGATCCTATGACATGCCCTCTTACCCTTACCACACCCCGGATCCTATGACCTGTCCTCTTAACCCCCCCCATTCCTATGACACGCCTCTTACCCCCCCCATGATCCTATGACTTTACCTCTTAACCCCCCCCCCCCCCCCTCGATGATCCAACGACCTGTTCCTCTAACCCCCCCCCCCCCCCCCCCCGGAACCTATGAGCTTTCCTCTTTACTCCCCTGGTTCCTATGATAATATGTCCTCTTAAACCCCCCCCCCCCCCCCCCCCCCCCCGCCCCACCCCCCTGAAATCCTATGACCCGTCCCTCTTAAAATCCGCAAAATAAAGAACGTGTGGTACAGATTATTATGTGGCGGCCGCCAGATAATTATGTGGCGGCCGCCAGATAATTATGTGGCGGCCGCCGGATAATAAGTGGCGGCCGCCGGATAATTAAGTGACGGCCCCGTCGGATAATAAGTGGCGGCCGCCAGATAAAATGGTACAAAAAAATAGTATCGCGCTCATGAAAAAATATTTCACTTCTTATTTCCCTGGCACTATCCCGGCTTCCGTAACTTATCAAATAAAAAAACTACAATGGGTACATTCGTTCGGTCATTGTTGCAGATTATAATCACGAGGGTGAAATGTGACCTTCAGGTTCCATTTCACGAGGTGAAGCCCAAGTGGAAATGGAATATTCCAGATTTTATCTGCCGTGTTTTCTTCTGCGACCAAATAATAAACTACAAGAGAACGGGTTTTAAACTCTGGTAATTGTTTCTTTGTTCACCCCCAAATTAAACGCCGTACTACTACTACATGGAGTCGTCCGTGTTGGTTAGAAATGAAATTTGTAGAGTTCACAAAGTGTGGGGTTGACGAGTTTTCGTGTCTATTTTGTGTTTACTTGAAAGAAAATTCAAATGACAATGATATGTACGGAGCTTATATATGAATAAATGTGAATAAACTATAGGAAGAAAATCTTTGTTCGATTCCTCTTTCAGACGAAGATTATTTTGCAAACATTTTGTTCAGTCATTTGTCACAGAATATAATCACTTGGTGATATCTGACTTTTTCATTTCACGAGGCAAAACCAAGTGAAATGGAATAGTCCAGATTTTATCTGCCGGTTATCTTCTGCGACTATGCACTCATTATGCATCCAACATTTTTGTGTCAATTGAAAAAGAACAGGAATAGCTGTTGCAAACTGCTTACCAACCAAAAGGACCTTTGGTATAAATGCAAACATTAGTAAGTGGTCTGACGTTTCGATCCTCCAGTAGAGTCTTTCTCGAAGGCTAACACAACCAGTGTTGTAGTCGAGACCTGGAAGTCCGAGACCGAGACCAAGACCGAGACCTTGACATCCGAGGGGGAGACCGAGACCAGGTCTCGAGACCTACAACACTGAACACAACACACATAAACATGTATAAAGTGTAACAAGTGCAGTCAAGTGGAAATACATGAAAAGAGGGGGGAGGGAGAGAGAGAGAGAGGGGGGGGGGGGGGGAGAGAAGAAAAATAACAAAATGTTTAATGTTGAGTTTGGAAATACAACAATGGCATGATACCCTCCGCAGAAACCGCAGTGCATTGCAGTTATCAAATCAAATTGCAATGCAATCCCTTTATCATCACTCTACCCCATAACATCTCAAGGTTGTCAATGTTTTAAATTTATACAGTTTAGTGGAGACTTTTGCATGACGGTCTTTATCCAAAGATGAAGACAATAGGCAGGGGACCAGTCTGTCTACCACCATATACCCTTCTATTGTTGATTAAACAAACAGCGCTGGTTGGCATTCAATTGTGTTAAAATATATTGGGACCAAATTAAAGATCTCTGCACACTTTCAATTAGAAACAGCTACATCCCATGATTGGATGATTTGTTTCCAACAAATTCAAAACCATTTTTGAACAATGTGTAGCATTGTTACAAACTGTTTACTAGCTGTTTCTGCCTTATATTTATGGCTTCCCATATAGTTTTCCTACCTTGGTTGGCAAAAACTCGGGCTGTGACGTTGCAATAGAAATGTCTAAATGTCGTGTGAATCATAGGCTGAAAGTCGTGCGCAGTTGGTAAACGCGTGCAGTTTTCTATTGTTTTAAATCTAAGATGGCGGTCAATGACGTCATGTGCAATCAACCTAAACGGGTCTATTAATAATTGGTGGGACCTGAACGTGGTGGGTTGTCCGGGGGAGGTGGGGATGAAACAAATGGCCAGAATCTGGATTATAACATGGGCAGCGCCCCATACTGGATACCTCACGCGAGGTTGCCAAAAAGCACTCTTGTCACTTATCCCCACAGGAAACTACAGTGGCTCATACTCGCGTTATATCGCCGTACTATTGCGTTATATCGCCGTACTATTGCGTTATATCGCCGTACTATTGCGTTATATCGCCGTACTATTGCGTTATATCGCCGTACTATTGCGTTATATCGCCGTACTATTGCGTTATATCGCCGTACTATTGCGTTATATCGCCGTACTATTGCGTTATAACGCCGTACTATTGCGTTATCTTAGCTTAGCTTAGGTCGAGTGGTGTCCTCGAATCAGTTTAGTTTAGTTTAGTTTAGTTTGGTTTATTTCCATACATCAATCAAAATACAATGTTTACATAGGGTATAGAGTTTTAAAGAAGTAGAAGTATGGAGGTGTCTGATAGAAAGCCGAGGCTTATACGAGACCAGGCACCTGGGTAATGTAATGCAATGCAATAAATGCTACAATTTAACAATAATTATAACAGAAACATGTACCTTGCGTCTTGTTGGATTACTGAAGGGAATCGTACAATATAACACAATGAATGTGATAAATGTAATAAATGTGGGGTTTTACTGAACATAAATAATTGATAAATGAAAATACAATAAACAGATAAAGTAGTACACAATCATTATGTCCTATTGAATTACACGTGAAGATCGTACAATATAACATGATAAATGTGCTAAGAGTGGACTGAAAATAAAGAATTTATAAATAATAGCTACTAGAAAGCAACAACTTTTTCGTATACTTTTTAAAACTATGTAGTGTTCGTAGGGGGGGAAGTGGTGATAACTTGTTCCAATGGATGGGTCCTTGATTTCGGATTATTGATTTACTTGTGTTTGTTCTAGCTAAGTTTACATGGAGCTTACTTGACGATTTAGTATTATACTTGTGAACATCAGCATTCCTTGTGAAGAATGTAGCTAAGGGAGGAGGCAACGTATTTTTGTCGAATTTGTACATGAGAACACCTAAATGATATTTGTACAAATCAAAAACGGTTAGAGTGTTATGCTTAGCAAAGAGCGGTGCTGCGTGAGCTCTGTAAGGAGTATTATTAATTACTCTGAGTGACTTCTTTTGTACGATTAAGAGTTTATTTAAGTACGTTTGGTATGTGTTGCCCCATGCCAAAATTCCGTATTGAAGATGAGGTAAGGATAGAGTATTATATATTGAAAAAAGCGTCTTTTCGGGTAAAATATGCTTGAGTTTGCGAAGAATTCCAAGAATTCTTGAAGTAGCTGTGTGCACTTTTTCACAATGATTTTTCCAAGTAATATTTTTGTCAATAATTACTCCAAGAAATTTAATGGAATCGGCTCGGTTGATTAAAGTATTATTAAAATAAATAGCAAAATTGACATTTACACTCTTGTTAGTATAAAGCATCGAATATGTTTTCTTTAAATTTACGGACAATCTGTTACAATTAAACCAAGATGATACTTTAATTAGTTCCTCATTTACTACTGCAATAGCTTGAGATAGATTTGGATTACTATACAATAAACTTGTATCGTCGGCAAATAGAATAAATGAAAGCAGCTTTGAAGAACAACAAACATCGTTGATATAAAGAAGAAATAGTATAGGTCCTAAAATAGAACCTTGAGGAACGCCACATGTTATAGGTAGGGAGATAGACTTTTCATTTTTCCAGATGACAAATTGTCTTCTATTTGTGAGGTAATTTTTAAACCATTCTAAGGCTATACCACGTATTCCATATCTGTATAGTTTAGAAATCAAAACCCCGTGATCAATTGTATCAAACGCCTTTGATAAATCTAAAAAGATACCTATGGCATGGTTTGATTTATCCAATGATGTACTAAGTTTATCTACAAGATCAAGAAGAGCCATTTGTGTGGAATAGTTTGCACGAAAACCGTACTGTGAATCGCAAAGAATATTGTGTTTACTTATAAATTTATTTAAGCGGTTAGCCACTAATCTTTCAAGGATTTTTGAAAAGCAAGGTAATAATGAAATAGGTCTATAATTAATGAACTTGCCTGAGTCACCACTTTTAAAAATAGGTATGACTTTAGCTAGTTTTAAGTCGTCTGGCACTACTCCAGTTGCTAGTGACAAATTAAAAATGTTCGATAATGGATGAAGAATCAGTTTAGAGATTGTTTTAATTATGAATGCACAAAAGTCGTCATGTCCCGAACTTTTTTTGTTGGGTAGACTATTAATACATTCCAAAAGTTCAGTGGTGGTAATTGGAGTTAAGAACAAGGAATCGGGAAAATTGCCCTTGATAAAATCTACAGGATTGGAGTTTGATTGAGGAATTTTGGATGCAAGATCTGACCAACATTTGTAAAGAATTTATTGAAGTGCTCAGCTATCGATTTCGGATTACTTGTGGTTCCATTATCTGAGAAAAAAGAATTGGGAGAAGGTGCATTTGCTTTGGACGGTTTCTTTAGAATATTATTAATAATTTTCCAAGTGTTATTAGTATTATTTCTTTGTTTCTCCAACAATTTGTGATAATCATTCTTTTTGGCATTACGTATAAGTGTGGTTAGCCTGTTTCGATATGAAACATAATTAGTTTTACACCTTTGACTACCTTCAGTTAAGAACTTCTGATATAACTTATTTTTGTGTTTTATTGATTTTAATAGACCTTTTGTGAGCCAAGGATTTTTCAAGTCCTTCTGCGAGGTGCGAAATCTTTTCATCGGGATGCATTTTTCATAGAGAATGTTGAGTTTGGAAATAAATTGTTCATAACAAGTGTTTACATCATCTGCCTGCATAATTAAATTCCAGTCAACTCTTCCTAGTTCACTTTTTAACGCAGAAATATTTGAATCAGAAGTGTCTCTTTTCCAATAAAAAGTTTTGTTTTTCTTACTTTTTTCTAGGGAAGGACCGAATAATATAATTGGGAGATGGTCACTTAAATCGGATAGCAAAATATTTGCACTGTGTTGAACCAAGTTATTTGTAAAAATGTTATCAATAAGCGTAGCTGTATTATGTGTTATCCTCGTAGGTTTGTCAATGGTTGGACGAAAAGAATACGAGTATAACAAATTTATAAAATCTGAGGTTGGATTATGGGTTTCATATTTCAATATATTAATATTAAAGTCTCCAAACAGATAGCAATTTTTGTTTTCAGTTGAAATATTTTCAAGACATTTTTCAAATTCTTTAACAAAGTCAGTGACACTCAGATCTGGTGCCCTGTAAACTACACCAATTATAATATTTTTCATATTAGTTACTTCAATTTCAATAAAAAGTGATTCGAAATATTCAGTGGATGTTGACAAATCCTCCCTCACAGTGTATGATAACGAATCATTGACGTATAACAAAACCCCTCCTCCTTTTTTGGTTGGTCTATTTTTTGATTCCAGTCTGAAACCAGGTAGAGATAGCATGGAATCGGGCTCCACATTAAGCCAAGTTTCAGTAATACCTATGACATGAAATTGATGATCAATGTTACTGAGTACAACGGCAAGATTGTCAAAATTCTTCTGAATACTTCTTATATTTTTTTTGGGTGTGAAATAGTGATAAGGGCCGATTACATAGTTTACCAGCTTTAATTTTAAGTTGTTGCTCTGTTACATAATCAGAACCGCTTCTATCATAAAGGGTGTCATTAGAAACATCCGAGTTCAGGGAAGTGGGGTTGAATATACAATCGCTGAAGCGGCTAGGAATGTCATCTACTGGTTCGGCGCTCTGATCATTGTTGTAGCTGGTTTCGCTGCCATTCATGGTGGTTGAAGTAGTTAAAATAGTAACGATTCAAGTGGTTGTTGTCAGTTGGCATGGTACATGTAAACACATATATAAATACAATTAAGGTAGAGTTATCTACAGATTCTTGCATTTTCTATATCGAATTTATACACTTAGGCTAAAGGAATTATATATGTGAACCAACAAAAAATCAGCTCAGATTAAGTGGAATACGGCATATTAGTTCTTAGCTGGACTGGGGCTGTATACTTCCTACCCTGGATGTAGAGCTCGCCTTTACGGAAGACGGGTCGATGTCCGGCGTCGTACGCTCTTTTCATGACGTCTCGAAGGGATCTTTTCTTGGCGATATCTGCAGCAGGTAGGTCTTGGAGGATGAACATCCCGGTGTTTGCTAGGCATAGCCTTGCTTTAGTCAGGACAGTCAGCCGTTCCGCACGATAAAGGAATCGAGCGATGATATGGCGGGGCTTGTCCGATGGTGACTTGGGGGGTTTTCCTGTGCGATGGGCAGCCTCAATTTCAGCGTCCGGTAGATCGAATCGCTCGCTTAGGATCTTCTTGACTGAGTCATAGGGGAAGGCGTTGGGTTCTGTCGGATTTTCAGGAATTCCTCCAAGCCTGAGGTTGAAGCTGCGGGAATGACGCTCTAGATTCAGGGTTTCTTCTTCCAGGTGTTTGATCTTGGATATGGCCGTATTAAGCTGCGTCGTCAGTTGGGAAACTCCAACGGTTAAGATCTTGTTATTACCTTGAATTTCCTCGATGGACTTTGACGAGAATTCTATGGTTCTCCATGCCTTTTTGTCCCCCATTGCCGATTTGAAATCTGCTGATTCCAGACCCGTGTCCATTTTAAGTATGTCAGTGTAGGTAAGTGCAGGTCTTCCAGGTTTCCTTCTCCCATGCTTAGGGGTCCATAGAACAATTTTGGATACTGGTTCGTCTTTGCTCCTGTAGCAGTGGCCAGCAAAACGCATCCTTCTCTGCCTGATTTTTGTTGAGAGCTTGGGCAGGTCCCCATATAGGACTTTGTTGGTCACATGTTGACTCCAGTGGATGTTAAGAGCAGTTCTTAATAAAACCTTGTGTAGCAGCCGTTTATCTGCTTTTCCAGTTTTGGAGTAAGAGTCCATGCCTCACAGCCGTATAACAGCACGGACTCTACTGTTGCAAAGAAGAGGCCTCCTTGAGCCTTCTAGGAAGGTACGATTTCCACATTTTAGTGAGTTTGTTGCATGCCCTCCATGCCGATGCTTTGCGTGACTTAATATCCTTCTCAGTGCTTTCCATCAAGGCCCCTAGATACTTGAAATTAGTTACTTTCTCAACGACTGAGCCGTCGTTTGTTACGATGTTGGTCTCTGAGCTGTTGTTGAATGACATATATTTAGTTTTACTGGGATTAATTTTTGGCCCAACTCTTCCTACAGAAGTCTCAACTCTCCCCAGAAGCTCTTGTGCCTGTTGGATTTCCTCAGACAGTAGTGCTATATCGTCCGCAAAGTCAAGATCTGTGACAATTTCAGGGCCCACTCTTCTACTTCTTCGCTTTTCCAATTTGAATCCGAGTTCCTCTTCCTTACCCTCAATAGCTTTTCTCATGGCGTAGTCTAGGATGATCACAAACAAATACGGAGCAAGGGTGTCACCCTGCAGGACTCCAGCAAGTATATCGAAGAGGTCTGTCTCTCCATCTGGTGTTATTACTTTAGCCTTGGTGTTTTCATACATCTTTGCAATGGCGTCTACAAGCTGGTCTGGTATACCATAGGCTTTCAGAATCCGCAGCATCTTCCCTCTATGAATGGTGTCGAAGGCCTTCTTGAAGTCAATAAACATCACTATTGCTGGGAGGTTGTTTGCTCTAATCCCCTCGATAAGCCTTCTGAGGGCAAGGTGACCAACTACAGTAGTACGTCCAACCCTGAAGCCATTTTGATTCTTCCTCAACCTGCTGTCTACTTCCGGTCTGATTCTGTTGAGGATCAATCGGTTGTAAGTTTTTGCAACAACTGAATGCCTCGATAATTCCCCCCTTGGCTAAGATCACCAGTCTTTGGTATTGGTACAATATTTAGGATGGACCATTGATCCGGTTTCCTTCCTTCAACTAGTGCTACATTGCAGAATCCCAGAATAATGTCATCCAAGTCACAATTCTTCAATACTTCAGGTGTTATGCCATCTTCCCCACTTCCGTTATATCGCCGTACTATTGCGTTATATCGCCGTACTATTGCGTTATAACGCCGTACTATTGCGTTATATCGCCGTACTATTGCGTTATATCGCCGTACTATTGCGTTATAACGCCGTACTATTGCGTTATATCGCCGTACTATTGCGTTATATCGCCGTACTTTATTGTGTTATATCGCCGTACTACTGTGTTATATAAAATCAAAATCAAAATCTTAAACAAAACAAATTTAGAAAAAGTAGCTAAAACAGCAACGATTAAGTGCAGTCAACAAGACTAGAATAAGCAAAACATGTCAAACGAATAATTAAATTGGGTAATAAAGTAACTAAACAAGGTCAAAATCACCCAAGAACAAATTTTAGGGGCCCTCGGACGGCGTAACGTTTTTCTCTTGCGCCTCACTATGGAATTGCGATCAGTCGATTCATTTGCAGATTATCGATCAAAATATTTTGATTCAAAAATTGATTAAATTAGAAGTCCGGCCATGTATTATATCAAAATGCGTTGGTTCCCTTGAATGTTGTAAGCAGCGGATGAAGTAAGTGGGACAATTTTCCTCCTGTGAGGAAATTCACACTGGGGTCCAAAAGGAACAAAATGAGGCCCAGTAGGGCCTATTGTTTCTTATTATGATCATTGATGCTTGTGAGACGACAATATCCCTTACTGTAAAGTCGCAATTCTGTTTAATCAGTCCTTAGTCACTTAAAAAACTGGACTCCCCTTAATAATAAGAAATAAAATGCAACCAAATGTTGCAGCATGTCAGTGGTTTTTTTGCCAGAAACATTTAACAACCCAAAATTAATGACACGCAATTACAAAATGTGTAGTTTGTTCAAAAGCGTTGGGTGTGACTATTTGAGACAGTTTAAAGGTGGATGCACATGTCAATAAGATTATCGGGCACGAGACAAGAGAGAGGGCCCACTTCGGGAGCAAGTTACACACGATCCACCCAACTCTAGCTTCCCCACGCGTCCTCTTTCCCCGCTTCGTACTGCCTCGCCTTCAACTTTAATAAACCATCTTTGAATTGAATTGAAATAAATCAATTATCGCAAAAAAATACGGCGATATAACGCAATAGTACGGCGATATAACGCAATAGTACAGCTGCGATATAACGCAATAGTACAGCGATATAACGCAATAGTACGGCGATATAACGCAAAAAACATGGGGGTTCTCTAGGAATTGGCGAGTATGAGCCACCGTAGTAAACTTTGGTGAGAAAACTCCCTTGCATCTTGCCGCCATCGCTCGCTGAGCGCCAAGGTCAAACAATAATAATTGAAACGCCGTACACGCGCGCGCACACACGTGTACATACGCGTGTACGCACGCGTGCACGCACGCGTGTACGCACGCGTGTACGCACGCGTGTACGCGCGCGTGTACATACGCGTGTGCGCACTGCGCACGGCTCTCAGTCAACGATAGCTCTTCATCGACCTCAACGAGGGCGCTGTTTTGGCTCAGGGGCGTCATGATAATGGACATGGTCTATTGAAACAAGAAGAGCGCATAACAAGAAGAAAAACAAAAAAACAAATCAGAAAAACAAGTGTTGGGGGGGGGGGGGGTAGCTTTATCCAACAAACCCTTAACCCTGAAAACCTCTACCCCCTCCCGCCTTATAATTATTACCCACCCAAAACAGCAGACATCATTGGACCAATCACATTAGAAACTAAGAATATATTTATACCAACCAGTGTTCCATGCAGTCCTTGGCTCCTATCCACCCCTCTGCAGTACCCTAATTCTGTCTCCTATACAAGTTTCTGACTGTCGTTAAAAATACTAATAGAGTGGGGTAAAAACAGAGTTTGAATAGGTATCCTGGAATGGTTTTGCACTTTCGACTTTTCAGCCGCCTGCCACACCTCATTTCCTCATGAAAATTCATGTTGTTGATGAATAAAATCAGTGACTTAGCCTTAAAACAGACGGAGAATAACATCACTACGCAGTGTTTGGGAAAGGCTGTTGGAATAGCTGTAATTTCAGCATAGCGACATCAGGCAGGATAAAAGCCTGGAAAGAACGGTTACATAAGCATTTATGCAAATTACAGGAACAATCCCTGTTGTTGTATACGGCAACGTCCTGCATAACTGCTGATGGGGTTTGTACGTTGTATGTAAATCACGAGTTGTGCGCCTAGAGCCTCGACTTCATGCTTCATTTGTATTGTATTTACGCATCTGTTTGGATGAAAGTGTCATTACATTACTGTGACAATACAGAGTTATGTAAAGCTTTTCTATTCACTGCTGTCCCCAATTCGAGGCTCTACACGCAAATGGATGACCGTTCAAGGGGCGAATGCATGATTTAACACCTTATGGCCATCAATCAGTACTTGACCAACACGGACTGGACGCAGAGTACTTCTCAGCTGTAGGATGGGATTTGGACGCCGCTCTTTTGATGAACTGAACCGGTAAAATTTGTCATAAAGAGGAACCTTCTGCAATTCAGCTTTCATGGGTCAGAAGGAAATGTATGAAGTATATTAGCATTTGAAGCTGCAGAAATTGAAAACAAAATTCACTGTTCGAGCCCTCGTATAGGCCTATGTGGACAACTTAGATGTTGAGCACGCGAGCGGCTGGGGGAGATAACTCTGGTGAGTTACCGTATATTACAGTGAAAGCTTCATGACTGAAATACCAGGCTAGCATGTCAAGAACAGCTCACATATTCCAGCCACAATTTTTTACTTGCTGGGGAAATGTTGGAGAAAATGACCGATAAATTGCCTCGCTTATTACACCTCTAAATTGGGATGTGGCGTTGGTGATAGGGGTTGTTTTTCTCCGAGCAAAGGTTTTTCAACGGCGAAACAGAAATGGACAACTAAAAAAGAGACAGGTAAAAACTGATAAGATAAAAAGAAAGAAAGTATAACAAGAGCTCAAGAGTCTGTCACTCGGAAAAGCATAACGTTTCACATGAAAACGTGTACCTGAACCAATTGCATGTAGAAAAGTATAACTAGACATCAAGGATGTCTTGGTGACGACAATATTGAGGGAACGAAATAATTTAGCTAGTACGGTGTCTTTGATATGCCAATTGAATTTCTGGGATATTAAAAAATTATTTTAGTGTTTCTTATCCGAATTCGCTTTCAACTACAACAAGTTGTATTTCACTGACTCCCATAACTGAGTGAACCAAATAGTACAAAGTCCAGCAGCATATTTGACAGAGCACTTTTCTTACCAAGAATGCATTTTATCTTTATCTCTATAATGACAACTTTGGAACTCCGTTTTCATTGTTTCCCTTTTCACTTTACTTGAAACTAATGAAATTTTAATTTAATTTAGAAGTTAATTCAATCAAAACTGTAGTTCGGGGGAAGAAAACATTATTTTGAGGTATAACAATTTTGTTTTGAGGGAATGTAATAATTTTGATGCTTTTGTTTACCTTTTCAAATTTCTTTACCTTTTCAAATTTCTTTACCTGTTCTTTTAGGGGCTCCGAAGACGAAAATCTTCTGTTGACTACCTGGTGTGAACCTAGACGATAAAACCAACGACTTGTGAAGCGTTGAGGTAGGCGTTACCAGCTGGTGAACAGCTCCCATCTAGTTTAGTGAGAGACTGACTGCAGACTACAGAGAGACTGTGACCAGACGGAGTCATGCAGTTGAAGATCTATGGATTGTGTGGTGTCTGGTTGTCTGGATCTGGATGCACATTGGAGGTCACCAAAGGACCAAGGTAGGGACAAATTGCGTATCCGACCGGCCACTTTTGAAAACCCTTAAAGACTACACGCAGTTTGGCTAGCGTGTATGGTCAAATTTCTCAAACATCCTCTTCTCCTGTCCCACTCCATCAGCGCCGTAACTACGGCAAATTTTAGGGGGCACAAGGGATGCGCTAGTTTGTTTTTTATAAATCTGAAAACTTCAGATTCCAAGTGTGGGGGGGGGGGGGGGGGGCACAAACCATCATTACCTGTGCCCCTTAAAAAAAATCACAAACAACTGGTAGCGAATACAATGATTATTGACCTTTTTCAACATTCAAATAAGTTGCGAATGATACTAAAAACAAAGGAGGTCGGATAACCCAAGTTTGTCTATATGGAGACAAGACAAAGTGAGAAGACTGCGAAAGGTAGACGAAGATCTAACCCGTTCTCTTGCAGAGTCCCACCCCTTTTGTATCCCCACTCCCACGACAAGATGTTCTACACAGTACTTGTAGATGTTGTCCCTGACATGTATAGTTTCAATGTGATGTCTTACTGTCTCAGGATTTATCTTGATTTGCATATTGGTCGAAGCCAATGATGCTTTTTAATTAGAAGACTAGTCCATCGGGAAATTTCCGTCGAGGTTGTAACTTCAAGTCGCCAGTTGTCATGTTCGGATTAATTGTCATTATTATTTAATTCTAGCGTATTATTTATAAAGGATTAATGCCAAATACCACTTCAACTTGGGTTTAGTAATCCCTCTGATTACATTAAATATTTGGAGTAAATTAGCCAAAATAAAGTATGGTCGGATTCCTTAAATTCTCTTAAAACAAAATTTCAACCGAGTGCGCTATGTACTCAAGGCACAAAAACCCAACACCCTTGTGTTCTGCAATTATCTCACATAACTTGCATTCTAAATATTTCTTTCCAATCTGCATTAAGCCACTAAACTGCATTCATTTGATGATCAATGTGTGATTTAAGAGTATTAAATAACTAATTTAGACATGCTAAATTAGTATTTAATCCTGATATCAGCATTACATCAAATTCTGAATGTAGACAACTTTAAATGACACGCCAAATCCCTTACATTTTAATTAATTAAAAAGACAACAGAAAACAACATTTCGCTCATTTTGGCAGAGTAAAAAAAATATAAAAAATTATAAATATTAACAACGTAGTAGCAAACATGTGAAATGGGAAGAGTTTCCCCAAACCACTAACTCCACTTGGTAGCGCTGTTACAAACAACATGAGTGGAGAAAAAGATAACAAAAAGGAGGCAACAAGAGTTGATAAGAGGAAAGAAGGGTGAGAAGGGTGAAAAGGGAGAAACAGTAAAGATGTGTCTTCTTCTTGAGGAAACAGAGTGAGCAGCCATGGAAAAGATGACACCAGCAAGGCCTAGGTTTGTATGAATGGTAAGATAGTCTTGGCCTAGAGTAATACAAATAGTGTTGGCCTAGATACAAGACTAACTCTCCACCCCTCCAGCAGGTTCACAGGCAACAGGTAAGGTTCAAGTCTGAACTTGAGCAGACGACGACGAGATTTCCTTTGATGTCCTTGATGCATGACCCGAAGTCAGCAGATTTCAAGGACAAAATAAGGTAAAAGTATCTAGGTAAGTTTGAAAAGAAGTTAACCTTTCTCTCCTCAGCTTCTAACGTTTCCCTTTGCAGGCTTAACCTATTTTTGTTTTCCACAGTCTATAAATCCATTGTTTCAAAGCAGATACTGTGGCAGGCAGTGCCCTGTTAGCAACTTTTGCCGACACCTTAGATGACAACAGTTTGGTAAAGTATCATGGTGAACTCATGGTGAACCTCACTTTGGATTGAAATTACGCCAAAAATGCTAACTCTGTTGTCAATGTTGTTCTTCCCGTTATGCAGGTTATGTTTTCTTCTGAACATGATGAACATAGTCTAACCACTGACATCTTCAGCCAAGGTGATCTACCAGCAGGTTCATGGCAGTGAAGGCAGAACATGAGCAGACGAACAATTCTCTCTTTGATGTTTCTGATGCGTGACCCAAGGTCAGCAAGGTCAATGGTGTCGGGTATTTGCGGCAAATGTTAACTGGTTATCAACAGGTAAGTATCTGGGTAAGTTTGAAAGGAAAATAACCATTCTCTCCACAGCCTCTAACCTTCCCTCCGCAGCTCCTAACATTCACTCCACAGGCTTAAATCTTTTTTTGTTTTCCACAGTCTATCAACCCATTTTCCTAAAGCGAATATTGTGGAAGGTGATTGTGCATTGCTGACAACCCTGGCACAAGTATCGTGACAGTTTGGTATGGTAGGTAATCATATCAGCGTGACTTAGTGTGATCACTGAACGCTAACCTTTCCAGCTAATTTTCTGAAAAAGCATAACAAATTTACAGTAATTTCTGAAAATCTCAAAAGTATCCCCGAACTGTTTGGTTTTAACATGGGGGTAGTCTACCTTAATGGCAATAACCAGCAGAAAAGAATTCGCAATTCCACAACATGAAGACTTTATATACAATCAACCAACCAACGCACAAGCAAACATCTCAATATACAATTAAAAGTATTGTTTGTGTTTCTACAATAAAGAGCAATTCTTGAAACAATATTCAGCTCATCTTGCAATTATCAATGCAAATTAACTAAAATTTAGTTAATTAGTCGGGTGCTTGTTTAGTTTTTCTCTGTTCAGCAGTCTTGCGCAGTGATTTCTAGAGCGGGAGCTGTTGCAATGTGCATCGGTGAAGTTCATTCCGGGTTTTAGTAAAGAGATAAAGGAGTTCCCAAGGCAATCACTTTTGAAGGTTTGAAATCATAACATTTTGAAAGAATACACTAATTTTTTTTGTTTTAATTTTTTTTTTCAATTAACAAATACAACCAAACGATGTGTGGAACCTTCTCTGAGTTTACGTTTTGATAGAAAAAGAAAAAATAGCTTTCGTGATTAAAAGTCAGTAATGTTCTCCCTCAGTTCGAGACACTGAGATGTTGTGGCTAACCAGCGCTTTTTGGACTGTGCAACCATCTGAAGACTGAGTCAAATCTAGCCAGATGATTCTCCACAAGGTCAACTATTCAAGTTATCTTAGCTGGACCATGATGGCGCCCTACTGACTGTATGACACTCGAGGAGAGCCTGGACCGTGATTGGGCCTTTTCCAAACCTCGGTTTGCGTTCCGGCTGTGGCTTCAGGCTTCGTTTGATGCTCGAACCACCAGGCAAAGTGCTCAAGATTTGAAGAGCCCATTGCAAGCCAGAGCCAGAGCCCAAGACAGGGTTAAAAAGGGCCTTTAGTTAAATTCAACCCCATAGGCCTATATAGCTCAAAGTAGTTTAATTAGTTCGCTGATTCCATCAAAAACCAACGCCATAATTGCAACTCAGCATTCACATCACGGACTGCACACAATTCGACACATGGTTTATGATGCCAAGAGTTGCTAATCTATTATGCAAAATCAAATTCATCACAGTCAATATTGCAGTACCCTTTGGATTTTGACGGATTCGGTGTAGTTAAGAATACAACTTTAAAGATGGTTCAGCTTTTCTAAATTTTAAAATCGGTGAAAAAATTTGAAAGCACAAAATAGACAGAATGCATGTTTTACATGTCTGCTTCAGTAGAACCGCAATGCTAACCCTCACCATAGTCACATCAACATAATATTAACACAAATCTGAACTCATAAATCCTAACCCCAATAACTTCACTCACAATGTTTATGGACCTTATGCACTGATGTCATCTTAGAGGTCAAACGGTGATGAAACAACGGATAACGCACCCATGTTCGGACGCGGTAGAGACTCGGCCAATGAGCTATCATCTTTTAGCTGAGGGCGCCCTTCTGAAATGACGACGTGTGCATAAGGTCTATTAATAACTAATCTTAGCACATCCACAATTCAACCCGCGCAGTGTGCAATAAAATCAATGACGGATCTTTTTTGAACATTCATTTTGTCTATACTATAGCCTTCAAAACAACTTGTGCCAAAAGCATTTCTTGAATTATTGCCACATGGCAGAAATGTTTACATTGTACGCGTTTTCCTTAGACCTACTAGTTTTGAAATGTGACGTAAAAAATGTATTTTAATAAGTGAATTTAGTTTAAACTGATGAAAATCAGGTGAATGTAAATTAATGTATACATTGTGTACAATGTACAGACCCAAAGCTCAGAAATCACAAATGACCAATGTCACCAGTCTGCCATTTTGGGATTCAAATAGGCCTAACATGTCAACATTGGTGAGCGTGTAAATGTATTCGTCGCCTAAAATGCCCACTATACAGAATCTACATGGGGAAACTGACTCCCAAAATGGCACGACCAAGATTATTTTGGCGATGACGTCAGGTGAATAAGATCAAGTTATCTATCATTTTGCTTTGCACTACTTATAAAGACAAAATAAATGTAGTTTTTTATCCTGGTAATGCCATCTTTGCGGGGTGCCCTGTGTACATAATGGTGACAAAATCTCGAAGCCACTTTATAGGACTTGGAAATTGAAGAAAAACAAGATGGCAGTGTCACGATTACACTATAGTACTGCATCTCGAAGTATAGCAGGAAATAGTTCCTGAAGAATGCATGGAATAAACAGTGAAGCCTATATACGAACATTTTTAACACTGAGGTCAACAAAGGTTTAAATAGAGTGAAAGTTGTTTTATTGGTTAGTTCTAGCAAGATCTTCATAGATAACTTATACTTTCTTTTGAAGATTAATTTGATAAATAGAGGAGAGCACTGAATGTTGTTCTGCAAAGGTTGTCAGAGCAAAAGCTCTGTTTTTTCCTGTACGTCGGGTTCTCCGATGAGGTTATAAGGCAGTTAGCCCATCATTTATTTAAGTAGTTTAAATACTATTATTAGCAACTCAAAAGCACTTTGACAACTGTACAATAATTCAACGGTAATACATTTGTCAGGCTTTGCCATCACCGTATAGTAGCACAGTACGGGTGTATTTGGTCATTAAACTTTGACAGTAAAGATAAGACGAAATGCTTACTTAAGTGAACTTATTTTTATTGATGTTTTTATTATTTCATTTTAAAGAAAAAACAGAAGAACAGTGAAGCATAATAAAACCCAAAACCGCCTGCATTGAGGCAGTTGGCTAATTTGTTTTATTTCGGTTTTCAATTGAAAGTTGATACCACCGAATAATGAATGATCTATTTGCATTTATGTTTGGTGGGGGGTATAGGTGTAGCTGAGATAACAAAATGACAGCTCTTTTGTCATGCCCTTTTAAGAACCTGTATTCTATGAACATTTTAAGAATATAGGTTTATGATTATCGCAACTAGGTGCATATTTAAACACAATGTACAAAGTGAATGCAGACTTTCACTTTCTTAACTTAACTTAAAGCCCATTGGAAAAAAAAGCAGTCTAAAATAAATACAAAGAAATATTTCCATCTGAAAAACGGTGAGAAATCATCTTTGCTGATTTTGATTTCTGCAATCAAAATCGGCATTCATTCACAAAGTTGCGATAATTGTAACCCTCGATCCTCAAAATGTTAACCCTAACCCTAACCCTTTTGTCAAACATTTTATGTAGTTTTATAAATATAGGTTTTCTCGGTCAATTTCGGCAAATGAGCAGCCAATTTAACCACCACGCTATTCTATTTCGTGCGAAATCGAATGCTACTGAAATGGGTCATTCGATTTCGTTGTATGACTAGTCAAATGTGCTGTTGCGTCATTCAATTAAACAAAATAATCATTCAATTTAACAATTCAACAAAGCATCATTCAAATTCGCATAAGCTTTATGAGGCGTGTGTTTAGTCATTCAAATTCATTTTTGAACAGTCATTTCTGTAATTTGTGCAATCTAAAAAACGCTCTGTTAAACTTTTGTTTCCTTTCGAATGTTAAAGGTATGAAAACGGTTTACTTATTGGCACTTGAGTAACTTTGCCGATGTACTTCGAAGACGAGCTTTCGCTACAGTTTTACACTCATTTTTCTAGAAATGGCAGCTCGTGGTCGTTACGCTAGAGTGTCACAGGTAGATCGAAAAGGGTTGATTGATGCATTCGAGCAAGACTACCTTGAGCTTGCCAACAGATTGATGGTTGAGGAAGAAACAACATAAACAAATGAGAAACCAGGAAAAACATAAAAAACACCCCATTAAAACACAATACAAAATTAGGTCTTGGTCAGTTAACCAAAAAAGATCCCCCCCCCCCAAAAAAAAAAATCAAGAAAAGAATAAAGAAGGAAACAAAGAAGAAGAGACAAAAATCTTATGGGCCCCATGAAAAATATCCTGGAAACATAAATAAAGAAAAACAAGGTTTGCCTGAATAAAAGTGAAGTTGCGTAGTACAGTTTATTCGCATTTCTTTATCGTACTTAATTGAATTCTCGTTTAGCGAAATTGATTGTCTCTTTACGAAATTGAAAACAATTAGTCAGTAAAAATCTCCAGTCGAACCAGCTTTACTAAATTGAATGACGATATGCTAAATTGAACACAGTGCTAAACGAATTTGAATGCCTCAAAACGAAATTGAATGCCCGAATTCTGAATTTGAAACGCAGTAAAAACTGGAGAGGCAAAATTCGAACGCACGAAAATGAAATCGGCTGCTAATTTTCCGAATTTGACCGAGAAAACCTATATATAATTATATTTATGATAATAACACTATTGAGCGCCGGTATCCATTAAGTCTTGCACATGGCGCGGTACAAAACACTTATTAAAAAAAAAAAAAATTACAGAAAAACATATATTTATCAATTAAATGGTACTCTTATAATAAATCATGAAATGTCATGGCAAAATAAATAATCCACAAATCGAAGTTCAAATAAGTATGTTTAAGTATGACATATTTAAAAAGTTCGTTCAAGGAGGAGGTAAAATCTTTCACTTTTCAATAATCAGTAACAAAATAATGAACCAGAAACACTAGTGAAATGGAGCAGTCCTTACATCAGTAAGTGGTTATAATCTAACCCTAACCCTGAACCCCGAAACCCCGAAACCCCGAAACCCCGAAACCCCGAAACCCCGAAACCCCGAAACCCCGAAACCCCGAAACCCCGAAACCCCGAAACCCCGAAACCCCGAAACCCCGAAACCCCGAAACCCCGAAACCCCGAAACCCCGAAACCCCGAAACCCCGAAACCCCGAAACCCCGAAACCCCGAAACCCCGAAACCCCGAAACCCCGAAACCCCGAAACCCCGAAACCCCGAAACCCCGAAACCCCGAAACCCCGAAACCCCGAAACCCCGAAACCCCGAAACCCCGAAACCCCGAAACCCCGAAACCCCGAAACCCCGAAACCCCGAAACCCCGAAACCCCGAAACCCCGAAACCCCGAAACCCCGAAACCCCGAAACCCCGAAACCCCGAAACCCCGAAACCCCGAAACCCCGAAACCCCGAAACCCCGAAACCCCGAAACCCCGAAACCCCGAAACCCCGAAACCCCGAAACCCCGAAACCCCGAAACCCCGAAACCCCGAAACCCCGAAACCCCGAAACCCCGAAACCCCGAAACCCCGAAACCCCGAAACCCCGAAACCCCGAAACCCCGAAACCCCGAAACCCCGAAACCCCGAAACCCCGAAACCCCGAAACCCCGAAACCCCGAAACCCCGAAACCCCGAAACCCCGAAACCCCGAAACCCCGAAACCCCGAAACCCCGAAACCCCGAAACCCCGAAACCCCGAAACCCCGAAACCCCGAAACCCCGAAACCCCGAAACCCCGAAACCCCGAAACCCCGAAACCCCGAAACCCCGAAACCCCGAAACCCCGAAACCCCGAAACCCCGAAACCCCGAAACCCCGAAACCCCGAAACCCCGAAACCCCGAAACCCCGAAACCCCGAAACCCCGAAACCCCGAAACCCCGAAACCCCGAAACCCCGAAACCCCGAAACCCCGAAACCCCGAAACCCCGAAACCCCGAAACCCCGAAACCCCGAAACCCCGAAACCCCGAAACCCCGAAACCCCGAAACCCCGAAACCCCGAAACCCCGAAACCCCGAAACCCCGAAACCCCGAAACCCCGAAACCCCGAAACCCCGAAACCCCGAAACCCCGAAACCCCGAAACCCCGAAACCCCGAAACCCCGAAACCCCGAAACCCCGAAACCCCGAAACCCCGAAACCCCGAAACCCCGAAACCCCGAAACCCCGAAACCCCGAAACCCCGAAACCCCGAAACCCCGAAACCCCGAAACCCCGAAACCCCGAAACCCCGAAACCCCGAAACCCCGAAACCCCGAAACCCCGAAACCCCGAAACCCCGAAACCCCGAAACCCCGAAACCCCGAAACCCCGAAACCCCGAAACCCCGAAACCCCGAAACCCCGAAACCCCGAAACCCCGAAACCCCGAAACCCCGAAACCCCGAAACCCCGAAACCCCGAAACCCCGAAACCCCGAAACCCCGAAACCCCGAAACCCCGAAACCCCGAAACCCCGAAACCCCGAAACCCCGAAACCCCGAAACCCCGAAACCCCGAAACCCCGAAACCCCGAAACCCCGAAACCCCGAAACCCCGAAACCCCGAAACCCCGAAACCCCGAAACCCCGAAACCCCGAAACCCCGAAACCCCGAAACCCCGAAACCCCGAAACCCCGAAACCCCGAAACCCCGAAACCCCGAAACCCCGAAACCCCGAAACCCCGAAACCCCGAAACCCCGAAACCCCGAAACCCCGAAACCCCGAAACCCCGAAACCCCGAAACCCCGAAACCCCGAAACCCCGAAACCCCGAAACCCCGAAACCCCGAAACCCCGAAACCCCGAAACCCCGAAACCCCGAAACCCCGAAACCCCGAAACCCCGAAACCCCGAAACCCCGAAACCCCGAAACCCCGAAACCCCGAAACCCCGAAACCCCGAAACCCCGAAACCCCGAAACCCCGAAACCCCGAAACCCCGAAACCCCGAAACCCCGAAACCCCGAAACCCCGAAACCCCGAAACCCCGAAACCCCGAAACCCCGAAACCCCGAAACCCCGAAACCCCGAAACCCCGAAACCCCGAAACCCCGAAACCCCGAAACCCCGAAACCCCGAAACCCCGAAACCCCGAAACCCCGAAACCCCGAAACCCCGAAACCCCGAAACCCCGAAACCCCGAAACCCCGAAACCCCGAAACCCCGAAACCCCGAAACCCCGAAACCCCGAAACCCCGAAACCCCGAAACCCCGAAACCCCGAAACCCCGAAACCCCGAAACCCCGAAACCCCGAAACCCCGAAACCCCGAAACCCCGAAACCCCGAAACCCCGAAACCCCGAAACCCCGAAACCCCGAAACCCCGAAACCCCGAAACCCCGAAACCCCGAAACCCCGAAACCCCGAAACCCCGAAACCCCGAAACCCCGAAACCCCGAAACCCCGAAACCCCGAAACCCCGAAACCCCGAAACCCCGAAACCCCGAAACCCCGAAACCCCGAAACCCCGAAACCCCGAAACCCCGAAACCCCGAAACCCCGAAACCCCGAAACCCCGAAACCCCGAAACCCCGAAACCCCGAAACCCCGAAACCCCGAAACCCCGAAACCCCGAAACCCCGAAACCCCGAAACCCCGAAACCCCGAAACCCCGAAACCCCGAAACCCCGAAACCCCGAAACCCCGAAACCCCGAAACCCCGAAACCCCGAAACCCCGAAACCCCGAAACCCCGAAACCCCGAAACCCCGAAACCCCGAAACCCCGAAACCCCGAAACCCCGAAACCCCGAAACCCCGAAACCCCGAAACCCCGAAACCCCGAAACCCCGAAACCCCGAAACCCCGAAACCCCGAAACCCCGAAACCCCGAAACCCCGAAACCCCGAAACCCCGAAACCCCGAAACCCCGAAACCCCGAAACCCCGAAACCCCGAAACCCCGAAACCCCGAAACCCCGAAACCCCGAAACCCCGAAACCCCGAAACCCCGAAACCCCGAAACCCCGAAACCCCGAAACCCCGAAACCCCGAAACCCCGAAACCCCGAAACCCCGAAACCCCGAAACCCCGAAACCCCGAAACCCCGAAACCCCGAAACCCCGAAACCCCGAAACCCCGAAACCCCGAAACCCCGAAACCCCGAAACCCCGAAACCCCGAAACCCCGAAACCCCGAAACCCCGAAACCCCGAAACCCCGAAACCCCGAAACCCCGAAACCCCGAAACCCCGAAACCCCGAAACCCCGAAACCCCGAAACCCCGAAACCCCGAAACCCCGAAACCCCGAAACCCCGAAACCCCGAAACCCCGAAACCCCGAAACCCCGAAACCCCGAAACCCCGAAACCCCGAAACCCCGAAACCCCGAAACCCCGAAACCCCGAAACCCCGAAACCCCGAAACCCCGAAACCCCGAAACCCCGAAACCCCGAAACCCCGAAACCCCGAAACCCCGAAACCCCGAAACCCCGAAACCCCGAAACCCCGAAACCCCGAAACCCCGAAACCCCGAAACCCCGAAACCCCGAAACCCCGAAACCCCGAAACCCCGAAACCCCGAAACCCCGAAACCCCGAAACCCCGAAACCCCGAAACCCCGAAACCCCGAAACCCCGAAACCCCGAAACCCCGAAACCCCGAAACCCCGAAACCCCGAAACCCCGAAACCCCGAAACCCCGAAACCCCGAAACCCCGAAACCCCGAAACCCCGAAACCCCGAAACCCCGAAACCCCGAAACCCCGAAACCCCGAAACCCCGAAACCCCGAAACCCCGAAACCCCGAAACCCCGAAACCCCGAAACCCCGAAACCCCGAAACCCCGAAACCCCGAAACCCCGAAACCCCGAAACCCCGAAACCCCGAAACCCCGAAACCCCGAAACCCCGAAACCCCGAAACCCCGAAACCCCGAAACCCCGAAACCCCGAAACCCCGAAACCCCGAAACCCCGAAACCCCGAAACCCCGAAACCCCGAAACCCCGAAACCCCGAAACCCCGAAACCCCGAAACCCCGAAACCCCGAAACCCCGAAACCCCGAAACCCCGAAACCCCGAAACCCCGAAACCCCGAAACCCCGAAACCCCGAAACCCCGAAACCCCGAAACCCCGAAACCCCGAAACCCCGAAACCCCGAAACCCCGAAACCCCGAAACCCCGAAACCCCGAAACCCCGAAACCCCGAAACCCCGAAACCCCGAAACCCCGAAACCCCGAAACCCCGAAACCCCGAAACCCCGAAACCCCGAAACCCCGAAACCCCGAAACCCCGAAACCCCGAAACCCCGAAACCCCGAAACCCGAACCCCGAACTCAAACTCCTCAAACTCAAACTCCTCAAACTCAAACTCAAACTCAAACCCTAATCCTTACCCTTACACTAACCGCTAATTCTAACCATAACCCATATACTTAACCCTGACCTTGATCCCAACCTAAGCCATAACCCTAACCCTAACCCTAACCCTAACCCAAACCCTAACCCTAACCCTAACCCAAACCCTAACTCTAACCCTTACCCTAACCCTGTAACCCTAACCTAGATCCTTAACCCTGACGTTGGTCATAACATAAACATAACCCTAACCCTAATCCTGACACGAACCCCTTAATACACTGTAATATTATATTCAGGACGTAAAATCAGGACTAATCCATTTCACGTGGCGAACACAAGTGAAATGAAACATATTTCAGTAGTGGTTATAATCTAACCTTACACCTACCCTAACCCTAACTCTAACCATTTTCTTACCGTTAACCCTAACCCGTATCCTTAACCCTGCACTTGATCCAAACATAAACCCTAACCCTAACCCTTACCCTAACCCTAACCATAACCCTGTTATATAATATAACTATTGGACGTAAAATCTGGATTCATCCACCTGACAAGGCAAAAACAAGTGAAATGGAACAGTCCATACTTCAGTAAGTAGTTGAAATATAACCTTATACCTGACCCTAACTCTGATTCTAAACCTAACCCTAACCCTGACACTAACCATAAACCTAACCCTGACCCTATTCAAAGCCTAAACAAGAACCTTTATTCTAATTCTAAACCCTGAGCTTAACCCTAACCCTAACCCTAACCCTAACCCTAACCCTAACCCTAACCCTAAACTCTAAACTCTAAACTCTAAACTCTAAACTCTAAACTCTAAACTCTAAACTCTAAACTCTAAACTCTAAACTCTAAACTCTAAACTCTAAACTCTAAACTCTAAACTCTAAACAACTCTAAACTCTAAACTCTAAACTCTAAACTCTAAACTCTAAACTCTAAACTCTAAACTCTAAACTCTAAACTCTAAACTCTAAACTCTAAACTCTAAACTCTAAACTCTAAACTCTAAACTCTAAACTCTAAACTCTAAACTCTAAACTCTAAACTCTAAACTCTAAACTCTAAACTCTAAACTCAAACTCAAACTCCTCAAACTCAAACTCCTCAAACTCAAACTCAAACTCAAACTCAAACTCAAACTCAAACTCAAACTCAAACTCAAACTCAAACTCAAACTCAAACTCAAACTCAAACTCAAACTCAAACTCAAACTCAAACTCAAACCCTAATCCTTACCCTTACACTAACCGCTAATTATAACCCTAACCCATATTCTTAACCCTGACCTTGATCCCAACCTAAGCCATAACCCTACCAATAACCCTAACCCCTAACCCTAATCCTTCTTACCCTAACCCTAACCCAAACCCTAACCCTAACCATAACCCAAACCCTAACTCTAACCCTTACCCTAACCCTGTAACCCTAACCTAGATCCTTAACCCTGACCTTGATCATAACATAAACATAACCCTAACCCTAATCCTGACACGAACCCCTTAATACACTGTAATATTATATTCAGGACGTAAAATCAGGACTAATCCATTTCACGTGGCAAACACAAGTGAAATGAAACATATTTCAGTAAGTGGTTATAATCTAACCTTACACCTACCCTAACCCTAACTCTAACCATTTTCTTACCGTTAACCCTAACCCGTATCCTTAACCCTGCACTTGATCCAAACATAAACCCTAACCCTAACCCTTACCCTAACCCTAACCATAACCCTGTTATATAATATAACTATTGGACGTAAAATCTGGATTCATCCACCTGACAAGGCAAAAACAAGTGAAATGGAACAATCCATACTTCAGTAAGTAGTTGTAATATAACCTTATACCTGACCCTAACTCTGATTCTAAACCTAACCCTAACCCTGACACTAACCATAAACCTAACCCTGACCCTATTCAAAGCCTAAACAAGAACCTTTATTCTAATTCTAAACCCTGAGCTTAACTCTAACTCTAACCTATCCCTAACCCTGACCCCGACCCTAACTTTAAACCTAAACCTATCCCAAACCCAAACCCTGGCTCAAACGCCTAACCCTTACCCTAACATAGGATATGATCACGAGGTGAAATCTGGACTATTCCATTTCACAAGTCAAAAACAAGTGAATTGGAACAGTTCATATTTCAATGAATGATTATAATCTAACCTTATACCAAACCTTAACCCTATCCCTAAACCTAACCCTAACCCCGGCCCACCCTATCCCTGACGCTAACACTAACCTAACACTGGCACTAACCCTAACATTGACAATAACCCCTTACCCTGACAAAAAAGCTCTAACCTGACCCAAACCCTAAAGTAACCCTAACCCTGATTATATTCTAACCCTGACCCCTAACCCTTACCCAAACTATTACCCTAAACATGTACAAAAACTCTGCCCTAAACCCCAATCCCGGGCCTAACCCTCACCCTAAGCCTAACTGTAACCCTAACTCTGACCCAAACCCTAATCTAACACTAACCCTGACCCAAACGATTACCCTAAACCTTGCCCAAACATTGCCCTTAACACTAAGCCTGGGCATAAACCCTGACCCTAACTCTCAGCCTTATCCTTACCCGAAAGTGCATTCTTTTTAATTGCTTTTATTTTATACCTTATTTAAATAACCCTTGTTATTTTGATCGGTGGAACACTCATCGCATATAATTGGTTTTGCCGTGTATAATGTTCCGACAATCAAATTCAATAGAGGAGTCCTTTATTGAGAAATAATGGCTATTTAATTAGTGCTTATTAAAAATAATTGTTATTAAATATAATGTGTATCTTTAATTGATGGTTATTTTTATAATTATAATGGTTATAATGGTTATAAAAAAATAAATTGTTCAACAAAATACTTGATATTTATTATTAATGGTTGTTTATGTACAATTATCAAAAATGGTTTTTACATAATATATGATGTACGGTTATAAATAAATAATGGTTATTTATAAATAATGGTTGTTTGTGAATTGTCACGGAGTGAAATAAAACATAGCGAGTTTACTCTTCATATTATAACAAATTCAAATGTTGAATGGCCGTGGTAGTGAACATTATGTTATGTATAGTAAAGGAACAAGTTTTTAGTTTAAGTGGCCGCACCAATAACGCAAAATAGTGTAACACCACATGTTCACGTAAGTTTACTGCAAATCATGTATATGTACCGAATGCATTCAACACCACTGCTGGTAAAAATTGTGTATTGTCGACAATCCAATGAGTTTGCAATGTACAAACCAAACACCATGCCTAATTCACAAACTCATACATTTGAAGTTAAACATAACTGAACCTTGAAACATCAGACAATTGAACTTTAACATAAAGACGGCACCTAAACATTACGTCATGATAACGTGATCAGGTGTCAAATAAGATAAATCTAAGTTCTTCCAACAATGAACAAACATACCTACGTTTTGCCAACGTTAAAAAATAGACCTGTCAAACTGCATAACATTTCCCGACGTACTCTGTCGCATCTATGCATCTACATTTGAACCCATCATTTATTGCCGTTTGCTTACAAATTGAGCTAATCTGACTGCATAAACTTTCAAGTACCGCTCCCTAACATTTTCTTTGTTCAATTCAACCCAAAATTATTTAAAATTAACTCAGTCAGTTTCCCTTACGAACGGTTTATAACTTGATATTTGAAATAAAAAGTCACATTCCCTTAAGGTGACCTTGACCCCTATGCGCCCTCTCCTGTCGCTTCCCAGGTTGAACCGAAAGTTGGATTTGATCCCGGCGATATAGCTCCTGACTGGCAACCCCAAAAAACCTCTCTAGTGCATTGGTGCATTTTTTCCAAAAACTCAACCCAAAACTATTTAATACTTGCCGATGTTCTCTGAAGTGTGAAAACAATGAAGAGGGAATATAATAGCGGAACAACAACGTAAGTATCAATAACTGCCAGGTAATGTTGCCCGGGGCGTGCGGCGGAAGGGTTCAGTCTGTGTGTGTGCACGTAAACACAGCATAGCAATCCACGACATCAGTGGTTTAACCTGACCCGACCTGTCTCGATCGGAAAAGTGTGTTGGTGCATGTACACTGTGAACACTACACTGTAAATGGCTGGCAAACACCGGAGCTGCAGACTTAAATAAAACTACAAGGGTTCGAACAGAAACTGGAATTGTCTTGTTTAAAGGTGGGTCAGATTTCGTTTAAGGAAAAACTCATTTTGCATTGTTCTAAAATGTTTTGGTTTAAAAAAGGGGGAGGGAGGAATCCGTCAAAGTTGTCGGTGATTGAAAACTAAAAATAAAATGTTGACTGGATCCAGACACTCTCATGTCTCATACGCCATGTACCAACAATTTTGCCTGTATTTTCTGCAGGGTGTATAGCTCAAGAGAATCTTCGAAAGTATCAAACTTTTAGATCTTCTATTTTCAAAAAAGTATATATTATTATTTGTAAAAAATTGTGGCAATTTTTTAGCATGATAAAACATACGGCTAGGGAAGATAGTTCCATTATTCTTCATTTTGGTGTCTCTTCGGTTTGGACGAAGAGTCCAAAAAAGACGTTTCGAAAGTGTTAGACCATTTTGAAAATGACAGCTTCGAAATATTAATGGTAGCCATTTCGCATAATTACCATCAAATTCCTATCATTTAAGTCTTACCTAACATAAGACAACTATTATTTTTAACTGTATGAATAGCATAGGCTGAGTGAAGCTGAAAATTTCGGAACAGTGAGTTGGAGAGGTCAGAAAAATACCATGGCAACAAGAATCACGAAGAAACTGGTAATTGTCAAACTTATAAAGATTATCCTCAAAATTCCCTGCCTGTCATTTTGGGAAAATCTTGTTCAGAAATCATCTCACAATAAACACTTTATTGTCTTGGATCAAAGGTGGACAAATCACTGTGCCATTAGTAGCTGGGGAAGGGGGCCTGAAGGGGGCCCAAGCCAGTCGTGTTTTGTGCCCACCACAGCCCGGTGCCCCCTAAATTTGAATTTTTGACTTAAAAGACAAAACATTTCCCGAAAAAAGTAAAATTTCATAAGCTTTTGTTAAAGATTTTCAGTTTTTTTTTTAGATGTGTGTAGTAATTCAAACATAAAGACATTGCTGAAAAGGGGCTTAATTTAGGGAAAATGCTAAACGGAATCTTTCATAGTTTCAATTTGCAAGTATAAGTCTGAAGTGTATATATATTTGGTTTGCGGTAACACCATGTGTATATCTACTTGCTAGGTAGATTTGTTCTTTGAGAACTTGTCTTGCTTTTTATTCTACTGCCGCGGAGTAGATTATTCGGAATTCGGGAGACTTCTCAGTTCTGATGTGTATTCAACAGATATCATCTTCACCATTCAATAATAATAATAATAATAATATACAGAGACTTTTATAAGAAAGTTCCCTACAAAAGCGCAGTAACATTCATTCTAATGTTGTCATTCATCATAGGTGTTTTTATCAGGCAGATGTAACATACCTCAAAAGATAAGAGTATTTTCCACATCAAGGTCAGTGGCGTGCTTTTCTTTGTTTAGAGATTATATGGAAACAAATCGCTGATGGGTCTGTAATAGATCGATCCATTAAGGCGGGGCCTTACGAGTTGACCAATCACAACCGCGAAACCCGATCACCATTAGTGCAAAGATCACCAAACGGCTCAAATGGTGATCAGATTTCGCGGTTGTGATTGGTCAATGAGAAATGGGTGTGGCTTGATGGATCGGTGAATTGTCAGTTTTTGCAAACTAGTTCTTGAGTTGTAGGAGCTTCAATAATGTACAATATGCCAGAGAACCTGATAAGCCCAGCTGCGTAATCAATCCTAGATGCAAACGCAAAACAGATGAGATACGAAAAAATTTGTTTCATTGAACCTTTTGTGTGCTACAAACATTTTTTGCAAGTTGAGTTATGACCTTGTTTCAATTCACATTTTCACACTACACATAGCGCAGCCAGTTCCCAAAGGTTGAAATCCCAAGGTTCCATGTAGAAGTCTACCCTGACACACCCCTGTTTTCATTTGACAACTGATGTTACTCCTAACCTAGGGTTTTGCAGGTTTATCACCATTCGAAGTCTGGAAATTCCAACCAAAAATCTACGAATTTCCATGTAATTGTAGACATTCTCACATTTAACTATTGTCTTTTACTTCCAGCTCATCCTTCTCGTCACCTTCGGACTATCTTCAAACCATCAGTCATGTTCCCACAATGCTTTTCCAGCCAGCCATTCCACAGCTACCCATCCCAACACTACAAGACACTTGTCAACGTGTTCTATCAACCGTATATACTGTTCTCAGTCCAGAGGAATTCAAGGAGAAAAAAGCCATGATTGAGGAGTTTCAAAGAGGAGAGGGTCATAGTGGGTCAAAGTTTCTAAATTCGTCAAATGTTTGTAAACTCTGCGAAATTACTTGAACACTTTGCAAAACATGTTAAGGAAAAATTTACATGCTTTTACTTGATCACTGGTAGATTTGCAAATCGGTGGTTCTTTAAAATAGATTCATTGTGTATATGATGTTACTGACCGAAATCTTTAATGTCAAACTATATGAAAAAGAGCATGTGTTACGCATTGCGCACAGCTCACAGCCAATGAAAGGCATTCACGCGTGCATGTTTCATTAACCTTGGCGGCCAGTGCAAAGGGTCTATTGTTCTCAGGTTTGTATCGGAAGGTGGTCGTTCCCTTTGTTTAATTGCATAACAATGGGTTAAATTCCCTAAAAAATCATTTGCACGTGACTAAAGTGATAATTGTTGGTAACTTTCAGATCTAAACATTGAATTGGAGGAGCAGAACAAGAAAAACAGCCATACAAGTTACGTTGCAGGTATTGTTCAAGTTTACATACTGATGACATAATAATCGTAATTAGGTCTGCCTGTCAGACAGTTTTTGTGCCTGTATAACATAAAGGTATTTTTTTTTAACCCCAGTAATCTCTTATGAAATATCTTTCGGTTCATGCTCAGGTGACTCCTTGATGCTTCCTCTCAATCCAGTAACTTGTTTCCTTGATGCTTCCTCTCAGTGCATTACCTTGTTTCCCTGATGCTTCCTCTCAGTACATTACCTTGTTTCCCTGATGCTTCCTCTCAGTACATTACCTTGTTTCCTTGATGCTTCCTCTCAGTACATTACCTTGTTTCCCTGATGCTTCCTCTCAGTACATTACCTTGTTTCCTTGATGCTTCCTCTCAGTGCATTACCTTGTTTCCTTGATGCTTCCTCTCAGTACATTACCTTGTTTCCCTGATGCTTCCTCTCAGTGCATTACCTTGTTTCCCTGATGCTTCCTCTCAGTACATTACCTTGTTTCCCTGATGCTTCCTCTCAATCCAGTAACTTGTTTTCTTGATGCTTCCTCTCAGTGCATTACCTTGTTTCCCTGATGCTTCCTCTCCGTACGTTACCTTGTTTCCTTGATGCTTCCTCTCAGTACATAACCTTGTTTCCTTGATGCTTCCTCTCAGTACATTACCTTGTTTCCCTGATGTTTCCTCTCAGTACATTACCTTGTTTCCCTGATGATTCCTCTCAATACATTACCTTGTTTCCCTGATGCTTCCTCTCCGTACGTTACCTTGTTTCCTTGATGCTTCCTCTCATTAAATTACCTTGTTTCCCTGATGCTTGCTCTCAGTACATTACCCTGTTTCCTTGATGCTTCCTCTCATTACATTACCTTGTTTCCCTGATGCTTCCTCTCAGTACATTACCTTGTTTCCCTGATGCTTCCTCTCCGTACGTTACCTTGTTTCCCTGATGATTCCTCTCAATACATTACCTTGTTTCCCTGATGCTTCCTTTCCGTACGTTACCTTGTTTCCTTGATGCTTCCTCTCATTACATTACCTTGTTTCCCTGATGCTTCCTCTCAGTACATTACCTTGTTTCCTTAATGCTTCCTCTCGTTACATTACCTTGTTTCCCCGATGCTTCCTCTCAGTACATTACCTTGTTTTCCTGATGCTTCCTCTCAGTACATTACCTTGTTTCCCTGATGCTTCCTCTCAGTACATTACCTTGTTTCCTTGATGCTTCCTCTCAGTACATTACCTCGTTTCCCTGATGCTTCCTCTCAGTACATAACCTTGTTTCCTTGATGCTTCCTCTCAGTGCAGTACCTTGTTTCCTTGATGCTTCCCTTTCAATCCAGTACCTTGTTTCCCTGATGCTTCCTCTCGGTACATTACCTTGTTTCCTTGATGCTTCCTCTCAGTACATAACCTTGTTTCCTTGATGCTTCCTCTCAATCCAGTAACTTGTTGCCCTGATGCTTCCTCTCAGTACATTACCTTGTTTCCTTGATACTTCCTCTCAGTACATTACCTTGTTTCTCTGATGCTTCCTCTCCGTACGTTACCTTGTTTCCTTGATGCTTCCTCTCAGTACATAACCTTGTTTCCTTGATGCTTCCTCACAGTACATTACCTTGTTTCCCTGATGTTTCCTCTCAGTACATTACCTTGTTTCCCTGATGCTTCCTCTCCGTACGTTACCTTGTTTCCTTGATGCTTCCTCTCATTAAATTACCTTGTTTCCCTGATGCTTGCTCTCAGTACATTACCCTGTTTCCTTGATGCTTCCTCTCATTACATTACCTTGTTTCCCTGATGCTTCCTCTCAGTACATTACCTTGTTTCCCTGATGCTTCCTCTCCGTACGTTACCTTGTTTCCCTGATGATTCCTCTCAATACATTACCTTGTTTCCCTGATGCTTCCTCTCCGTACGTTACCTTGTTTCCTTGATGCTTCCTCTCATTACATTACCTTGTTTCCCTGATGCTTGCTCTCAGTACATTACCCTGTTTCCTTGGTGCTTCCTCTCATTACATTACCTTGTTTCCCTGATGCTTCCTCTCAGTACAGTACCTTGTTTCCTTGATGCTTGCTCTCAGTACAGTACCTTGATGCTTCCTCTCCTTCTACCGCCTTTCTACTTATTTCTCCTTATTCTAGTACAAAACTCATCTCTTGTATTTCTTCCACTTTGCCTTCACATTATGATTATTCCTTATTCCTTACTAATCTGCTGTGCACCCCCCTACTCACCCACACACCCACACACACACACACACACACACAATAAGACATGACTGGTTTTCAAGCAATCCAAAGATTATTTCGAGATATTAATTGATGTTTCACTTTATTTTTTATTGGCCAACTAAACACAGAGGCTTGGATGGATGTGTACCTATTGTCCAGATCTTCAGTTCTAAACACTAATGTTGTTTCGATATTCAGTGAGGACTCTAGGCCAGCTTACATGCATCAGGTGAGACTGAATGTGCATTGGTTCAAAAGAGAGTGTTTTCCCCCATTGTGTCTTAATGCTTTAATTAAATTAGTATAAGTCTGAAGTGTATATATATTTGGTTTGCGGTAACACCATGTGTATATCTACTTGCTAGGTAGATTTGTTCTTTGAGAACTTGTCTTGCTTTTTATTCTACTGCCGCGGAGTAGATTATTCGGAATTCGGGAGACTTCTCAGTTCTGATGTGTATTCAACAGATATCATCTTCACCATTCAATAATAATAATAATAATAATAAAACAGTATTTATATAGCGCAATATGAATAAACATTCCTCAAAGCGCTTAACAGCAAAATGAAAAACATTAAGAAAACAAAAACTTGGAGTATATTTTCCAATTTAAGCCCACTAACAAATTAATATAAAATTAGGCCAGACCTCAGAAGTCTTACTGTTTTCACTTAACAAACCTTTGTTCCTCTAATCTCTTGTCTGTCACTAGATACTTAGAGCAACAAATATCACCGTCTCGGTACTGAGATTCTTGAAGTCTTTGAGGAATGACAAACTAGTACCTAGTGTTTTTCATAAGAACCCATCTCTGACCGACACTGAAGAATTTTGGCGATCTATTAGGTAAGTTTTGTATCTGATGATGATTTATATGTGAAACATTCTTTCAACAGAAATAGTATTTAGGTGCCATGTCAGCAAATGATGTTTGTATCATTATAGCGATGACAAATTTTGCACTGTAAATCTATTGAAGAAATGGCGTTCATTGCACATTTCACATTTCAGCCAGAGTTTCTCACCTTTTCGGCGCTCTATGATGCTTGGCTTACATCTTACCTTCAAGTTACTTTTTTTGCAGGTCTCTGTCTCCCCATGAAGCCTACAGACACGCAGTGAAAAGCAACGTGCACCCTTTAGATATGAGTCAATTTCATCGTCTATTCAATGCAACAAGAATCCCTAAACCAACCAGGGATGAGTTGTTTTGTGACGTGACCAAACGTCATGTGCTGGTGATGTGCAGGGGTCATATGTATGTATTTGATGTTCTGGAAGAAGATGGTAAGTAAATAGATGAAAAACTTCCCAAATGTTTTATAAATCTGTGGTTCAGACATCTGCTATGGAACCGGGGGTTCAATCAAATCAAAACCAAGTATGGGATTGTTTTCCACATGTCTCGGAATATAGGAGTACACTGCAGTGCTTATATCGAGCATCATCGTAAGACCGAAATAACAAGAATGTAACCAAAAACTATCAAAAAAACTATTTAAAAAACTATAAAAGTGTAAGAATTATATCATTATATAGTCTCATATGTTAATCTTGCATGGCAGTAGCTTATTAGTATACTTACCCCTTGCACCAACTTCACTTGTGGCTACAGTCTAATATGGGCGCAACACTGCACATCATAAACTATTGGGATGATGACGACAGGTGAATTTGATCAATAGCAATCTATTTAGAAGAACATTTTGTCCTCATAACCTTGTTGTCTTTGTTCTCTTCAGGAAGTATTGTATCTGGGCAGAACATCCAAGGTCATCTTCAGTTTATTCTTAATCATTCTGCTGCCTCTCCACCACATGAACACCCTCTCGGCTTCTTGACCACACAAGACCGTGACATATGGACACATCTTCGGCAAACAATTGTAGAATTATCTAAAGGTACGTTATGCAATAATGTGCAGACAAATATCTAACACCACAAACGATTGTAGTTGGCACTCTTCACATTGATAAAAGAAGTCACAATCTAAACTCTGCGTTCTTTTGTTTCAGATATTCAGTCTGTAAAAGGCACAAGCAGCCACACCACAAACACTACGTCTTATTATATTCTTGAAGTGTCATTTAGTAACAATTATAAGAAATGCAAATTCTGGTACTAACTGAAAATCAGATTTTGTGAATAAATTATCTTTTTAAAAAGTAGTTTTTGTCTATACAGATAACCAAAGCAATATGACGTTGGTAGATTCAGCTCTGTTCTGTCTGTGTCTGGACGATGAGCCTAACAACGATAACTTTGAAGGCCTACTCAGGAGGGGACTGTATGGAAATGTTGGTAATAGGTGAGTGACTGATCGAACGTGCAATTCAGCCCCACCCACCATGGAAACCGCCGAGCTCGGATGCTTATACAATTAGAATGATAACCAAGTGTGTGTCCTCGAGTCTGCAAAATGTAGCACACAAAAAAAACCCAAACAAACAGACACACCCTCCCACAAGGATATGGTCTGTGGGGTACTGCTATTGTTGTTCTATTATTCCCTTTTTCTGAAGAAATTCTTGTAGGGTAGCATTGTTAAAAGTACCCCTTAACTTTTGTGTGTATAAGGGCACGCACACACAATGAAGCCATCCTAAGGAATGTAGTTTCTTTCTTATAATGGGATTTTAATGGTTAGGGTAGGTCCGAAGCTAATGGATGGTTCTATAGGCAGTTTCAAGAGTCTAACATCCCATTGGGGAACTCAAACCGTAATTGGGAAGTAAATCCAAAGCTTCTTACCTTATAGGTTGAGATATAATTTTATGCTATTTCGTACTTTACCCATCAATGTTGGCCTGATCTTAGGCACACCATTCTAATCAAAGTCAATTGGTTTTTACACTGCTGATCTGCTGCAGTGTTAGACCATGAGGGGGATATAGAGATAAAAAAGATCCTTCAGAACATCTACAAGGATTTGACTTCATAAAATAGATCTATATGTGCATGTATTGTCATGTGTACCGTGTATACGAAAGCAATAACGTAAACTGGTTCTTATTGTTTTAAAAAGGGAACCCGTCTTTTTCCCCATCAAACCTTGGTTCGTAACCATATTTTGAATGGAAGAAAAAGTGGATGGATTCACCGTGATGAAAGTCTACGGACCATGTTTAAAACATTGAATCTTTGTCGTGGATTGTTAGGTGGTTTGATAAAACGATCCAGCTCATCATAACACAAGATGGATGCTTACTTCAAAACGTTGAACATTCGCCGGCAGATGGAATGACATCGACACGTTTGATGTCTGAGGCATTTCAGGATTCTGTTGACCGACCAGCTGTGTCACCAGGGGGCACTATCAGCAACGCAGACTACTCACAGACAGTCAAGAAGGTGATCCCTGCTGTCATGTTATTCTTAGAACATGCAACCCTTTTAAAATAAAATATGCAATAAATAAAGAGTATCACAATGGTAATTGTCTCTCCCGTTAACTGCGCCATCTTTTTGGCAAGAGAGCTTTTGGATTGAACATAGCTAGCCAGATAGTCACCAAAAAACTCAACATCTATTCGACCAACTGGCACTTGTTACTTTCTCCCCAGCTTGAATTTAACTTGGATTCTGTTACTCGCCAAGGCATCGAGGACGCCCAGGTTGATCACATACAAACTAATCAGCTGAGTGTTCGGTGTATGGACTACAAGAGATATGGATCTACATTCCTGAAAGAGTGTAGACTTAGCCCAGACGCTGTAGCGCAACTGGCCGTACAGGTATGTCATCAATAGACCATTAATTAGTTCTGACTAGTGTTCCACCGGAAGAAGCACTTTTTTCATTCAATGAAGAGGCAGTATTTTCTTTAAGAAGCGCTCTAAGTGTTTCCATCTGAAACATTCAGGAAAATAACATGATTTCCTTTGGAAAGGGCTCTTAGTGTTTCTATCCAAACATTGATAGAAAATAGCCTGGTATCCTTTGGAAAGGGCTCTTATAGTGTTTCCATCTGAAACATTCAGGAACAGACATGATTTCCTTTGGGTAGGGCTCTTATTGTTTCCATCTGAAACATTCAGGAACAGACATGATTTCCTTTGGGAAGGGCTCTTAATGTTTCCATCTGAAACATTCAGGAACAGACATGATTTCCTTTGGAAAGGGCTTTAGTGTTTCCTTCTGAAACATCCAGGAACAGACATGATTTCCTTTGGGAAGGGCTCTTAGTAGAGTTTTCATCTGAAACATTCAGGAACAGACATGATTTCCTTTGGAAAGGGCTTTAGTGTTTCCATCTGAAACATTCAGGAACAGACATGATTTCCTTTGGGAAGGGCTCTTAGTAGAGTTTTCATCTGAAACATTCAGGAACAGACATGATTTCCTTTGGAAAGGGCTTTAGTGTTTCCATCTGAAACACTCAGGAACAGACATGATTTCCTTTGGGAGAGATCTTACTTTTTCCATATGAAACATTCAGGAAAAGGCATATTTTCCTTTGGAAAGGGCTCTTAGTGTTTCCATCTGAAACATTCAGGAAGAAGGCATGATATCCTTTGGAAGGTGCTCCTATAGTGTTTCCATCCGTAACGAAGGAGTGATGTTAAAAGAACAGGAATATTTCAGATTAATTCAAGTTTGTTTTCTGGTTGAAAAACAGATTGCTTTTCATCGAATAAATGGCTACACCCCAATAACCTTTGAGCATTGCAGTACAGCCCTCTACAAACACGGTCGTATGGAAATGATCTATTCTGCAACGTCAGAGACAAAGAGTTGCGCTGAGGCATTCAACGGAAGAATTTTAGTTAGTCCTGCAAAGAAAGTCAGTCTAATTAATGCATGCTCTGATAAACATAGACAGCTTACAGCACAGGCGAAGGCTGGTATGTCTTAACAACCCGATTTTTGTTTACTCCATGTGTTTTCAATGAACTAGAGTTCTATTTTCAAGAAGGAGCTAGGACTAGTCGAATTTACAAGCCTCATTCTTCAATAAATATCAAAGACATGTGGGTCAAAAGGTTTTGTTTAAAACAGTAAATTTTTTAAGGTTTGTTTTTAAAATTAAATCTTGGGATATTGAAAAACACTTATACTTATTTATTGTGCGGTTTTGACAGGTCAAGGTTGGGAATGCCATCTGTTTGCGTTGGAAGCATTAGCGTCCAAGTCTGGAAAGTCCGTCTCTTTGTTCCAGGACCCTGCCTTTGCAAACGCCGTCACGCTGTCAACAAGCACCATGGGGGTACCTGTTGGTTGCAATGGTGCAGCGTTTCCTCCTGATTCACCTAATGGACTAGGGATCGCATACTCCATTAAGGAAGATGGCGTTCAGTGGATCAGTACAAGCTATAAGACATCACAAAGTTTGTCAGACTTTTTAGAATGTCTCCAACAAGCATCTGACGAGATTCATGAAGTTTTTGAGAAAGCCATCAAATAATGTTTTGAAAGTCTCCCATATTGCGGTACGCAAATAGTAAACTGCTAATCATGAATGTTGCACAATCAGTTAAACAATCCGGAAGTACCAAGACATTACATTGATAGAAGCAAATATGTACCGTGCGTTTAGGTTATTAAACGTACCATGTAGTGAATTTTTATTTTGTTAGAATGGATTGCATAAACCACGTCAAAAGGTGATTAAACCCAGCTTACTATTAACCAAGTGAACCAAGCTTGCGAATAATTTGTTTTTCTTCTTCTATCATTTCCCCTTCCTAGGCCGTGCACATTTTGGGAGTCTGGTTTGCTCTGAGAGGTTCCTTTTTAAGATAGCAAGACTAAATAAAACACCTTCGTGCCAATCATTAACTTGTTACCGACATTTCTGAAGATTTGTAGGGTCCGAATACAGCAGGTCCGCGGGTTCAAGCCTCGGTAGGCCTACAGGCATACACTTGCCTTGTTCAGACACAGTACTAAAGTCGCCTAAATCATGGTTCAACCTGATGGTTGACCTCTTTAAACCGAAGATAAACCGCACTGGTTAATGGATAGTTTTATTTTTTACGACCGCCCCCCTCTGCTCGAAAAGTTTAACCGGTTCGGGTCTAACTTAGTACGCTGTCTGAACATGGCCAATGATGGGTTAGGGTCAGGATGATTGGTCGTTGTCTCTACAGCCTCAACATTTAGACCAAGCATGCACCTCATTCCGGGCTAACGCATGCATATGAGAGTTTACTAATGGTTTCAACATTTTTAGATTCTTTTGGAAATTGGTGGAATGTTCTCTTCGTGTCACAACAACAAAACACTTGTTTCAAGCAACAAATTATTTCAATTACTGCAATAATTGTTGCAAGACATTTGGAGAGTGTTAATATTCCTACTGTATTAATTTAACAACGTTTACAATATGAACGACGAAAAAAATTGTATTTATGAAGTGCTTATAAGTAATCCATTCGAGCAAAACTTGGGAGACAATATTCCGTAATAATACAGTGTAATGCATATTTTAGGCAACGTAGCATTTACAAGCTAATATTACCATAATTTTGTGTGTGTAATTTGGGTCACAAATTGGTGGGTGTGGCAAGCAGTAGCAACAAGTGTAGTTGGTGCAAGGGGTCAATAGTGAAGCTAGTGCACTACCAGGCAAATAAGATTATAATGATATTACATCTTACACTTTTATAGTTTTTTGTATAGTTTTTTGATAGGTTTTTGTTTATATTCTTGTTATTTCGGTCTTACGACGTCATTTCGTTGTATTGATCAAACTCACCTGTCGTCATAATAGTGGCTTCTTATATAGCGCTCATATCTGTCACTCAGTGACACTCAAGGCGCTTCCAAAGTCAGTATTTTCCTGCAAGGTATGTGGAGCTCTGAAGCACGAGACCTATTCATTTTACATGCACCATGTAATGGTTTTACAAGGTGCTGTGGCGCAATATGCAGCCAATCAAACCAGGAACACCGGGGCGAACCCCTTCTCTTTTCGATAAGTGCACTGGGTTCTTTTACGTGCATTACACAACACACGGGACCAACGGCTTTACGTCCCATCCGAAGAATTGCTTAAGGACACAAGTGTCGCGACCGGGACTCGAACCCACATCATGCTAAACAGAAACACCAGAGCTTGAGTCCGGTGCTCTTATCCGCTCGGCCACGACACGTCATCATCCAAATAATTTATGTTGCGCACATTTTAGGCGACGTAGCATTTACACACTTATATTATCATCATGTTGTGTTATTTGATTCCCCCTAAAAGATTGGCTGGGCAGACAGTAGCCACAAGTGAAGATGGTGCATGGGGTAAATACTAGCTGATAAGCTACTACCAGGCAAGATTAACAAATGAGACTATATAATGATTGACATCCCACACTTATATAGTTTTTTAATGTGTAGTTTTGTGTAGTTTTTGTTTTATATTTTACGTTTATAATATTGTTATTTCGGTCTTACGACGATGCTCGAAAAGCACTGCAATGTACTCCTATTTTCCGAGACATGTGGAAAACAATCCCAATACTTGGTTTTGATTTGATTGAACCCCCGGTTCCATCGCAGATGTCTGAACCACAGATGTCTAAAACATTTGGGAAGTTTTTCATCTATTTACTTACCATCTTCTTCCAGAACATCAAATACATACATATGACTCCTGCACATCACCAGCACATGACGTTTGGTCACGTCACAAAACAACCCATCCCTGGTTGGTTTAGGGATTCTTGTTGCATCGAGTAGACGATGAAATTGACTCATATCCATAAATGATACATATTGCTTTTCAGTGCGTGTCTGTATATCACGGGCAGACAGACACTTGTATAACATGCAGTTTCCCCAATTCCAAAACTCCGCATTAATGCCTTCTGTGTTATTTTATGGTTAGTGCGTGAACTTGTGTACTTTGATTCTGGAATTTGAGGCATGGTTGCAAATTTTATCTTTTGTTCCCACAATATTTTGTTTATTTTGACGCCCTAAAAAATGTTGGTTTTCGTGTCGTTGTTTTAAATATTCCATTTTTTTTTTCATATAATGTTGTCAAAATTTTACTAAATTTGTCAGCTTTGTCCTTCAGCTTAAGTTTACATTATATTGTGGTTGTTTGCTTTGTTTCTGGGTTTTGGGTTAAATTTTTTCAAATGGTTTTCATTTTGAACTTTTGGAGGTGTTTGCGATCAATTTATAAGTTTTGTTAATTAATAGTTATTATTATTTTTGATCTGTGGTTGTTGATATTATCTTTGTTAAAAGTTGGAATTGTTTCTTTGATTTGCGTTTTTGATGTTAGTTTTCTAAAAAATTGTAGTTATAGTTTCCTTTCCTTTTTGTGTCGCCCATAGTTTATGTGTATACGAAACGAGTCAAGTATTGCTGTAAGATCCCGACAGAATCAGGGACGTGTCCATTGTTCTGGCGAGCCAAAGTAGAGTATAAGCAAAGTCTTTAAATTATTTTGGAGATATCTCTAAACTATTGAGAGATATCTGTAAATCATTTTAAAATATATCAAAATGTTTGGAGATATCGCTGAATATTTAAAAATATCATTAAATGTTTAGAGATATCTCTTAATCGTTTAAAGGACAATTTAATTTTATAAATAAGTGCGACGGAACATCATTTTTGTTAATTATTTAAAGTTATCTTTAATTTATTTGAGGAAATTCATTTAGAGAATGCTTCTTAATGTTTTAAAGATATCTCTAAATCATTTAGAGATATTTCTAAACGATTTAGAAATATCGATAAATGAATTCGAGGTATCTCTAAATGATTTAAAGATATCTTTAAATACATTGAAGACATCGTCGATTGCATAAACATTTTTTTAAAGACGTTGCTAATGCTAATAAATGCTACTTTGGCTGGCCATAATTATTTAGCAAGTCAATGACACCATTAAAGGTTACATATTCAAGACTACGGAGTTAGACTGAGTTAGACCCAGATGCCTTTGGCATGATACCGGTGATAATTAGCCAACCAAATAACTTTATTTGTTGTTCACTAGCCTATCTAAAATGATTCTTACCCTTTTAGTGGATATTCTTATTAACGAAAGAATTTCGCTCCCGGTTATAAAATAGCCGTTTTAGAAACCAGCTAGGTGTTCGGCTGCGGCTTGAGGAGACGGCTTGGGCGACATCCGCCTGTCTGAAATGTCCCGTACCAAAAGTGTAAATTTTCTAAATTATTGACTCAGCCAAAGTTGTAGCCAAAGCCCTAAGCCGTTGTTTCGAAAAGGGTTTTTAATAACTGCCATCTATCTGACAGTGTATTTATTTACCAAGTCATCTTTCTACACACCCTACTCTCTATAAAAACAAATCCCGGGTCACAATGGGAGACTTTAGAACGATAGGTGGCAGCAGACTTACCAGGTAAATTTCCACTGTTTACGTAGTTCTGAGCATGCGCACATTACCCACAACAATGGATTTACCTGGTAAGTCAGCTGCCACCATAGCGTCCCAAAAGTCCCCCATTGAACCAGATTCCGGGTCCTGCGGGCTTAAACCATATTTGTCTCAGAATGACCCGGAACCTGTGTCAAAAAGACCCCAAAATACTTGGTCAAACTGACGCATAATCCGTGTTAAAATTTCATTTTTTTAAAACCAGATTCCGGGCCAACCTGACACAGAAATGGATCAGGACACTTGGGAACCGGATTCCGGCTCAATTCTGACCCAGTAAGTTTTTAGAGTGTAACCTCGTCTATTCGTTTTTGCAATGGTATTTTTAACACAACCAGCTTTCAAACACAATCAGTATTAAAACATAATCAGTATTCACAAACACACACACAAAACAAAAACATAACAAATTAACACAACAAAATATGTATAAAAAATTAAACATTAACATCTATTTAATCAGTTTCTAATCAACAAATATAAATGAATAGAAAAGAAGACCCTACGGATACATACACACACAAATACACAAATAGGCTACTTTACATACCCCAAGGTACTCCTTATCAAAAACAGTTATCGTTTGAAAATGGCCCTTTCTTCACATCATCCCTGAAATTCTTACTGTTAAGGGAAAATAAAATGTAACTTAATCTACGTAGAATGATTGTTATACCGGTATAGTTCCCCAAAATGGACAACCCACAATTATGAATGGCGTAACTGTGGACATTTTCATTTTGGGGGCAAGAGGTGAAACTAAACAAGTGGGAGGCTTGTTTTTTAGCTGCGTATTGAAAGATTGGCGACTACTTTTGTTTTGGGTCTAAAAAGAAAAGCAAGCATATCCACACACAGGGGGCCAAACAAGACTTACATCAGGTAGTTGGACCGAAATGATGTCCAGTTGACCAAAGAAAACTGGTCACTTTATGTCAAAACTCCCGCGCAGCTTTCTTTTTGATGTATCAAACCATTCATTTGTCTTGAGTAAAAAAAAGGAACATATTATTGTGTGTGCACCACACAATTCACAATTACTAGTGATTGAATCATGCGCCAAACCTCATTTGTAAACCCACAACTATTTCCACAAAGATTTGAAGGTCATTTCATCTGGGGATTGTTGAAATAGCTATCTGCGTAAAGCACTTGCCTCTCACAACTGTGGCCCTGGCTCGATTCCCGGCTAAGGCCAGCAGAGATGCGCGTTGGTTCTCTCCAATGCCGCACTGCTATTTCGCCCTCCTGACAAATCAAACTGTTTCGATCACTGGTTGTGCTCTGTGGTTATTATGGGTCGGTGTGGCTGGCTGCTAAAGGTGCACTTAACATGCCTGGGGCTCGAACACTGAGTGGCCACGTCCATTGCAAGTCAGATCCTTAGCTGCCAGTAAGGATGATTAACCCCCCAAATTATTATAATAACATTGTACACGGCTAGTTTTTACTTCCGAATTTGTTTTGGGTAAACTGTGCGCCGAAAATTGCCCTATTTTGTTCACTAGCGTAGAGCCTCTTTTTGTTTAAAATTTTGGATGGCATAGCTTAAATAACTCAACCTAAATGTTTTGAAAGCATAACAGACTTTTAAAAATGAGGTTGAGGGAATGTTTGTTGAGTATGTTTGAGGGACTACTTACGGTGGTGCACCTGGTGATTGCATTGTTGCCTTGCGTTATGCACTTAAGACAAGAATGACCGAATGAATCGTCTTCATTATTTACATAGTAGGGATGTTAACTGTTGTAACTGTGGCCCCTGTAGTGTTAGCCTTTTGTCAAGGCCATCGTGGCTTGGACAGCTTTGTAAACAGTGGAGCGACTGGAACGAGAGACCACGCGCGCGAGCCGAGTGGCGAAGCCACGAGTGCCTTTTCCAACTTGTTTTCGGTTTTTGTAATGAATCATTCATGAAGTATGAAACGTGTGTTATGCACTTCTGATTGGTTTGGACTTTTGCTACCGTTTCGGGTAGCAAAAGTCGAGATTATAAAGAAACACATAAGAAACCGCAAACAAGTTGGAAAAGGCCCTCGTGGCTTCGCCACTCGCGTGCCTGGTCTCCATTTCAGTCGCTTGGGATCGCGGCTCCAAGACACGAAGGCCTTTACAAAAGGCTACTGTAGTGTTGGCTTCGGATGTGGTCGTCACCTTGGTCGTCGCCTTGGTCGTCGTGGTGGCTGCGGTCGTCACCTTGGTCGTCGTGATGGCTGCGGTCCTCGCCTGGGTCGTGATGTCTTTTTAGGGGTTGACACACATAATTATGGCTATTTCCGTACACGGGGTGGGGCAGCATTTCTTGGCGTCCAGGCAGTCGTAGTCGCTTAAACTGATGCGGCAACTATTTGGACATGGCTTTACTCATACAGTGCTGTCAAACACAGGGTCGGTTTGCGCAGGACATAATAATGTCGTCCCTTTTCACCCCTGTATCGCAGAGAGTAATTTGTAAAAAGAGAATTAAAACCAGTTCAGACTGATGGAAAAAAGTGGCGTCCTTATGCTGCCGCCATCTTGGTCATACTCCCTGTATCCAGATACAGTAATGGATGCTAATATTCATTGTACAAAAAGGAACCAGAATGTTTTCTTTCCAGACTCAGTTTGGTTACATTGATTGAATTTGGAGAATTCAACATGGGGGGTCCAACAATCGCGTGAGAAACACAAGAAAAGAAATATTAACATCCATTATTCAACAAGGGATTACCTACACCGCCTGGGCTGACTGTTTTGCATTTCCGGGCGAAAAGAGTAAATCACCATAAAGGCAGAATAGTCGCCTGGACGAAATAGTAGTACGGATAATGGTGTTCTAAATACACTTCCGTAACATTCTCGTACGGTTACACACCTTTGTTCCGACACCCCTACGTTCCGATACCATGTTCCGACCCCTAATGTGTTTTCCTATAATCCTAATCCTAACCATTACCTTTACCTGAACCCTATATAAACCCTAACCCTAACCCCAACCCTAGCGTGCAAACCACGAGAGGGTTTCCAGAATTAAAGGGTTGTCTCGACAAAGGGGTGTCGGAATATTGAGTAGTCACCTTCTTCCAAGGGTAAGTGCCGAATCGTTGCGCTTACGGTGTTTACGATCTTTGCTAAAGAGTCAAGTTTTGAGATGCTTTATATTCAGAGGTTTCAGTGTAGAGTCAGCACTGCTCTGATTGGTTCTTCTGAAAGGAAAACTCTGGTTGGTGGGCTAGTTGGTAATCTGCCTCAATGAATTTCTACAATTCCTTGCAGCAACTGTGTGAATATACACACATTACCGGTGTTGTGAGAATTGAAATGAAACTTCCGTTTTTTTATTCAGAAACAGCCACTCAATTCCTCTGAATTTCGTTTTTCAAAACAGCTAAAATTCAAGGTAAATCTTACCTCCTTCAACTTCCCCGCCATCTCTACGCACGCGACTAAACCAAGTCTTCGTTGTTCCAAAAAGGATTAAACCCAAGAGAACACAAGCAACAAGAATCGTGCACCTATGCATCACCAACTCCAATGTCTCTATCCACGAAAAGAACTCCAACCAAGCACCCGTGTTTAAACCGCCTTCAAGGATTGAAGTCTGCTTTTGTGGTGAACAATTCAGTATGGAATTATCACCAACTCCGCTGCTATCCGGCCGGAGAGTGGAATAGATTCTCTGTCCATGGATTAAGGAATTCCTTGAAGTTTTTTGCGTAAGATACCGGGACTGACTGTGTAAACACACACAACCTAAGCCAGGACAGTTTTCCTGCAGGTTGGATTCCCATGTACTGAATTGGATGTAAATATTCAACTAACAAAAATCGGTAAATGTTATCAGTGATTTATAGCGACAATGACCAGATGGGTAGATTAATCAATCGTTGGATTTACATGACAGCATGAGAATTAGTGGCATCCAGATTTTGTCTAAAGGTAAAATCATGATGACTATCTTTGGGGTCTACCTCCCTCATTACAATGGGGATCTTGAGCAAATTCAGCTCTATGCCGATACTCTTGATCTTCTGCAGTCTTTAATTGACGATTGTGATGAGAGCCCTACAATGATTGTCGGCGATTTTAATGCCACTCTTCCTCGCCAACAAAATCTTGCGATAAACTGGTACAAAAAACGCCCTTTTAATGAACATAGTTTTATTATGTATGATTTTGTGTGCAATAATGATTTTAGTGTCTGTAATTTTGTATATAACCAAGATGTTGATTTTACGTACTTTAAAGGCTCCAGCAAAACATTATTGACCATGTTGTTGTTAATGAATTTTCACTTGCCAAGGTTAAGAGTTGTAAAATCACTGATGCGTTCCCTGAAAATACCAGCGATCATCTTCCTTTGATCACAAGTTTAGAATTGCAAGCTGAAAGCTCCGGTTTAATTAACGACCAGCAACCCAATAATACTGGCATGCATTTTTATCCAAAATGTCACTGGGACGATGAAGATTTTTGTTCGCAATTCACTTATAATATCAATAATGCTCTTGTTAACTTTGAGTGTTCTATTTTATCTTGCAGTTCAATGGAAGATGCCCAGGATGTTGTTGACAGTGTCTGCGGTAGGCTGACCTCCACCATTCACGATTCTGCCAAAAATTGCAAAACCAAACCTTTAAAAAATCATCACACTAAGAGAGTTCATTGGTGGAATAACAACTGTTCTAGTGCCAGAAACAAACAACGATTCTGGTATAGGATTTGGACGCAGTGTGACAGGCCGCGGTCTGGACACATCTTTCACATCTTTCATTGTTATAATATAAGCTGGCCAAAAAGGATTATAGGCGTATTTGCAGACAGAGTGTCACTAATGTTTCTCGTAGAAAATACAACCATCTCAACAAATTGTTTCATCAAAAAAATCCAAAGAAATTCTGGAAAGCCGTTGGTGACTGTAAAAAACCCAAAAGTGATCCTCATGACTCCGTTTCCATTGATAGTTTATCTACTTTTTTGGAATCCAAAAACCGATCTTACGAATTGCAGAATACTGCCTTTGACTCCAGCCATTTCTCAGCGGATTCTGTTCGAAGATTTATTCTAACTCTAAACAAAAATTCTGCCCCTGGGCCAGACGGAATCACGGCCGATCATCTAAAACACACTTTAAACACCAAAATACCCGCTTTTTTGGCCAACATTTTAAATTTTTGTACTAGATTTGGCGTTATTCCGACCAGTTTTCATGAAGGTACTCTTGTACCTATTCTCAAGAAACCGAACGTTGATCCTTCTCAACCGAAGAATTATCGTCCAATTATTGTTTCTAATACCTTTTCCAAGATTTTTGAGATGGTTTTTTTTGAATCATGTGCAAATGTGAAGTTTGATCCTCTGCAATTTGGTTTTGTTAACGGGAGGGGGACAGCAATGGCCGCAGCCACAGTCAACGACGTCATGAATTACTGTGTTAATAAAGGCTCTACTGTATTCTGTTGCTCTCTCGATGCAGAGGGGGCATTCGATGCAATCCCCCATGATGTCATTTTCGATAAGTTATGTGACAATATTGGTGACGATTGGTGGAGATGCTTTTTAACATGGTATACTAACTTGACAGTGAAAGTTAAATGGAACGGCAACATTGGCAGAAGGATTAAATTTGTAAAGGCACCAGACAAGGAGGGTTATCTTCTCCTTTCATTTTTAATCTGTTTTATAGAGATCTCGTTTCTGGTCTCAGTGCCCTGGAATGTGGTATTGTTATTGCCCAATCCACCTTTAATGTTTTCTGCTATGCTGATGATCTGTTGCTTTCTAGTCTGACTGTCACTGGTCTCCAAAAGCTTATTGATTATGCTAATGACTATATTACATCACATGGTCTGCGTTTCAACCCAAGTAAAACGAGTTGTACTATCTTTGGTAAGAACACTTTATCATCGGACCCCTCTTGGGTTCTGAATGAAAGTAAACTCAATATCACCGACTCCATTACCTATTTAGGTGTTGTTATGTCAAATGATCTGAAACCTAATTTGCATTATGAGGAAAGAATTCGTAAATGTCAAAGGGCTTTTTATTCATTGCAATGTATTGTCATGTGTAGGAACGGAAGTTCAACCTGTGTTAAAATTCATGTTTGGAACACAGCTTTGACTCCTGTTCTTATATATGGATGTCAGTGTGTTAATTTCAATGCCACATCTTTCCAAAATCTTGAAAAAACACAGGGTAAGCTTGTTAAATCCGCCATGGGTCTTCATAAGTACTGTAAAACTACGCCTCTCTTTACATGGTTTGAATTTATGTAAGATCAATGATATTTTGTCCACATTCCAACTTAATCTTGTTTGTCAGATTTTTAAAAGCACTTCCAAGGCTAGGTCTTTTTATGCTCACCTTCTAAATTGCGAGGCTGGCGATGATTTTGTTTATTGTAAGAATACTTTAATTAATAAAGTTAAAAACAGTTTTAGCTTGCACAAGGATTTTTGGCTGCTTAATTGCATTATTAGTCCTTCCTTTAGACGGAAATTTAACTCTGACTTTAAGTACGTAAACTGTGTCAGCCACTGGTATTTGTGATAGTGTCAAAACTGTTTTGTTTCGTAACCAGTTTCTTGAATGTGATGATCTTGACGCCCTTGGTCAGCTGCTCAGATCGTTCTGACAATCCTTTTGTTTTATACTTTGTCAAGATGGTCTGGGGGTCGTCCATGAGTGTCGGGGTTATCCTGTATCTTTAATTGCGTGTTTATGTACCTTATATTGTTTATTTGATGTACTTTTATCCTCTTTTTTTCTTCTCCATTTTTGGAGGTTTTGTGGAAAAAAAATTAAAAAATAACTATAGCAAATCGATTAGTTTTGTGAAGCAGTTTTTTGTTTTTTGTTATACAACTGGTAGAGTTTATTTCCCGTGAAAAGGCATACATGAACAACACGAACAGAGTTATTGATTATATCTCTCTCGTTTTTAATTGTTTTTGAATACAAACACCTGTTTACCGGAACTGATGTGCATGCGTAAATTAAAAAGTTTTGACAGCGTGCACGGGGCACAAAGCCATACTGGTATTGTTGACCCGAAGATGCAGATGTGAAACAAATCTGGATGGAGCCAATAAATAGTTGTTTTGCTCAAGGTTATGTGTTAATAAAACTCTGAATTATTTATTTTCATAAATAAAATGGAAAAACTAGAGATAACAAAAACAAGGTGTTCGTGGGTGATGTCTTTAAATTATGATGGAACGAATTGGTGACAACATTTTACCTTATCAGTCCAATGTCTGGTTTATGAGCAATTAATTTATCAAATAATAAACATCAACTTCCAGTTTGAACCGGAATTTAATGTCAAATTGGGTCACATTTTGTGTAGCGTTTGTTGAGATTTAATAGATCTTTCTAATGACGTAAAGATTGTAAAAATCTATAGTGTGGTTCAGAAGTTATGATTTTTTCAAATATTACTTTTCAACTTCCGGTACGAACCGGAAAAAGGGTCAGATGAGGTCACACTTTGTAGCGTTGGTGAATTCTTCAGAGTCCTTTGTGATGACGTACAGATGATAACAATCCAGTATGAGGTTCAGAAGTTATGATTTTTGTAACATTAAATTTCAACTTCCGACTTGAACCGGAAGTCAATGAGGTCACACTTTATAGAGTTGGTTAAGTTTTAAAAGCCTTACCTCAAATTTCATATTCCTGTTTGAACCGGAAGTCAAGGTCAAATGGGATCTCATTCTGTGTACCGTTTCTTAAAATCTTCTAAAATGAACCATTTTCTTCTGTTAATTGTTTATCTCAAAATATCAATATTTGAAGTTGGGGGTACCTGGGGGAACTGGCATCAATTGTGGGGGCACGTGCCCCGTTTTTCCTCCCTTTTTAGCCTATAATTGTTTTCAGGGTGATTTTTCCCACCTTAAACATTACCGACCAATGATATGCACACCTTAATGTTTTTACTTGTGATCCAGATAATAACTTTTTCAAGGCAGTTTCAATTCACTGAGTCAACATTAATAGCATTGTAGGAAGATGGTTTGATTACTTTGATTCTTTAGGATTTATCTGTAACACATTTCTAAAAAATTACTCCGGTGTTTTAAAAGGGAAATTTTCTTCAGAAAACAGCAGAAATTTTTTGTATTTTTTATTTTAGGAAATATCGACTCAATTAGTATTCGGTAAAATTACATGGTTTCGCAAACGGGCTCAATCAGGAAAAACTCTGTAGTCCCTACGTGAAGCAGATTTAATTAACAACGTGATTGTAAATATTGTAAACATTCCACTTTGAATTTATGTCCAGAAAGCAGCAGTATTATACCTCCATTTTTAAAAGGCACATTGAACAAGAAAAGACAAAGAAGCAGAACAAGGGATAAACACACCTGAAGGTCATGCAGTGATGGCCTGACCCGAATTATTATTTTAATTCTACCACGAACAACCACACAGTGGTTTTTTGTATAACTTTGTTTAAAACTTTTCTTACCCCCCCCCCCCCTTTTTTTGTATCACTTGAGTGCACCACACTAAAAAGAGACTAAACTGTAAACCCACAACTTTTTATGCAAATCAAAGATATGAAAAAGAAAGCATTTTGTTTTTAAAGAGGCTGAGATGCTTTTGAATTTGTTTTTAGTATTTTTTGAATATTTTATCATTCAGCATTTGTTGCTATGGAGAGCTTATTTAGTGTGGTGCACCAACATAGTTGCTCTTAAAATCAACACCCAACTCTTCAAATTTACAAGTTACATGTTGAGGTGGTATGAAAACGCGATTGTAAAAAGCATGGGTAAGATTTTTAAAACGTTCGATATACCGGTAGGCCTATCACACCGTTGCTTTTAAGATATGCGAACATGCACAATTAATTGTCTAGATAACATGGTATATGATTGACATGGATTTTTGAAACGTTCGTAATACTATGTTGAGTTATATCGCCGTACTATTGCGTTATATCGCCGTACTAATGCGTTATAACGCCGTACTATTGCGTTATAACGCCGTACTATTGTGTTATATCGCCGTACTATTGCGTTATATCGCCGTACTATTGCGTTATAACGCCGTACTATTGCGTTATATCGCCGTACTATTGCGTTATATCGCCGTACTATTGCGTTATATCGCCGTACTATTGCGTTATAACGCCGTACTATTGCGTTATATCGCCGTACTATTGCGTTATATCGCCGTACTATTGCGTTATAACGCCGTACTATTGCGTTATAACGCCGTACTATTGCGTTATAACGCCATAACGCCGTACTATTGCGTTATATCGCCGTACTATTGCGTTATATCGCCGTACTATTGCGTTATATCGCCGTACTATTGCGTTATATCGCCGTACTATTGCGTTATAACGCCGTACTTTATTGTGTTATATCGCCGTACTATTGCGTTATATCGCCGTACTTTATTGTGTTATATCGCCGTACTACTGTGTTATATAAAATCAAAATCAAAATCTTAAACAAAACAAATTTAGAAAAAGTAGCTAAGACAGCAACGATTAAGTGTAGTCAACAAGACTAGAATAAGCAAAACATGTCAAACGAATAATTAAATTGGGTAATAAAGTAACTAAACAAGGTCAAAATCACCCAAGAACAAATTTTAGGGGCCCTCGGACGGCGTAACGTTTTTCTCTTGCGCCTCACTATGGAATTGCGATCAGTCGATTCATTTACAGATTATCGATCAAAATATTTTGATTCAAAAATTGATTAAATTAGAAGTCCGGCCATGTATTATATCATAATGGGTTAGTTCCCTTGAATGTTGTAAACAGCGGATGAAGTAAGTGGAACAATTTTCCTCCTGTGAGGAAATTCACACTGGGGTCCAAAAGGAACAAAATGAGGCCCAGTATTGTTTCTTATTATGATCATTGATGCTTGTGAGACGACAATATCCCTTACTGTAAAGTCGCAATTCTGTTTAATTTCAGTCCTTAGTCACCTAAAAAACTGGACTCCCCTTAATAATAAGAAATAAAATGCAACCAAATGTTGCAGCATGTCAGTGGTTTTTTTTGCCAGAAACATTTAACAACCCAAAATTAATGACACGCAATTACAAAATGTGTAGTTTGTTCAAAAGCGTTGGGTGTGACTATTTGAGACAGTTTAAAGGTGGATGCACATGTCAATAAGATAATCAACAAAATAACATAAAGTTATATGTTGTGTTGTTTGAAAGACTTGTTTTTTATAAAGGGATATGTTATTCCGGTTTTACTGTTGTATAATGGAAATCTCAAAAAGAGCGTTTGAACAGATCGGAAGGTGTTCAAGAGAGGGTGTGTCGTATAATCTTTGAAACAGCTACTCTAATTATAAAGATGCGTTAATCTTGAAACTCTGAAAATCGAAGAGGCAACTGTAAAGACTTTGCTTTTGCCGTTGAATTCCATCACACGATATTGGCTATACCTCTCCAAAGAAGCCGTCCATTTATTTTTTAGACACGTCCCCCAAAATGAACCACTCAAATGTCTTATTATAACTAGACGTAACAATTAACAAATGGCAATCCCACAAATTGTCAGTCTTTTAAATGCCTTTTGAAATTGCAGTTATTTTTTGTGTAATGTTTGTGTGGTGTAAATTGTATTGTACAGGCCTTCGTGTTTTTTCAATTATAATTGTTGACAATAAATGCCTCCACATTAGGCTATTGTTTCTCTTTTTGATGTTCAATTTTGTTTGATGCCTTTTGAAACAAATTTAAAGTTAACATGGGTACATGCTTTTAATAAACCATCTTTGAATTGAATTGAAATAAATCAATTATCGCAAAAAATACGGCGATAAAACGCAATAGTACGGCGATATAACGCAATAGTACGGCGATATAACGCAATAGTACGGCGATATAACGCAATAGTACAGCGATATAACGCAATAGTACAGCGATATAACGCAATAGTACGGCGATATAACGCCGTAAAAAACATGGGGGTTCTCTAGGAATAGACTGTGCAAGTCTCGCGCGTATCCGAACGAGAAAACACGTCAAACGAAGAACATTTTTATTTCTGAAATTAAATCTTTGTTTTAAATTATATCTCATGACAAAATCTGAACAACAAAAATTAATCATTACAATTTTATGAAAAGGTTTAGCTTTTGAAACAAAAATCACCATAGTGTGTATATTATTATTGAAAACAAATTAAAACTCTGGGACAAGGATGCCTATTTGATGTTAACTTTTTAGAAACCCTTTACGCGGATTCGTGAAGGTCAAACGGGTCTTAAATGGACCCGTATCGCAGTTTAAAGAGGATGCTGACGCCTCAACAACCATAGACTGCAATGAAAAGGGTTTGCTTTGCAATTACAGCATCTGGCGATTATAATTGCGCATCCAAAACAAGCGTTTACGTAAGTTTTATGATCGGAGGCGAGCACAAAATTCTTAATTTTTTGCAATAACCGGAAGCTAAGGTCAAGTTTAATTCTTGGGTTTTCTTCGTTATATTGTTGAATTGGTTTTACTTTCATATTTTGTTATCACTTAGTATTACATTCCAACAACATGTATACTTTTCTAGGTCATAACCCACGTTAAACTAAAATAATTGACGAAACAAAATCTCGCCCACGTAAAACTCCATATGGTTGGGACCACTATGGTCCCGGAAGTTCGAATGCGCGCGAGACTTGCACAGCCTATTGGCGAGTATGAGCCACCGTAGTAAACTTCGGTGAGAAAACTCCCTTGCATTTTGCCGCCATCGCTGAGCGCTAAGGTCAAACAATAATAATTGAAACGCCGTGCACGCGTGTACGCACGCGTGTACGCACGCGTGTACGCACTGCGCACGGCTCTCAGTCAACGATAGCTCTTCATCGACCTCAACGAGGGCGCTGTTTTGGCTCAGGGACGTCATGATAATGGACAGGTCTATTGAAACAAGAAGAGCGCATAACAAGAAGAAAACACAAAAAACAAATCAGAAAAACAAGTGTGGGGGGGGCGGGTAGCTTTATCCAACAAACCCTTAACCCTAAAAACCTCTACCCCCCTCCCGCCTTATAATTATTACCCACCTAAAACAGCAGACATCATTGGACCAATCACATTAGAAAATAAGAATATATTTATACCAACCAGTGTTCCATGCAGTCCTTCGTTCCTATCCACCCCTCTGCAGTACCCTAATTCTGTCTCCTATACAAGTTTCTGACTGTCGTTAAACATATTAATAGAGTGGGGTAAAAAACAGAGTTTGAATAGGTATCCTGGAATGGTTTTGCACTTTCGACTTTTCAGCCGCCTGCCACACCTCATTTCCTCATGAAAATTCATGTTTGTTGATGAATAAAATTGACTTAGCCTTAAAACAGACGGAGAATAACATCACTACGCAGTGTTTGGGAAAAGCTGTTGGAATAGCTGTAATTTCAGCATAGCGACATCAGGCAGGATAAAAGCCTGGAAAGAACGGTTACATAAGCATTTATGCAAATTACAGGAACAATCCCTGTAGTTGTATACGGCAACGTCCTGCATAACTGCTGATGGGGTTTGTATGTTGTATGTAAATCACGAGTTGTGCGCGTAGAGCCTCGACTTCACGCTTCATTTGTATTGTATTTACGCATCTGTTTGGATGAAAGCGTCATTACATTACCGTGACAATACAGAGTTATGTCAAGCTTTTCTATTCACTGCTGTCCCCAATTCGAGGCTCTACACGCAAATGGATGACCGTTCAAGGGGCGAATGCATGATTGACCACCTTATGGCCATCAATCAGTACTTGACCAACACGGACTGGATGCAGAGTACTTCTCAGCTGTAGGATGGGATTTGGACGCCGCTCTTTTGATGAACTGAACCGGTAAAATTTGTCATAAAGAGGAACCTTCTGCAATTCAGCTTTCATGGTCAGAAGGAAATGTATGAAGTATATTAGCATTTGAAGCTGCAGAAATTGAAAACAAAATTCACTGTTCGAGCCCTTCTTTAGTATAGGCCTATGTGGACAACTTAGATGTTGAGCACGCGAGCGGCTGGGGAGATAACTCTGGTGAGTTACCGTATATTACAGTGAAAGCTTCATGACTGAAATACCAGGCTAGCATGTCAAGAACAGCTCACATATTCCAGCCACAATTCTTTACTTGCTGGGGAAATGTTGGAGAAAATGACCGATAAATTGCCTCGCTTATTACACCTCTAAACTGGAACTGTGGCGTTGGTGATAGGGGTTGTTTTTCTCCGAGCAAAGGTTTTTCAACGGCGAAGCAGAAATGGACAACTAAAAAAAGAGACGGGTAAAAACTGATAAGATAAAAAGAAAGAAAGTATAACAAGAGCTCAAGAGTCTGTCACTCGGAAAAGCATAACGTTTCACATGAAAACGTGTACCTGAACCAATTGCATGTAGAAAAGTATAACTAGACATCAAGGATGTCTTGGTGACGACAATATTGAGGGAACGAAATAATTTAGCTAGTACGGTGTCTTTGATATGCCAAATCAATTTCTGGGATATTAAAACAATTATTTTAGTGTTTCTTATCCGAATTCGCTTACAACTACAACAAGTTGTATTTCACTGACTCCCATAATTGAGTGAACCAAATAATACAAAGCCCAGCAGCATATTTATTTTGACAGAGCCCTTTTCTTACCAAGAATGCATTTTATCTTTATCTCTATAATGACAACTTTGGAACTCCGTTTTCAATGTTTCCCTTTTCACTTTGCTTGAAACTAATGAAATTTTAATTTAATTTAGAAGTTAATTCAATCAAAACTGTAGTTCGGAGGAAGAAAACATTATTTTGAGGTATAACAATTTTGTTTTGAGGGAATGTAATAATTTTGATGCTTTTGTTTACATTTTCAAATTTCTTTACCTGTTCTTTTAGGGGCTCCGAAGACGAAAACCTTCTGTTGACTACCTGGTGTGAACCTTGACGATAAAACCAACGACTTGTGAAGCGTTGAGGTAGGCGATACCAGCTGGTGAACAGCTCCCATCTAGTTTAGTGAGAGACTGACTGCAGACTACAGAGAGACTGTGACCAGACGGAGTCATGCAGTTGAAGATCTATGGATTGTGTGGTTTCTGGTTGTCTGGATCTGGATGCACATTGGAGGTCACCAAAGGACCAAGGTAGGGACAAATTGCGTATCCGACCGGCCACTTTTGAAAACCCTTAAAGACTACACGCAGTTTGGCTAGCGTGTATGGTCAAATTTCTCAAACATCCTCTTCTCCTGTCCCACTCCATCAGCGCCGTAACTACGGCAAATTTTAGGGGGCACAAGGGATGCGCTAGTTTGTTTTTTATAAATCTGAAAACTCCAGATTCCAAGTGTGGGGGGGGGGGGGGGGGGGGCACAAACCATCATTACCTGTGCCCCTTAAAAAAATCCCAAACAACTGGTAACGAATACAATGATTATTGACCTTTTTCAACATTCAAATAAGTTGCGAATGGTACTAAAAACAAAGGAGGTCGGATAACCCAAGTTTGTCTATATGGAGACAAGACAAAGTGAGAAGACTGCGAAAGGTAGACGAAGATCTAACCCGTTCTCTTGCAGAGTCCCACCCCTTTTGTATCCCCACTCCCACGACAAGATGTTCTACACAGTACTTGTAGATGTTGTCCCTGACATGTATAGTTTCAATGTGATGTCTTACTGTCTCAGGATTTTTCTTGATTTGCATATTGGTCGAAGCCAATGATGCTTTTTAATTAGAAGACTAGTCCATCGGGAAATTTCCGTCGAGGTTGTAACTTCAAGTCGCCAGTTGTCATGTTCGGATTAATTGTCATTATTATTTAATTCTAGCGTATTATTTATAAAGGATTAATGCCAAATACCACTTCAACTTGGGTTTAGTAATCCCTCTGATTACATTAAATTTTTGGAGTAAATTAGCAAAAATAAAGTATGGTCGGATTCCTTAAATTCTCTTAAAACAAAATTTCTACCGAGTGCGCTATGTACTCAATGCACAAAAACCCAACACCCTTGTGTTCTGCAGTTATCTCACATAACTTGCATTCTAAATATTTCTTTCAAATCTGCATTAAGCCACTAAACTGCATTCATTTGATGATCAATGTGTGATTTAAGAGTATTAAATAACTAATTTAGACATGCTAAATTAGTATTTAATCCTGATATCAGCATTACATCAAATTCTGAATGTAGACAACTTTAAATGACACACCAAATCCCTTACATTTTAATTAATTAAAAAGACAACAGAAAACAACATTTCGCTCATTTTGGCAGAGTAAAAAAAATAGAAAAAATTATAAATATTAACAACGTAGTAGCAAACATGTGAAATGTAGATTTGCAAACTGCAAATCTATTTTAGTTGGGAAGAGTTTCACCAAACCACTAACTCCACTTGGTAGCGCTGTTACAAACAACATGAGTGGAGAAAAAGATAACAAAAAGGAGGCAACAAGAGTTGATAAGAGGAAAGAAGGGTGAAAAGGGAGAAACAGTAAAGATGTGTCTTCTTCTTGAGGAAACAGAGTGAGCAGCCATGGAAAAGATGACACCAGCAAGGCCTAGGTTTGTATGAATGGTAAGATAGTCTTGGCCTAGAGTAATATAAATAGTGTTGGCCTAGATACAAGACTAACTCTCCACCCCTCCAGCAGGTTCACAGGCAACAGGTAAGGTTCAAGTCTGAACTTGAGCAGACGACGACGAGATTTCCTTTGATGTCCTTGATGCATGACCCGAAGTCAGCAGATTTCAAGGACAAAATAGGTAAAAGTATCTAGGTAAGTTTGAAAAGAAGTTAACCTTTCTCTCCTCAGCTTCTAACGTTTCCCTTTGCAGGCTTAACCTATTTTTGTTTTCCACAGTCTATAAATCCATTGTTTCAAAGCAGATACTGTGGCAGGCAGTGCCCTGTTAGCAACTTTTGCCGACACCTTAGATGACAACAGTTTGGTAAAGTATCATGGTGAACTCATGGTGAACCTCACTTTGGCTTGAAATTACGCCAAAAATGCTAACTCTGTTGTCAATGTTGTTATTCCCGTTATGCAGGTTATGTTTTCTTCTGAACATGATGAACATAGTCTAACCACTGACATCTTCAGCCAAGGTGATCTACCAGCAGGTTCATGGCAGTGAAGGCAGAACATGAGCAGACGAACAATTCTCTCTTTGATGTTTCTGATGCGTGACCCAAGGTCAGCAAGGTCTATGGTGTCGGGTATTTGCGGCAAATGTTAACTGGTTATCAACAGGTAACGTATGTGGGTAAGTTTGAAAGGAAAATAACCATTCTCTCCACAGCCTCTAACCTTCCCTCCGCAGCTCCTAACATTCACTCCACAGGCTTTAAACCTTTTTTTGTTTTCCACAGTCTATCAACCCATTTTCCTAAATCGAATATTGTGGAAGGTGATTGTGCATTGCTGACAACCCTGGCACTTAGTATATCATGATAGTTTGGTATGGTACAAGGTAATCTTATGGTAACAGCGTGACTTAGTGTTATCACTGAACGCTAACCTTTCCAGCTAATTTTCTGAAAAAGCATAAAAAAATTACAGTAATTTCTGAAAATCTCAAAAGTATCCCCGAACTGTTTGGTTTTAACATGGGGGTAGTCTACCTTAATGGCAATAACCAGCAGAAAAAAAGTTGTATTATTCGCAATTCCACAACATGAAGACTTTATATACAATCAACCAACCAACGCACAAGCAAACATCTCAATATACAATTAAAAGTATTGTTTGTGTTTCTACAATTAAGAGCAATTCTTGAAACAATCAATATTCAGCTCATCTTGCAATTATCGAATGCAAATTAACTAAAATTTAGTTAATTAGTCGGGTGCTTGTTTTGTTTTTCTCTGTTCAGCAGTCTTGCGCAGTGATTTCTAGAGCAGGAGTTGTTGCAATGTGCATCGGTGAAGTTCATTCCGAGTTTTAGTAAAGAGATAAAAAAGTTCCCAAGGCAATCACTTTTGAAGGTTTGAAATCGGAACATTTTGAAAGAATACACTAATTTTTATTTTTTTGTTCATTTAACAAATACAACCAAACAATGTGTGGAACCTTCTCCGAGTTTATGTTTTGATAGAAGAAAAAGAAGAAAACAAAGAAAAAAATTGCTTTCGTGATTAAAAGTCAGTTATTTTCACCCTCAGTTCGAGACACTGAGATGTTGTGGCTAACCAGCGCTTTTTGGACTGTGCAACCATATGAAGACTGAGTCAAATCTAGCCAGATGATTCTCCACAAGGTCAACTATTCAAGTTATCTTGGCTGAACCATGATGGCGCCCTACTGACTGTATGATGACACTCGAGGAGAGCCTGGACCGTGTTTGGGCCTTTTCCAAACCTCGGTTTGGGTTCCGGCTGTGGCTTCAGGCTTCGTTTGATGCTCGAACCACCAGGCAAAGTGCTCAAGATTTTTTTTTTTTGAAGAGCCCATTGCAATCCAGAGCCAGAGCCCAAGACGGGGTTAAAAAGGGCCTTTAGTTAAATTTCAACCCCATAGGCCTATATAGCTCAAAGTAGTTTAATTAGTTCGCTGATTCCATCAAAATCCAACGCCATAATTGCAACTCAGCATTCACATCACGGACTGCACACAATTCGACACATGGTTTATGATGCCAAGAGTTGCTAATCTATTATGCAAAATCAAATTCATCACAGTCAATATTGCAGTACCCTTTGGATTTTGACGGATTCGGTGTAGTTAAGAATACAACTTTAAAGATGATTCAGCTTTTCTAAATTTTAAAATCGGTGAAAAAATTTGAAAGCACAAAATAGACAGAATGCATGTTTTACATGTCTGCTTCAGTAGAACCGCAATGCTAACCTTCACCACAGTCACATCAACATAATATTAACACAAATCTGAACTCATAAATCCTAACCCCAATAACTTCACTCACAATGTTTATGGACCTTATGCATTGATGTCATCTTAGAGGTCAAACGGTGATGAAACGACGGATAACGCACCCATGTTCGGACGCGGTAGAGACTCGGCCAATGAGCTATCATCTTTTAGCTGAGGGCGCCGCGCCCTTCTGAAATGACGTCGTGTGCATAAGGTCTATTAATAACTAATCTTAGCACATCCACAATTCAACCCGCGCAGTGTGCAATAAAATCAATGACGGATCTTTTTTGAACATGCATTTTGTCTATACCATAACCTTCAAAACAACTTGTGCCAAAAGCATTTCTTGAATTATTGCCACATGGCAGAAATGTTTACATTGTGCGCGTTTTCCTTAGACCTACTAGTTTTGAAATGTGGCGTAAAAAAAATGTATTTTAATAAGCGAATTTAGTTTAAACTGATGAAAATCAGGTGAATGTAAATTAATGTATACATTGTGTACAATGTACTGACCCAAAGCTCAGAAATCACAAATGACCAATGTCACCAGTCTGCCATTTTGGGATTCAAATAGGCCTAACATGTCAACATTGGTGAGCGTGTAAATGTATTCGTCGCCTAAAATGCCCACTATACAGAATCCACATGGGGAAACTGACTCCCAAAATGATACGACCAAGATTATTTTGGCGATGACGTCAGGTGAATAAGATCAAGTTATCTATCATTTTGCTTTGCACTACTTATAAAGACAAAATAAATGTAGTTTTTTATCCTGGTAATGCCATCTTTGCGGGGTGCCCTGTGTACATAATGGTGACAAAATCTCGAAGCCACTTTATAGGACTTGGAAATTGAAGAAAAACAAGATGGCAGTGTCAAGATTACACTATAGTACTGCATCTCGAAGTATAGCAGGAAATAGTTCCTGAAGAATGCATGGAATAAACAGTGAATTCTATATACGAACATTTTTAACATTGAGGTCAACAAAGGAAATAGAGTGAAAGTTGTTTTATTGGTTAGTTCTAGCAAGATCTTCATAGATAACTTATACTTTCTTTTGAAGATTAATTTGATAAATAGAGGAGAGCACTGAATGTTGTTCTGCAAAGGTTAGCAGAGTAAAAGCTCTGTTTTTCCTGTACGTCGGGTTCTCCGATGAGGTTATAAGGCAGTTAGCCCATCATTTATTTAAGTAGTTTAAATACTATTATTAGCAACTCTAAAGCACTTTGACAACTGTACAATAATTCAACGGTAATAAATTTGTACGGCTTTGCTATCACCGTAGCACAGTACGGGTGTATTTGGTCATTAAACTTTGACAGTAAAGATAAGACGAAATGCTTACTTAAGTGAACTTATTTTTATTGATGTTTTTATTATTTCATTTTAAAGAAAAAACAGAAGAACAGTGAAGCATAATAAAACCCAAAACCGCCTGCATTGAGGCAGTTGGCTAATTTGTTTTATTTAGGTTTTCAATTGAAAGTTGATACCGCCGAATAATGAATGATCTATTTGCATTAATTTTATGTTTGGGGGGGGGGGGGGTATAACAAAATACAGCTCTTTTGTCATGCCCTTTTAAGAACCTGTAGTCTATGAACATTTTAAGAATATAGGTTTATGATTATCGCAACTAGGTGCATATTTAAACACAATGTACAAAGTGAATGCAGACTTTCACTTTCTTAACTTAACTTAAAGCCCATTGAAAAAAAAAGCAGTCTAAAATAAATACAAAGAAATATTTCCATCTGAAAAACAGTGAGAAATCATCTTTGCTGATTTTGATTTCTGCAATCAAAATCGGCATTCATTCACAAAGTTGCGATAATTGTAACCCTCGATCCTCCAAATGTTAACCCTAACCCTAACCCTTTTGTCAAACATTTTATGTAGTTTTATAAATATAGGTTTTCTCGGTCAATTTCGGCAAATGAGCAGCCAATTTAACCACCACGCTATTCTATTTCGTGCGAAATCGAATGCTACTGAAAAGGGTCATTCGATTTCGTTGTATGACTAGTCAAATGTGCTGTTGCGTCATTCAATTAAACAAAATAATCATTCAATTTAACAATTCAACAAAGCATCATTCAAATTCGCATAAGCTTTATGAGGCGTGTGTTTAGTCATTCAAATTCATTTTTGAACAGTCATTTCTGTAATTTGTGCAGTCTAAAAAAACGCTCTGTTAAACTTTTGTTTCCTTTCGAATGTTAAAGGTATGAAAACGGTTTACTTATTGGCACTTGAGTAACTTTGCCGATGTACTTCGAAGACGAGCTTTCGCTACAGTTTTACACTCATTTTTCTAGAAATGGCAGCTCGGGGTCGTTACGCTAGAGTGTCACAGGTAGATCGAAAAGGGTTGATTGATGCATTCGAGCAAGACTACCTTGAGCTTGCCAACAGATTGATGGTTGAGGAAGAAACAACATAAACAATGAGAAACCAGGAAAAACATAAAAAACACCCCATTCAAACACAATACAAAATTAGGTCTTGTTCAGTTAACCAAAAAAGATCCCCCCCCCAAAAAAAAAAAATCTAGAAAAGAATAAAGAAGGAAACAAAGGAGGAGAGAAAAAAATCTAATGGGCCCCATGAAAAATATCCTGGAAACATAAATAAAGAAAAACAAGGTTTGCCTGAATAAAAGTGAAGTTGCGTAGTACAGTTTATTCGCATTTCTTTATCGTACTTAACTGAATTCTCGTTTTTTTTCCAATTCAATTCAATGTGACGTTTATTCCATACTCTTTTTGGAAAATAAATCAATATGAGAATATCAGTACATAGAAATGTAACAAAATTAAAAGCGCATATATAACTAAGTATACAAAATTGATAAAGTGTTAAAGCAAAAAATAAATAAATATCTAGGAATGAACTATGTACAAGAGAGGAGTGAGAGCATGAGGCTGTTAGAGTAAGCCGAGGCTTGTAGAAAACAGCCTATATACAGACAAAAAAACAAACATCTAATCACGAAACAAGGACAAGACAGACAATACGAATAATGACATTACAAAATGTTGACGACAAGATACAAATAATTAAAGTACTAGGCTAACTGAAGACGACAAAAGTAAATAGATAAGTAGTGAAGGAGAGAAAAGCTATGTTACATAGTGAGAGAGAAGAACTCTTTTATACGAGAGCTTAAATCGACCCACTGACGGCATTGTTCTTAAATCATTGGAGATAGCGTTCCATAAACGTGGGCCATTGAATCGAAGGGTGTTGCTAGAGTACACGGTGCGGGTGAATGGAAGAAACAGGTTATTACGGGATCTGGTTGAGTAATCATGAATTTCATGAACCGAAGTGAAGTATGTAGAAAATGTACGAGGAAGGAGATTATTAGTATATTTGTACATAAAAATGCCAGTTTGAAGTTTATTGATGTCAGTAAGAATAAGGGTGCATAGACGCGCGAAAAGAGGTGCAGAGTGGTCCCGAGGATGAGAGAAAGTGCAAATGCGAATGGCCCTTTTTTGAATGACAAACAAGGCGTTCAATTTGCTATTGCTGGTATGCGCCCAGACGATATTACAATAGTTTAAATACGGTAAAATAAGAGAGTTATAAAGTAAGAGCATTGAGGTAGCTGGAAGAAAGAAACGAAGTTTAGAAAGAACGCCTGTGTTTCGGGAAATGGTTTTAGATATAGAAGAAATGTGTTCTGTCCAAGAGAGGCTTTGATCAATGATAACACCCAGAAATTTGGCAGAAGAGACCCTGTTGATAGGAGTATTATCAATAACAAGTTGAGGCAAGAATATGTCTTGTGGACGAGCAGACTTGGTAAAGAAAATAAAGTTAGTTTTATTATGATTTAAAGAAAGTTTGTTTGCTTTAAACCACGAAGAAATTAAGCAAAGTTCTGAGTTGAGAGTGTCTATCAAGGAAGTAACGTCCGGGCTAGAGTAAAAGATGGTTGTGTCGTCGGCGAAAAGGGTGAAGTTAAGAAGCGAAGAAGAATTGTGAAGATCATTGATGTATAGCAAAAAAAGCAGTGGCCCAAGGATAGAGCCTTGGGGGACACCATGCTGGATGTTCCGACGATTAGAGTCACAGTTCATAACTGTAGTGTATTGGTACCTGTTAGAAAGGTAATCTGAAAACCATTGGAGCGGAAGACCCCTGATACCATAGTGGCTTAGTTTGGAAAGAAGAATAGAATGATTGAGGGTGTCGAAAGCTTTAGAAAGATCAATGAAAACACCAATAGCAAAATTAGCGAAATTGATTGTCTCTTTACGAAATTGAAAACAATTAGTCAGTAAAAATCTCCAGTCGAACCAGCTTTGCTAAATTGAATGACGATATGCTAAATTGAACACAGTGCTAAACGAATTTGAATGCCTCAAAACGAAATTGAATGCCCGAATTCTGAATTTGAAACGCAGTAAAAACTGGAGAGGCAAAATTCGAACGCACGAAAATGAAATCGGCTGCTCATTTTCCGAATTTGACCGAGAAAACCTATATATAATTATATTTATGATAATAACACTATTGAGCGCCGGTATCCATTAAGTCTTGCTCATGGCGTGGAACAAAACACTTATAAAAAAAAAAAATATTACAGAAAAACATATATTTATCAATTAAACGGTACTCCTATAATAAATCATGAAATGTCATGGCAAAATAAATAATCCACAAATCGAAGTTCAAATAAGTATGTTTAAGTATGAAATATTTAAAAAGTTCGTTCAAGGAGAAGGTAGTGAAATGGAGCAGTCCTTATTACATCAGTAAGTGGTTATAATCTAACCCTAACCCTAACCCTAACCCTAATCTAACCCTAACCCTAAACCCTAACCCTAATCCTAACCCTAACCCTAACCCAGCAAGCCCATATGGGCCCCATATGGGCCAGAATATGGGCCCCATGTGGGGATAACCCATATGGGGCCCTGTGGATCCTGCACCCGGGATTCATATGGGGCCCATATGGGATGGCCCATAACCCATATGGGGCCCATATGGTTCCCATATGGGTTGGCCCAGATAACCCGTCTGGGATACATCTGGGGCCCATCTGGGTTATCCCATATGGGCATTACCTGGGATTCGTATGGGCATTCTGGGCCAAAATGAGGGTCCCATGTGGGTAGAGTATGGGGCCCATGTGGGGCCCATATGGGCCAGCCCAGATACCCTTATAATATATTCAAGTAATTATTTAATGTTAATGATAAGTCTATAATTATATGAACGATTACATGTATACAAATCTACAATACCACTAAATACAAACTATATTACTCATTTATAATATGGTGTATAAGTATATACCTTTACCTACTGGGCATGTATTATATATATAGTCCACAAACTGAAGACCTACAGTCATGGTTAACAGTTTGTTTTATTAAAAATGTCATTATTTGAATTAGCTTGTTTTAAATGAAAGCGTCTAATTGTAAATTTTATGTATGTATTTTTCTTATAGACGAATATCTTACAAAAAAGTACAAAAACAACTTTACAGAGCTAAATTTCACTAAATTGTTTTTAAAAATTATTAAAAACACACTACTTCAATGCCCTGTCCCATAAATTTGCATATTGCCAATATGGGTTTGCCCAGGTCTTACCCATATAGTACCCATATGGGTCTTTGCATATTCTAACCCCAAAGTTTGCTTAGGTCGTGCTTATAGAGCCCTTTTCACACGAGGGAAATAAGCAGGGGGTCCTTGGTCCTAAGAACACAACGTTGTTTAATCCACATCGTGTGAAATGTACCTCTGCTTAAATAAACACGGGTCCTTAGTCCTTTTAAGACCACGGTCGAGACCAGCGTCTTAAAAACACAACGTTGCGAAAATTATACCACGATCGTCCGTGCGTGCTGTGTGAATGAACACCGCTTGCGTAACGAAGGACCCTGGTGTAGCTGGAGCAACCACGCATGCGCACAAATAGATTCTACGTCGTTAATTATTACTCGGCATTTTAACACCAGTGGGAAAACAGTGACAGAGTGACGCACGCACAAACTACCAGCATTCAGAAGGGGAAAATCTCTTTTTCAGCTTTATATTTCATTTGGGTTAACAAGAATTATGTTTTTACTTTTCCATAAAAAACCCATAAACAATTTTCCGTTAATCCGACACAAAGTTAAGTTTTTTCACCCCTCATTTTCTTTGTGTTTTATTTACAAACTTAAAAGGTATCATTCACGATCAACCACTCACGTCTATGTATATCGTCGAGTCGATCGATACCGCCGAGCGAGTCGTCGTCCTAAAATACACCGGCGCACTCCGTTTACGTGTGTTGCCATCATAAGGGGTAATTTTCGCGGTCCAATAACTGTTTTGGTTGAATTTTGGCCATCCGATAACACTGGCCAATGACCGAAACAGTTATTCGTTCCAGCCGCGAAAACATAACCCTGGTCAATCTGTTTTAATCTGTCCGCGGATTGGTTGATAGCGCGAAAGATCCCGTTTTTGAGCCAATAGTCTTCCTGGATAGTAAGCTCACGGCATCGATCTGCTTTATACACGTGGTTACCATGTACCGAGATAGTCGATTTCCCAAGATTATCACAATATTCTTTTCTTTTCGTTTCATTTTCTGGACTCCAGTATATTCTATAAAAATCTGGAAACATTGAATAATGATAATGTATAACCAAATAGTGAACTTTTATGACAAATATATGATTCTCAAAACATTTTGTGGAAAATCCAAGCAAGCGGACATCGCTGTACTTGGTAACAACGCTAATAACAGTCAAGGAAGACTATTGGCTCCAAAACGGGAACTTTCGCGCTATCAACCAATCTGCGGACAGAATAAAAACAGATTGACCTAAAACTTAGCATGACATGTGATGATTTCATGAATTACATGCCGCCGGTTGTTGTTAATGATCGAGAGCTGAGGTTCAATTCTGCTGTCAAATTCTTTGGCACGCGACGCAAGATGGCAAAAAAACGTAAGCTTAAACAGCTTTAACAAATAGAGGATGAATTGAAACATAACTTTGCTTTATTTTCCAACATTACATTTAGCAAATAATACTTAGGGCCTATACAATTTGCAAAAAAAAAAAGATTCTCCCAAAAAACTGCGAGAATTCATTCCCCGAAAATTGCGAAAATCCTGGATTCTCGCGAAATTCTTCAGCGAGAATCCATTTTGATTCTCGCGGTGTCTTGCGAACTTCCTAGACCTGAAATAATTGGTAAACAGCACATGCATTTGCGATGTTATGCTGGATGTGCGGATACCAGTGAAACGGACCATAAACAATGTTGACCTTTGTCACCCCAAAAGACGAAGGCTCTGAGACACGGGACGTTGGTTTCAGCGCCGTGTGAAAGGTCGTGTTCGAGCGAGACCAACGTCCTTGGTCAAGACAACTGGCGCCTGAGACCAAGGACCCTAGTTTGACTTTGTCGTGTGAAAAGGGCTTAGGATAACCAAATGAACCTTTTCATATCAATGCACACAAGGGATTGCTTAAAGGTAATTCCTATTCTTATGTGGGCCTTTCCATAAATGTTTCATCCAAGTTTTTTCCGGAGAAAATTACAAAATCCATTGGAAGGGTCATCAACCCTTGGGCTTGCTAAACTAGACAATTATCTAAACTATAATATTAACCCCGTAATGGCCGAGGTCTTTCTTTGTATTATCTTTGCCCAGGTCTTTTTAATACCACCCATATGAGCCTTCCTGCCCATATGGGATTGTCCATATTTTCCCACTATTTGGTCTTTTGAATCTTAGCCCATATGGGAATTAAATGCCCATGTTTTCCCATATGATAACCACACGGGACAATGCATATTTTGCCCATATGGGCTAGCCCATGTTTTCCCCACACGAAACCCATATGGGCCCCTTCATATTCTGCCCATATGGGATTGTCCATGTTTTCCCCTTCTGATATGGGCCAATTCATTTTGTGCCCATATGGGGCAATCCCTTGTTTTCCCCATATGATACCCATATGGGACACTGCATATTTTGCCCATATGGGTTAGCCCATGTTTTCCACATATGATACCCATATGGGCCACTTCATATTCTGCCCATATGGGATTGCCCACATTTTCCCCATATAATACCCATATGGGCCGTTGCATATTCTGCCCATATGGGCTAGCCCATGTTTTCCCCATATGATACCCATATATGGGCCACTGCATATTCTGCCCATATGGGATTGCCCATGTTCTCCCCATATGATACCCATATGGGACACTGCATATTTTGCCCATATGGGCTAGCCCATGTTTTTCCCATATGGGCCCCATATGGGAATATTCCCCATAACCCACACCCATAAGGGCCCCATATGGGTACCATATGGGTTGGCCCAGGTCCATATGGCCCAGATATTTCCCATATGGGCCCCATATGGGCTTGCTACCTGGGTAACCCTAACCCTAACCCTAACCCTAACCCTACCCCTAACCCTAACCCCTAAACCTAAACCTAAACCTAAACCTAAACCTAACTCTAACCCTAATCCAAACCCTAACTCTAACCCTAAACCCAAACCCAAACCCAAACTCAAACCCAAACCCAAACCCTAACCCAAACCCTAATCCCTCTTACCCTAACCGCTAATTCTAACCCTAACCCATATACTTAACCCTGACCTTGATCCCAACCTAAGCCATAACCCTAACCCTAACCCTAACCCTAACCCAAACCCTAACTCTAACCCTTACCCTAACCCTGTAACCCTAACCTAGATCCTTAACCCTGACCTTGATCATAACATAAACATAACCCTAACCCTAATCCTAACACGAACCCCTTAATACACTGTAATATTATATTCAGGACGTAAAATCAGGACTAATCCATTTCACGTGGCAATTTAACACAAGTGAAATGAAACATATTTCAGTAAGTGGTTATAATCTAACCTTACACCTACCCTAACCCTAACTCTAACCATTTTCTTACCGTTAACCCTAACCCGTATCCTTAACCATCCAAACATAAACCCTAACCCTAACCCTTACCCTAACCCTAACCATAACCCTGTTATATAATATAACTATAGGACGTAAAATCTGGATTCATCCACCTGACGAGGCAAAAACAAGTGAAATGGAACAGTCCATACTTCAGTAAGTAGTTATAATATAACCTTATACCTGACCCTAACTCTGATTCTAAACCTAACCCTAACCCTGACACTAACCATAAACCTAACCCTGACCCTATTCAAAGCCTAAACAAGAACCTTTATTCTAATTCTAAACCCTGAGCTTAACCCTAACTCTAACCTATCCCTAACCCTGACCCCGACCCTAACTTTAAACCTAAACCTATCCCAAACCAAAACCCTGGCTCAAACGCCTAACCCTTACCCTAACATAGGATATGATCACGAGGTGAAATCTGGACTATTCCATTTCACAAGTCAAAAACAAGTGAATTGGAACAGTTCATATTTCAATGAATGATTATAATCTAACCTTATACCAAACCTTAACCCTATCCCTAAACCTAACCCTAACCCCGGCCCTAACCCTATCCCTGACGCTAACACTAACCTAACACTGGCACTAACCCTAACATTGACCATAACCCCTTACCCTGACAAAAAAGCTCTAACCTGACCCAAACCCTAAAGTAACCCTAACCCTGATTATATTCTAACCCTGACCCCTAACCCTTACCCAAACTATTACCCTAAACATGTACAAAAACGCTGCCCTAAACCCCAATCCCGGGCCTAACCCTCACCCTAAGCCTAACTGTAACCCTAACTCTGACCCAAACCCTAATCTAACACTAACCCTGACCCAAACGATTACCCTAAACCTAGCCCAAACATTGCCCTTAACACTAAGCCTGGGCATAACCCTTACCCTAAGCCTAACTGTAAACCTAACTCTGACTCTAAACCCTGACCCTAACTCTCAGCCTTATCCTTACCCGAAAGTGCATTCTTTTTAATTGCTTTTATTTTATACCTTATTTAAATAACCCTTGTTATTTTGATCGGTGGAACACTCATCGCATATAATTGGTTTTGCCGTGTATAATGTTCCGACACTCAAATTCAATAGAGGAGTCCTTTATTGAGAAATAATGGCTATTTAATTAGTGGTTATTAAAAATAATTGTTATTAAATATAATGTGTATCTTTAATTGATGGTTATTTTTATAATTATAATGGTTATAAAAAATTAAAAAATAAATTGTTCAACAAAATACTTGATATTTATTATTAATGGTTGTTTATGTACAATGGTTATTATCAAAAATGGTTTTTACATAATATATGACGTACGGTAATAAATAAATAATGGTTATTTATAAATAATGGTTGTTTGTGAATTGTCACGGAGTGAAATAAAACATAGCGAGTTTACTCTTCATATTATGTTGAATGGCCGTGGTAGTGAACATTATGTTATGTATAGTAAAGGAACAAGTTTTTAGTTTAAGTGGCCGCACCAATAACGAAAAATAGTGTAACACCACATGTTCACGTAAGTTTACTGCAAATCATGTATATATGTACCGACTACGAATGCATTCAACACCACTGCTGGTAAAATTGTGTATTGTCGACAATCCAATGAGTTTGCAATGTAAACCAAACACCATGCCTAATTCACAAACTCATACATTTGAAGTTAAACTTAACTGAACCTTGAAACATCAGACAATTGAACTTTAACATAAAGACGGCACCTAAACATTACGTCATGATAACGTCGTGATCAGGTGTCAAATAAGATAAATCTAAGTTCTTCCAACAATGAACAAACATATACCTACGTTTTGCCAACGTTAAAAAATAGACCTGTCAAACTGCATAACATTTCCCGACGTACTCTGTCGCATCTATGCATCTACATTTGAACCCATCATTTATTGCCGTTTGCTTACAAATTGAGCTAAGCTGACTGCATAAACTTTCAAGTACCGCTCCCTAACATTTTCTTTGTTCAATTCAACCCAAAATTATTTAAAATTAACTCAGTCAGTTTCCCTTACGAACGGTTTATTACTTGATATTTGAAATAAAAAGTCACATTCCCTTAAGGTGACCTTGACCCCTATGCGCCCTCTCCTGTCGCTTCCCAGGTTGAACCGCAGTTGGATTTGATCCCGGCGATATAGCTCCTGACTGGCAACCCCAAAAAACCTCTCTAGTGCATTGGTGCATTTTTTCCAAAAACTCAACCCAAAACTATTAATACTTGCCGATGTTCTCTGAAGTGTGAAAACCATGAATAGGGAATGTAATAGCGGAACAACAACGTAAGTATCAATAACTGCCAGGTAATGTTGCCCGGGCGTGTGGAAGGGTTCAGTCTGTGTGTGCACGTAAACACAGCATAGCAATCCACGACATCATCAGTGGTTTAACCTGACCCGACCTGTCTCGATCGGAAAAGTGTGTCGGTGCATGTACATGTACACTGTGAACACTACACTGTAAATGGCTGGCAAACACCGGAGCTGCAGACTTAAATAAAACTACAAGGTTTCGAACAGAAACTGGAATTGTCTTGTTTAAAGGTGGGTCAGATTTCGTTTAAGGAAAAACTCATTTTGCATTGTTCTAAAATGTTTTGGTTTAAAAAAGGGGAGGGAGGAATCCGTCAAAGTTGTCGGTGATTGAAAACTAAAAATAAAATGTTGACTGGATCCAGACATTCTCATGTCTCATACGCCATGTACCAACAATTTTGCCTGTATTTTCTGCAGGGTGTATAGCTCAAGAGCATCTTCGAAAGTATCAAACTTTTAGATCTTCTATTTTCAAAATAGTATATTATTTGTAAAAAATTGTGGCAATTTTTTAGCATGATAAAACATACGGCTAGGGAAGATAGTTCCATTATTCTTCATTTTGGTGTCTCTTCGGTTTGGACGAAGAGTCCAAAAAAGACGTTTCGAAAGTGTTAGACCAATTTGAAAATGACAGTGTGACAGGTGAAAAATGTATGGTCTTGTTTTCTTTGCTTAGGTTGCTTAATTCTCTATTACTTAACAAATAGGTATATTTACTCTATCATATTTACTTTTCTTTTTCATCCATGCCATTACATTTCAAATTACAGTTTATTGGATCTGTGGGAAAGTTCTACAGCCAATCTGATCTTATGCACCCACGAGACTCTCAGGGTCATTGTTTATTGGAACTTGAGAAACCACCAGTAGCACTAGACTAATTTACATATTCCTTTGATAATTGTTCATGTTTATTCATTAGTTAGTCATAGCCCAGGGAATGCAGTGCTTGATTCCTGTGGGTCTTTTTTCATATTCTTAATTCAGTTGGTTGCAAGACTAATTCACTCTGTAAGGAGCGCACAGTTTAAGATATAGTTTTGTACAGCGCTGGCTGCGCGCGGTTTCCACTGTGGGAAAAATGGAAATTAAACATTACACCTTCATCACAATGCTGTTTCCTGACTTGATTTTTGGCCCTGTTACATTTGGCGTCGTAGACAGGATCAAGTCTATTTCACATCACAGTGGAAGAACCCCGGCCAGCGCTGCAGTTTGTACCTGTTTGCCATGCTGTATCCACAAAGAACTGATCAACTCAAAGTTTTGGATGGGAGGTACACGAAGGAGGAAGGAGCTGATTTCATTGAGCTGGTCCTTGCTCTATGATTGAGACAATCACCAGCGGATCTCTACCAAAAGGCATTGATGGATAAAGAATGAAGAGAGAGAGAAACAGAGATCGGACTGGATGGGCATGCTGTGGACAGCAGAGCTAGGTTGTGATCGATACAGGAGGTGGATGTGCAGCTAACCATGTACATGAACATCATGTAGCATGTGTGACTATCTTATGGAGGTAGTCGGGAAACTGGCATTCAGATGAGCTACTTGCTTCACCTGTAATCGTCTTTTTCTCTGTTGTGGGAACATGGATAGACATCAGTTCGTTTCTCTGGAGGGAAGGATGGTAGTTGTGGTTGACGGAATTAGCGAGGACATATCACACAGCGTTATGCGGTGGTAATTAGACCGTGTTGGGAGCCGTACCATGACATTGAGGTGACCCGTCAAGGGACCCAATGGGTGGAGGAAGGCAATCATGCCAACAGTCTCCATTGTTTCTGCTTGAGATCATGGTGTTCCTCGGAGAAGCATTCTGTGCACAACTATACTATCACAGCAGAGTATCCAAAGCCGATTCATTCGTTGATACTTCATTTTTTCAGCATCAAGGACATCCGCTGCGTATTCCAGTCCCTGTCCTTGTACATTTCATCAACTTTTGACACTAATCACTATGATCAGCCTTCAATGACTTTTCGTGTTTGTTGAATTTGTTTGACCACTGGTTTCAGACAAGCAGTGGAGACCCAACCACCTCACCATATTGAACTTATTTCACCATGAACTTTGGACAGTTTTCCTTGGTCACATCCAACAATTGGCTTGAATCTTGATCTTATACTTTTATCATTATTTTGATTGTTGTGATGAGTTTTCTCAGTCTTGTTATGCTTTTAAGTTTTAGTTGCATTTTTCAATAGGGAAATTGATTGAGTCGTCAAATGTACTTGGCTGGAGAAGTTATTTTAAATGTTTCTGGATTTTTCCTGGAAGATCTACTTTTTCCTTGCTGGAAAGTATTTTTCCGTTGTTTCTATGTATGCTGTTATCATTTATGAGTGACGGTTTTTCAATTTAATTTCATGTTTTTGGTTAAGTTACGTTGATAAGACTTAAGAAGAGTGTTTATGGGACAAGACAAGTTCAAGTTTTTACATTTGTCAATGGTTTTTTTACTGTAGTAAGGTTTGTTTTCTTTTCTGATTATTTTTCATAAGTCTTAGTTTGCATTGATTACTCGTTTCATTTTTTATTTTGTACACCTTGCCGTTGGTGTGGAACCCAACGTTTTAGCAGTGGAGAAATGTGACAGGTGAAAAATGTATGGTCTTGTTTTCTTTGCTTAGGTTGCTTAATTCTCTATTACTTAACAAATAGGTATATTTACTCTATCATATTTACTTTTCTTTTTCATCCATGCCATTACATTTCAAATTACAGTTTATTGGATCTGTGGGAAAGTTCTACAGCCAATCTGATCTTATGCACCCCAGAGACTCTCAAGGTCATTGTTTATTGGAACTTAAGAAACCACCAGTAGCACTAGACTAATTTACATATTCCTTTGATAATTGTTTCATGTTTATTCATTAGTTAGTCATAGCCCAGGGAATGCAGTGCTTGATTCCTGTGGGTCTTTTTTCATATTCTTAATTCAGTTGGTTGCAAGACTTCACTCTGTAAGGAGCAAAAGTTTAAGATATAGTTTTGTACAGCGCTGGCTGCGCGCGGTTTCCACGGGAAAAATGGAAATTAAACATTACACCTTCATCATAATGCTGTTTCCTGACTTGATTTTTGGCCCTGTTACAACAGCTTCGAAATATTAATGGTAACCATTTCGCATAATTACCATCAAATTCCTACCATTTAAGTCTTACCTAACATAAGACAACTATTATTTTTAACTGTATGAATAGCATAGGCTGCATGAAGCTGCAAATTTCGGAACAGTGAGTTGGAGAGGTCAGAAAAATACCATGGCAACAAGAATCACGAAGAAACTGGTAATTGTCAAACTTATAAAGATTATCCTCAAAATTCCCTGCCTGTCATTTTGGGAAAAATTTGTTCAGAAATCATCTCACAATAAACACTTTATTGTCTTGGCCCAAGCCAGTCGTGTTTTGTGCCCACCACAGCCCGGTGCCCCCTAAATTTGAATTTTTGACTTAAAAGACAAAACATTTCCCGAAAAAAGTAAAATTTCATAAGCTTTTGTTAAAGATTTTAAGTGTTTTTTTTTAGATGTGTGTAGTAAATCAAACATAAAGACATTGCTGAAAAGGGGCTTTTTAGGGAAAATGCTAAACGTAATCTTTCATAGTTTCAATTTGCCAAAAGTGCCCCCACCACCCCCCCCCCCAACCCCAATAGGGCCACCTGTGACCCCTGAAATTTTACCCAATAGTTTTGGCGCTGTACTCCATCATTAAGCATGAATTTGTGGCCCAATTTTTGAGAAAAAAAACTGATCGCCCAATAGTTAACGAATGCATGACAAAACGAAATATCTATGCATATTTTCAAAAAATGTTACATGATATTATTGAACAAAAACGAAAAACATACAGAGACTTTTATAAGAAAGTTCCCTACAAAAGCGCAGTAACATTCATTCTAATGTTGTCATTCATCATAGGTGTTTTTATCAGGCAGATGTAACATACCTCAAAAGATAAGAGTGTTTTCCACATCAAGGTCAGTGGCGTGCTTTTCTTTGTTTAGAGATTAATGGAAACAAATCGCTGATGGGTCTGTAATAGATCGATCCATTAAGCCCCGCCTCCTTACGAGTTGACCAATCACAACCGCGAAACCCGATCACCATTAGTGCAAAGATCACCAAACGGCTCAAATGGTGATCCGATTTCGCGGTTGTGATTGGTCAATGAGAAATGGGCGTGGCTTGATGGATCGGTGAATTGTCAGTTTTTGCAAACTAGTTCTTGAGTTGTAGGAGCTTCAATAATGTACAATATGCCAGAGAACCTGATAAGCCCAGCTGCGTAATCAATCCTAGATGCAAACGCAAAACAGATGAGATACGAAAACAATTGTTTCATTGAACCTTTTGTGTGCTACAAACATTTTTTGCAAGTTGAGTTATGACCTTGTTTCAATTCACATTTTCACACTACACATAGCGCAGCCAGTTCCCAAAGGTTGAAATCCCAAGGTTCCATGTAGAAGTCTACCCTGACACACCCCTGTTTTCATTTTACAACTGATGTTACTCCTAACCTAGGGTTTTGCAGGTTTATCACCATTCGAAGTCTGGAAATTCCAACCAAAAATCTACGAATTTCCATGTAATTGTAGACATTCTCACATTTAACTATTGTCTTTTACTTCCAGCTCATCCTTCTCGTCACCTTCGGACTATCTTCAAACCATCAGTCATGTTCCCACAATGCTTTTCCAGCCAGCCATTCCACAGCTACCCATCCCAACACTACAAGACACTTGTCAACGTTTTCTATCAACCCTATATACTGTTCTCAGTCCAGAGGAATTCAAGGAGAAAAAAGCCATGATTGAGGAGTTTCAAAGAGGAGAGGGTCATAGTGGGTCAAAGTTTCTAAATTCGTCAAATGTTTGTAAACTCTGCGAAATTACTTGAACACTTTGCAAAACATGTTAAGGAAAAATTTACATGCTTTTACTTGATCACTGGTAGATTTGCAAATCGGTGGTTCTTTAAAATAGATTCATTGTGTATATGATGTTACTGACCGAAATCTTTAATGTCAAACTATGAAAAAGAGCATGTGTTACGCATTGCGCACAGCTCACAGCCAAGGAAAGGCATTCACGCGTGCATGTTTCATTAACCTTGGCGGCCAGTGCAAAGGGTCTATTGTTCTCAGGTTTGTATCGGAAGGTGGTCGTTCCCTTTGTTTAATTGCATAACAATGGGTTAAATTCCCTAAAAAATCATTTGCACGTGACTAAAGTGATAATTGTTGATAACTTTCAGATCTAAACATTGAATTGGAGGAGCAGAACAAGAAAAACAGCCATACAAGCTACGTTGCAGGTATTGTTCAAGTTTACATACTGATGACATAATAATCGTAATTAGGTCTGCCTGTCAGACACTTTTTGTGCCTGTATAACATAAAGGTCTTTTTTTTAAACCCCAGTAATCTCTTATGAAATATCTTTCAGTTCATGCTCAGGTGACTCCTTGATGCTTCCTCTCAATCCAGTAACTTGTTTCCTTGATGCTTCCTCTCAGTGCATTACCTTGTTTCCCTGATGCTTCCTCTCAGTACATTACCTTGTTTCCTTGATGCTTCCTCTCAGTGCATTACCTTGTTTCCTTGATGCTTCCTCTCAGTACATTACCTTGTTTCCCTGATGCTTCCTCTCAGTACATTACCTTGTTTCCCTGATGCTTCCTCTCAGTACATTACCTTGTTTCCCTGATGCTTCCTCTCAATCCAGTAACTTGTTTCCTTGATGCTTCCTCTCAGTGCATTACCTTGTTTCCCTGATGCTTCCTCTCAGTACATTACCTTGTTTCCTTGATGCTTCCTCTCAGTGCATTACCTTGTTTCCTTGATGCTTCCTCTCAGTGCATTACCTTGTTTCCCTGATGCTTCCTCTCAGTGCATTACCTTGTTTCCTTGATGCTTCCTCTCAGTGCATTACCTTGTTTCCTTGATGCTTCCTCTCAGTACATTACCTTGTTTCCCTGATGCTTCCTCTCAGTGCATTACCTTGTTTCCCTGATGCTTCCTCTCAGTACATTACCTTGTTTCCCTGATGCTTCCTCTCAATCCAGTATGAAAAAGAGCATGTGTTACGCATTGCGCACAGCTCACAGCCAATGAAAGGCATTCACGCGTGCATGTTTCATTAACCTTGGCGGCCAGTGCAAAGGGTCTATTGTTTTCAGGTTTGTATCGGAAGGTGGTCGTTCCCTTTGTTTAATTGCATAACAATGGGTTAAATTCCCTAAAAAATCATTACCTTGTTTCCCTGATGCTTCCTCTCAGTACATTACCTTGTTTCCCTGATGCTTCCTCTCAATCCAGTAACTTGTTTCCTTGATGCTTCCTCTCAGTACATTACCTTGTTTCCCTGATGCTTCCTCTCAATCCAGTAACTTGTTTCCTTGATGCTTCCTCTCAGTGCATTACCTTGTTTCCCTGATGCTTCCTCTCAGTACATTACCTTGTTTCCTAGATGCTTCCTCTCAGTGCATAACCTTGTTTCCCTGATGTTTTTCCTCTCAGTACATCACCTCGTTTCCTTGATGCTTCCTCTCATTACATTACCTTGTTTCCTTGATGCTTCCTCTCAGTGCATTACCTTGTTCCCCCTATGTTTCCTCTCAGTACATCACCTTGTTTCCCTGATGTTTCCTCTCAGTATATTACCTTGTTTCCTTGATGCTTCCTCTCAGTACATTACCTTGTTTCCCTGATGCTTCCTCTCAATCCAGTAACTTGTTTCCTTGATGCTTCCTCTCAGTGCATTACCTTGTTTCCCTGATGCTTCCTCTCAGTACATTACCTTGTTTCCTTGATGCTTCCTCTCAGTGCATTACCTTGTTTCCCTGATGCTTCCTCTCAGTACATTACCTTGTTTCCTTGATGCTTCCTCTCAGTGCATTACCTTGTTTCCTTGATGCTTCCTCTCAGTACATAACCTTGTTTCCTTGATGCTTCCTCTCAGTGCATTACCTTGTTTCCTTGATGCTTCCTCTCAGTACATTACCTTGTTTCCCTGATGCTTCCTCTCAGTGCATTACCTTGTTTCCCTGATGCTTCCTCTCAGTACATTACCTTGTTTCCCTGATGCTTCCTCTCAATCCAGTAACTTGTTTCCTTGATGCTTCCTCTCAGTGCATTACCTTGTTTCCCTGATGCTTCCTCTCAGTACATTACCTTGTTTCCTTGATGCTTCCTCTCAGTGCATTACCTTGTTTCCTTGATGCTTCCTCTCAGTACATTACCTTGTTTCACTGATGCTTCCTCTCAGTACATTACATTGTTTCCCTGATGCTTCCTCTCAGTACATTACCTTGTTTCCTTGATGCTTCCTCTCAGTGCATTACCTTGTTTCCTTGATGCTTCCTCTCAGTACATTACCTTGTTTCCCTGATGCTTCCTCTCAGTGCATTACCTTGTTTCCCTGATGCTTCCTCTCAGTACATTACCTTGTTTCCCTGATGCTTCCTCTCAGTACATTACCTTGTTTCCCTGATGCTTCCTCTCAGTACATTACCTTGTTTCCCTGATGCTTCCTCTCAATCCAGTATGAAAAAGAGCATGTGTTACGCATTGCGCACAGCTCACAGCCAATGAAAGGCATTCACGCGTGCATGTTTCATTAACCTTGGCGGCCAGTTCAAAGGGTCTATTGTTCTCAGGTTTGTATCGGAAGGTGGTCGTTCCCTTTGTTTAATTGCATAACAATGGGTTAAATTCCCTAAAAAATCATTACCTTGTTTCCCTGATGCTTCCTCTCAGTACATTACCTTGTTTCCCTGATGCTTCCTCTCAATCCAGTAACTTGTTTCCTTGATGCTTCCTCTCAGTGCATTACCTTGTTTCCCTGATGCTTCCTCTCAGTACATTACCTTTTTTCCTAGATGCTTCCTCTCAGTGCATAACCTTGTTTCCCTGATGTTTTTCCTCTCAGTACATCACCTCGTTTCCTTGATGCTTCCTCTCATTACATTACCTTGTTTCCTTGATGCTTCCTCTCAGTTCATTACCTTGTTCCCCCTATGTTTCCTCTCAGTACATAACCTTGTTTCCTTGATGCTTCCTCTCAGTACAGTACCTTGTTTCCTTGATGCTTCCCTTTCAATCAAGTACCTTGTTTCCCTGATGCTTCCTCTCGGTATATTACCTTGTTTCCTTGATGCTTCCTCTCAGTATATTACCTTGTTTCCTTGATGCTTCCTCTCAGTACATTACCTTGTTTCCCTGATGCTTCCTCTCAATCCAGTAACTTGTTTCCTTGATGCTTCCTCTCAGTGCATTACCTTGTTTCCCTGATGCTTCCTCTCAATACATTACCTGGTTTCCTAGATGCTTCCTCTCAGTGCATAACCTTGTTTCCCTGATGTTTTTCCTCTCAGTACATCACCTCGTTTCCTTGATGCTTCCTCTCATTACATTACCTTGTTTCCTTGATGCTTCCTCTCAGTGCATTACCTTGTTCCCCCTATGTTTCCTCTCAGTACATAACCTTGTTTCCTTGATGCTTCCTCTCATTACATTACCTTGTTTCCCTGATGCTTCCTCTCAATACATAACCTTCTTTCCCTGATGTTTCCTCTCAATACATAACCTTGTTGCCCTGATGCTTCCTCTCATTACATTACCTTGTTTCCCTGATGCTTCCTCTCAGTACATTACCTTGTTTCCTTGATGCTTCCTCTCAGTGCATTACCTTGTTTCCCTGATGCTTCCTGTCAGTGCATTACCTTGTTTCCTTGATGCTTCCTCTCAGTACATTACCTTGTTTCCTTGATGCTTCCTCTCAGTACATTACCTTGTTTCCTTGATGCTTCCTCTCAGTGCATTACCTTGTTTCCTTGATGCTTCCTCTCAGTGCATTACCTTGTTTCCCTGATGCTTCCTCTCAGTGCATTACCTTGTTTCATTGATGCTTCCTCTCAGTGCATTACCTTGTTTCCCTGATGCTTCCTCTCAGTACATTACCTTGTTTCCTTGATGCTTCCTCTCAGTACATTACCTTGTTTCCCTGATGCTTCCTCTCAGTGCATTACCTTGTTTCCTTGATGCTTCCTCTCAGTGCATTACCTTGTTTCCCTGATGCTTCCTCTCAGTACATTACCTTGTTTCCTTGATGCTTCCTCTCAGTACATTACCTTGTTTCCTTGATGCTTCCTCTCAGTGCATTACCTTGTTTCCTTGATACTTCCTCTCAGTGCATTACCTTGTTTCCCTGATGCTTCCTCTCAGTGCATTACCTTGTTTCCTTGATGCTTCCTCTCAGTGCATTACCTTGTTTCCCTGATGCTTCCTCTCATTACATTACCTTGTTTCCTTGATGCTTCCTCTCAGTACATTACCTTGTTTCCCTGATGATTCCTCTCAATACATAACCTTGTTTCCCTGATGTTTCCTCTCAGTACATTACCTTGTTTCCTTGATGCTTCCTCTCAGTACATTACCTTGTTTCCCTGATGTTTCCTCTCAATACATTACCTTGTTTCCCTGATGATTCCTCTCAATACATAACCTTGTTTCCCTGATGTTTCCTCCCAGTACATTACCTTGTTTCCTTGATGCTTCCTCTCAGTACATTACCTTGTTTCCCTGATGTTTCCTCTCAGTACATTACCTTGTTTCCCTGATGTTTCCTCTCAATACATTACCTTGTTTCCCTGATGATTCCTCTCAATACATAACCTTGTTTCCCTGATGTTTCCTCTCAATACATAACCTTGTTTCCCTGATGTTTCCTCTCAATACATAACCTTGTTTCCCTGATGATTCCTCTCAATACATAACCTTGTTTCCCTGATGTTTCCTCTCAATACATAACCTTGTTTCCCTGATGTTTCCTCTCAATACATAACCTTGTTTCCCTGATGTTTCCTCTCAATACATAACCTTGTTTCCCTGATGTTTCCTCTCAGTACATTACCTTGTTTCCTTGATGCTTCCTCTCATTACCTTGTTTCCCTGATGCTTCCTCTCAATACATAACCTTGTTTCCCTGATGTTTCCTCTCAATACATAACCTTGTTTCCCTGATGCTTCCTCTCCGTACGTTACCTTGTTTCCCTGATGCTTCCTCTCAGTGCATTACCTTGTTTCCTTGATGCTTCCTCTCAGTACATTACCTTGTTTCCCTGATGCTTCCTCTCAGTGCATTACCTTGTTTCCTTGATGCTTCTTCTCAGTACATTACCTTGTTTCCTTGATGCTTCCTCTCAGTGCATTACCTTGTTTCCCTGATGCTTCCTCTCAGTGCATTACCTTGTTTCCTTGATGCTTCCTCTCAGTACATTACCTTGTTTCCTTGATGCTTCCTCTCAGTACATTACCTTGTTTCCTTGATGCTTCCTCTCAGTGCATTACCTTGTTTCCTTGATGCTTCCTCTCAGTGCATTACCTTGTTTCCCTGATGCTTCCTCTCAGTGCATTACCTTGTTTCCTTGATGCTTCCTCTCAGTGCATTACCTTGTTTCCCTGATGGTTCCTCTCAGTACATTACCTTGTTTCCTTGATGCTTCCTCTCAGTACATTACCTTGTTTCCCTGATGCTTCCTCTCAGTGCATTACCTTGTTTCCCTGATGCTTCCTCTCAGTGCATTACCTTGTTTCCCTGATGCTTTCTCTCAGTACATTACCTTGTTTCCTTGATGCTTCCTCTCAGTACATTACCTTGTTTCCTTGATGCTTCCTCTCAGTGCATTACCTTGTTTCCTTGATGCTTCCTCTCAGTGCATTACCTTGTTTCCCTGATGCTTCCTCTCAGTGCATTACCTTGTTTCCTTGATGCTTCCTCTCAGTGCATTACCTTGTTTCCCTGATGCTTCCTCTCATTACATTACCTTGTTTCCTTGATGCTTCCTCTCAGTACATTACCTTGTTTCCCTGATGATTCCTCTCAATACATAACCTTGTTTCCCTGATGTTTCCTCTCAGTACATTACCTTGTTTCCTTGATGCTTCCTCTCAGTACATTACCTTGTTTCCCTGATGTTTCCTCTCAATACATTACCTTGTTTCCCTGATGATTCCTCTCAATACATAACCTTGTTTCCCTGATGTTTCCTCTCAGTACATTACCTTGTTTCCTTGATGCTTCCTCTCAGTACATTACCTTGTTTCCCTGATGTTTCCTCTCAGTACATTACCTTGTTTCCCTGATGTTTCCTCTCAATACATTACCTTGTTTCCCTGATGATTCCTCTCAATACATAACCTTGTTTCCCTGATGTTTCCTCTCAATACATAACTTTGTTTCCCTGATGTTTCCTCTCAATACATAACCTTGTTTCCCTGATGATTCCTCTCAATACATAACCTTGTTTCCCTGATGTTTCCTCTCAATACATAACCTTGTTTCCCTGATGTTTCCTCTCAATACATAACCTTGTTTCCCTGATGTTTCCTCTCAATACATAACCTTGTTTCCCTGATGTTTCCTCTCAGTACATTACCTTGTTTCCTTGATGCTTCCTCTCATTATATTACCTTGTTTCCCTGATGCTTCCTCTCAATACATAACCTTGTTTCCCTGATGTTTCCTCTCAATACATAACCTTGTTTCCCTGATGCTTCCTCTCCGTACGTTACCTTGTTTCCCTGATGCTTCCTCTCAGTGCATTACCTTGTTTCCTTGATGCTTCCTCTCCGTATGTTACCTTGTTTCCTTGATGCTTCCTCTCATTACATTACCTTGTTTCCCTGATGCTTGCTCTCAGTGCATTACCCTGTTTCCTTGATGCTTCCTCTCATTACATTACCTTGTTTCCTTGATGTTTCCTCTCAGTACATTACCTTGTTTCCTTGATGCTTCCTCTCATTACATTACCTTGTTTCCCTGATGCTTCCTCTCAATACATAACCTTGTTTCCCTGATGTTTCCTCTCAATACATAACCTTGTTTCCCTGATGCTTCCTCTCCGTACGTTACCTTGTTTCCCTGATGCTTCCTCTCAGTGCATTACCTTGTTTCCTTGATGCTTCCTCTCAGTACATTACCTTGTTTCCCTGATGCTTCCTCTCAGTGCATTACCTTGTTTCCTTGATGCTTCCTCTCAGTGCATTACCTTGTTTCCCTGATGCTTCCTCTCAGTACATTACCTTGTTTCCTTGATGCTTCCTCTCAGTACATTACCTTGTTTCCCTGATGCTTCCTCTCAGTGCATTACCTTGTTTCCTTGATGCTTCCTCTCAGTGCATTACCTTGTTTCCCTGATGCTTCCTCTCAGTACATTACCTTGTTTCCTTGATGCTTCCTCTCAGTACATTACCTTGTTTCCTTGATGCTTCCTCTCAGTGCATTACCTTGTTTCCTTGATGCTTCCTCTCAGTGCATTACCTTGTTTCCCTGATGCCTCCTCTCAGTGCATAACCTTGTTTCCTTGATGCTTTTTCTCAGTGCATTACCTTGTTTCCCTGATGCTTCCTCTCATTACATTACCTTGTTTCCTTGATGCTTCCTCTCAGTACATTACCTTGTTTCCCTGATGATTCCTCTCAATACATAACCTTGTTTCCCTGATGTTTCCTCTCAGTACATTACCTTGTTTCCTTGATGCTTCCTCTCAGTACATTACCTTGTTTCCCTGATGTTTCCTCTCAATACATTACCTTGTTTCCCTGATGATTCCTCTCACTACATAACCTTGTTTCCCTGATGTTTCCTCTCAGTACATTACCTTGTTTCCTTGATGCTTCCTCTCAGTACATTACCTTGTTTCCCTGATGTTTCCTCTCAATACATTACCTTGTTTCCCTGATGTTTCCTCTCAATACATTACCTTGTTTCCCTGATGATTCCTCTCAATACATAACCTTGTTTCCCTGATGTTTCCTCTCAATACATAACCTTGTTTCCCTGATGTTTCCTCTCAATACATAACCTTGTTTCCCTGATGATTCCTCTCAATACATAACCTTGTTTCCCTGATGTTTCCTCTCAATACATAACCTTGTTTCCCTTATGTTTCCTCTCAATACATAACCTTGTTTCCCTGATGTTTCCTCTCAATACATAACCTTGTTTCCCTGATGTTTCCTCTCAGTACATTACCTTGTTTCCTTGATGCTTCCTCTCATTACATTACCTTGTTTCCCTGATGCTTCCTCTCAATACATAACCTTGTTTCCCTGATGTTTCCTCTCAATACATAACCTTGTTTCCCTGATGCTTCCTCTCCGTACGTTACCTTGTTTCCCTGATGCTTCCTCTCAGTGCATTACCTTGTTTCCCTGATGCTTCCTCTCAGTACATTACCTTGTTTCCTTGATGCTTCCTCTCAGTACATTACCTTGTTTCCCTGATGCTTCCTCTCAGTGCATTACCTTGTTTCCTTGATGCTTCCTCTCAGTGCATTACCTTGTTTCCCTGATGCTTCCTCTCAGTACATTACCTTGTTTCCTTGATGCTTCCTCTCAGAACATTACCTTGTTTCCTTGATGCTTCCTCTCAGTGCATTACCTTGTTTCCCTGATGCTTCCTCTCAGTGCATTACCTTGTTTCCTTGATGCTTCCTCTCAGTACATTACCTTGTTTCCTTGATGCTTCCTCTCAGTACATTACCTTGTTTCCGTGATGCTTCCTCTCAGTGCATTACCTTGTTTCCTTGATGCTTCCTCTCAGTGCATTACCTTGTTTCCCTGATGCTTCCTCTCAGTGCATTACCTTGTTTCCTTGATGCTTCCTCTCAGTGCATTACCTTGTTTCCCTGATGCTTCCTCTTAGTACATTACCTTGTTTCCTTGATGTTTCCTCTCAGTACATTACCTTGTTTCCCTGATGCTTCCTCTCAGTGCATTAATTTGTTTCCTTGATGCTTCCTCTCAGTGCATTACCTTGTTTCCCTGATGCTTCCTCTCAGTACATTACCTTGTTTCCTTGATGCTTCCTCTCAGTACATTACCTTGTTTCCTTGATGCTTCCTCTCAGTGCATTACCTTGTTTCCTTGATGCTTCCTCTCAGTGCATTACCTTGTTTCCCTGATGCTTCCTCTCATTACATTACCTTGTTTCCTTGATGCTTCCTCTCAGTACATTACCCTGTTTCCCTGATGATTCCTCTCACTACATAACCTTGTTTCCGTGATGTTTCCTCTCAGTACATTACCTTGTTTCCTTGATGCTTCCTCTCAGTACATTACCTTGTTTCCCTGATGTTTCCTCTCAATACATTACCTTGTTTCCCTGATGATTCCTCTCAATACATAACCTTGTTTCCCTGATGTTTCCTCTCAGTACATTACCTTGTTTCCTTGATGCTTCCTCTCAGTACATTACCTTGTTTCCCTGATGTTTCCTCTCAGTACATTACCTTGTTTCCCTGATGTTTCCTCTCAATACATTACCTTGTTTCCCTGATGATTCCTCTCAATACATAACCTTGTTTCCCTGATGTTTCCTCTCAATACATAACCTTGTTTCCCTGATGTTTCCTCTCAATACATAACCTTGTTTCCCTGATGATTCCTCTCAATACATAACCTTGTTTCCCTGATGTTTCCTCTCAATACATAACCTTGTTTCCCTGATGTTTCCTCTCAATACATAACCTTGTTTCCCTGATGTTTCCTCTCAATACATAACCTTGTTTCCCTGATGTTTCCTCTCAGTACATTACCTTGTTTCCTTGATGCTTCCTCTCATTATATTACCTTGTTTCCCTGATGCTTCCTCTCAATACATAACCTTGTTTCCCTGATGTTTCCTCTCAATACATAACCTTGTTTCCCTGATGCTTCCTCTCCGTACGTTACCTTGTTTCCCTGATGCTTCCTCTCAGTGCATTACCTTGTTTCCTTGATGCTTCCTCTCCGTATGTTACCTTGTTTCCTTGATGCTTCCTCTCATTACATTACCTTGTTTCCCTGATGCTTGCTCTCAGTGCATTACCCTGTTTCCTTGATGCTTCCTCTCATTACATTACCTTGTTTCCTTGATGTTTCCTCTCAGTACATTACCTTGTTTCCTTGATGCTTCCTCTCATTACATTACCTTGTTTCCCTGATGCTTCCTCTCAATACATAACCTTGTTTCCCTGATGTTTCCTCTCAATACATAACCTTGTTTCCCTGATGCTTCCTCTCCGTACGTTACCTTGTTTCCCTGATGCTTCCTCTCAGTGCATTACCTTGTTTCCTTGATGCTTCCTCTCAGTACATTACCTTGTTTCCCTGATGCTTCCTCTCAGTGCATTACCTTGTTTCCTTGATGCTTCCTCTCAGTGCATTACCTTGTTTCCCTGATGCTTCCTCTCAGTACATTACCTTGTTTCCTTGATGCTTCCTCTCAGTACATTACCTTGTTTCCCTGATGCTTCCTCTCAGTGCATTACCTTGTTTCCTTGATGCTTCCTCTCAGTGCATTACCTTGTTTCCCTGATGCTTCCTCTCAGTACATTACCTTGTTTCCTTGATGCTTCCTCTCAGTACATTACCTTGTTTCCTTGATGCTTCCTCTCAGTGCATTACCTTGTTTCCTTGATGCTTCCTCTCAGTGCATTACCTTGTTTCCCTGATGCTTCCTCTCAGTGCATTACCCTGTTTCCTTGATGCTTCCTCTCATTACATTACCTTGTTTCCTTGATGCTTCCTCTCAGTGCATTACCTTGTTTCCTTGATGCTTCCTCTCAGTGCATTACCTTGTTTCCCTGATGCTTCCTCTCATTACATTACCTTGTTTCCTTGATGCTTCCTCTCAGTACATTACCTTGTTTCCCTGATGATTCCTCTCAATACATAACCTTGTTTCCCTGATGTTTCCTCTCAGTACATTACCTTGTTTCCTTGATGCTTCCTCTAAGTACATTACCTTGTTTCCCTGATGTTTCCTCTCAATACATTACCTTGTTTCCCTGATGATTCCTCTCAATACATAACCTTGTTTCCCTGATGTTTCCTCTCAATACATAACCTTGTTTCCTTGATGCTTCCTCTCCGTACGTTACCTTGTTTCCTTGATGCTTCCACTCATTACATTACCTTGTTTCCCTGATGCTTGCTCTCAGTGCATTACCCTGTTTCCTTGATGCTTCCTCTCATTACATTACCTTGTTTCCTTGATGCTTCCTCTCAGTGCATTACCTTGTTTCCTTGATGCTTCCTCTCAGTGCATTACCTTGTTTCCCTGATGCTTCCTCTCATTACATTACCTTGTTTCCTTGATGCTTCCTCTCAGTACATTACCTTGTTTCCCTGATGATTCCTCTCAGTGCATTACCTTGTTTCCTTGATGCTTCCTCTCAGTACATTACCTTGTTTCCCTGATGCTTCCTCTCATTACATTACCTTGTTTCCCTGATGTTTCCTCTCAATACATAACCTTGTTTCCCTGATGATTCCTCTCAGTGCATTACCTTGTTTCCTTGATGCTTCCTCTCAATACATTACCTTGTTTCCTTGATGCTTCCTCTCAGTACATTACCTTGTTTCCCTGATGTTTCCTCTCAATACATAACCTTGTTTCCCTGATGCTTCCTCTCAGTACATTACCTTGTTTCCCTGATGCTTGCTCTCAATACATAACCTTGTTTCCTTGATGCTTCCTCTCAGTACATTACCTTGTTTCCTTGATGCTTCCTCTCAGTACATTACCTTGTTTCCTTGATGCTTCTTCTCAGTGCATTACCTTGTTTCCCTGATGCTTCCTCTCATTACATTACCTTGTTTCCTTGATGCTTCCTCTCAGTACATTACCTTGTTTCCTTGATGCTTCCTCTCAGTGCATTACCTTGTTTCCTTGATGCTTCCTCTCAGTACATTACCTTGTTTCCCTGATGCTTCCTCTCAATACATAACCTTGTTTCCCTGATGTTTCCTCTCATTACAAAACCATGTTTCCCTGATGCTTCCTCTCATTACATTACCTTGTTTCCCTGATGCTTGCTCTCAATACATAACCTTGTTTCCTTGCTGCTTCCTCTCAGTACATTACCTTGTTTCCTTGATGCTTCCTCTCAGTGCATTACCTTGTTTCCCTGATGCTTCCTCTCAGTGCATTACCTTGTTTCCTTGATGCTTCCTCTCAGTGCATTACCTTGTTTCCCTGATGCTTCCTCTCATTACATTACCTTGTTTCCTTGATGCTTCCTCTCAGTACATTACCTTGTTTCCCTGATGATTCCTCTCAATACATAACCTTGTTTCCCTGATGTTTCCTCTCAGTACATTACCTTGTTTCCTTGATGCTTCCTCTCAGTACATTACCTTGTTTCCCTGATGTTTCCTCTCAATACATTACCTTGTTTCCCTGATGATTCCTCTCAATACATAACCTTGTTTCCCTGATGTTTCCTCTCAGTACATTACCTTGTTTCCTTGATGCTTCCTCTCAGTACATTACCTTGTTTCCCTGATGTTTCCTCTCAGTACATTACCTTGTTTCCCTGATGTTTCCTCTCAATACATTACCTTGTTTCCCTGATGATTCCTCTCAATACATAACCTTGTTTCCCTGATGTTTCCTCTCAATACATAACCTTGTTTCCCTGATGTTTCCTCTCAATACATAACCTTGTTTCCCTGATGATTCCTCTCAATACATAACCTTGTTTCCCTGATGTTTCCTCTCAATACATAACCTTGTTTCCCTGATGTTTCCTCTCAATACATAACCTTGTTTCCCTGATGTTTCCTCTCAATACATAACCTTGTTTCCCTGATGTTTCCTCTCAGTACATTACCTTGTTTCCTTGATGCTTCCTCTCATTACATTACCTTGTTTCCCTGATGCTTCCTCTCAATACATAACCTTGTTTCCCTGATGTTTCCTCTCAATACATAACCTTGTTTCCCTGATGCTTCCTCTCCGTACGTTACCTTGTTTCCCTGATGCTTCCTCTCAGTGCATTACCTTGTTTCCTTGATGCTTCCTCTCCGTATGTTACCTTGTTTCCTTGATGCTTCCTCTCATTACATTACCTTGTTTCCCTGATGCTTGCTCTCAGTGCATTACCATGTTTCCTTGATGCTTCCTCTCATTACATTACCTTGTTTCCTTGATGCTTCCTCTCAGTGCATTACCTTGTTTCCTTGATGCTTCCTCTCAGTGCATTACCTTGTTTCCCTGATGCTTCCTCTCATTACATTACCTTGTTTCCTTGATGCTTCCTCTCAGTACATTACCTTGTTTCCTTGATGCTTCCTCTCAGTGCATTACCTTGTTTCCTTGATGCTTCCTCTCAGTACATTACCTTGTTTCCCTGATGCTTCCTCTCAATACATAACCTTGTTTCCCTGATGTTTCCTCTCATTACAAAACCATGTTTCCCTGATGCTTCCTCTCATTACATTACCTTGTTTCCCTGATGCTTGCTCTCAATACATAACCTTGTTTCCTTGCTGCTTCCTCTCAGTACATTACCTTGTTTCCTTGATGCTTCCTCTCAGTGCATTACCTTGTTTCCCTGATGCTTCCTCTCAGTGCATTACCTTGTTTCCTTGATGCTTCCTCTCAGTGCATTACCTTGTTTCCCTGATGCTTCCTCTCATTACATTACCTTGTTTCCTTGATGCTTCCTCTCAGTACATTACCTTGTTTCCCTGATGATTCCTCTCAATACATAACCTTGTTTCCCTGATGTTTCCTCTCAGTACATTACCTTGTTTCCTTGATGCTTCCTCTCAGTACATTACCTTGTTTCCCTGATGTTTCCTCTCAATACATTACCTTGTTTCCCTGATGATTCCTCTCAATACATAACCTTGTTTCCCTGATGTTTCCTCTCAGTACATTACCTTGTTTCCTTGATGCTTCCTCTCAGTACATTACCTTGTTTCCCTGATGTTTCCTCTCAGTACATTACCTTGTTTCCCTGATGTTTCCTCTCAATACATTACCTTGTTTCCCTGATGATTCCTCTCAATACATAACCTTGTTTCCCTGATGTTTCCTCTCAATACATAACCTTGTTTCCCTGATGTTTCCTCTCAATACATAACCTTGTTTCCCTGATGATTCCTCTCAATACATAACCTTGTTTCCCTGATGTTTCCTCTCAATACATAACCTTGTTTCCCTGATGTTTCCTCTCAATACATAACCTTGTTTCCCTGATGTTTCCTCTCAATACATAACCTTGTTTCCCTGATGTTTCCTCTCAGTACATTACCTTGTTTCCTTGATGCTTCCTCTCATTACATTACCTTGTTTCCCTGATGCTTCCTCTCAATACATAACCTTGTTTCCCTGATGTTTCCTCTCAATACATAACCTTGTTTCCCTGATGCTTCCTCTCCGTACGTTACCTTGTTTCCCTGATGCTTCCTCTCAGTGCATTACCTTGTTTCCTTGATGCTTCCTCTCCGTATGTTACCTTGTTTCCTTGATGCTTCCTCTCATTACATTACCTTGTTTCCCTGATGCTTGCTCTCAGTGCATTACCCTGTTTCCTTGATGCTTCCTCTCATTACATTACCTTGTTTCCTTGATGCTTCCTCTCAGTGCATTACCTTGTTTCCTTGATGCTTCCTCTCAGTGCATTACCTTGTTTCCCTGATGCTTCCTCTCATTACATTACCTTGTTTCCTTGATGCTTCCTCTCAGTACATTACCTTGTTTCCCTGATGATTCCTCTCAATACATAACCTTGTTTCCCTGATGTTTCCTCTCAGTACATTACCTTGTTTCCTTGATGCTTCCTCTAAGTACATTACCTTGTTTCCCTGATGTTTCCTCTCAATACATTACCTTGTTTCCCTGATGATTCCTCTCAATACATAACCTTGTTTCCCTGATGTTTCCTCTCAATACATAACCTTGTTTCCTTGATGCTTCCTCTCCGTACGTTACCTTGTTTCCTTGATGCTTCCTCTCATTACATTACCTTGTTTCCCTGATGCTTGCTCTCAGTGCATTACCCTGTTTCCTTGATGCTTCCTCTCATTACATTACCTTGTTTCCTTGATGCTTCCTCTCAGTGCATTACCTTGTTTCCTTGATGCTTCCTCTCAGTGCATTACCTTGTTTCCCTGATGCTTCCTCTCATTACATTACCTTGTTTCCTTGATGCTTCCTCTCAGTACATTACCTTGTTTCCCTGATGATTCCTCTCAATACATTACCTTGTTTCCTTGATGCTTCCTCTCAGTACATTACCTTGTTTCCCTGATGTTTCCTCTCAATACATAACCTTGTTTCCCTGATGCTTCCTCTCAGTACATTACCTTGTTTCCCTGATGCTTGCTCTCAATACATAACCTTGTTTCCTTGATGCTTCCTCTCAGTACATTACCTTGTTTCCTTGATGCTTCCTCTCAGTACATTACCTTGTTTCCTTGATGCTTCTTCTCAGTGCATTACCTTGTTTCCCTGATGCTTCCTCTCATTACATTACCTTGTTTCCTTGATGCTTCCTCTCAGTACATTACCTTGTTTCCTTGATGCTTCCTCTCAGTGCATTACCTTGTTTCCTTGATGCTTCCTCTCAGTACATTACCTTGTTTCCCTGATGCTTCCTCTCAATACATAACCTTGTTTCCCTGATGTTTCCTCTCATTACAAAACCATGTTTCCCTGATGCTTCCTCTCATTACATTACCTTGTTTCCCTGATGCTTGCTCTCAATACATAACCTTGTTTCCTTGCTGCTTCCTCTCAGTACATTACCTTGTTTCCTTGATGCTTCCTCTCAGTGCATTACCTTGTTTCCCTGATGCTTCCTCTCAGTGCATTACCTTGTTTCCTTGATGCTTCCTCTCAGTGCATTACCTTGTTTCCCTGATGCTTCCTCTCATTACATTACCTTGTTTCCTTGATGCTTCCTCTCAGTACATTACCTTGTTTCCCTGATGATTCCTCTCAATACATAACCTTGTTTCCCTGATGTTTCCTCTCAGTACATTACCTTGTTTCCTTGATGCTTCCTCTCAGTACATTACCTTGTTTCCCTGATGTTTCCTCTCAATACATTACCTTGTTTCCCTGATGATTCCTCTCAATACATAACCTTGTTTCCCTGATGTTTCCTCTCAGTACATTACCTTGTTTCCTTGATGCTTCCTCTCAGTACATTACCTTGTTTCCCTGATGTTTCCTCTCAGTACATTACCTTGTTTCCCTGATGTTTCCTCTCAATACATTACCTTGTTTCCCTGATGATTCCTCTCAATACATAACCTTGTTTCCCTGATGTTTCCTCTCAATACATAACCTTGTTTCCCTGATGTTTCCTCTCAATACATAACCTTGTTTCCCTGATGATTCCTCTCAATACATAACCTTGTTTCCCTGATGTTTCCTCTCAATACATAACCTTGTTTCCCTGATGTTTCCTCTCAATACATAACCTTGTTTCCCTGATGTTTCCTCTCAATACATAACCTTGTTTCCCTGATGTTTCCTCTCAGTACATTACCTTGTTTCCTTGATGCTTCCTCTCATTACATTACCTTGTTTCCCTGATGCTTCCTCTCAATACATAACCTTGTTTCCCTGATGTTTCCTCTCAATACATAACCTTGTTTCCCTGATGCTTCCTCTCCGTACGTTACCTTGTTTCCCTGATGCTTCCTCTCAGTGCATTACCTTGTTTCCTTGATGCTTCCTCTCCGTATGTTACCTTGTTTCCTTGATGCTTCCTCTCATTACATTACCTTGTTTCCCTGATGCTTGCTCTCAGTGCATTACCCTGTTTCCTTGATGCTTCCTCTCATTACATTACCTTGTTTCCTTGATGCTTCCTCTCAGTGCATTACCTTGTTTCCTTGATGCTTCCTCTCAGTGCATTACCTTGTTTCCCTGATGCTTCCTCTCATTACATTACCTTGTTTCCTTGATGCTTCCTCTCAGTACATTACCTTGTTTCCCTGATGATTCCTCTCAATACATAACCTTGTTTCCCTGATGTTTCCTCTCAGTACATTACCTTGTTTCCTTGATGCTTCCTCTAAGTACATTACCTTGTTTCCCTGATGTTTCCTCTCAATACATTACCTTGTTTCCCTGATGATTCCTCTCAATACATAACCTTGTTTCCCTGATGTTTCCTCTCAATACATAACCTTGTTTCCTTGATGCTTCCTCTCCGTACGTTACCTTGTTTCCTTGATGCTTCCTCTCATTACATTACCTTGTTTCCCTGATGCTTGCTCTCAGTGCATTACCCTGTTTCCTTGATGCTTCCTCTCATTACATTACCTTGTTTCCTTGATGCTTCCTCTCAGTGCATTACCTTGTTTCCTTGATGCTTCCTCTCAGTGCATTACCTTGTTTCCCTGATGCTTCCTCTCATTACATTACCTTGTTTCCTTGATGCTTCCTCTCAGTACATTACCTTGTTTCCCTGATGATTCCTCTCAGTGCATTACCTTGTTTCCTTGATGCTTCCTCTCAGTACATTACCTTGTTTCCCTGATGCTTCCTCTCATTACATTACCTTGTTTCCCTGATGTTTCCTCTCAATACATAACCTTGTTTCCCTGATGATTCCTCTCAGTGCATTACCTTGTTTCCTTGATGCTTCCTCTCAATACATTACCTTGTTTCCTTGATGCTTCCTCTCAGTACATTACCTTGTTTCCCTGATGTTTCCTCTCAATACATAACCTTGTTTCCCTGATGCTTCCTCTCAGTACATTACCTTGTTTCCCTGATGCTTGCTCTCAATACATAACCTTGTTTCCTTGATGCTTCCTCTCAGTACATTACCTTGTTTCCTTGATGCTTCCTCTCAGTACATTACCTTGTTTCCTTGATGCTTCTTCTCAGTGCATTACCTTGTTTCCCTGATGCTTCCTCTCATTACATTACCTTGTTTCCTTGATGCTTCCTCTCAGTACATTACCTTGTTTCCTTGATGCTTCCTCTCAGTGCATTACCTTGTTTCCTTGATGCTTCCTCTCAGTACATTACCTTGTTTCCCTGATGCTTCCTCTCATTACATTACCTTGTTTCCCTGATGCTTGCTCTCAATACATAACCTTGTTTCCTTGCTGCTTCCTCTCAGTACATTACCTTGTTTCCTTGATGCTTCCTCTCAGTACATTACCTTGTTTCCTAGATGCTTCCTCTCAGTGCATTACCTTGTTTCCCTGATGCTTCCTCTCATTACATTACCTTGTTTCCCTGATGCTTCCTCTCATTACATTACCTTGTTTCCCTGATGCTTCCTCTCATTACATAACCTTGTTTCCCTGATGCTTCCTCTCATTACATTACCTTGTTTCCCTGATGCTTCCTCTCATTACATAACCTTGTTTCCCTGATGCTTCCTCTCAATACATAACCTTGTTTCCCTGATGCTTCCTCTCATTACATTACCTTGTTTCCCTGATGCTTCCTCTCATTACATTACCTTGTTTCCCTGATGCTTGCTCTCAATACATAACCTTGTTTCCTAGATGCTTCCTCTCAGTGCATTACCTTGTTTCCCTGATGCTTCCTCTCCGTACGTCACCTTGTTTCCTTGATGCTTCCTCTCAGTACATTACCTTGTTTCCCTGATGCTTCCTCTCAGTGCATTACCTTGTTTCCCTGATGCTTCCTCTCAGTACATTACCTTGTTTCCATGATGCTTCCTCTTATTACATTACCTTGTTTCCTTGATGCTTCCTCTCAGTGCATTACCTTGTTTCCTTGATGCTTCCTCTCAGTGCATTACCTTGTTTCCCTGATGCTTCCTCTCATTACATTACCTTGTTTCCTTGATGCTTCCTCTCAGTACATTACCTTGTTTCCCTGATGTTTCCTCTCAATACATTACCTTGTTTCCCTGATGATTCCTCTCAGTACATTACCTTGTTTCCTTGATGCTTCCTCTCAGTGCATTACCTTGTTTCCTTGATGCTTCCTCTCAGTACATTACCTTGTTTCCCTGATGATTCCTCTCAATACATAACCTTGTTTCCCTGATGCTTCCTCTCCGTACGTTACCTTGTTTCCTTGATGCTTCCTCTCATTACATTACCTTGTTTCCCTGATGCTTGCTCTCAGTGCATTACCCTGTTTCCTTGATGCTTCCTCTCATTAGATTACCTTGTTTCCCTGATGCTTCCTCTCAGTACAGTACCTTGTTTCCTTGATGCTTGCTCTCAGTATAGTACCTTGATGCTTCCTCTCCTTCTACCGCCTTTCTACTTATTTCTCCTTATTCTAGTACAAAACTCATCTCTTGTATTTCTTCCACTTTGCCTTCACATTATGATTATTCCTTCTTCCTTACTAATCTGCTGTGCACCCCCCCCCCCCCACTCACACATACATACACACACACAATAAGACATGACTGGTTTTCAAGCAATCCAAAGATTATTTCGAGATATTAATTGATGTTTCACTTTATTTTTTATTGGCCAACTAAACACAGAGGCTTGGATGGATATGTACCTATTGTCCAGATCTTCAGTTCTAAACACTAATGTTGCTTCGATATTCAGTGAGGACTCTAGGCCAGCTTACATGCATCAGGTGAGACTGAATGTACATTGGTTCAAAAGAGAGTGTTTTCCCCCATTGTGTCTTAATGCTTTAATTAAATTAGTATAAGTCTGAAGTGTATATATATTTGGTTTGCGGTAACACCATGTGTATATCTACTTGCTAGGTAGATTTGTTCTTTGAGAACTTGTCTTGCTTTTTATTCTACTGCCGCGGAGTAGATTATTCGGAATTCGGGAGACTTCTCAGTTCTGATGTGTATTCAACAGATATCATCTTCACCATTCAATAATAATAATAATAATAAAACAGTATTTATATAGCGCAATATGAATAAACATTCCTCAAAGCGCTTAACAGCAAAATGAAAAACATTAAGAAAACAAAAACTTGGAGTATATTTCCCAATTTAAGCCCACTAACAAATTAATATAAAATTAGGCCAGACCAGCTGTTACCTAAATGAAATCATTAAAAAATACGTGCACCCAATAAAGCCTCGAATGCCAAACCTCAGAAGTCTTACTGTTTTCACTTAACAAACCTTTGTTCCTCTAATCTCTTGTCTGTCACTAGATACTTTGAGCAACAAATATCACCGTCTCGGTACTGAGATTCTTGAAGTCTTTGAGGAATGACAAACTAGTACCTAGTGTTTTTCATAAGGACCCATCTCTGACCGACACTGAAGAATTTTGGCGATCTATTAGGTAAGTTTTGTATCTGATGATGATTTATATGTGAAACATTCTTTCAACAGAAATAGTATTTAGGTGCCATGTCAGCAAATGATGTTTGTATCATTATAGCGATGACAAATTTTGCACTGTAAATCTATTGAAGAAATGGCGTTCAGTGCACATTTCACATTTCAGCCAGAGTTTCTCACCTTTTCGGCGCTCTATGATGCTTGGCTTACATCTTACCTTCAAGTTACTTTTTTGCAGGTCTCTGTCTCCCCATGAAGCCTACAGACACGCAGTGAAAAGCAACGTGCACCCTTTAGATATGAGTCAATTTCATCGTCTATTCAATGCAACAAGAATCCCTAAACCAACCAGGGATGAGTTGTTTTGTGACGTGACCAAACGTCATGTGCTGGTGATGTGCAGGGGTCATATGTATGTATTTGATATTCTGGAAGAAGATGGTAAGTAAATAGATGAACAACTTCCCAAATGTTTTATAAATCTGTGGTTCAGACATCTGCTATGGAACCGGGGGTTCAATCAAATCAAAACCAAGTATGGGATTGTTTTCCACATGTCTCGGAATATAGGAGTACACTGCAGTGCTTATATCGAGCATCATCGTAAGACCGAAATAACAAGAATGTAACCAAAAACTATCAAAAAAACTATTTAAAAAACTATAAAAGTGTAAGAATTATATCATTATATAGTCTCATATGTTAATCTTGCATGGCAGTAGCTTATTAGTATACTTACCCCTTGCACCAACTTCACTTGTGGCTACAGTCTAATATGGGCGCAACACTGCACATCATAAACTATTGGGATGATGACGACAGGTGAATTTGATCAATAGCAATCTATTTAGAAGAACATTGTCCTCATAACCTTGTTGTCTTTGTTCTCTTCAGGAAGTATTGTATCTGGGCAGAACATCCAAGGTCATCTTCAGTTTATTCTTAATCATTCTGCTGCCTCTCCACCACATGAACACCCTCTCGGCTTCTTGACCACACAAGACCGTGACATATGGACACATCTTCGGCAAACAATTGTAGAATTATCTAAAGGTACGTTATGCAATAATTCATTTTATCGCCTAAAAGATAGAATGCTTTATACGCAGGGAAGGCAGTATTCATGTCACAGCGGCACGCATTTGCACGTGTTGTTTTATTATGGACAAACATTGACAACATACATGTACATGTAGGTGGGCTTGAAGGTTCACGTGCGTGCGCGGGCGCACTGTGTAAATTCTTACAAATCTAGGTCACAACAATTTCGCGGGCAGAAAACATTTTACTGTATATGTATTGGTAAAGAATATAATTGTGAATGTGTTACAAATTATGTTATATAAAAAGTTTTGACAATGAGCCAATAATATGCGGTGCAGGGAAAATCAACCAATGGCTCCAATTCTTGCGTTGCTGGGGACGCTTGAGCAAGCGGGAAAGTTGGGGGATAAATCACTTTCGTCATAGTCTTGTCTGTGAACGCATGGAAATAATTTGCAGCAATTATAAAAAAATTTCAAATTCTCTTTGGAAATAGTGTTTAGTGTTTTAGAATTGGTGTTTACGAGTTGATATGACAGCTGAGCTGTGGACTATTTTTAGTTGTTCTTATGCCTACCTTGCCGGAGGATTTATTTAATTTTCGTGCGTTCTTTTCGGTCGACCATTGAACTCAATTTTGTCGGCTGGCATATACTGCTTGACTTGAGTGAGTGCTGTGCTGTCTATTGGGCCTACAACATATCGTAGTCTATCTATGATTTGGGGCGCCGCTGGTCGGAGCAGAGACGTCGCCACCTGACCCGGTGCGTTTGTGAAAGAGAGACGGCACAGGCAGAAACATGAAAGCCGTGCACCATCAAAAAATCAGTTTGGTGAACCAATTGGGACGGTGACGAACTCGCAGTTCGCTGGAATCCAACAACAAGTTCTGCCAAAAACGAGCTAAGTTGAATTTATATTCTGGTTTTAGACACCACAAATAGAGCTGTTGTTTTCAAGCGTTCTTTATGGAAAAGAGTGGTTTAATTACTTTACTTGATGAGTAAACTATTATTCTGAGCCTGGCAAACTATGTTTGACTGTTGGGTTGGGTTGAATTCAAACACTCCACAATAACAAGCCGTTACTCATTAGGCATTTTAACTGGTTGCTGCTTTTTATTTTCTAGTGGTGCGTTTTGATTTATGCATTGATATTCATGGGGTTTATTTTCGCAAACTTCATGGGCAATGACTTTGGTTTCTGCCCCGTCTTGTGTTTAGTTGTTAGTTCGTGATGTTTGCATTCTCTACACCAAGATATTCATTGCTCCAATTTACAATGCATTGGCATAATCAGGGGAGTTTGGGTTGAAAATTAGTTTGTGCTTTTCAGCTTTAAAACAAATCAAGTTTTCTGTACTGGATAATGGCTTAAGTTTCTTATTTTAGGCAAAGGGCCATTTACTTTGGTCAGAAGCTATTTGTTTGGTTCGGCAAGTTCTATTCGTGCAAGTCATGGTTTTGAACTGAATCGTATTCCTTCATGAGAAACTATTTCTTAGTTTCTTTGATGCATTTTACTTGCACCGTATATAATGATCTGAAACAACACTAATATCTAAAAAAAAAAAAAAAAAAATGTTTGTTAAAATTCAGGCATAGCGACGGCAGCCTCAGTTTTAACTGGGTGACTGCTAATCCGACCGGCTTTATTTTTTATTTTTTTTTATATATTTTTTTTTTAGAATGTGGTTTTGACTTTACTTTAAGTTGAGATTTTAGTACAACAGGGCCAAAGTGCCCAATGGAATGGTACAATAAATTGCGAGCGGTTGAGGTGGGACTGCAGCCCGGTGGCTTTTGGTCCCCGTGTGTTATTAATTTTGGGCGGTTGTGTGCCCATGGACGCGTGTGGGCGTTGAACTAATTTTTAGCCGGGTGCGTGTACTTGTTTGTGTGTGTTGACGTCCCTGCAGGTTCAAATGAAACATTTTGGATGGGGCAGATTACTCAATAAGTACAATATGTTATGTGGTCGATTTTGATGTTCTTCATTTAGAGTATGATTTATTTTAGATGTTAACTGTTTGTGGGAAGTTACGTGTGATATTGTCTTTCAACAAATGAAAGAAGTATAAATAATGCTTTGTGTTTCGTTAGCTTGTTTCTATACGCTTTACAGTGGAAGCGAGACTTTTGCTTGAAACTACAAAACTCCCATTATTTACAAAAACAAATTATGTTGATTATTTGCTACGACCCGTGAATAAAGCCCATCATAGTAAACAAAATATTTTATGTTTCATTGCCAAGTTCTACATAAAGGCCTACCCTTGATGGAATACAGTTTTCACATGGAAGAACAATCTTCTTTTATTGTGATACATGCATGTTACTAAAGATCACGTCTGTATTATTAGTAAGATCCCATTGGGCATGTTGGGATAGCTGATCTGTTGGAATAGGGTCATTTTCAAAATAAGTTTAAGTAAGTCAGACGGCAAGTTTATCGATCTGATGTTGAAGTTTGTGACTGATAATGCGTTTAATTACTATTTTAGTTACATTTAGTGTCGACTTCAACCCGGTTCAATACAAGCCCGTAATTGAATCAATTGGTTTTTATAGTAAAATTTGTTCGAATTTCCAGGACATTTCCTACTGTAACACAGGATTTAATGCTGACAATGATGATGTGGCTCATACTTAATCATGAGTTGGTTGCTGTCGTGAGCCAGATAGGTACTTTTATTTTGAAATTAAACAGCACACAATTTTAACACCTCGTTTATTTTATTTCTCCCCTACATGATCTATGAACAAGTAACATGGCGTCATACTGATGATCTGTTGCTGTGTAGTGAGGCTGGTCAACCCTGTACAGTACCTTGGAGTATATGATGATGTGCGACGACAATATCCTTGTTTTAATTAATTGATTTTAGGCCAATTCTTTGAGCCTAAAATAATGTATTACTACTAGACAAGCTGGGGGTTGCCATGGGGCATATTTTGCTTCGCGGTCGGAAGTTGCTGACCATGTGGTACAATTAACATTCCATTGGTCTGTTATTTGTTGTACGGCTGGCGGGCAGCGTCCCCCTCTGGATCCATTGTACATGGCAAAGACAGTCACTTTTGTTTGAGCAGTCCTTGTGAAAACTTGTTTTCTTGTGCTTAAGAAATTCAGTTTTGTTAAATTCCCGCCACCTAACCTTGCATACCACCTTGTCATGTTTTGGTGTGTTTTTAATATGATAGCTTGTAATGACTCCAATCATCATGTTGGCATGAGATAGCAAGCATGGGGCCAACGTACGTTCTCAATTTGCCCACTGGGTTTCGAGTTTGCGTATCCGGCTACTATCCCGATTGGAGTCTTTACAAGCACATCGGCGGATTTTCATTGTGTACACCTTCATAGTCCTCGGGTGTATTTATTCAATTAGTACTTTCTGAAGCATTTGCTTATTTTGTTGTTCTATACCTCCTTTGTTTTAATTAATGTACATGTAGTTAATGTTAATAACAAGCCAATATTGTCAGATGAGTGAGTTGGGTTTCCAGGGAGTGAGCACGGCGGCTCAACGCTGCCATTATTAAAGTGTAATTTATGGGAAGACACTACTGGAATTTGTCCAATCAGACCTGGATAACAATTTCGAAAGGGGAGGTGAGCTAGTTTGGTTTGGGAAGTCTTTCCTACTTGACAGGTGTCTTCATGCTATCCATCTTCCTCGGTAGATAAAGGGGTGTGCCTCAGTTATTTCTCTCAAACTCACGTGAAGCTTATGCACTGGGGGTTCAAATTGATGTTGCTCAATACTTTTTAAGTCTAGTGTGGGCCTTTATTTTATTGATCGGGTTCGAAGTTAATTTCTCCAATGTGAATCCGTAACTAATTTTAGTTGGCCCAATAATATTTTTTCAGTGATGGCCTATATTGATAGGGCTCGAGGTTCATTCCTTCAGTGTGAGTCTTTTGTTGAGAATGTTTTGCTGCAGAGAGTGGGCCTTTACGTAGTTATTTAGTTGGCTCGAGAATAATTTTCTCCAGGGTGGGCCTTTACTTTATTATGGATTGGGCTGGAGGTCCATTCCTACAGTGTGAGCCTTGTCAGTTCTTTTATAGCTGGCTCGAGAATATTTCCCTGCAGTGTAAGTTATTATTTACTGGCTCGAGAATATTTTACTGGCTCGAGAATATTTTGGGCTCGAGGTGTTATCCTCCAGGGTGAGTTCTTTGATACGTAAATGGCTGGAGAATATTTTTGCTCCAGGGTGGGCATAACATTATTATTAGTTGGCTCGAGAATAATTTTCTCCAGTGTGGGCTTTTACTTCCTATGAGTAGTGCTCGACATTGACTCCTCTGGTGTGAGTCCTTTATTGTTTTGTTGGCTCGAGAATATTATGTTCTTCAGCGTGATCCTTTACTTTTTTATTTTAGTTGGCTAGAGAATTGTTTCTCTGATGTTGGCCTTTAAATTATTATGGATTGCCATAAATTAGAAAATGTTTCTCACTGACGTTGATGAATTGTGCATGCGTCAGCGTATTCCAGTGACATTGCAGAGGTATGTTTCCCAATTTCGAACCGCTGGGTGAAAGCACAGTGCGCTAAACTAGGCGCTCATTATTTGCCGCACCCACAATATTTGTTTGGTCGAAAAGGATGGCGGTCATTTGTCGACACTGGGCACCAAACTCTTTTGTGACAATTTGCAGGCCCGTGTTCTTTCGTGGCATTTTAGGTGTTTCTCCCTGTGGGACACGCGTTGCGCGTTTGGCGTTTTTTCTCGGGATTGACACCGAAAATACAGAGTCTGGTTAAAATTAAATTCAATGTTTTACTTGTCAGCAAAACTTTTGCTTAATCAAGTTATCAGTAAACTTATAAATTAGTGACATGCATTGTTACAAGAAGTTGTGATAGCGCTCTGATGTACCACAGGGGCTATTTCCGACCGTATGTGCCAAGGTGGAAACTCACAGCTTACTTGATTGGTTAAAATCATTCTATAATTTACAGGTGTGATTACTATTAATACTATTATTGTTCTTAAATTTAATTGGGCCGTGACCGCAGGTTCGGGTCACGTGTGCCCATATTTGTTGCCCCCGTGTGCGTCAGTTAATACTGACATGGTTCGGGTCAGAGGTACCCATTTGGTTTGCCCCCGTGTGCAAACATTAGTCAGACTTAATGCTGACATGTTTTGGGTCTGGTGTACCCCCTTTATTTGCCCCTGTGTGCAAATGGTTTTAGGCGCAGTGTGTGCCCTAATAAAAGGTTCGGGCGAGGTGTGCCCCGAATAAGGTTTTATGTGTATATTATTGGTATATTGGTACGGCCTATATATGTGCGGCAGGATAGCCATTAACAGTTTTCGGCATCCGGCACAATTTTATTTACGAAAAATAAAAAACAGTTTTCAAGGCTGTGACATTAAATCAAAAAATAACATGTTCCTTTGTTTCATTCGAATCTGCGTATAATGTGCAGACAAATATCTAACACCACAAACGATTGTAGTTGGCACTCTTCACATTGATAAAAGAAGTCACAATCTAAACTCTGCGTTCTTTTGTTTCAGATATTCAGTCTGTAAAAGGCACAAGCAGCCACACCACAAACACTACGTCTTATTATATTCTTGAAGTGTCATTTAGTAACAATTATAAGAAATGCAAATTCTGGTACTAACTGAAAATCAGATTTTGTGAATAAATTATCTTTTTAAAAAGTAGTTTTTGTCTATACAGATAACCAAAGCAATATGACGTTGGTAGATTCAGCTCTGTTCTGTCTGTGTCTGGACGATGAGCCTAACAACGATAACTTTGAAGGCCTACTCAGGAGGGGACTGTATGGAAATGCTGGTAATAGGTGAGTGACTGATCGAACGTGCAATTCAGCCCCACCCACCATGGAAACCGCCGGGCTCGGATGCTTATACAATTAGAATGATAACCAAGTGTGTGTCCTCGAGTCTGCAAAATGTAGCACACAAAAAACCCCAAACAAACAGACACACCCTCCCACAAGGATATGGTCTGTGGGGTACTGCTATTGTTGTTCTATTATTCCCTTTTTCTGAAGAAATTCTTGTAGGGTAGCATTGTTAAAAGTACCCCTTAACTTTTGTGTGTATAAGGGCACGCACACACAATGAAGCCATCCTAAGGAATGTAGTTTCTTTCTTATAATGGGATTTTAATGGTTAGGGTAGGTCCGAAGCTAATGGATGGTTCTATAGGCAGTTTCAAGAGTCTAACATCCCATTGGGGAACTCAAACCGTAATTGGGAAGTAAATCCAAAGCTTCTTACCTTATAGGTTGAGATATAATTTTATGCTATTTCGTACTTTACCCATCAATGTTGGCCTGATCTTATAGGCACACCATTCTAATCAAAGTCAATTGGTTTTTACACTGCTGATCTGCTGCAGTGTTAGACCATGAGGGGGATATAGAGATAGAAAAGATCCTTCAGAACATCTACAAGGATTTGACTTCATAAAATAGATCTATATGTGCATGTATTGTCATGTGTACCGTGTATACGAAAGCAATAACGTAAACTGGTTCTTATTGTTTTAAAAAGGGAACCCGTCTTTTTCCCCATCAAACCTTGGTTCGTAACCATATTTTGAATGGAAGAAAAAGTGGATGGATTCACCGTGATGAAAGTCTACGGACCATGTTTAAAACATTGAATCTTTGTCGTGGATTGTTAGGTGGTTTGATAAAACGATCCAGCTCATCATAACACAAGATGGATGCTTACTTCAAAACGTTGAACATTCGCCGGTAGATGGAATGACATCGACACGTTTGATGTCTGAGGCATTTCAGGATTCTGTTGACCGACCAGCTGTGTCACCAGGGGGCACTATCAGCAACGCAGACTACTCACAGACAGTCAAGAAGGTGATCCCTGCTGTCATGTTATTCTTAGAACATGCAACCCTTTTAAAATAAAATATGCAATAAATAAAGAGTATCACAATGGTAATTGTCTCTCCCGTTAACTGCACCATCCTTTTGGCAAGAGAGCTTTTGGATTGAACATAGCTAGCCAGATAGTCACCAAAAAACTCAACATCTATTCGACCAACTGGCACTTGTTACTTTCTCCCCAGCTTGAATTTAACTTGGATTCTGTTACTCGCCAAGGCATCGAGGACGCCCAGGTTGATCACATACAAACTAATCAGCTGAGTGTTCGGTGTATGGACTACAAGAGATATGGATCTACATTCCTGAAAGAGTGTAGACTTAGCCCAGACGCTGTAGCGCAACTGGCCGTACAGGTATGTCATCAATAGACCATTAATTAGTTCTGACTAGTGTTCCACCGGAAGAAGCACTTTTTTCATTCAATGAAGAGGCAGTATTTTCTTTAAGAAGCGCTCTAAGTGTTTCCATCTGAAACATTCAGGAAAATAACATGATTTCCTTTGGAAAGGGCTCTTAGTGTTTCTATCCAAACATTGATAGAAAATAGCCTGGTATCCTTTGGAAAGGGCTCTTATAGTGTTTCCATCTGAAACATTCAGGAACAGACATGATTTCCTTTGGGTAGGGCTCTTATTGTTTCCATCTGAAACATTCAGGAACAGACATGATTTCCTTTGGGAAGGGCTCTTAATGTTTTCATCTGAAACATTCAGGAACAGACATGATTTCCTTTGGAAAGGGCTTTAGTGTTTCCATCTGAAACATTCAGGAACAGACATGATTTCCTTTGGGAAGGGCTCTTAGTAGAGTTTTCATCTGAAACATTCAGGAACAGACATGATTTCCTTTGGAAAGGGCTTCAGTGTTTCCATCTGAAACACTCAGGAACAGACATGATTTCCTTTGGGAAGGGCTCTTAATGTTTCCATCGGAAACATTCAGGAACAGACATGATTTCCTTTGGAAAGGGCTTTAGTGTTTCCGTCTGAAACATCCAGGAACAGGCATGATTTCCTTTGGGAGAGATCTTACTTTTTCCATATGAAACATTCAGGAAAAGGCATATTTTCCTTTGGAAAGGGCTCTTAGTGTTTCCATCTGAAACATTCAGGAAGAAGGCATGATTTCCTTTGGAAGGTGCTCCTATAGTGTTTCCATCCGTAACGAAGGAGTGATGTTAAAAGAACAGGAATATTTCAGATTAATTCAAGTTTGTTTTCTGGTTGAAACACAGATTGCTTTTCATCGAATAAATGGCTACACCCCAATAACCTTTGAGCATTGCAGTACAGCCCTCTACAAACACGGTCGTATGGAAATGATTTATTCTGCAACGTCAGAGACAAAGAGTTGCGCTGAGGCATTCAACGGAAGAATTTCAGTTAGTCCTGCAAAGAAAGTCAGTCTAATTAATGCATGCTCTGATAAACATAGACAGCTTACAGCACAGGCGAAGGCTGGTATGTCTTAACAACCCGTTTTTTGTTTACTCCATGTGTTTTCAATGAACTAGAGTTCTATTTTCAAGAAGGAGCTAGGACTAGTCGAATTTACAAGCCTCATTCTTCAATAAATATCAAAGACATGTGGGTCAAAAGGTTTTGTTTAAAACAGTTAATTTTTTAAGGTTTGTTTTTAAAATTAAATCTTGGGATATTGAAAAACACTTATACTTATTTATTGTGCGGTTTTGACAGGTCAAGGTTGGGAATGCCATCTGTTTGCGTTGGAAGCATTAGCGTCCAAGTCTGGAAAGTCCGTCTCTTTGTTCCAGGACCCTGCCTTTGCAAACGCCGTCACGCTGTCAACAAGCACCATAGGGGTACCTGTTGGTTACAATGGTGTAGCGTTTCCTCCTGATTCACCTAATGGACTAGGGATCGCATACTCCATTATGGAAGATGGCGTTCAGTGGATCAGTACAAGCTATAAGACATCACAAAGTTTGTCAGACTTTTTAGAATGTCTCCAACAAGCATCTGACGAGATTCATGAAGTTTTTGAGAAAGCCATCAAATAATGTTTTGAAAGTCTCCCATATTGCGGTACGCAAATAGTAAACTGCTAATCATGAATGTTGCACAATCAGTTAAACAATCCGGAAGTACCAAGACATTACATTGATAGAAGCAAATATGTACCGTGCGTTTAGGTTATTAAACGTACCATGTAGTGAATTTTTATTTTGTTAGAATGGATTGCATACACCACGTCAAAAGGTGATTAAACCCAGCTTACTATTAACCAAGTGAACCAAGCTTGCGAATAATTTGTTTTTCTTCTTCTATCATTTCCCCTTCCTAGGCCGTGCACATTTTGGGAGTCTGGTATGCTCTGAGAGGTTCCTTTTTAAGATAGCAAGACTAAATAAAACACCTTCGTGCCAATCATTAACTTGTTACCGACATTTCTGAAGATTTGTAGGGTCCGAATACAGCAGGTCCGCGGGTTCAAGCCTCGGTAGGCCTACAGGCATACACTTGCCTTGTTCAGACACAGTACTAAAGTCGCCTAAATCATATGGTTCAACCTGATGGTTGACCTCTTTAAACCGAAGATAAACCGCACTGGTTAATGGATAGTTTTATTTTTTACGACCGCCCCCCTCTGCTCGAAAAGTTGAACCGGTTCGGGTCTAACTTAGTACGCTGTCTGAACATGGCCAATGATGGGTTAGGGTCAGGATGATTGGTCGTTGTCTCTACAGCCTCAACATTTAGACCAAGCATGCACCTCATTCCGGGCTAACGCATGCATATGAGAGTTTACTAATGGTTTCAACATTTTTTGATTCTTTTGGAAATTGGTGGAATGTTCTCTTCGTGTCACAACAACAAAACACTTGTTTCAAGCAACAAATTATTTCAATTACTGCAATAATTGTTGCAAGACATTTGGAGAGTGTTAATATTCCTACTGTATTAATTTAACAACGTTTACAATATGAACGACGAAAAAAATTGTATTTATGAAGTGCTTATAAGTAATCCATTCGAGCAAAACTTGGGAGACAATATTCCGTAATAATACAGTGTAATGCATATTTTAGGCAACGTAGCATTTACAAGCTAATATTACCATAATTTTGTGTGTGTAATTTGGGTCACAAATTGGTGGGTGTGGCAAGCAGTAGCAACAAGTGTAGTTGGTGCAAGGGGTCAATAGTGAAGCTAGTGCACTACCAGGCAAATAAGATTATAATGATATTACATCTTACACTTTTATAGTTTTTTGTATAGTTTTTTGATAGGTTTTTGTTTATATTTTTGTTATTTCGGTCTTACGACGTCATTTCGTTGTGTTGATCAAACTCACCTGTCGTCATAATAGTGGCTTCTTATATAGCGCTCATATCTGTCACTCAGTGACACTCAAGGCGCTTCCAAAGTCAGTATTTTCCTGCAAGGTATGTGGAGCTCTGAAGCACGAGACCTATTCATTTTACATAGCACCATGTAATGGTTTTACAAGGTGCTGTGGCGCAATATGCAGCCAATCAAACCAGGAACACCGGGGCGAACCCCTTCTCTTTTCGATAAGTGCACTGGGTTCTTTTACGTGCATTACACAACACACGGGACCAACGGCTTTACGTCCCATCCGAAGAATTGCTTAAGGACAGAAGTGTCACGACCGGGACTCGAACCCACATCATGCTAAACAGAAACACCAGAGCTTGAGTCCGGTGCTCTTATCCGCTCGGCCACGACACGTCATCATCCAAATAATTTATGTTGCGCACATTTTAGGCGACGTAGCATTTACACACTTATATTATCATCATGTTGTGTTATTTGATTCCCCCTAAAAGATTGGCTGGGCAGACAGTAGCCACAAGTGAAGTTGGTGCATGGGGTAAATACTAGCTGATAAGCTACTACCAGGCAAGATTAACATATGAGACTATATAATGATTGACATCCCACACTTATATAGTTTTTTAATGTGTAGTTTTGTGTAGTTTTTGTTTTATATTTTACGTTTATAATATTGTTATTTCGGTCTTACGACGATGCTCGAAAAGCACTGCAATGTACTCCTATTTTCCGAGACATGTGGAAAACAATCCCATACTTGGTTTTGATTTGATTGAACCCCCGGTTCCATCGCAGATGTCTGAACCACAGATGTCTAAAACATTTGGGAAGTTTTTCATCTATTTACTTACCATCTTCTTCGAGAACATCAAATACATACATATATGACCCCTGCACATCACCAGTACATGACGTTTGTCACGTCACAAAACAACTCATCCCTGGTTGGTTTAGGGATTCTTGTTGCATCGAGTAGACGATGAAATTGACTCATATCCATAAATGATACATATTGCTTTTCAGTGCGTGTCTGTATATCACGGGCAGACAGACACTTGTATAACATGCAGTTTCCCCAATTCCAAAACTCCGCATTAATGCCTTCTGTGTTATTTTATGGTTAGTGCGTGAACTTGTGTACTTTGATTCTGGAATTTGAGGCATGGTTGCAAATTTTATCTTTTGTTCCCACAATATTTTGTTTAATTTGACGCCCTAAAAAATGTTGGTTTTCGTGTCGTTGTTTTAAATATTCAATTTTTTTGTTCATATAATGTTGTCAAAAATTTACTAAATTTGTCAGCTTTGTCCTTCAGCTTAAGTTTACATTATATTGTGGTTGTTTGCTTTGTTTCTGGGTTTTGGGTTAAATTTTTTCAAATGGTTTTCATTTTGAACTTTTGGAGGTGTGTTTGCGATCAATTTATAAGTTTTGTTAATTAATAGTTACTATTATTTTTGATCTGTGGTTGTTGATATTATCTTTGTTAAAAGTTGGAATTGTTTCTTTGATTTGCGTTTTTGATGTTAGTTTTCTAAAAAATTGTAGTTATAGTTTCCTTTCCTTTTTGTGTCGCCCACAGTTTATGTGTATACGAAACGAGTCAAGTATTGCTGTAAGATCCCGACAGAATCAGGGACGTGTCCATTGTTCTGGCGAGCCAAAGTAGAGTATAAGCAAAGTCTTTAAATTATTTTGGAGATATCTCTAAACTATTGAGAGATATCTGTAAATCATTTTAAAAAATATCAAAATGTTTGGAGATATCGCTGAATATTTAAAAATATCATTAAATGTTTAGAGATATCTCTTAATCGTTTAAAGGACAATTTAATTTTATAAATAAGTGCGACGGAACATCATTTTTGTCAATTATTTAAAGTTATCTTTAAATTATTTGAGGAAATTCATTTAGAGAATGCTTCTTAATGTTTTAAAGATATCTTTAAATCATTTAGAGATATTTCTAAACGATTTAGATTCCCCGATTGCATAATTTTTTTTAAAAGACGTTGCTAATGCTAATAAATGCTACTTTGGCTGGCCATAATTATTTAGCAAGTCAATGACACCATTAAAGGTTACATATTCAAGACTACGGAGTTAGACTGAGTTAGACCCAGATGCCTTTGGCATGATACCGGTGATAATTAGCCAACCAAATAACTTTATTTGTTGTTCACTAGCCTATCTAAAATGATTCTTACCCTTTTAGTGGATATTCTTATTAACGAAAGAATTTCGCTCCCGGTTATAAAATAGCCGTTTTAGAAACCAGCTAGGTGTTCGGCTGCGGCTTGAGGAGACGGCTTGGGCGACATCCGCCTGTCTGAAATGTCCCGTACCAAAAGTGTAAATTTTCTAAATTATTGACTCAGCCAAAGTTGTAGCCAAAGCCCTAAGCCGTTGTTTCGAAAAGGGTTTTTAATAACTGCCATCTATCTGACAGTGTATTTATTTACCAAGTCATCTTTCTACACACCCTACTCTCTATAAAAACAAATCCCGGGTCACAATGGGAGACTTTAGAACGATAGGTGGCAGCAGACTTACCAGGTAAATTTCCACTGTTTACGTAGTTCTGAGCATGCGCACATTACCCAGAACAATGGATTTACCTGGTAAGTCAGCTGCCACCATAGCGTCCCAAAAGTCCCCCATTGAACCAGATTCCGGGTCCTGCGGGCTTAAACCATATTTGTCTCAGAATGACCCGGAACCTGTGTCAAAAAGACCCCAAAATACTTGGTCAAACTGACGCATAATCCGTGTTAAAATTTCATTTTTTTAAAACCAGATTCCGGGCCAACCTGACACAGAAATGGATCAGGACACTTGGGAACCGGATTCCGGCTCAATTCTGACCCAGTAAGTTTTTAGAGTGTAACCTCGTCTATTCGTTTTTGCAATGGTATTTTTAACACAACCAGCTTTCAAACACAATCAGTATTCAAACATAATCAGTATTCACAAACACACACACAAAACAAAAACATAACAAATTAACACAACAAAATATGTATAAAAAATTAAACATTAACATCTATTTAATCAGTTTCTAATCAACAAATATAAATGAATAGAAAAGAAGACCCTACGGATACATACAAACACAAATACACAAATAGGCTATTTACATACCCCAAGGTACTCCTTATCAAAAACAGTTATCGTTTGAAAATGGCCCTTTCTTCACATCATCCCTGAAATTCTTACTGTTAAGGGAAAATAAAATGTAACTTAATCTACGTAGAATGATTGTTATACCGGTATAGTTCCCCAAAATGGACAACCCACAATTATGAATGGCGTAACTGTGGACATTTTCATTTTGGGGGCAAGAGGTGAAACTAAACAAGTGGGAGGCTTGTTTTTTAGCTGCGTATTGAAAGATTGGCGACTACTTTTGTTTTGGGTCTAAAAAGAAAAGCAAGCATATCCACACACAGGGGGCCAAACAAGACTTACATCAGGTAGTTGGACCGAAATGATGTCCAGTTGACCAAAGAAAACTGGTCACTTTATGTCAAAACTCCCGCGCAGCTTTCTTTTTGATGTATCAAACCATTCATTTGTCTTGAGTAAAAAAAAGGAACATATTATTGTGTGTGCACCACACAATTCACAATTACTAGTGATTGAATCATGCGCCAAACCTCATTTGTAAACCCACAACTATTTCCACAAAGATTTGAAGGTCATTTCATCTGGGGATTGTTGAAATAGCTATGTGCGTAAAGCACTTGCCTCTCACAACTGTGGCCCTGGCTCGATTCCCGGCTAAGGCCAGCAGAGATGCGCGTTGGTTCTCTCCAATGCCGCACTGCTATTTCGCCCTCCTGACAAATCAAACTGTTTCGATCACTGGTTGTGCTCTGTGGTTATTATGGGTCGGTGTGGCTGGCTGCTAAAGGTGCACTTAACATGCCTGGGGCTCGAACACTGAGTGGCCACGTCCATTGCAAGTCAGATCCTTAGCTGCCAGTAAGGATGATTAACCCCCCAAATTATTATAATAACATTGTACACGGCTAGTTTTTACTTCCGAATTTGTTTTGGGTAAACTGTGCGCCGAAAATTGCCCTATTTTGTTCACTAGCGGAGAGCCTCTTTTTGTTTAAAATTTTGGATGGCATAGCTTACTCAACCTAAATGTTTTGAAAGCATAACAGACTTTTAAAAATGAGGTTGAGGGAATGTTTGTTGAGTATGTTTGAGGGACTACTTACGGTGGTGCACCTGGTGATTGCATTGTTGCCTTGCGTTATGCACTTAAGACAAGAATGACCGAATGAATCGTCTTCATTATTTACATAGTAGGGATGTTAACTGTTGTAACTGTGGCCCCTGTAGTGTTAGCCTTTTGTCAAGGCCATCGTGGCTTGGACAGCTTTGTAAACAGTGGAGCGACTGGAACGAGAGACCACGCGCGCGAGCCGAGTGGCGAAGCCACGAGTGCCTTTTCCAACTTGTTTGCGGTTTTTGTAATGAATCATTCATGAAGTATGAAACGTGTGTTATGCACTTCTGATTGGTTTGGACTTTTGCTACCGTTTCGGGTAGCAAAAGTCGAGATTATAAAGAAACACATAAGAAACCGCAAACAAGTTGGAAAAGGCCCTCGTGGCTTCGCCACTCGCGTGCCTGGTCTCCATTTCAGTCGCTTGGGATCGCGGCTCCAAGACACGAATGCCTTTACAAAAGGCTACTGTAGTGTTGGCTTCGGATGTGGTCGTCACCTTGGTCGTCGCCTTGGTCGTCGTGGTGGCTGCGGTCGTCACCTTGGTCGTCGTGATGGCTGCGGTCCTCGCCTGGGTCGTGATGTCTTTTTAGGGGTTGACACACATAATTATGGCTATTTCCGTACACGGGGTGGGGCAGCATTTCTTGGCGTCCAGGCAGTCGTAATCGCTTAAACTGATGCGGCAACTATTTGGACATGGCTTTACTCATACAGTGCTGTCAAACACAGGGTCGGCTTGCGCAGGACATAATAATGTCGTCCCTTTTCACCCCTGTATCGCAGAGAGTAATTTGTAAAAAGAGAATTAAAACCAGTTCAGACTGATGGAAAAAAGTGGCGTCCTTATGCTGCCGCCATCTTGGTCATACTCCCTGTATCCAGATACAGTAATGGATGCTAATATTCATTGTACAAAAAGGAACCAGAATGTTTTCTTTCCAGACTCAGTTTGGTTACATTGATTGAATTTGGAGAATTCAACATGGGGGGTCCAACAATCGCGTGAGAAACACAAGAAAAGAAATATTAACATCCATTATTCAACAAGGGATTACCTACACCGCCTGGGCTGACTGTTTTGCATTTCCGGGCGAAAAGAGTAAATCACCATAAAGGCAGAATAGTCGCCTGGACGAAATAGTAGTACGGATAATGGTGTTCTAAATACACTTCCGTAACATTCTCGTACGGTTACACACCTTTGTTCCGACACCCCTACGTTCCGATACCATGTTCCGACCCCTAATGTGTTTTCCTATAATCCTAATCCTAACCATTACCTTTACCTGAACCCTATATAAACCCTAACCCTAACCCCAACCCTAGCGTGCAAACCACGAGAGGGTTTCCGGAATTAAAGGGTTGTCTCGACAAAGGGGTGTCGGAATATTGAGTAGTCACCTTCTTCCAAGGGTAAGTGCCGAATCGTTGCGCTTACGGTGTTTACGATCTTTGCTAAAGAGTCAAGTTTTGAGATGCTTTATATTCAGAGGTTTCAGTGTAGAGTCAGCACTGCTCTGATTGGTTCTTCTGAAAGGAAAACTCTGGTTGGTGGGCTAGTTGGTAATCTGCCTCAATGAATTTCTACAATTCCTTGCAGCAACTGTGTGAATATACACACATTACCGGTGTTGTGAGAATTGAAATGAAACTTCCGTTTTTTAATTCAGAAACAGCCACTCAATTCCTCTGAATTTCGTTTTTCAAAACAGCTAAAATTCAAGGTAAATCTTACCTCCTTCAACTTCCCCGCCATCTCTACGCACGCGACTAAACCAAGTCTTCGTTGTTCTAAAAAGGATTAAACCCAAGAGAACACAAGCAACAAGAATCGTGCACCTATGCATCACCAACTCCAATGTCTCTATCCACGAAAAGAACTCCAACCAAGCACCCGTGTTTAAACCGCCTTCAAGGATTGAAGTCTGCTTTTGTGGTGAACAATTCAGTATGGAATTATCACCAACTCCGCTGCTATCCGGCCGGAGAGTGGAATAGATTCTCTGTCCATGGATTAAGGAATTCCTAGAAGTTTTTTGCGTAAGATACCGGGACTGACTGTGTAAACACACACAACCTAAGCCAGGACAGTTTTCCTGCAGGTTGGATTCCCATGTACTGAATTGGATGTAAATATTCAACTAACAAACATCGGTAAATGTTATCAGTGATTTATAGCGACAATGACCAGATGGGTAGATTAATCAATCGTTGGATTTACATGACAGCATGAGAATTAGTGGCATCCAGATTTTGTCTAAAGGTAAAATCATGATGACTATCTTTGGGGTCTACCGCCCTCATTACAATGGGGATCTTGAGCAAATTCAGCTCTATGCCGAGACTCTTGATCTTCTGCAGTCTTTAATTGACGATTGTGATGAGAGCCCTACAATGATTGTCGGCGATTTTAATGCCACTCTTCCTCGCCTACAAAATCTTGCGATAAACTGGTACAAAAAACGCCCTTTTAATGAACATAGTTTTATTATGTATGATTTTGTGTGCAATAATGATTTTAGTGTCTGTAATTTTGTATATAACCAAGATGTTGATTTTACGTACTTTAAAGGCTCCAGCAAAACATTATTGACCATGTTGTTGTTAATGAATTTTCACTTGCCAAGGTTAAGAGTTGTAAAATCACTGATGCGTTCCCTGAAAATACCAGCGATCATCTTCCTTTGATCACAAGTTTAGAATTGCAAGCTGAAAGCTCCGGTTTAATTAACGATCAGCAACCCAATAATACTGGCATGCATTTTTATCCAAAATGTCACTGGGACGATGAAGATTTTTGTTCGCAATTCACTTATAATATCAATAATGCTCTTGTTAACTTTGAGTGTTCTATTTTATCTTGCAGTTCAATGGAAGATGCCCAGGATGTTGTTGACAGTGTCTGCGGTAGGCTGACCTCCACCATTCACGATTCTGCCAAAAATTGCAAAACCAAACCTTTAAAAAATCATCACACTAAGAGAGTTCATTGGTGGAATAACAACTGTTCTAGTGCCAGAAACAAACAACGATTCTGGTATAGGATTTGGACGCAGTGTGACAGGCCGCGGTCTGGACACATCTTTCACATCTTTCATTGTTATAATATAAGCTGGCCAAAAAGGATTATAGGCGTATTTGCAGACAGAGTGTCACTAATGTTTCTCGTAGAAAATACAACCATCTCAACAAATTGTTTCATCAAAAAAATCCAAAGAAATTCTGGAAAGCCGTTGGTGACTGTAAAAAACCCAAAAGTGATCCTCATGACTCCGTTTCCATTGATAGTTTATCTACTTTTTTGGAATCCAAAAACCGATCTTACGAATTGCAGAATACTGCCTTTGACTCCAGCCATTTCTCAGCGGATTCTGTTCGAAGATTTATTCTAACTCTAAACAAAAAGTCTGCCCCTGGGCCAGACGGAATCACGGCCGATCATCTAAAACACACTTTAAACACCAAAATACCCGCTTTTTTGGCCAACATTTTAAATTTTTGTACTAGATTTGGCGTTATTCCGACCAGTTTTCATGAAGGTACTCTTGTACCTATTCTCAAGAAACCGAACGTTGATCCTTCTCAACCGAAGAATTATCGTCCAATTATTGTTTCTAATACCTTTTCCAAGATTTTTGAGATGGGTTTTTTTGAATCATGTGCAAATGTGAAGTTTGATCCTCTGCAGTTTGGTTTTGTTAACGGGAGGGGGACAGCAATGGCCGCAGCCACAGTCAACGACGTCATGAATTACTGTGTTAATAAAGGCTCTACTGTATTCTGTTGCTCTCTCGATGCAGAGGGGGCATTCGATGCAATCCCCCATGATGTCATTTTCGATAAGTTATGTGACAATATTGGTGACGATTGGTGGAGATGCTTTTTAACATGGTATACTAACTTGACAGTGAAAGTTAAATGGAACGGCAACATTGGCAGAAGGATTAAAATTTGTAAAGGCACCAGACAAGGAGGGTTATCTTCTCCTTTCATTTTTAATCTGTTTTATAGAGATCTCGTTTCTGGTCTCAGTGCCCTGGAATGTGGTATTGTTATTGCCCAATCCACCTTTAATGTTTTCTGCTATGCTGATGATCTGTTGCTTTCTAGTCTGACTGTCACTGGTCTCCAAAAGCTTATTGATTATGCTAATGACTATATTACATCACATGGTCTGCGTTTCAACCCAAGTAAAACGAGTTGTACTATCTTTGGTAAGAACACTTTATCATCGGACCCCTCTTGGGTTCTGAATGAAAGTAAACTCAATATCACCGACTCCATTACCTATTTAGGTGTTGTTATGTCAAATGATCTGAAACCTAATTTGCATTATGAGGAAAGAATTCGTAAATGTCAAAGGGCTTTTTATTCATTGCAATGTATTGTCATGTGTAGGAACGGAAGTTCAACCTGTGTTAAAATTCATGTTTGGAACACAGCTTTGACTCCTGTTCTTATATATGGATGTCAGTGTGTTAATTTCAATGCCACATCTTTCCAAAATCTTGAAAAAACACAGGGTAAGCTTGTTAAATCCGCCATGGGTCTTCATAAGTACTGTAAAACTACGCCTCTCTTACATGGTTTGAATTTATGTAAGATCAATGATATTTTGTCCACATTCCAACTTAATCTTGTTTGTCAGATTTTTAAAAGCACTTCCAAGGCTAGGTCTTTTTATGCTCACCTTCTAAATTGCGAGGCTGGCGATGATTTTGTTTATTGTAAGAATACTTTAATTAATAGAGTTAAAAACAGTTTTAGCTTGCACAAGGATTTTTGGCTGCTTAATTGCATTATTAGTCCTTCCTTTAGACGGAAATTTAACTCTGACTTTAAGTACGTAAACTGTGTCAGCCATGGTATTTGTGATAGTGTCAAAACTGTTTTGTTTCGTAACCAGTTTCTTGAATGTGATGATCTTGACGCCCTTGGTCAGCTGCTCAGATCGTTCTGACAATCCTTTTGTTTTATACTTTGTCAAGATGGTCTGGGGGTCGTCCATGAGTGTCGGGGTTATCCTGTATCTTTAATTGCGTGTTTATGTACCTTATATTGTTTATTTGATGTACTTTTATCCTCTTTTTTTCTTCTCCATTTTTGGAGGTTTTGTGGAAAAAAAAAAATAAATAACTATAGCAAATCGATTAGTTTTGTGAAGCAGTTTTTTGTTTTTTGTTATACAACTGGTAGAGTTTATTTCCCGTGAAAAGGCATACATGAACAACACGAACAGAGTTATTGATTATATCTCTCTCGTTTTTAATTGTTTTTGAATACAAACACCTGTTTACCGGAACTGATGTGCATGCGTAAATTAAAAAGTTTTGACAGCGTGCACGGGGCACAAAGCCATACTGGTATTGTTGACCCGAAGATGCAGATGTGAAACAAATCTGGATGGAGCCAATAAATAATTGTTTTGCTCAAGGTTATGTGTTAATAAAACTCTGAATTATTGATTTTCATAAATAAAATGGAAAAACTAGAGATAACAAAAACAAGGTGTTCGTGGGTGATGTCTTTAAATTATGATGGAACGAATTGGTGACAACATTTTACCTTATCAGTCCAATGTCTGGTTTATGAGCAATTAATTTATCAAATAATAAACATCAACTTCCAGTTTGAACCGGAATTTAATGTCAAATTGGGTCACATTTTGTGTAGCGTTTGTTGAGATTTAATAGATCTTTCTAATGACGTAAAGATTGTAAAAATCTATAGTGTGGTTCAGAAGTTATGATTTTTTCAAATATTACTTTTCAACTTCCGGTACGAACCGGAAAAAGGGTCAGATGAGGTCACACTTTGTAGCGTTGGTGAATTCTTCAGAGTCCTTTGTGATGACGTACAGATGATAACAATCCAGTATGAGGTTCAGAAGTTATGATTTTTGTAACATTAAATTTCAACTTCCGACTTGAACCGGAAGTCAATGAGGTCACAATTTATAGAGTTGGTTAAGTTTTAAAAGCCTTACCTCAAATTTCATATTCCTGTTTGAACCGGAAGTCAAGGTCAAATGGGATCTCATTCTGTGTACCGTTTCTTAAAATCTTCTAAAATGAACCATTTTCTTCTGTTAATTGTTTATCTCAAAATATCAATATTTGAAGTTGGGGGTACCTGGGGGAACTGGCATCAATTGTGGGGGCACGTGCCCCGTTTTTCCTCCCTTTTTAGCCTATAATTGTTTTCAGGGTGATTTTTCCCACCTTAAACATTACCGACCAATGATATGCACACCTTAATGTTTTTACTTGTGATCCAGATAATAACTTTTTCAAGGCAGTTTCAATTCACTGAGTCAACATTAATAGCATTGTAGGAAGATGGTTTGATTACTTTGATTCTTTAGGATTTATCTGTAACACATTTCTAAAAAATTACTCCGGTGTTTTAAAAGGGAAATTTTCTTCAGAAAACAGCAGACATTTTTTGTATTTTTTATTTTAGGAAATATCGACTCAATTAGTATTCGGTAAAATTACATGGTTTCGCAAACGGGCTCAATCAGGAAAAACTCTGTAGTCCCTACGTGAAGCAGATTTAATTAACAACGTGATTGTAAATATTGTAAACATTCCACTTTGAATTTATGTCCAGAAAGCAGCAGTATTATACCTCCATTTTTAAAAGGCACATTGAACAAGAAAAGACAAAGAAGCAGAACAAGGGATAAACACACCTGAAGGTCATGCAGTGATGGCCTGACCCGAATTATAATTTTAATTCTACCACGAACAACCACACAGTGGTTTTTTGTATAACTTTGTTTAAAACTTTTCTTACCCCCCCCCTTTTTTTGTATCACTTGAGTGCACCACACTAAAAAGAGACTAAAACTGTAAACCCACAACTTTTTATGCAAATCAAAGATATGAAAAAGAAAGCATTTTGTTTTTAAAGAGGCTGAGATGCTTTTGAATTTGTTTTTAGTATTTTTTGAATATTTTATCATTCAGCATTTGTTGCTATGGAGAGCTTATTTAGTGTGGTGCACCAACATAGTTGCTCTTAAAATCAACACCCAACTCTTCAAATTTACAAGTTACATGTTGAGGTGGTATGAAAACGCGATTGTAAAAAGCATGGGTAAGATTTTTAAAACGTTCGATATACCGGTAGGCCTATCACACCGTTGCTTTTAAGATATGCGAACATGCACAATTAATTGTCTAGATAACATGGTATATGATTGACATGGATTTTTGAAACGTTCGTAATACTATGTTGAGTTATATCGCCGTACTATTGCGTTATATCGCCGTACTATTGCGTTATATCGCCGTACTATTGCGTTATAACGCCGTACTATTGCGTTATATCGCCGTACTATTGCGTTATATCGCCGTACTATTGCGTTATAACGCCGTACTATTGCGTTATAACGCCGTACTATTGCGTTATAACGCCGTTCTATTGCGTTATAACGCCATAACGCCGTACTATTGCGTTATATCGCCGTACTATTGCGTTATATCGCCGTACTATTGCGTTATATCGCCGTACTATTGCGTTATATCGCCGTACTTTATTGTGTTATATCGCCGTACTACTGTGTTATATAAAATCAAAATCAAAATCTTAAACAAAACAAATTTAGAAAAAGTAGCTAAGACAGCAACGATTAAGTGTAGTCAACAAGACTAGAATAAGCAAAACATGTCAAACGAATAATTAAATTGGGTAATAAAGTAACTAAACAAGGTCAAAATCACCCAAGAACAAATTTTAGGGGCCCTCGGACGGCGTAACGTTTTTCTCTTGCGCCTCACTATGGAATTGCGATCAGTCGATTCATTTACAGATTATCGATCAAAATATTTTGATTCAAAAATTGATTAAATTAGAAGTCCGGCCATGTATTATATCATAATGGGTTAGTTCCCTTGAATGTTGTAAACAGCGGATGAAGTAAGTGGAACAATTTTCCTCCTGTGAGGAAATTCACACTGGGGTCCAAAAGGAACAAAATGAGGCCCAGTATTGTTTCTTATTATGATCATTGATGCTTGTGAGACGACAATATCCCTTACTGTAAAGTCGCAATTCTGTTTAATTTCAGTCCTTAGTCACTTAAAAAACTGGACTCCCCTTAATAATAAGAAATAAAATGCAACCAAATGTTGCAGCATGTCAGTGGTTTTTTTTGCCAGAAACATTTAACAACCCAAAATTAATGACACGCAATTACAAAATGTGTAGTTTGTTCAAAAGCGTTGGGTGTGACTATTTGAGACAGTTTAAAGGTGGATGCACATGTCAATAAGATAATCAACAAAATAACATAAAGTTATATGTTGTGTTGTTTGAAAGACTTGTTTTTTATAAAGGGATATGTTATTCCGGTTTTACTGTTGTATAATGGAAATCTCAAAAAGAGCGTTTGAACAGATCGGAAGGTGTTCAAGAGAGGGTGTGTCGTATAATCTTTGAAACAGCTACTCTAATTATAAAGATGCGTTAATCTTGAAACTCTGAAAATCGAAGAGGCAACTGTAAAGACTTTGCTTTTGCCGTTGAATTCCATCACACGATATTGGCTATACCTCTCCAAAGAAGCCGTCCATTTATTTTTTAGACACGTCCCCCAAAATGAACCACTCAAATGTCTTATTATAACTAGACGTAACAATTAACAAATGGCAATCCCACAAATTGTCAGTCTTTTAAATGCCTTTTGAAATTGCAGTTATTTTTTGTGTAATGTTTGTGTGGTGTAAATTGTATTGTACAGGCCTTCGTGTTTTTTCAATTATAATTGTTGACAATAAATGCCTCCACATTAGGCTATTGTTTCTCTTTTTGATGTTCAATTTTGTTTGATGCCTTTTGAAACAAATTTAAAGTTAACATGGGTACATGCTTTTAATAAACCATCTTTGAATTGAATTGAAATAAATCAATTATCGCAAAAAATACGGCGATAAAACGCAATAGTACGGCGATATAACGCAATAGTACGGCGATATAACGCAATAGTACGGCGATATAACGCAATAGTACGGCGATATAACGCAATAATACAGCGATATAACGCAATAGTACGGCGATATAACGCCGTAAAAAACATGGGGGTTCTCTAGGAATAGACTGTGCAAGTCTCGCGCGTATCCGAACGAGAAAACACGTCAAACGAAGAACATTTTTATTTCTGAAATTAAATCTTTGTTTTAAATTATATCTCATGACAAAATCTGAACAAAAATTAATCATTACAATTTTATGAAAAGGTTTAGCTTTTGAAACAAAAATCACCATAGTGTGTATATTATTATTGAAAACAAATTAAAACTCTGGGACAAGGATGCCTATTTGATGTTAACTTTTTAGAAACCCTTTAGGCGGATTCGTGAAGGTCAAACGGGTCTTAAATGGACCCGTATCGCAGTTTAAAGAGGATGCTGACGCCTCAACAACCATAGACTGCAATGAAAAGGGTTTGCTTTGCAATTACAGCATCTACAGCGTTTACGTAAGTTTTATGATCGGAGGCGAGCACAAAATTCTTAATTTTTTGCAATAACCGGAAGCTAAGGTCAAGTTTAATTCTTGGGTTTTCTTCGTTATATTGTTGAATTGGTTTTACTTTCATATTTTGTTATCACTTAGTATTACATTCCAACAACATGTATACTTTTCTAGGTCATAACCTACGTTAAACTAAAATAATTGACGAAACAAAATCTCGCCCACGTAAAACTCCATATGGTTGGGACCACTATGGTCCCGGAAGTTCGAATGCGCGCGAGACTTGCACAGCCTATTGGCGAGTATGAGCCACCGTAGTAAACTTCGGTGAGAAAACTCCCTTGCATTTTGCCGCCATCGCTGAGCGCAAAGGTCAAACAATAATAATTGAAACGCCGTGCACGCGTGTACGCACGCGTGTACACACGCGTGTACGCACGCGTGTACGCACTGCGCACGTCTCTCAGTCAACGATAGCTCTTCATCGACCTCAACGAGGGCGCTGTTTTGGCTCAGGGACGTCATGATAATGGACAGGTCTATTGAAACAAGAAGAGCGCATAACAAGAAGAAAAAACAAAAAACAAATCAGAAAAACAAGTGTGGGGGGGGGGGGGGCGGGTAGCTTTATCCAACAAACCCTTAACCCTAAAAACCTCTACCCCCTCCCGCCTTTATTACCCACCTAAAACAGCAGACATCATTGGACCAATCACATTAGAAAATAAGAATATATTTATACCAACCAGTGTTCCATGCAGTCCTTGGTTCCTATCCACCCCTCTGCAGTACCCTAATTCTGTCTCCTATACAAGTTTCTGACTGTCGTTAAAAATATTAATAGAGTGGGGTAAAAAACAGAGTTTGAATAGGTATCCTGGAATGGTTTTGCACTTTCGACTTTTCAGCCGCCTGCCACACCTCATTTCCTCATGAAAATTCATGTTTGTTGATGAATAAAATTGACTTAGCCTTAAAACAGACGGAGAATAACATCACTACGCAGTGTTTGGGAAAAGCTGTTGGAATAGCTGTAATTTCAGCATAGCGACATCAGGCAGGATAAAAGCCTGGAAAGAACGGTTACATAAGCATTTATGCAAATTACAGGAACAATCCCTGTAGTTGTATACGGCAACGTCCTGCATAACTGCTGATGGGGTTTGTATGTTGTATGTAAATCACGAGTTGTGCGCGTAGAGCCTCGACTTCACGCTTCATTTGTATTGTATTTACGCATCTGTTTGGATGAAAGCGTCATTACATTACCGTGACAATACAGAGTTATGTCAAGCTTTTCTATTCACTGCTGTCCCCAATTCGAGGCTCTACACGCAAATGGATGACCGTTCAAGGGGCGAATGCATGATTGAACACCTTATGGCCATCAATCAGTACTTGACCAACACGGACTGGATGCAGAGTACTTCTCAGCTGTAGGATGGGATTTGGACGCCGCTCTTTTGATGAACTGAACCGGTAAAATTTGTCATAAAGAGGAACCTTCTGCAATTCAGCTTTCATGGGTCAGAAGGAAATGTATGAAGTATATTAGCATTTGAAGCTGCAGAAATTGAAAACAAAATTCACTGTTCGAGCCCTTCTTTAGTATAGGCCTATGTGGACAACTTAGATGTTGAGCACGCGAGCGGCTGGGGAGATAACTCTGGTGAGTTACCGTATATTACAGTGAAAGCTTCATGACTGAAATACCAGGCTAGCATGTCAAGAACAGCTCACATATTCCAGCCACAATTCTTTACTTGCTGGGGAAATGTTGGAGAAAATGACCGATAAATTGCCTCGCTTATTACACCTCTAAACTGGAACTGTGGCGTTGGTGATAGGGGTTGTTTTTCTCCGAGCAAAGGTTTTTCAACGGCGAAGCAGAAATGGACAACTAAAAAAAGAGACGGGTAAAAACTGATAAGATAAAAAGAAAGAAAGTATAACAAGAGCTCAAGAGTCTGTCACTCGGAAAAGCATAACGTTTCACATGAAAACGTGTACCTGAACCAATTGCATGTAGAAAAGTATAACTAGACATCAAGGATGTCTTGGTGACGACAATATTGAGGGAACGAAATAATTTAGCTAGTACGGTGTCTTTGATATGCCAATTCAATTTCTGGGATATTAAAACAATTATTTTAGTGTTTCTTATCCGAATTCGCTTACAACTACAACAAGTTGTATTTCACTGACTCCCATAATTGAGTGAACCAAATAATACAAAGCCCAGCAGCATATTTATTTTGACAGAGCCCTTTTCTTACCAAGAATGCATTTTATCTTTATCTCTATAATGACAACTTTGGAACTCCGTTTTCAATGTTTCCCTTTTCACTTTGCTTGAAACTAATGACATTTTAATTTAATTTAGAAGTTAATTCAATCAAAACTGTAGTTCGGAGGAAGAAAACATTATTTTGAGGTATAACAATTTTGTTTTGAGGGAATGTAATAATTTTGATGCTTTTGTTTACATTTTCAAATTTCTTTACCTGTTCTTTTAGGGGCTCCGAAGACGAAAACCTTCTGTTGACTACCTGGTGTGAACCTTGACGATAAAACCAACGACTTGTGAAGCGTTGAGGTAGGCGATACCAGCTGGTGAACAGCTCCCATCTAGTTTAGTGAGAGACTGACTGCAGACTACAGAGAGACTGTGACCAGACGGAGTCATGCAGTTGAAGATCTATGGATTGTGTGGTTTCTGGTTGTCTGGATCTGGATGCACATTGGAGGTCACCAAAGGACCAAGGTAGGGACAAATTGCGTATCCGACCGGCCACTTTTGAAAACCCTTAAAGACTACACGCAGTTTGGCTAGCGTGTATGGTCAAATTTCTCAAACATCCTCTTCTCCTGTCCCACTCCATCAGCGCCGTAACTACGGCAAATTTTAGGGGGCACAAGGGATGCGCTAGTTTGTTTTTTATAAATCTGAAAACTCCAGATTCCAAGTGTGTGGGGGGGGGGGGGGGGGCACAAACCATCATTACCTGTGCCCCTTAAAAAAATCCCAAACAACTGGTAACGAATACAATGATTATTGACCTTTTTCAACATTCAAATAAGTTGCGAATGGTACTAAAAACAAAGGAGGTCGGATAACCCAAGTTTGTCTATATGGAGACAAGAGAAAGTGAGAAGACTGCGAAAGGTAGACGAAGATCTAACCCGTTCTCTTGCAGAGTCCCACCCCTTTTGTATCCCCACTCCCACGACAAGATGTTCTACACAGTACTTGTAGATGTTGTCCCTGACATGTATAGTTTCAATGTGATGTCTTACTGTCTCAGGATTTTTCTTGATTTGCATATTGGTCGAAGCCAATGATGCTTTTTAATTAGAAGACTAGTCCATCGGGAAATTTCCGTCGAGGTTGTAACTTCAAGTCGCCAGTTGTCATGTTCGGATTAATTGTCATTATTATTTAATTCTAGCGTATTATTTATAAAGGATTAATGCCAAATACCACTTCAACTTGGGTTTAGTAATCCCTCTGATTACATTAAATTTTTGGAGTAAATTAGCAAAAATAAAGTATGGTCGGATTCCTTAAATTCTCTTAAAACAAAATTTCTACCGAGTGCGCTATGTACTCAATGCACAAAAACCCAACACCCTTGTGTTCTGCAGTTATCTCACATAACTTGCATTCTAAATATTTCTTTCAAATCTGCATTAAGCCACTAAACTGCATTCATTTGATGATCAATGTGTGATTTAAGAGTATTAAATAACTAATTTAGACATGCTAAATTAGTATTTAATCCTGATATCAGCATTACATCAAATTCTGAATGTAGACAACTTTAAATGACACACCAAATCCCTTACATTTTAATTAATTAAAAAGACAACAGAAAACAACATTTCGCTCATTTTGGCAGAGTAAAAAAAAAAAAAAAATTATAAATATTAACAATGTAGTAGCAAACATGTGAAATGTAGATTTGCAAACTGCAAATCTATTTCAGTTGGGAAGAGTTTCCCCAAACCACAACTCCACTTGGTAGCGCTGTTACAAACAACATGAGTGGAGAAAAAGATAACAAAAAGGAGGCAACAAGAGTTGATAAGAGGAAAGAAGGGTGAAAAGGGAGAAACAGTAAAGATGTGTCTTCTTCTTGAGGAAACAGAGTGAGCAGCCATGGAAAAGATGACACCAGCAAGGCCTAGGTTTGTATGAATGGTAAGATAGTCTTGGCCTAGAGTAATATAAATAGTGTTGGCCTAGATACAAGACTAACTCTCCACCCCTCCAACAGGTTCACAGGCAACAGGTAAGGTTCAAGTCTGAACTTGAGCAGACGACGACGAGATTTCCTTTGATGTCCTTGATGCATGATCCTAAGTCAGCAGATTTCAAGGACAAAATAAGGTAAAAGTATCTAGGTAAGTTTGAAAAGAAGTTAACCTTTCTCTCCTCAGCTTCTAACGTTTCCCTTTGCAGGCTTAACCTATTTTTGTTTTCCACAGTCTATAAATCCATTGTTTCAAAGCAGATACTGTGGCAGGCAGTGCCCTGTTAGCAACTTTTGCCGACACCTTAGATGACAACAGTTTGGTAAAGTATCATGGTGAACTCATGGTAAACCTCACTTTGGCTTGAAATTACGCCAAAAATGCTAACTCTGTTGTCAATGTTGTTCTTCCCGTTATGCAGGTTATGTTTTCTTCTGAACATGATGAACATAGTCTAACCACTGACATCTTCAGTCAAGGTGATCTACCAGCAAGTTCATGGCAGTGAAGGCAGAACATGAGCAGACGAACAATTCTCTCTTTGACGTTTCTGATGCGTGACCCAAGGTCAGCAAGGTCTATGGTGTCGGGTATTTGCGGCAAATGTTAACTGGTTATCAACAGGTAACGTATGTGGGTAAGTTTGAAAGGAAAATAACCATTCTCTCCACAGCCTCTAACCTTCCCTCCGCAGCTCCTAACATTCACTCCACAGGCTTTAAACCTTTCTTTGTTTTCCACAGTCTATCAACCCATTTTCCTAAAGCGAATATTGTGGAAGGTGATTGTGCATTGCTGACAACCCTGGCACTTAGTATATCATGACAGTTTGGTATGGTACAAGGTAATCTTATGGTAACAGCGTGACTTAGTGTTATCACTGAACGCTAACCTTTCCAGCTAATTTTCTGAAAAAGCATAAAAAAATTACAGTAATTTCTGAAAATCTCAAAAGTATCCCCGAACTGTTTGGTTTTAACATGGGGGGTAGTCTACCTTAATGGCAATAACCAGCAGAAAAAAAAGTTGTATTATTCGCAATTCCACAACATGAAGACTTTATATACAATCAACCAACCAACGCACAAGCAAACATCTCAATATACAATTAAAAGTATTGTTTGTGTTTCTACAATTAAGAGCAATTCTTGAAACAATCAATATTCAGCTCATCTTGCAATTATCGAATGCAAATTAACTAAAATTTAGTTAATTAGTCGGGTGCTTGTTTTGTTTTTCTCTGTTCAGCAGTCTTGCGCAGTGATTTCTAGAGCAGGAGTTGTTGCAATGTGCATCGGTGAAGTTCATTCCGAGTTTTAGTAAAGAGATAAAAGAGTTCCCAAGGCAATCACTTTTGAAGGTTTGAAATCGGAACATTTTGAAAGAATACACTAATTTTTATTTTTTTGTTCATTTAACAAATACAACCAAACAATGTGTGGAACCTTCTCCGAGTTTATGTTTTGATAGAAGAAAAAGAAGAAAACAAAGAAAAAAATTGCTTTCGTGATTAAAAGTCAGTAATTTTCACCCTCAGTTCGAGACACTGAGATGTTGTGGCTAACCAGCGCTTTTTGGACTGTGCAACCATATGAAGACTGAGTCAAATCTAGCCAGATGATTCTCCACAAGGTCAACTATTCAAGTTATCTTGGCTGAACCATGATGGCGCCCTACTGACTGTATGATGACACTCGAGGAGAGCCTGGACCGTGTTTGGGCCTTTTCCAAACCTCGGTTTGGGTTCCGGCTGTGGCTTCAGGCTTCGTTTGATGCTCGAACCACCAGGCAAAGTGCTCAAGATTTTTTTTTTTTTTGAAGAGCCCATTGCAATCCAGAGCCAGAGCCCAAGACGGGGTTAAAAAGGGCCTTTAGTTAAATTTCAACCCCATAGGCCTATATAGCTCAAAGTAGTTTAATTAGTTCGCTGATTCCATCAAAATCCAACGCCATAATTGCAACTCAGCATTCACATCACGGACTGCACACAATTCGACACATGGTTTATGATGCCAAGAGTTGCTAATCTATTATGCAAAATCAAATTCATCACAGTCAATATTGCAGTACCCTTTGGATTTTGACGGATTCGGTGTAGTTAAGAATACAACTTTAAAGATGATTCAGCTTTTCTAAATTTTTAAATCGGTGAAAAAATTTGAAAGCACAAAATAGACAGAATGCATGTTTTACATGTCTGCTTCAGTAGAACCGCAATGCTAACCTTCACCACAGTCACATCAACATAATATTAACACAAATCTGAACTCATAAATCCTAACCCCAATAACTTCACTCACAATGTTTATGGACCTTATGCATTGATGTCATCTTAGAGGTCAAACGGTGATGAAACAACGGATAACGCACCCATGTTCGGACGCGGTAGAGACTCGGCCAATGAGCTATCATCTTTTAGCTGAGGGCGCCGCGCCCTTCTGAAATGACGTCGTGTGCATAAGGTCTATTAATAACTAATCTTAGCACATCCACAATTCAACCCGCGCAGTGTGCAATAAAATCAATGACGGATCTTTTTTGAACATGCATTTTGTCTATACCATAACCTTCAAAACAACTTGTGCCAAAAGCATTTCTTGAATTATTGCCACATGGCAGAAATGTTTACATTGTGCGCGTTTTCCTTAGACCTACTAGTTTTGAAATGTGGCGTTAAAAAAATGTATTTTAATAAGCGAATTTAGTTTAAACTGATGAAAATCAGGTGAATGTAAATTAATGTATACATTGTGTACAATGTACTGACCCAAAGCTCAGAAATCACAAATGACCAATGTCACCAGTCTGCCATTTTGGGATTCAAATAGGCCTAACATGTCAACATTGGTGAGCGTGTAAATGTATTCGTCGCCTAAAATGCCCACTATACAGAATCCACATGGGGAAACTGACTCCCAAAATGATACGACCAAGATTATTTTGGCGATGACGTCAGGTGAATAAGATCAAGTTATCTATCATTTTGCTTTGCACTACTTATAAAGACAAAATAAATGTAGTTTTTTATCCTGGTAATGCCATCTTTGCGGGGTGCCCTGTGTACATAATGGTGACAAAATCTCGAAGCCACTTTATAGGACTTGGAAATTGAAGAAAAACAAGATGGCAGTGTCAAGATTACACTATAGTACTGCATCTCGAAGTATAGCAGGAAATAGTTCCTGAAGAATGCATGGAATAAACAGTGAATTCTATATACGAAAATTTTTAACATTGAGGTCAACAAAGGAAATAGAGTGAAAGTTGTTTTATTGGTTAGTTCTAGCAAGATCTTCATAGATAACTTATACTTTCTTTTGAAGATTAATTTGATAAATAGAGGAGAGCACTGAATGTTGTTCTGCAAAGGTTAGCAGAGTAAAAGCTCTGTTTTTCCTGTACGTCGGGTTCTCCGATGAGGTTATAAGGCAGTTAGCCCATCATTTATTTAAGTAGTTTAAATACTATTATTAGCAACTCTAAAGCACTTTGACAACTGTACAATAATTCAACGGTAATAAATTTGTACGGCTTTGCTATCACCGTAGCACAGTACGGGTGTATTTGGTCATTAAACTTTGACAGTAAAGATAAGACGAAATGCTTACTTAAGTGAACTTATTTTTATTGATGTTTTTATTATTTCATTTTAAAGAAAAAACAGAAGAACAGTGAAGCATAATAAAACCCAAAACCGCCTGCATTGAGGCAGTTGGCTAATTTGTTTTATTTAGGTTTTCAATTGAAAGTTGATACCGCCGAATAATGAATGATCTATTTGCATTAATTTTATGTTTGGGGGGGGGGGTATAACAAAATACAGCTCTTTTGTCATGCCCTTTTAAGAACCTGTAGTCTATGAACATTTTAAGAATATAGGTTTATGATTATCGCAACTAGGTGCATATTTAAACACAATGTACAAAGTGAATGCAGACTTTCACTTTCTTAACTTAACTTAAAGCCCATTGAAAAAAAAAGCAGTCTAAAATAAATACAAAGAAATATTTCCATCTGAAAAACAGTGAGAAATCATCTTTGCTGATTTTGATTTCTGCAATCAAAATCGGCATTCATTCACAAAGTTGCGATAATTGTAACCCTCGATCCTCCAAATGTTAACCCTAACCCTAACCCTTTTGTCAAACATTTTATGTAGTTTTATAAATATAGGTTTTCTCGGTCAATTTCGGCAAATGAGCAGCCAATTTAACCACCACGCTATTCTATTTCGTGCGAAATCGAATGCTACTGAAAAGGGTCATTCGATTTCGTTGTATGACTAGTCAAATGTGCTGTTGCGTCATTCAATTAAACAAAATAATCATTCAATTTAACAATTCAACAAAGCATCATTCAAATTCGCATAAGCTTTATGAGGCGTGTGTTTAGTCATTCAAATTCATTTTTGAACAGTCATTTCTGTAATTTGTGCAGTCTAAAAAACGCTCTGTTAAACTTTTGTTTCCTTTCGAATGTTAAAGGTATGAAAACGGTTTACTTATTGGCACTTGAGTAACTTTGCCGATGTACTTCGAAGACGAGCTTTCGCTACAGTTTTACACTCATTTTTCTAGAAATGGCAGCTCGGGGTCGTTACGCTAGAGTGTCACAGGTAGATCGAAAAGGGTTGATTGATGCATTCGAGCAAGACTACCTTGAGCTTGCCAACAGATTGATGGTTGAGGAAGAAACAACATAAACAATGAGAAACCAGGAAAAACATAAAAAACACCCCATTCAAACACAATACAAAATTAGGTCTTGTTCAGTTAACCAAAAAAGATCCCCCCCCAAAAAAAAAAAAATCAAGAAAAGAATAAAGAAGGAAACAAAGGAGGAGAGAAAAAAATCTAATGGGTCCCATGAAAAATATCCTGGAAACATAAATAAAGAAAAACAAGGTTTGCCTGAATAAAAGTGAAGTTGCGTAGTACAGTTTATTCGCATTTCTTTATCGTACTTAACTGAATTCTCGTTTTTTTTTCAATTCAATTCAATGTGACGTTTATTCCATACTCTTTTTGGAAAATAAATCAATATGAGAATATCAGTACATAGAAATGTAACAAAATTAAAAGCGCATATAACTAAGTATACAAAATTGATAAAGTGTTAAAGCAAAAAATAAATAAATATCTAGGAATGAACTATGTACAAGAGAGGAGTGAGAGCATGAGGCTGTTAGAGTAAGCCGAGGCTTGTAGAAAACAGCCTATATACAGACAAAAAAACAAACATCTAATCACGAAACAAGGACAAGACAGACAATACGAATAATGACATTACAAAATGTTGACGACAAGATACAAATAATTAAAGTACTAGGCTAACTGAAGACGACAAAAGTAAATAGATAAGTAGTGAAGGAGAGAAAAGCTATGTTACATAGTGAGAGAGAAGAACTCTTTTATACGAGAGCTTAAATCGACCCACTGACGGCATTGTTCTTAAATCATTGGAGATAGCGTTCCATAAACGTGGGCCATTGAATCGAAGGGTGTTGCTAGAGTACACGGTGCGGGTGAATGGAAGAAACAGGTTATTACGGGATCTGGTTGAGTAATCATGAATTTCATGAACCGAAGTGAAGTATGTAGAAAATGTACGAGGAAGGAGATTATTAGTATATTTGTACATAAAAATGCCAGTTTGAAGTTTATTGATGTCAGTAAGAATAAGGGTGCATAGACGCGCGAAAAGAGGTGCAGAGTGGTCCCGAGGATGAGAGAAAGTGCAAATGCGAATGGCCCTTTTTTGAATGACAAACAAGGCGTTCAATTTGCTATTGCTGGTATGCGCCCAGACGATATTACAATAGTTTAAATACGGTAAAATAAGAGAGTTATAAAGTAAGAGCATTGAGGTAGCTGGAAGAAAGAAACGAAGTTTAGAAAGAACGCCTGTGTTTCGGGAAATGGTTTTAGATATAGAAGAAATGTGTTCTGTCCAAGAGAGGCTTTGATCAATGATAACACCCAGAAATTTGGCAGAAGAGACCCTGTTGATAGGAGTATTATCAATAACAAGTTGAGGCAAGAATATGTCTTGTGGACGAGCAGACTTGGTAAAGAAAATAAAGTTAGTTTTATTATGATTTAAAGAAAGTTTGTTTGCTTTAAACCACGAAGAAATTAAGCAAAGTTCTGAGTTGAGAGTGTCTATCAAGGAAGTAACGTCCGGGCTAGAGTAAAAGATGGTTGTGTCGTCGGCGAAAAGGGTGAAGTTAAGAAGCGAAGAAGAATTGTGAAGATCATTGATGTATAGCAAAAAAAGCAGTGGCCCAAGGATAGAGCCTTGGGGGACACCATGCTGGATGTTCCGACGATTAGAGTCACAGTTCATAACTGTAGTGTATTGGTACCTGTTAGAAAGGTAATGTGAAAACCATTGGAGCGGAAGACCCCTGATACCATAGTGGCTTAGTTTGGAAAGAAGAATAGAATGATTGAGGGTGTCGAAAGCTTTAGAAAGATCAATGAAAACACCAATAGCAAAATTAGCGAAATTGATTGTCTCTTTACGAAATTGAAAACAATTAGTCAGTAAAAAACTCCAGTCGAACCAGCTTTGCTAAATTGAATGACGATATGCTAAATTGAACACAGTGCTAAACGAATTTGAATGCCTCAAAACGAAATTGAATGCCCGAATTCTGAATTTGAAACGCAGTAAAAACTGGAGAGGCAAAATTCGAACGCACGAAAATGAAATCGGCTGCTCATTTTCCGAATTTGACCGAGAAAACCTATATATAATTATATTTATGATAATAACACTATTGAGCGCCGGTATCCATTAAGTCTTGCTCATGGCGTGGAACAAAACACTTATAAAAAATTAAAAAAATTACAGAAAAACATATATTTATCAATTAAACGGTACTCCTATAATAAATCATGAAATGTCATGGCAAAATAAATAATCCACAAATCGAAGTTCAAATAAGTATGTTTAAGTATGAAATATTTAAAAAGTTCGTTCAAGGAGAAGGTAGTGAAATGGAGCAGTCCTTATTACATCAGTAAGTGGTTATAATCTAACCCTAACCCTAACCCTAATCTAACCCTAACCCTAAACCCTAACCCTAACCCTAATCCTAACCCTAACCCTAACCCAGCAAGCCCATATGGGCCCCATATGGGCCAGAATATGGGCCCCATGTGGGGATAACCCATATGGGGCCCTGTGGATCCTGCACCCGGGATTCATATGGGGCCCATATGGGATGGCCCATAACCCATATGGGGCCCATATGGTTCCCATATGGGTTGGCCCAGATAACCCGTCTGGGATACATCTGGGGCCCATCTGGGTTATCCCATATGGGCATTACCTGGGATTCGTATGGGCATTCTGGGCCAAAATGAGGGTCCCATGTGGGTAGCGTACATATGGGGCCCATGTGGGGCCCATATGGGCCAGCCCAGATACCCTTATAATATATTCAAGTAATTATTTAATGTTAATGATAAGTCTATAATTATATGAACGATTACATGTATACTAATCTACAATACCACTAAATACAAACTATATTACTCATTTATAATATGGTGTATAAGTATATACCTTTACCTACTGGGCATGTATTATATATATAGTCCACAAACTGAAGACCTACAGTCATGGTTAACAGTTTTTTTTTATTAAAAATGTCATTATTTGAATTAGCTTGTTTTAAATGAAAGCGTCTAATTGTAAATTTTATGTATGCATTTTTCTTATAGACGAATATCTTACAAAAAAGTACAAAAACAACTTTACAGAGCTAAATTTCACTAAATTGTTTTTACAAAATATTAAAAACACACTACTTCAATGCCCTGTCCCATAAATTTGCATATTGCCAATATGGGTTTGCCCAGGTCTTACCCATATAGTACCCATATGGGTCTTTGCATATTCTAACCCCAAAGTTTGCTTAGGTCGTGCTTATAGGATAACCAAATGAACCTTTTCATATCAATGCACACAAGGGATTGCTTAAAGGTAATTCCTATTCTTATGTGGGCCTTTCCATAAATGTTTCATCCAAGTTTTTTCCGGAGAAAATTACAAAATCCATTGGAAGGGTCATCAACCCTTGGGCTTGCTAAACTAGACAATTATCTAAACTATAATATTAACCCCGTAATGGCCGAGGTCTTTCTTTGTATTATCTTTGCCCAGGTCTTTTTAATACCACCCATATGAGCCTTCCTGCCCATATGGGATTGTCCATATTTTCCCACTATTTGGTCTTTTGAATCTTAGCCCATATGGGAATTAAATGCCCATGTTTTCCCATATGATAACCACACGGGACAATGCATATTTTGCCCATATGGGCTAGCCCATGTTTTCCCCACACGAAACCCATATGGGCCCCTTCATATTCTGCCCATATGGGATTGTCCATGTTTTCCCCATCTGATATGGGCCAATTCATTTTGTGCCCATATGGGGCAATCCCTTGTTTTCCCCATATGATACCCATATGGGACACTGCATATTTTGCCCATATGGGTTAGCCCATGTTTTCCACATATGATACCCATATGGGCCACTTCATATTCTGCCCATATGGGATTGCCCACATTTTCCCCATATGATACCCATATGGGCCGTTGCATATTCTGCCCATATGGGCTAGCCCATGTTTTCCCCATATGATACCCATATATGGGCCACTGCATATTCTGCCCATATGGGATTGCCCATGTTCTCCCCATATGATACCCATATGGGACACTGCATATTTTGCCCATATGGGCTAGCCCATGTTTTTCCCATATGGGCCCCATATGGGAATATTCCCCATAACCCACACCCATAAGGGCCCAATATGGGTACCATATGGGTTGGCCCAGGTCCATATGGCCCAGATATTTCCCATATGGGCCCCATATGGGCTTGCTACCTGGGTAACCCTAACCCTAACCCTAACCCTAACCCTACCCCTAACCCTAACCCCTAAACCTAAACCTAAACCTAAACCTAAACCTAAACCTAACTCTAACCCTAATCCAAACCCTAACTCTAACCCTAAACCCAAACCCAAACCCAAACTCAAACCCAAACCCAAACCCTAATCCAAACCCTAATCCTTCTTACCCTAACCGCTAATTCTAACCCTAACCCATATACTTAACCCTGACCTTGATCCCAACCTAAGCCATAACCCTAACCCTAACCCTAACCCTAACCCTAACCCAAACCCTAACTCTAACCCTTACCCTAACCCTGTAACCCTAACCTAGATCCTTAACCCTGACCTTGATCATAACATAAACATAACCCTGCCCTAACCCTAATCCTAACACGAACCCCTTAATACACTGTAATATTATATTCAGGACGTAAAATCAGGACTAATCCATTTCACGTGGCAAACACAAGTGAAATGAAACATATTTCAGTAAGTGGTTATAATCTAACCTTACACCTACCCTAACCCTAACTCTAACCATTTTCTTACCGTTAACCCTAACCCGTATCCTTAACCATCCAAACATAAACCCTAACCCTAACCCTTACCCTAACCCTAACCATAACCCTGTTATATAATATAACTATAGGACGTAAAATCTGGATTCATCCACCTGACGAGGCAAAAACAAGTGAAATGGAACAGTCCATACTTCAGTAATAGTTATAATATAACCTTATACCTGACCCTAACTCTGATTCTAAACCTAACCCTAACCCTGACACTAACCATAAACCTAACCCTGACCCTATTCAAAGCCTAAACAAGAACCTTTATTCTAATTCTAAACCCTGAGCTTAACCCTAACTCTAACCTATCCCTAACCCTGACCCCCGACCCTAACTTTAAACCTAAACCTATCCCAAACCCAAACCCTGGCTCAAACGCCTAACCCTTACCCTAACATAGGATATGATCACGAGGTGAAATCTGGACTATTCCATTTCACAAGTCAAAAACAAGTGAATTGGAACAGTTCATATTTCAATGAATGATTATAATCTAACCTTATACCAAACCTTAACCCTATCCCTAAACCTAACCCTAACCCCGGCCCTAACCCTATCCCTGACGCTAACACTAACCTAACACTGGCACTAACCCTAACATTGACCATAACCCCTTACCCTGACAAAAAAGCTCTAACCTGACCCAAACCCTGAAATAAAACATAGCGAGTTTACTCTTCATATTATAACAGAAGAGTAACTTAATTCAAATGTTGAATGGCCGTGGTAGTGAACATTATGTTATATAGTAAAGGAACAAGTTTTTAGTTTAAGTGGCCGCACCAAAAACGCAAAATAGTGTAACACCACATGTTCACGTAATTTTACTGCAATGTACATGTATATGTACCGACTACGAATGCATTCAACACCACTGCTGGTAAAATTGTGTATTGTCGACAATCCAATGAGTTTGCAATGTAAACCAAACACCATGCCTAATTCACAAACTCATACATTTGAAGTTAAACTTAACTGAACCTTGAAACATCAGACAATTGAACTTTAACATAAAGACGGCACCTAAACATTACGTCATGATAACGTCGTGATCAGGTGTCAAATAAGATAAATCTAAGTTCTTCCAACAATGAACAAACATATACCTACGTTTTGCCAACGTTAAAAAATAGACCTGTCAAACTGCATAACATTTCCCGACGTACTCTGTCGCATCTATGCATCTACATTTGAACCCATCATTTATTGCCGTTTGCTTACAAATTGAGCTAAGCTGACTGCATAAACTTTCAAGTACCGCTCCCTAACATTTTCTTTGTTCAATTCAACCCAAAATTATTTAAAATTAACTCAGTCAGTTTCCCTTACGAACGGTTTATTACTTGATATTTGAAATAAAAAGTCACATTCCCTTAAGGTGACCTTGACCCCTATGCGCCCTCTCCTGTCGCTTCCCAGGTTGAACCGAAGTTGGATTTGATCCCGGCGATATAGCTCCTGACTGGCAACCCAAAAAAACCTCTCTAGTGCATTGGTGCATTTTTTCCAAAAACTCAACCCAAAACTATTAATACTTGCCGATGTTCTCTGAAGTGTGAAAACCATGAATAGGGAATGCAGTGTAATAGCGGAACAACAACGTAAGTATCAATAACTGCCAGGTAATGTTGCCCGGGCGTGTGGAAGGGTTCAGTCTGTGTGTGCACGTAAACACAGCATAGCAATCCACGACATCATCAGTGGTTTAACCTGACCCGACCTGTCTCGATCGGAAAAGTGTGTCGGTGCATGTACATGTACACTGTGAACACTACACTGTAAATGGCTGGCAAACACCGGAGCTGCAGACTTAAATAAAACTACAAGGTTTCGAACAGAAACTGGAATTGTCTTGTTTAAAGGTGGGTCAGATTTCGTTTAAGGAAAAACTCATTTTGCATTGTTCTAAAATGTTTTGGTTTAAAAAAGGGGAGGGAGGAATCCGTCAAAGTTGTCGGTGATTGAAAACTAAAAATAAAATGTTGACTGGATCCAGACATTCTCATGTCTCATACGCCATGTACCAACAATTTTGCCTGTATTTTCTGCAGGGTGTATAGCTCAAGAGCATCTTCGAAAGTATCAAACTTTTAGATCTTCTATTTTCAAAATAGTATATTATTTGTAAAAAATTGTGGCAATTTTTTAGCATGATAAAACATACGGCTAGGGAAGATAGTTCCATTATTCTTCATTTTGGTGTCTCTTCGGTTTGGACGAAGAGTCCAAAAAAGACGTTTCGAAAGTGTTAGACCAATTTGAAAATGACAGTGTGACAGGTGAAAAATGTATGGTCTTGTTTTCTTTGCTTAGGTTGCTTAATTCTCTATTACTTAACAAATAGGTATATTTACTCTATCATATTTACTTTTCTTTTTCATCCATGCCATTACATTTCAAATTACAGTTTATTGGATCTGTGGGAAAGTTCTACAGCCAATCTGATCTTATGCACCCACGAGACTCTCAGGGTCATTGTTTATTGGAACTTGAGAAACCACCAGTAGCACTAGACTAATTTACATATTCCTTTGATAATTGTTCATGTTTATTCATTAGTTAGTCATAGCCCAGGGAATGCAGTGCTTGATTCCTGTGGGTCTTTTTTCATATTCTTAATTCAGTTGGTTGCAAGACTAATTCACTCTGTAAGGAGCGCACAGTTTAAGATATAGTTTTGTACAGCGCTGGCTGCGCGCGGTTTCCACTGTGGGAAAAATGGAAATTAAACATTACACCTTCATCACAATGCTGTTTCCTGACTTGATTTTTGGCCCTGTTACATTTGGCGTCGTAGACAGGATCAAGTCTATTTCACCATCACAGTGGAAGAACCCCGGCCAGCGCTGCAGTTTGTACCTGTTTGCCATGCTGTATCCACAAAGAACTGATCAACTCAAAGTTTTGGATGGGAGGTACACGAAGGAGGAAGGAGCTGATTTCATTGAGCTGGTCCTTGCTCTATGATTGAGACAATCACCAGCGGATCTCTACCAAAAGGCATTGATGGATAAAGAATGAAGAGAGAGAGAAACAGAGATCGGACTGGATGGGCATGCTGTGGACAGCAGAGCTAGGTTGTGATCGATACAGGAGGTGGATGTGCAGCTAACCATGTACATGAACATCATGTAGCATGTGTGACTATCTTATGGAGGTAGTCGGGAAACTGGCATTCAGATGAGCTACTTGCTTCACCTGTAATCGTCTTTTTCTCTGTTGTGGGAACATGGATAGACATCAGTTCGTTTCTCTGGAGGGAAGGATGGTAGTTGTGGTTGACGGAATTAGCGAGGACATATCACACAGCGTTATGCGGTGGTAATTAGACCGTGTTGGGAGCCGTACCATGACATTGAGGTGACCCGTCAAGGGACCCAATGGGTGGAGGAAGGCAATCATGCCAACAGTCTCCATTGTTTCTGCTTGAGATCATGGTGTTCCTCGGAGAAGCATTCTGTGCACAACTATACTATCACAGCAGAGTATCCAAAGCCGATTCATTCGTTGATACTTCATTTTTTCAGCATCAAGGACATCCGCTGCGTATTCCAGTCCCTGTCCTTGTACATTTCATCAACTTTTGACACTAATCACTATGATCAGCCTTCAATGACTTTTCGTGTTTGTTGAATTTGTTTGACCACTGGTTTCAGACAAGCAGTGGAGACCCAACCACCTCACCATATTGAACTTATTTCACCATGAACTTTGGACAGTTTTCCTTGGTCACATCCAACAATTGGCTTGAATCTTGATCTTATACTTTTATCATTATTTTGATTGTTGTGATGAGTTTTCTCAGTCTTGTTATGCTTTTAAGTTTTAGTTGCATTTTTCAATAGGGAAATTGATTGAGTCGTCAAATGTACTTGGCTGGAGAAGTTATTTTAAATGTTTCTGGATTTTTCCTGGAAGATCTACTTTTTCCTTGCTGGAAAGTATTTTTCCGTTGTTTCTATGTATGCTGTTATCATTTATGAGTGACGGTTTTTCAATTTAATTTCATGTTTTTGGTTAAGTTACGTTGATAAGACTTAAGAAGAGTGTTTATGGGACAAGACAAGTTCAAGTTTTTACATTTGTCAATGGTTTTTTTACTGTAGTAAGGTTTGTTTTCTTTTCTGATTATTTTTCATAAGTCTTAGTTTGCATTGATTACTCGTTTCATTTTTTATTTTGTACACCTTGCCGTTGGTGTGGAACCCAACGTTTTAGCAGTGGAGAAATGTGACAGGTGAAAAATGTATGGTCTTGTTTTCTTTGCTTAGGTTGCTTAATTCTCTATTACTTAACAAATAGGTATATTTACTCTATCATATTTACTTTTCTTTTTCATCCATGCCATTACATTTCAAATTACAGTTTATTGGATCTGTGGGAAAGTTCTACAGCCAATCTGATCTTATGCACCCCAGAGACTCTCAAGGTCATTGTTTATTGGAACTTAAGAAACCACCAGTAGCACTAGACTAATTTACATATTCCTTTGATAATTGTTTCATGTTTATTCATTAGTTAGTCATAGCCCAGGGAATGCAGTGCTTGATTCCTGTGGGTCTTTTTTCATATTCTTAATTCAGTTGGTTGCAAGACTTCACTCTGTAAGGAGCAAAAGTTTAAGATATAGTTTTGTACAGCGCTGGCTGCGCGCGGTTTCCACGGGAAAAATGGAAATTAAACATTACACCTTCATCATAATGCTGTTTCCTGACTTGATTTTTGGCCCTGTTACAACAGCTTCGAAATATTAATGGTAACCATTTCGCATAATTACCATCAAATTCCTACCATTTAAGTCTTACCTAACATAAGACAACTATTATTTTTAACTGTATGAATAGCATAGGCTGCATGAAGCTGCAAATTTCGGAACAGTGAGTTGGAGAGGTCAGAAAAATACCATGGCAACAAGAATCACGAAGAAACTGGTAATTGTCAAACTTATAAAGATTATCCTCAAAATTCCCTGCCTGTCATTTTGGGAAAAATTTGTTCAGAAATCATCTCACAATAAACACTTTATTGTCTTGGCCCAAGCCAGTCGTGTTTTGTGCCCACCACAGCCCGGTGCCCCCTAAATTTGAATTTTTGACTTAAAAGACAAAACATTTCCCGAAAAAAGTAAAATTTCATAAGCTTTTGTTAAAGATTTTAAGTGTTTTTTTTTAGATGTGTGTAGTAAATCAAACATAAAGACATTGCTGAAAAGGGGCTTTTTAGGGAAAATGCTAAACGTAATCTTTCATAGTTTCAATTTGCCAAAAGTGCCCCCACCACCCCCCCCCCCCCAACCCCAATAGGGCCACCTGTGACCCCTGAAATTTTACCCAATAGTTTTGGCGCTGTACTCCATCATTAAGCATGAATTTGTGGCCCAATTTTTGAGAAAAAAAACTGATCGCCCAATAGTTAACGAATGCATGACAAAACGAAATATCTATGCATATTTTCAAAAAATGTTACATGATATTATTGAACAAAAACGAAAAACATACAGAGACTTTTATAAGAAAGTTCCCTACAAAAGCGCAGTAACATTCATTCTAATGTTGTCATTCATCATAGGTGTTTTTATCAGGCAGATGTAACATACCTCAAAAGATAAGAGTGTTTTCCACATCAAGGTCAGTGGCGTGCTTTTCTTTGTTTAGAGATTAATGGAAACAAATCGCTGATGGGTCTGTAATAGATCGATCCATTAAGCCCCGCCTCCTTACGAGTTGACCAATCACAACCGCGAAACCCGATCACCATTAGTGCAAAGATCACCAAACGGCTCAAATGGTGATCCGATTTCGCGGTTGTGATTGGTCAATGAGAAATGGGCGTGGCTTGATGGATCGGTGAATTGTCAGTTTTTGCAAACTAGTTCTTGAGTTGTAGGAGCTTCAATAATGTACAATATGCCAGAGAACCTGATAAGCCCAGCTGCGTAATCAATCCTAGATGCAAACGCAAAACAGATGAGATACGAAAACAATTGTTTCATTGAACCTTTTGTGTGCTACAAACATTTTTTGCAAGTTGAGTTATGACCTTGTTTCAATTCACATTTTCACACTACACATAGCGCAGCCAGTTCCCAAAGGTTGAAATCCCAAGGTTCCATGTAGAAGTCTACCCTGACACACCCCTGTTTTCATTTTACAACTGATGTTACTCCTAACCTAGGGTTTTGCAGGTTTATCACCATTCGAAGTCTGGAAATTCCAACCAAAAATCTACGAATTTCCATGTAATTGTAGACATTCTCACATTTAACTATTGTCTTTTACTTCCAGCTCATCCTTCTCGTCACCTTCGGACTATCTTCAAACCATCAGTCATGTTCCCACAATGCTTTTCCAGCCAGCCATTCCACAGCTACCCATCCCAACACTACAAGACACTTGTCAACGTTTTCTATCAACCCTATATACTGTTCTCAGTCCAGAGGAATTCAAGGAGAAAAAAGCCATGATTGAGGAGTTTCAAAGAGGAGAGGGTCATAGTGGGTCAAAGTTTCTAAATTCGTCAAATGTTTGTAAACTCTGCGAAATTACTTGAACACTTTGCAAAACATGTTAAGGAAAAATTTACATGCTTTAACTTGATCACTGGTAGATTTGCAAATCGGTGGTTCTTTAAAATAGATTCATTGTGTATATGATGTTACTGACCGAAATCTTTAATGTCAAACTATGAAAAAGAGCATGTGTTACGCATTGCGCACAGCTCACAGCCAAGGAAAGGCATTCACGCGTGCATGTTTCATTAACCTTGGCGGCCAGTGCAAAGGGTCTATTGTTCTCAGGTTTGTATCGGAAGGTGGTCGTTCCCTTTGTTTAATTGCATTACAATGGGTTAAATTCCCTAAAAAATCATTTGCACGTGACTAAAGTGATAATTGTTGATAACTTTCAGATCTAAACATTGAATTGGAGGAGCAGAACAAGAAAAACAGCCATACAAGCTACGTTGCAGGTATTGTTCAAGTTTACATACTGATGACATAATAATCGTAATTAGGTCTGCCTGTCAGACACTTTTTGTGCCTGTATAACATAAAGGTCTTTTTTTTAAACCCCAGTAATCTCTTATGAAATATCTTTCGGTTCATGCTCAGGTGACTCCTTGATGCTTCCTCTCAATCCAGTAACTTGTTTCCTTGATGCTTCCTCTCAGTGCATTACCTTGTTTCCCTGATGCTTCCTCTCAGTACATTACCTTGTTTCCTTGATGCTTCCTCTCAGTGCATTACCTTGTTTCCCTGATGCTTCCTCTCAGTACATTACCTTGTTTCCTTGATGCTTCCTCTCAGTACATTACCTTGTTTCCCTGATGTTTCCTCTCAATACATTACCTTGTTTCCCTGATGATTCCTCTCAATACATAACCTTGTTTCCCTGATGTTTCCTCTCAGTACATTACCTTGTTTCCTTGATGCTTCCTCTCAGTACATAACCTTGTTTCCCTGATGTTTCCTCTCAGTACATTACCTTGTTTCCTTGATGCTTCCTCTCATTACATTACCTTGTTTCCCTGATGCTTCCTCTCAATACATAACCTTGTTTCCCTGATGTTTCCTCTCAATACATAACCTTGTTTCCCTGATGCTTCCTCTCCGTTCGTTACCTTGTTTCCCTGATGCTTCCTCTCAGTGCATTACCTTGTTTCCTTGATGCTTCCTCTCCGTATGTTACCTTGTTTCCTTGATGCTTCCTCTCATTACATTACCTTGTTTCCCTGATGCTTGCTCTCAGTGCATTACCCTGTTTCCTTGATGCTTCCTCTCATTACATTACCTTGTTTCCTTGATGCTTCCTCTCAGTGCATTACCTTGTTTCCTTGATGCTTCCTCTCAGTGCATTACCTTGTTTCCCTGATGCTTCCTCTCATTACATTACCTTGTTTCCTTGATGCTTCCTCTCAGTGCATTACCTTGTTTCCCTGATGCTTCCTCTCATTACATTACCTTGTTTCCTTGATGCTTCCTCTCAGTTCATTACCTTGTTTCCCTGATGTTTCCTCTCAGTACATTACCTTGTTTCCTTGATGCTTCCTCTAAGTACATTACCTTGTTTCCCTGATGTTTCCTCTCAATACATTACCTTGTTTCCCTGATGATTCCTCTCAATACATAACCTTGTTTCCCTGATGTTTCCTCTCAATACATAACCTTGTTTCCTTGATGCTTCCTCTCCGTACGTTACCTTGTTTCCTTGATGCTTCCTCTCATTACATTACCTTGTTTCCCTGATGCTTGCTCTCAGTGCATTACCCTGTTTCCTTGATGCTTCCTCTCATTACATTACCTTGTTTCCTTGATGCTTCCTCTCAGTGCATTACCTTGTTTCCTTGATGCTTCCTCTCAGTGCATTACCTTGTTTCCCTGATGCTTCCTCTCATTACATTACCTTGTTTCCTTGATGCTTCCTCTCAGTACATTACCTTGTTTCCCTGATGATTCCTCTCAGTGCATTACCTTGTTTCCTTGATGCTTCCTCTCAGTACATTACCTTGTTTCCCTGATGCTTCCTCTCATTACATTACCTTGTTTCCCTGATGTTTCCTCTCAATACATAACCTTGTTTCCCTGATGATTCCTCTCAGTGCATTACCTTGTTTCCTTGATGCTTCCTCTCAATACATTACCTTGTTTCCTTGATGCTTCCTCTCAGTACATTACCTTGTTTCCCTGATGTTTCCTCTCAATACATAACCTTGTTTCCCTGATGCTTCCTCTCAGTACATTACCTTGTTTCCCTGATGCTTGCTCTCAATACATAACCTTGTTTCCTTGATGCTTCCTCTCAGTACATTACCTTGTTTCCTTGATGCTTCCTCTCAGTATATTACCTTGTTTCCTTGATGCTTCTTCTCAGTGCATTACCTTGTTTCCCTGATGCTTCCTCTCATTACATTACCTTGTTTCCTTGATGCTTCCTCTCAGTATACATTACCTTGTTTCCTTGATGCTTCCTCTCAGTGCATTACCTTGTTTCCTTGATGCTTCCTCTCAGTACATTACCTTGTTTCCCTGATGCTTCCTCTCAATACATAACCTTGTTTCCCTGATGTTTCCTCTCATTACAAAACCTTGTTTCCCTGATGCTTCCTCTCATTACATTACCTTGTTTCCCTGATGCTTGCTCTCAATACATAACCTTGTTTCCTTGCTGCTTCCTCTCAGTACATTACCTTGTTTCCTTGATGCTTCCTCTCAGTGCATTACCTTGTTTCCCTGATGCTTCCTCTCATTACATTACCTTGTTTCCCTGATGCTTCCTCTCATTACATTACCTTGTTTCCCTGATGCTTCCTCTCATTACATAACCTTGTTTCCCTGATGCTTCCTCTCATTACATTACCTTGTTTCCCTGATGCTTCCTCTCATTACATAACCTTGTTTCCCTGATGCTTCCTCTCAATACATAACCTTGTTTCCCTGATGCTTCCTCTCATTACATTACCTTGTTTCCCTGATGCTTCCTCTCATTACATTACCTTGTTTCCCTGATGCTTGCTCTCAATACATAACCTTGTTTCCTAGATGCTTCCTCTCAGTGCATTACCTTGTTTCCCTGATGCTTCCTCTCCGTACGTTACCTTGTTTCCTTGATGCTTCCTCTCAGTACATTACCTTGTTTCCCTGATGCTTCCTCTCAGTGCATTACCTTGTTTCCCTGATGCTTCCTCTCAGTACATTACCTTGTTTCCATGATGCTTCCTCTTATTACATTACCTTGTTTCCTTGATGCTTCCTCTCAGTGCATTACCTTGTTTCCTTGATGCTTCCTCTCAGTGCATTACCTTGTTTCCCTGATGCTTCCTCTCATTACATTACCTTGTTTCCTTGATGCTTCCTCTCAGTACATTACCTTGTTTCCCTGATGTTTCCTCTCAATACATTACCTTGTTTCCCTGATGATTCCTCTCAATACATTACCTTGTTTCCTTGATGCCTCCTCTCAGTACATTACCTTGTTTCCCTGATGATTCCTCTCAATACATAACCTTGTTTCCCTGATGCTTCCTCTCCGTACGTTACCTTGTTTCCTTGATGCTTCCTCTCATTACATTACCTTGTTTCCCTGATGCTTGCTCTCAGTGCATTACCCTGTTTCCTTGATGCTTCCTCTCATTAGATTACCTTGTTTCCCTGATGCTTCCTCTCAGTACAGTACCTTGTTTCCTTGATGCTTGCTCTCAGTATAGTACCTTGATGCTTCCTCTCCTTCTACCGCCTTTCTACTTATTTCTCCTTATTCTAGTACAAAACTCATCTCTTGTATTTCTTCCACTTTGCCTTCACATTATGATTATTCCTTCTTCCTTACTAATCTGCTGTGCACCCCCCCCCCCCCCCCCCCACTCACACATACATACACACACACAATAAGACATGACTGGTTTTCAAGCAATCCAAAGATTATTTCGAGATATTAATTGATGTTTCACTTTATTTTTTATTGGCCAACTAAACACAGAGGCTTGGATGGATATGTACCTATTGTCCAGATCTTCAGTTCTAAACACTAATGTTGCTTCGATATTCAGTGAGGACTCTAGGCCAGCTTATATGCATCAGGTGAGACTGAATGTACATTGGTTCAAAAGAGAGTGTTTTCCCCCATTGTGTCTTAATGCTTTAATTAAATTAGTATAAGTCTGAAGTGTATATATATTTGGTTTGCGGTAACACCATGTGTATATCTACTTGCTAGGTAGATTTGTTCTTTGAGAACTTGTCTTGCTTTTTATTCTACTGCCGCGGAGTAGATTATTCGGAATTCGGGAGACTTCTCAGTTCTGATGTGTATTCAACAGATATCATCTTCACCATTCAATAATAATAATAATAATAAAACAGTATTTATATAGCGCAATATGAATAAACATTCCTCAAAGCGCTTAACAGCAAAATGAAAAACATTAAGAAAACAAAAACTTGGAGTATATTTCCCAATTTAAGCCCACTAACAAATTAATATAAAATTAGGCCAGACCAGCTGTTACCTAAATGAAATCATTAAAAAATACGTGCACCCAATAAAGCCTCGAATGCCAAACCTCAGAAGTCTTACTGTTTTCACTTAACAAACCTTTGTTCCTCTAATCTCTTGTCTGTCACTAGATACTTAGAGCAACAAATATCACCGTCTCGGTACTGAGATTCTTGAAGTCTTTGAGGAATGACAAACTAGTACCTAGTGTTTTTCATAAGAACCCATCTCTGACCGACACTGAAGAATTTTGGCGATCTATTAGGTAAGTTTTGTATCTGATGATGATTTATATGTGAAACATTCTTTCAACAGAAATAGTATTTAGGTGCCATGTCAGCAAATGATGTTTGTATCATTATAGCGATGACAAATTTTGCACTGTAAATCTATTGAAGAAATGGCGTTCAGTGCACATTTCACATTTCAGCCAGAGTTTCTCACCTTTTCGGCGCTCTATGATGCTTGGCTTACATCTTACCTTCAAGTTACTTTTTTGCAGGTCTCTGTCTCCCCATGAAGCCTACAGACACGCAGTGAAAAGCAACGTGCACCCTTTAGATATGAGTCAATTTCATCGTCTATTCAATGCAACAAGAATCCCTAAACCAACCAGGGATGAGTTGTTTTGTGACGTGACCAAACGTCATGTGCTGGTGATGTGCAGGGGTCATATGTATGTATTTGATATTCTGGAAGAAGATGGTAAGTAAATAGATGAACAACTTCCCAAATGTTTTATAAATCTGTGGTTCAGACATCTGCTATGGAACCGGGGGTTCAATCAAATCAAAACCAAGTATGGGATTGTTTTCCACATGTCTCGGAATATAGGAGTACACTGCAGTGCTTATATCGAGCATCATCGTAAGACCGAAATAACAAGAATGTAACCAAAAACTATCAAAAAAACTATTTAAAAAACTATAAAAGTGTAAGAATTATATCATTATATAGTCTCATATGTTAATCTTGCATGGCAGTAGCTTATTAGTATACTTACCCCTTGCACCAACTTCACTTGTGGCTACAGTCTAATATGGGCGCAACACTGCACATCATAAACTATTGGGATGATGACGACAGGTGAATTTGATCAATAGCAATCTATTTAGAAGAACATTGTCCTCATAACCTTGTTGTCTTTGTTCTCTTCAGGAAGTATTGTATCTGGGCAGAACATCCAAGGTCATCTTCAGTTTATTCTTAATCATTCTGCTGCCTCTCCACCACATGAACACCCTCTCGGCTTCTTGACCACACAAGACCGTGACATATGGACACATCTTCGGCAAACAATTGTAGAATTATCTAAAGGTACGTTATGCAATAATTCATTTTATCGCCTAAACGATAGAATGCTTTATACGCAGGGAAGGCAGTATTCATGTCACAGCGGCACGCATTTGCACGTGTTGTTTTATTATGGACAAACATTGACAACATACATGTACATGTAGGTGGGCTTGAAGGTTCACGTGCGTGCGCGGGCGCACTGTGTAAATTCTTACAAATCTAGGTCACAACAATTTCGCGGGCAGAAAACATTTTACTGTATATGTATTGGTAAAGAATATAATTGTGAATGTGTTACAAATTATGTTATATAAAAAGTTTTGACAATGAGCCAATAATATGCGGTGCAGGGAAAATCAACCAATGGCTCCAATTCTTGCGTTGCTGGGGACGCTTGAGCAAGCGGGAAAGTTGGGGGATAAATCACTTTCGTCATAGTCTTGTCTGTGAACGCATGGAAATAATTTGCAGCAATTATAAACAATTTTCAAATTCTCTTTGGAAATAGTGTTTAGTGTTTTAGAATTGGTGTTTAGGAGTTGATATGACAGCTGAGCTGTGGACTATTTTTAGTTGTTCTCATGCCTACCTTGCCGGAGGATTTATTTAATTTTCGTGCGTTCTTTTCGGTCGACCATTGAACTCAATTTTGTCGGCTGGCATATACTGCTTGACTTGAGTGAGTGCTGTGCTGTCTATTGGGCCTACAACATATCGTAGTCTATCTATGATTTGGGGCGCCGCTGGTCGGAGCAGAGACGTCGCCACCTGACCCGGTGCGTTTGTGAAAGAGAGACGGCACAGGCAGAAACATGAAAGCCGTGCACCATCAAAAAATCAGTTTGGTGAACCAATTGGGACGGTGACGAACTCGCAGTTCGCTGGAATCCAACAACAAGTTCTGCCAAAAACGAGCTAAGTTGAATTTATATTCTGGTTTTAGACACCACAAATAGAGCTGTTGTTTTCAAGCGTTCTTTATGGAAAAGAGTGGTTTAATTACTTTACTTGATGAGTAAACTATTATTCTGAGCCTGGCAAACTATGTTTGACTGTTGGGTTGGGTTGAATTCAAACACTCCACAATAACAAGCCGTTACTCATTAGGCATTTTAACTGGTTGCTGCTTTTTATTTTCTAGTGGTGCGTTTTGATTTATGCATTGATATTCATGGGGTTTATTTTCGCAAACTTCATGGGCAATGACTTTGGTTTCGTTGAAACTCTGCCCCGTCTTGTGTTTAGTTGTTAGTTCGTGATGTTTGCATTCTCTACACCAAGATATTCATTGCTCCAATTTACAATGCATTGGCATAATCAGGGGAGTTTGGGTTGAAAATTAGTTTGTGCTTTTCAGCTTTAAAACAAATCAAGTTTTCTGTACTGGATAATGGCTTAAGTTTCTTATTTTAGGCAAAGGGCCATTTACTTTGGTCAGAAGCTATTTGTTTGGTTCGGCAAGTTCTATTCGTGCAAGTCATGGTTTTGAACTGAATCGTATTCCTTCATGAGAAACTATTTCTTAGTTTCTTTGATGCATTTTACTTGCACCGTATATAATGATCTGAAACAACACTAATATCTATAAAAAAAATAAAAAATAAATAAAAATAAAAATGTTTGTTAAAATTCAGGCATAGCGACGGCAGCCTCAGTTTTAACTGGGTGACTGCTAATCCGACCGGCTTTATTTATTTATTTATTTTTTTATATATTTTTTTTTAGAATGTGGTTTTGACTTTACTTTAAGTTGAGATTTTAGTACAACAGGGCCAAAGTGCCCAATGGAATGGTACAATAAATTGCGAGCGGTTGAGGTGGGACTGCAGCCCGGTGGCTTTTGGTCCCCGTGTGTTATTAATTTTGGGCGGTTGTGTGCCCATGGACGCGTGTGGGCGTTGAACTAATTTTTAGCCGGGTGCGTGTACTTGTTTGTGTGTGTTGACGTCCCTGCAGGTTCAAATGAAACATTTTGGATGGGGCAGATTACTCAATAAGTACAATATGTTATGTGGTCGATTTTGATGTTCTTCATTTAGAGTATGATTTATTTTAGATGTTAACTGTTTGTGGGAAGTTACGTGTGATATTGTCTTTCAACAAATGAAAGAAGTATAAATAATGCTTTGTGTTTCGTTAGCTTGTTTCTATACGCTTTACAGTGAAAGCGAGACTTTTGCTTGAAACTACAAAACTCCCATTATTTACAAAAACAAATTATGTTGATTATTTGCTACGACCCGTGAATAAAGCCCATCATAGTAAACAAAATATTTTATGTTTCATTGCCAAGTTCTACATAAAGGCCTACCCTTGATGGAATACAGTTTTCACATGGAAGAACAATCTTCTTTTATTGTGATACATGCATGTTACTAAAGATCACGTCTGTATTATTAGTAAGATCTCATTGGGCATGTTGGGATAGCTGATCTGTTGGAATAGGGTCATTTTCAAAATAAGTTTAAGTAAGTCAGACGGCAAGTTTATCGATCTGATGTTGAAGTTTGTGACTGATAATGCGTTTAATTACTATTTTAGTTACATTTAGTGTCGACTTCAACCCGGTTCAATACAAGCCCGTAATTGAATCAATTGGTTTTTATAGTAAAATTTGTTCGAATTTCCAGGACATTTCCTACTGTAACACAGGATTTAATGCTGACAATGATGATGTGGCTCATACTTAATCATGAGTTGGTTGCTGTCGTGAGCCAGATAGGTACTTTTATTTTGAAATTAAACAGCACACAATTTTAACACCTCGTTTATTTTATTTCTCCCCTACATGATCTATGAACAAGTAACATGGCGTCATACTGATGATCTGTTGCTGTGTAGTGAGGCTGGTCAACCCTGTACAGTACCTTGGAGTATATGATGATGTGCGACGACAATATCCTTGTTTTAATTAATTGATTTTAGGCCAATTCTTTGAGCCTAAAATAATGTATTACTACTAGACAAGCTGGGGGTTGCCATGGGGCATATTTTGCTTCGCGGTCGGAAGTTGCTGACCATGTGGTACAATTAACATTACATTGGTCTGTTATTTGTTTTACGGCTGGCGGGCAGCGTCCCCCTCTGGATCCATTGTACATGGCAAAGACAGTCACTTTTGTTTGAGCAGTCCTTGTGAAAACTTGTTTTCTTGTGCTTAAGAAATTCAGTTTTGTTAAATTCCCGCCACCTAACCTTGCATACCACCTTGTCATGTTTTGGTGTGTTTTTAATATGATAGCTTGTAATGACTCCAATCATCATGTTGGCATGAGATAGCAAGCATGGGGCCAACGTACGTTCTCAATTTGTCCACTGGGTTTCGAGTTTGCGTATCCGGCTACTATCCCGATTGGAGTCTTTACAAGCACATCGGCGGATTTTCATTGTGTACACCTTCATAGTCCTCGGGTGTATTTATTCAATTAGTACTTTCTGAAGCATTTGCTTATTTTGTTGTTCTATACCTCCTTTGTTTTAATTAATGTACATGTAGTTAATGTTCATAACAAGCCAATATTGTCAGATGAGTGAGTTGGGTTTCCAGGGAGTGAGCACGGCGGCTCAACGCTGCCATTATTAAAGTGTAATTTATGGGAAGACACTACTGGAATTTGTCCAATCAGACCTGGATAACAATTTCGAAAGGGGAGGTGAGCTAGTTTGGTTTGGGAAGTCTTTCCTACTTGACAGGTGTCTTCATGCTATCCATCTTCCTCGGTAGATAAAGGGGTGTGCCTCAGTTATTTCTCTCAAACTCACGTGAAGCTTATGCACTGGGGGTTCAAATTGATGTTGCTCAATACTTTTTAAGTCTAGTGTGGGCCTTTATTTTATTGATCGGGTTCGAAGTTAATTTCTCCAATGTGAATCCGTAACTAATTTTAGTTGGCCCAATAATATTTTTTCAGTGATGGCCTATATTGATAGGGCTCGAGGTTCATTCCTTCAGTGTGAGTCTTTTGTTGAGAATGTTTTGCTGCAGAGAGTGGGCCTTTACGTAGTTATTTAGTTGGCTCGAGAATAATTTTCTCCAGGGTGGGCCTTTACTTTATTATGGATTGGGCTGGAGGTCCATTCCTACAGTGTGAGCCTTGTCAGTTCTTTTATAGCTGGCTCGAGAATATTTCCCTGCAGTGTAAGTTATTATTTACTGGCTCGAGAATATTTTACTGGCTCGAGAATATTTTGGGCTCGAGGTGTTATCCTCCAGGGTGAGTCCTTTGATACGTAAATGGCTGGAGAATATTTTTGCTCCAGGGTGGGCATAACATTATTATTAGTTGGCTCGAGAATAATTTTCTCCAGTGTGGGCTTTTACTTCCTATGAGTAGTGCTCGACATTGACTCCTCTGGTGTGAGTCCTTTATTGTTTTGTTGGCTCGAGAATATTATGTTCTTCAGCGTGATCCTTTACTTTTTAATTTTAGTTGGCTAGAGAATTGTTTCTCTGATGTTGGCCTTTAAATTATTATGGATTGCCATAAATTAGAAAATGTTTCTCACTGACGTTGATGAATTGTGCATGCGTCAGCGTATTCCAGTGACATTGCAGAGGTATGTTTCCCAATTTCGAACCGCTGGGTGAAAGCACAGTGCGCTAAACTAGGCGCTCATTATTTGCCGCACCCACAATATTTGTTTGGTCGAAAAGGATGGCGGTCATTTGTCGACACTGGGCACCAAACTCTTTTGTGACAATTTGCAGGCCCGTGTTCTTTCGTGGCATTTTAGGTGTTTCTCCCTGTGGGACACGCGTTGCGCGTTTGGCGTTTTTTCTCGGGATTGACACCGAAAATACAGAGTCTGGTTAAAATTAAATTCAATGTTTTACTTTTCAGCAAAACTTTTGCTTAATCAAGTTATCAGTAAACTTATAAATTAGTGACATGCATTGTTACAAGAAGTTGTGATAGCGCTCTGATGTACCACAGGGGCTATTTCCGACCGTATGTGCCAAGGTGGAAACTCACAGCTTACTTGATTGGTTAAAATCATTCTATAATTTACAGGTGTGATTACTATTAATACTATTATTGTTCTTAAATTTAATTGGGCCGTGACCGCAGGTTCGGGTCACGTGTGCCCATATTTGTTGCCCCCGTGTGCGTCAGTTAATACTGACATGGTTCGGGTCAGAGGTACCCATTTGGTTTGCCCCCGTGTGCAAACATTAGTCAGACTTAATGCTGACATGTTTTGGGTCTGGTGTACCCCCTTTATTTGCCCCTGTGTGCAAATGGTTTTAGGCGCAGTGTGTGCCCTAATAAAAGGTTCGGGCGAGGTGTGCCCCGAATAAGGTTTTATGTGTATATTATTGGTATATTGGTACGGCCTATATATGTGCGGCAGGATAGCCATTAACAGTTTTCGGCATCCGGCACAATTTTATTTACGAAAAATAAAAAACAGTTTTCAAGGCTGTGACATTAAATCAAAAAATAACATGTTCCTTTGTTTCATTCGAATCTGCGTATAATGTGCAGACAAATATCTAACACCACAAACGATTGTAGTTGGCACTCTTCACATTGATAAAAGAAGTCACAATCTAAACTCTGCGTTCTTTTGTTTCAGATATTCAGTCTGTAAAAGGCACAAGCAGCCACACCACAAACACTACGTCTTATTATATTCTTGAAGTGTCATTTAGTAACAATTATAAGAAATGCAAATTCTGGTACTAACTGAAAATCAGATTTTGTGAATAAATTATCTTTTTAAAAAGTAGTTTTTGTCTATACAGATAACCAAAGCAATATGACGTTGGTAGATTCAGCTCTGTTCTGTCTGTGTCTGGACGATGAGCCTAACAACGATAACTTTGAAGGCCTACTCAGGAGGGGACTGTATGGAAATGCTGGTAATAGGTGAGTGACTGATCGAACGTGCAATTCAGCCCCACCCACCATGGAAACCGCCGAGCTCGGATGCTTATACAATTAGAATGATAACCAAGTGTGTGTCCTCGAGTCTGCAAAATGTAGCACACAAAAAAAACCAAACAAACAGACACACCCTCCCACAAGGATATGGTCTGTGGGGTACTGCTATTGTTGTTCTATTATTCCCTTTTTCTGAAGAAATTCTTGTAGGGTAGCATTGTTAAAAGTACCCCTTAACTTTTGTGTGTATAAGGGCACGCACACACAATGAAGCCATCCTAAGGAATGTAGTTTCTTTCTTATAATGGGATTTTAATGGTTAGGGTAGGTCCGAAGCTAATGGATGGTTCTATAGGCAGTTTCAAGAGTCTAACATCCCATTGGGGAACTCAAACCGTAATTGGGAAGTAAATCCAAAGCTTCTTACCTTATAGGTTGAGATATAATTGTATGCTATTTCGTACTTTACCCATCAATGTTGGCCTGATCTTAGGCACACCATTCTAATCAAAGTCAATTGGTTTTTACACTGCTGATCTGCTGCAGTGTTAGACCATGAGGGGGATATAGAGATAGAAAAGATCCTTCAGAACATCTACAAGGATTTGACTTCATAAAATAGATCTATATGTGCATGTATTGTCATGTGTACCGTGTATACGAAAGCAATAACGTAAACTGGTTCTTATTGTTTTAAAAAGGGAACCCGTCTTTTTCCCCATCAAACCTTGGTTCGTAACCATATTTTGAATGGAAGAAAAAGTGGATGGATTCACCGTGATGAAAGTCTACGGACCATGTTTAAAACATTGAATCTTTGTCGTGGATTGTTAGGTGGTTTGATAAAACGATCCAGCTCATCATAACACAAGATGGATGCTTACTTCAAAACTTTGAACATTCGCCGGTAGATGGAATGACATTGAAACGTTTGATGTCTGAGGCATTTCAGGATTCTGTTGACCGACCAGCTGTGTCACCAGGGGGCACTATCAGCAACGCAGACTACTCACAGACAGTCAAGAAGGTGATCCCTGCTGTCATGTTATTCTTAGAACATGCAACCCTTTTAAAATAAAATATGCAATAAATAAAGAGTATCACAATGGTAATTATCTCTCCCGTTAACTGCACCATCTTTTTGGCAAGAGAGCTTTTGGATTGAACATAGCTAGCCAGATAGTCACCAAAAAACTCAACATCTATTCGACCAACTGGCACTTGTTACTTTCTCCCCAGCTTGAATTTAACTTGGATTCTGTTACTCGCCAAGGCATCGAGGACGCCCAGGTTGATCACATACAAACTAATCAGCTGAGTGTTCGGTGTATGGACTACAAGAGATATGGATCTACATTCCTGAAAGAGTGTAGACTTAGCCCAGACGCTGTAGCGCAACTGGCCGTACAGGTATGTCATCATTAAACCATTAATTAGTTCTGACTAGTGTTCCACCGGAAGAAGCACTTTTTTCATTCAATGAAGAGGCAGTATTTTCTTTAAGAAGCGCTCTAAGTGTTTCCATCTGAAACATTCAGGAAAATAACATGATTTCCTTTGGAAAGGGCTCTTAGTGTTTCTATCCAAACATTGATAGAAAATAGCCTGGTATCCTTTGGAAAGGGCTCTTATAGTGTTTCCATCTGAAACATTCAGGAACAGACATGATTTCCTTTGGGTAGGGCTCTTATTGTTTCCATCTGAAACATTCAGGAACAGACATGATTTCCTTTGGGAAGGGCTCTTAATGTTTCCATCTGAAACATTCAGGAACAGACATGATTTCGTTTGGAAAGGGCTTTAGTGTTTCCATCTGAAACATCCAGGAACAGACATGATTTCCTTTGGGAAGGGCTCTTAGTAGAGTTTTCATCTGAAACATTCAGGAACAGACATGATTTCCTTTGGAAAGGGCTTTAGTGTTTCCATCTGAAACATTCAGGAACAGACATGATTTCCTTTGGGAAGGGCTCTTAGTAGAGTTTTCATCTGAAACATTCAGGAACAGACATGATTTCCTTTGGAAAGGGCTTTAGTATGGTGGCCCTGAAGGGACATCGCACATCGCAAATATCTTTGCAAATATTTGCGATGTCGCAAATATCTTTGCAAATATCTTTGCAAATATTTGCGATGTCGTAAATATCTTTGCAAATATTTGCGATGTCGCAAATATTATTGCAAATATCTTTGCAAATATTTGCGACGTCGCAAATATCTTTGCAAATATCTTTGCAAATATTTGCGACGTCGCAAATATTATCGCAAATATCTTTGCAAATATTTGCGACGTCGCAAATATTATCGCAAATATCTTTGCAAATATTTGCGACGTCGCAAATATTATCGCAAATATCTTTGCAAATATTTGCGACGTCGCAAATATTATCGCAAATATCTTTGCAAATATTTGCGACGTCGCAAATATTATCGCATACTTTATCGCATACTTCGTCGCATAGTTTGCATATTTGTGGTGGATATTTTTTCAAGAGCCTAGATGGTCTTAAGGTTGTTTGGGTTCCAGCCTTCATTCCTTTAACGTGTACACGCGGGTGGATAGTCGGATACAGTCTGCTCTGTGCGCGCGTGTGTTTTTTAGCTTGCACTATAGCCTATAGGTACACATGAGATGAGACGACGAAGAGAGGTTGACATCCGTGGTCTGTCCAACAAAGGCATGCAAGTCAACATTATGCCGCCTTCAAAAGGATCAGTGGTGAGGATTGTTAATTTTGTGTAGTTACGATAATCGGTTGTCCAGAGCAGAGGGCTAGTTTAGGAACATTAAATACTAGTTTAGGCCTACTACTATACATCCTCCCCTGTCCGGTTTTCGATGTAGTATGCCTTTTTTTTTTTATTGAAAAAAAAATAAAATATTCCATAATCAACTGATGCCCTAATTACCTTCCTTTGTTTATAAGAAATATGCAAACATATATTAAAACGTGATGGACATTGAAACTTTCACACCACGCACCGATCTTCGATGACTTCAATAGCGTCCCATTTGTTTTGAGTTTGACCTGTTTTCGATGCAAACAAGAAAGTATGGTGTCCGGGTGAAGCCATACGTGGAAGAAACATCTGCAGTGACTGCAAGTGTTCTGTGAGACTTAGTGTATGACTCTATAGCCAGCAGTTTTCTTCATTTTATTCAACATTTTTTATTTAGTTTTAAAAATAACCATGGTATTTTTCAAAACTTTTTTTTTTTTTTTTTTTTTTTAAATGTAAATAATTCTTGGCTTTCAAATCTTATTTTTATTTAGTTTTGTGTCTTTTTATGTTTCTTAATATTTATAATAAAGCATATAAATAAACAGTGATAATCGAATCACAAAGCTGATGTTTAAATTTTAATATTAATAATAAAAATGATAGAATGTTACAAAAAAAAATTATCCAGACTATTGGAAAATGATATAAGGCACGTGGCTTCTTTAAGCCTCTGTATTTTTTTCCCCAGAATGCTCAGCAGAATATTCAGTCACATGATTTGATCATCGTGAATTGTGAATTGAAAAAGTGTTTGATGAAACTTTTTCGGTGGGGAAATTTTTTTTTATGGCCCTGACAGTATGACATATTTTTGTACCTTGCAGAAATGCCTTAAATACCACAACTTTTTACATTTGCAAGTGCAACTAACCAGTGGAGCCTTACATGTTTCTAAGTTTTGGTCAAATGAGAGGAGACTCTTTGCTTGGCAAGTCAAACCACAAAAATTGTATCTAGGGACTGTTTACATCGCGCGCAGAGAGGTAAAAGATTTGCCTCGACTGTAGTATTTAATGTATAACTCCTGAACTTGATTGATATTTGATAAATTATAATTAAAAAGGCCACCACCAGGACTTGGGTCAATCGGGTGAATACATAACATATGGCTCTTTTGCTGTTACCTATAAATAAAATAGTTAGGTAGTTGTTGCGATAATCGTAACGGAAACCAGTCAAGTCGCCCTTCCATCAAAGTCGCCCATAGTACTACAAAAGTCGCCCCTCTCAAGTCAAAGTCGCCCCTCACAAAGTCGCCCCCTGTCACCCGGTGTATAAAAGGTTGAGCCATTTCACAGAGTGAGGGCGCTGTTGAGAATTTTGAAACAACTTATTCAGGCAGCAGAAGGAGATCCACTCTGTATGTTGGCGTAACAATGTGAGGGGGGCGACTTTGCCAGGGGGGCAACTTTGTAGTGGGCGACTTTGTAGTGGGCGACTTAGCTGGGGGGCAACTTGACTGGCATTCATCGTAACCCACCATCCTCCCGACATTCAGAGAGGATGGTGGTGGGTTACAATTATTGAAACTAAACGCTGTACCAAGTAATTAAGCCTCATTATTAATATTATGATTAGGCGCGCGCCTACGTTAGGGCCCATTTATTATTAGTTTTGTTTTTATTAGGCCTACTATAATTACTGATCATACAGCAGCCTATGCTGACATAAAACTGCTTTATTTTTCCTACATTACATTGTACTGGTGGTAGTCTTTTTTAACTATTAAGTTGTTCTGGATAGATGAAACATCAGAATATTTTTGTCAAAATGTTTGCACTGAATGAGACAGTTAAGTTACACTGCGCCGTGGGTGTTTGACCTTGGGAGAACCAATGGCCACATTGGTCAGGCAGAACTTGATAGGCTGGGATGGTTAAGTGTCCGAGATAGGGTGACGCAATTGAAACTCAATCACGTTTTTAAGATTGTTTTTAATCTAACCCCCACATATCTTAATGAAAATTTTGTTCGTATTTCGAACCGTCATAACTACAGTACAAGGCAAAGTGAACACAACTTTATTGTCCCAACCTCATCCTGTAAAAACTCATTTTCTGTTACAGCTATTAAACACTGGAATGCACTGCCCTCAAATATTAAAAGCATTTCCAGTTTGCATGTTTTTAAGAAACAAGTGAAGTCACATCTCTCTCGGACAGCTAATGTAATGGAGTGAAGCACACTTAGGGTGTTTCCTGCAGTTTTTTGCATTTGGGTGACAGGGTTTAAATTTAAATTTAAATTAATTTTTAATGTTTTGTTTTGTTTGTGGTTTATCTGTTTTTTATATGGGACCCCAATGGAAATAAGCCTGAGTTATTGGCTTTTTTGGGCTATCCCAGATTTAATCAACTGTTTTTGTCTGTATGTTCTGAGGTTTGTCTGAGTTGATTGCTTTCTGAATAAAATAATAATAATAATAATAATAATGGCGGCACTGCACACAAGTAATCATAGTCAGTAGCACTAACTTAGAAGTACAGTGCGTAAATCTTCATACCATGAAGAAGTACTTTATTTACATGTAGTAAAATGCCACACAGATGCCGAACCTGTATCATGACTGTAATTCTTATATTCAAATATCTGCTGTAATGTTAAATAAAATTTGAAAAAATAATTTGTCCTTGCATCTATTATTTTTCTATTAATTTCTTCCTTTTAATTCACTGTTTAGTTGCTATGGGTTGTTGCGTGTCAACTTGTGTGTACGCATCGTGTTGCTGCCGTTCTACCGGACTACACTCCAGCTCTTCAAGGATTGATTCCTGAAGGAGCAGTTGATCGTATCCTTTTGAAAATTGTCATGTCATGTACATTTATGCAATCTGTATACAGATTCTGCTCTTTATTAATGGTTTAGTCACATGAAAAAAATAACCTGTACCATTTACTAAACCAATGGAATAAGTTAAAGCTGTCAAATACATAATTGTATTGTGCTTCCAACTAAAATACAATTCTTTTCAGCATGCATGGTTAAAATAAGCATTATTTATTTTAGTCTTGTGTGGAACGTAGGATGTCCCATAGCGTTCATAATGCTTTTATGTAGTTTTCAATTTTACTTCCCTTTACATTTTCTACAAACTTTGTGTCTGTTCTAATAATTGCTAAAATGTAAAATTCTTCCTGTTTATTATGTCCATAGTTATTTTCCTTGCTACTTAAATATTCAGTTCTGTACCTGTTAGTTATGTACTTCCAATGCAGGCAACACCATTCCAGCAATATGTTCGCTTTTGTTCTTCCAACACAGGGTAACACGTAGGTCAGTATTGTAGATTACTAATAATTCCCCCCCCCCCAAAAAAAAAAAAAAAAAGTTGAAAACATAACTTCTGATATGTTTCAGAATACTTAAAACACTTCAAATTTATAGTATATTTTCAGGTGTTGTGCTAGCAGAATTCCCAGTTAAGTGAAAAAAATAAATCAATAATCATTTCCTGTGATAATGATCAGTTTTATGACAGGAGCACCATGTCCTAATCCTTTTAATCCCCATACAATTAGAACAACACTGTCTAAGCCCTGTATGGTGGTTATTGTCTGAGAACCTCAAGCCATTGAAGCTATGTTCCTTTGAGCAGCCACAAGGTTTTAATGAGCAAAGAATGACCTATAATGAATATTGGTTATTCAGGTTTACAAGAATCTATTCAATGAGAAATATTTCATAATTGATGTTACTTCATATTCTGAATAATTTCAGATTATGCAAAGAGAGTCATCAAGGCGACAGTGCTCCTTTATCAGCAGGGTGAGAAGACATAAAGTCAAATTTTCTTCAGCTTGTTTGCAATCCTGGCCCCCTATCATTCAAGCATGGTAACAAGACCAGACAAGGACACTGCTGTGGAAAGTTTTGTGTCAAGGTTTAATTTAATAACTGAACCTGTTGGCAGACCTCAACCTAAACCTGGCATTGAAGATGTCCAAGAAACACAGAGCAGGCTGGGAAGAGCGAGACAACATCTGAAGAGAAGAAAAGTATTAACTGAAGAAGGTGATGATTCATCAATAAGAAAGAAGAGCACAACTGGGAAGAAGTCTAATAAAAGAACAAAGGCCGATGATGGTTGTTCAAAGAAGGGACAAGGGTCAACAATTCAGGAGGAGTCTGGGGAGAAGGTGGTGATTGGTGATGATGGCAAGCGGGACAGAAAGTGACCCCAAATCAGTACTGCCCCAAATTGTGGTAAAGGGAGAATAGGAAAACAATGCGATAATGAAAATTAAACTATCCCCCGTTTCAATGAGGTGGTTGGGTTGGTGTAGAGGTATCTTTCCTCACCTTTCACCTGTAGGACTCTGGTTCGAATCCTGCTGGGGGCACTATGTGGATTGGGTTTTCAGTCCCTACCTGACTGCATGGGTTTTCCTCCCGCATCTAAAATTGAAACTTCCTTGTCTTTTTTTCCATTTGGTTATTTGCTAGTACATTGATTTCGTTCGCTTTTCTGAGAGTCCTTGGCTTCACAACCAGAATAAATTAAATGAAAACAAAGTCTCTTTTGTCATCCTAATACAAGTATTGAGGAGATACATTTGAGATAGTTTGTTTAAATACCTTATTGTACATGCAGAGGAATATTTCTGATGGTCACTATGATTAATTCAGCAAGCCATTTTGGATTGTTTACCTTGTTGATCACATTGTACATATTCCTGTACACCTTTATTATCTTATGAGACGTTTATGTAACTTTTATTTGACCACAACCACATCAGGTAATTTAAATGTAGGGTTTTATTGAGTACATGTATAATTATTTGTTATTATTATTATTATTGTTTTAAATATTAATTTTGTTTGCTGTGTAAAATTAATGAGCAGCCCTACATTGTAGTTTGTGCTTATTGCATGGTGAAGTACAGGAGTTGTTTGGGGGGGGGGGGGGGGGGGGGGAGACGGAGGAGTTAGAGTATTCACAGTGAGAAAACATTTCATGTGTAATGTGTTTTCATCCAGGGCAAACACAAAACATCAATTACACGTCTTTGTTTACAAGTTGCCAGAAAACCCAACTTGCTAGTGTTGACTGTAATTTGTACTTTTTGTTTACATTTTCTTAATAAGCCATTTGCGAGTTACATTTGAATAATGTCTGGTACAATGACTTGTTTAGTCACAAGTTACCGCTTAAATTTGAATTCCTCAGACTATCGAGACAGTTGCTATGTCACATGATTAGGGGCAAGCTTTTGTATAGCAACCTCCAGATGAGCAAACCCTGGTACCATTATGCCATACACATCCATTCAGAATTGTGTATGGGTGTTCACCGTCTCTTACGTAACTAAGCAAAAGCTTGCCCCTAATCATGTGACATAGCAACTGTGTCGATAGTCTGAGGAATTCAAATTTAAGCGGTAACTTGTGACTAAACAAGTCATTGTACCAGACATTATTCAAATGTAACTCGCAAATGCTTATTGAGCTGATCATTTTTGATAAGGTGGTCTTTTAATGCAAGACGAGTAAGCAACGCAAAGAATTAGTTTGGCAATATTCCCTTTTTAATTTAATGCCTCAAATTTGAAACTACATAGGGGAGGTCAACTATGCTAATACATGGGTAGTGTTATTTAAAAAAATTCTTGACATTAAATAATACTTTTAATTTATAAAATACTGCTTTGTGTATGTAAGGTGGTTGTTTAGAATGTCTTTAATTATTCAAGAAGGGTTAGCAACATTCTCTTTTAAATAAGCTGCTTTCAATTGAAACTGAAGAGGGGTACTTTGAAATAAAATAATACTCATAAAGACTGATGTGTGTACATTAAAAGTGTTTATTGTCATTTACTCGTTGATCATCTAAAAATTTATAGTAAATGGAGGCCACCATGTTTGTATCCTCAATCCTGAAAACTATGCACCAGACTAGCTGAACATGTTTTGATCATATTCTATAGAATTTAAGTATAATTTAAACTTTGCATGGTGGAAGTGCAATCAGGTGAGGTTTGCAGTGACATCATGTGTAAAATTTCTTTTGAGCAGTGGTGGTTTGACAACTTCATGAAGACGAACAGAGCATACTGATCAAAACATCAAGTTGTGAAACCACCATTTCTTTTCAGGACCACCACAAAGAGATCATTCACATGGTGTGTTGGTGTTACCACAAACCTCACCGGATTATAGCGATGTTCTTGTAATGACATCCATCCCATCTGAGTGAACCAAATGTTTACAGATTTTTATCCAAGATTGTGGTTCTCAAAAAAGTTCCCCTTTTGAAGCCTCTTTACCGTAAAACTTCCATGTATGTAATATGTAGTGTGAATACAAACCAGTGAGAGACACAACAGCATGGGCTATATGTTTGACAAATTATTTGTGCGTCTAGCCGTCTAACTTTTGAATCTCATTTGGGAGCATTTACAAACATTTCACCAACTATAGCGGCTATAAATAACACATTACCCACCCTAAATTCAGGTGAGATGAGGAACTCATACAATAAGATTGGCAATATTTTTTTTATTTTTTTTAAATTACTTTTAGTCTAGTGGTGGTGGGGGTACAAAAATCCTTTTGTCCATTGGGGTTGGGTTACATCGTTCGAATGGCATCCATTATACATGTACATGAAGGAAGTGGCACTCTGTTGAACCTTCCGAGGTAGCCCCAACACCATCTGACAACTTGCTGGTATTCAACATTGCGATATTTTCTGCAAACAAAGTAGTAGAAGAATAACAAATTAGGTAAGGTTAACAGTTCATGTCAATTTTTGTTAACGCAAAGTTTTCCCATTTTGAAGAAATCATGTACATAGTAAGGGTGGAAATATACTCTTCTGATTTGTCCAGTCCAACAACCCATAGGAGATCCCCCCCCCCCCCCACACACACACACACACACATTTGGGTTCTGTAAGAAGTCAAAAACTGAAAAAGATGAGTCGCAACTATTTTTCTGTAACAGTCTCGACAATTGTGACAGAGATCACAATGTTTTGGAAAAATCTGTTAGTACAGCTTTTATGGTTAGTGTTGTCTTGAGTTGTATAAATGATCTAATCCAACAGTCAATTATACCCGAACCAAGGGTCAGGTAAGAGGGGTAATGTTTTTTATTTTTTTAGGGGGGGGAGGTGTTTGCTCATCACATTAATTTTGCAGTTCAATTTAAAAACAAGACACTTGGGCCCTACTTCGTACTTGGTACAGCGTTTAGTTGTGATAATCGTAACCCACCAACCTCTCCGACCGTCGGGAGGATGGTGGATTACAATTATCGCAACGACTACCTGACTATTTGTTTGGGTTCCAGCCTTCATTCCATTATCGGTACACACACACGGCGCAGAGCAGACTGTATCCGACTATCCACCCGGGTGTACACGTTAATGGAATGAAGGCTGGAACCCAAACAACCTTAAGACCATCTAGGCTCTTGAAAAAATATCCACCACAAATATGCAAACTATGCGACGAAGTATGCGATAAAGTATGCGATAATATTTGCGACGTCGCAAATATTTGCAAAGATATTTGCGATAATATTTGCGACGTCGCAAATATTTGCAAAGATATTTGCGATAATATTTGCGACGTCGCAAATATTTGCAAAGATATTTGCGATAATATTTGCGACGTCGCAAATATTTGCAAAGATATTTGCAAAGATATTTGCGACGTCGCAAATATTTGCAAAGATATTTACAATAATATTTGCGACATCGCAAATATTTGCAAAGATATTTACGACATCGCAAATATTTGCAAAGATATTTGCAAAGATATTTGCGACATCGCAAATATTTGCAAAGATATTTGCAAAGATATTTGCGACATCGCAAATATTTGCAAAGATATTTGCGATGTGCGATGTCCCTTCAGGGCCACCATACTTTAGTGTTTCCATCTGAAACACTCAGGAACAGACATGATTTCCTTTGGGAAGGGCTCTTAATGTTTCCATCGGAAACATTCAGGAACAGACATGATTTCCTTTGGAAAGGGCTTTAGTGTTTCCGTCTGAAACATCCAGGAACAGGCATGATTTCCTTTGGGAGAGATCTTACTTTTTCCATATGAAACATTCAGGAAAAGGCATATTTTCCTTTGGAAAGGGCTCTTAGTGTTTCCATCTGAAACATTCAGGAAGAAGGCATGATTTCCTTTGGAAGGTGTACCTATAGTGTTTCCATCCGTAACGAAGGAGTGATGTTAAAAGAACAGGAATATTTCAGATTAATTCAAGTTTGTTTTCTGGTTGAAACACAGATTGCTTTTCATCGAATAAATGGCTACACCCCAATAACCTTTGAGCATTGCAGTACAGCCCTCTACAAACACGGTCGTATGGAAATGATCTATTCTGCAACGTCAGAGACAAAGAGTTGCGCTGAGGCATTCAACGGAAGAATTTCAGTTAGTCCTGCAAAGAAAGTCAGTCTAATTAATGCATGCTCTGATAAACATAGACAGCTTACAGCACAGGCGAAGGCTGGTATGTCTTAACAACCCGTTTTTTGTTTACTCCATGTGTTTTCAATGAACTAGAGTTCTATTTTCAAGAAGGAGCTAGGACTAGTCGAATTTACAAGCCTCATTCTTCAATAAATATCAAAGACATGTGGGTCAAAAGGTTTTGTTTAAAACAGTTAATTTTTTAAGGTTTGTTTTTAAAATTAAATCTTGGGATATTGAAAAACACTGATACTGATGCAAATTGGGACTTCTAATATTCAACGTTCTACGACTGCACGTAATCTTGGCATCATGTTTGACAGCACGATGTCAATGGAATCACATGTCAAGAAAGTTTGCCAAACGTCATACTACCATATTAGAAACATCAACAGCATCCGCCGAATCCTGACTGATGAGTCGGCTGCCATCCTTATCCATGCTCTCGTGACATCAAGGTTGGATAATGGCAACTCACTTCTGTTTGGAATCACCAACACTCTAATGTGCAAACTTCAACATGTTCAAAACACTGCGGCTCGTGTCTTATCCCGAACACGGAAATTTGACCACATTACTCCAGTCCTGAGAAATCTTCACTGGCTTCCTGTCAAACAGAGGGTTGCCTTCAAAATAATCCTACTTACCTGGAAAGCCCTCAATGACAGCGCACCAACATATCTGCAGGATCTCTTCACCCAGTATTCACCTAATCGCCACCTAAGGTCATCTGACAAACATCTTCTTGTGACACCAAGAACTAGAACATCGTATGGGGACCATGCCTTCTCAGTTACGGCGCCCACTCTATGGAACTCTTTGCCTCAGGAAATTCGTAGCTGTCAATCTTTACATACCTTCAAATGCCTTCTTAAAACATTCCTGTTTAACTCAACTTATAATTAGATTGCTGGTTTTGTTTCAAGTATACATACATGTACATGGGTATTAATTATTTGTAGAGTTCTGGACAGTTTCTTTTCTTAAAGCGCCTCGGAATATGTTTACATAGATAGATGGCGCTTTACAAATGCTTGTATTATTATTATTATTATTATTATTGTGCGGTTTTGACAGGTCAAGGTTGGGAATGCCATCAGTTTGCGTTGGAAGCGTTAGCGTCCAAGTCTGGAAAGTCCGTCTCTTTGTTCCAGGACCCTGCCTTTGCAAACGCCGTCACGCTGTCAACAAGCACCATGGGGGTACCTGTTGGTTGCAATGGTGCAGCGTTTCCTCCTTATTCACCTAATGGACTAGGGATCGCATACTCCATTAAGGAAGATGGCGTTCAGTGGATCAGTACAAGCTATAAGACATCACAAAGTTTGTCAGACTTTTTAGAATGTCTCCAACAAGCATCTGACGAGATTCATGAAGTTTTTGAGAAAGCCATCAAATAATGTTTTGAAAGTCTCCCATATTGCGGTACGCAAATAGTAAACTGCTAATCATGAATGTTGCACAATCAGTTAAACAATCCGGAAGTACCAAGACATTACATTGATAGAAGCAAATATGTACCGTGCGTTTAGGTTATTAAACGTACCATGTAGTGAATTTTTATTTTGTTAGAATGGATTGCATAAACCACGTCAAAAGGTGATTAAACCCAGCTTACTATTAACCAAGTGAACCAAGCTTGCGAATAATTTGTTTTTCTTCTTCTATCATTTCCCCTTCCTGGGCCGTGCACATTTTGGGAGTCTGGTATGCTCTGAGAGGTTCCTTTTTAAGATAGCAAGACTAAATAAAACACCTTCGTGCCAATCATTAACTTGTTACCGACATTTCTGAAGATTTGTAGGGTCCGAATACAGCAGGTCCGCGGGTTCAAGCCTCGGTAGGCATACAGGCATACACTTGCCTTGTTCAGACACAGTACTAAAGTCGCCTAAATCATGGTTCAACCTGATGGTTGACCTCTTTAAACCGAAGATAAACCGCACTGGTTAATGGATAGTTTTATTTTTTACGACCGCCCCCCTCTGCTCGAAAAGTTGAACCGGTTCGGGTCTAACTTAGTACGCTGTCTGAACATGGCCAATGATGGGTTAGGGTCAGGATGATTGGTCGTTGTCTCTACAGCCTCAACATTTAGACCAAGCATGCGGATGCACCTCATTCCGGGCTAACGCATGCATATGAGAGTTTACTAATGGTTTCAACATTTTTAGATTCTTTTGGAAATTGGTGGAATGTTCTCTTCGTGTCGCAACAACAAAACACTTGTTTCAAGCAACAAATTATTTCAATTACTGCAATAATTGTTGCAAGACATTTGGAGAGTGTTAATATTCCTACTGTATTAATTTAACAACGTTTACAATATGAACGACGAAAACAATTGTATTTATGAAGTGCTTATAAGTAATCCATTCGAGCAAAACTTGGGAGACAATATTCCGTAATAATACAGTGTAATGCATATTTTAGGCAACGTAGCATTTACAAGCTAATATTACCATAATTTTGTGTGTGTAATTTGGGTCACAAATTGGTGGGTGTGGCAAGCAGTAGCAACAAGTGTAGTTGGTGCAAGGGGTCAATAGTGAAGCTAGTGCACTACCAGGCAAATAAGATTATAATGATATTACATCTTACACTTTTATAGTTTTTTGTATAGTTTTTTGATAGGTTTTTGTTTATATTCTTGTTATTTCGGTCTTACGACGTCATTTCGTTGTATTGATCAAACTCACCTGTCGTCATAATAGTGGCTTCTTATATAGCGCTCATATCTTTCACTCAGTGACACTCAAGGCGCTTCCAAAGTCAGTATTTTCCTGCAAGGTATGTGGAGCTCTGAAGCACGAGACCTATTCATTTTACATGCACCATGTAATGGTTTTACAAGGTGCTGTGGCGCAATATGCAGCCAATCAAACCAGGAACACCGGGGCGAACCCCTTCTCTTTTCGATAAGTGCACTGGGTTCTTTTACGTGCATTACACAACACACGGGACCAACGGCTTTACGTCCCATCCGAAGAATTGCTTAAGGACAGAAGTGTCACGACCGGGACTCGAACCCACATCATGCTAAACAGAAACACCAGAGCTTGAGTCCGGTGCTCTTATCCGCTCGGCCACGACACGTCATCATCCAAATAATTTATGTTGCGCACATTTTAGGCGACGTAGCATTTACACACTTATATTATCATCATGTTGTGTTATTTGATTCCCCCTAAAAGATTGGCTGGGCAGACAGTAGCCACAAGTGAAGTTGGTGCATGGGGTAAATACTAGCTGATAAGCTACTACCAGGCAAGATTAACATATGAGACTATATAATGATTGACATCCCACACTTATATAGTTTTTTAATGTGTAGTTTTGTGTAGTTTTTGTTTTATATTTTACGTTTATAATATTGTTATTTCGGTCTTACGACGATGCTCGAAAAGCACTGCAATGTACTCCTATTTTCCGAGACATGTGGAAAACAATCCCATACTTGGTTTTGATTTGATTGAACCCCCGGTTCCATCGCAGATGTCTGAACCACAGATGTCTAAAACATTTGGGAAGTTTTTCATCTATTTACTTACCATCTTCTTCCAGAACATCAAATACATACATATGACCCCTGCACATCACCAGTACATGACGTTTGTCACGTCACAAAACAACTCATCCCTGGTTGGTTTAGGGATTCTTGTTGCATCGAGTAGACGATGAAATTGACTCATATCCATAAATGATACATATTGCTTTTCAGTGCGTGTCTGTATATCACGGGCAGACAGACACTTGTATAACATGCAGTTTCCCCAATTCCAAAACTCCGCATTAATGCCTTCTGTGTTATTTTATGGTTAGTGCGTGAACTTGTGTACTTTGATTCTGGAATTTGAGGCATGGTTGCAAATTTTATCTTTTGTTCCCACAATATTTTGTTTATTTTGACGCCCTAAAAAATGTTGGTTTTCGTGTCGTTGTTTTAAATATTCCATTTTTTTGTTCATATAATGTTGTCAAAATTTTACTAAATTTGTCAGCTTTGTCCTTCAGCTTAAGTTTACATTATATTGTGGTTGTTTGCTTTGTTTCTGGGTTTTGGGTTAAATTTTTTCAAATGGTTTTCATTTTGAACTTTTGGAGGTGTGTTTGCGATCAATTTATAAGTTTTGTTAATTAATAGTTACTATTATTTTTGATCTGTGGTTGTTGATATTATCTTTGTTAAAAGTTGGAATTGTTTCTTTGATTTGCGTTTTTGATGTTAGTTTTCTAAAAAATTGTAGTTATAGTTTCCTTTCCTTTTTGTGTCGCCCATAGTTTATGTGTATACGAAACGAGTCAAGTATTGCTGTAAGATCCCGACAGAATCAGGGACGTGTCCATTGTTCTGACGAGCCAAAGTAGAGTATAAGCAAAGTCTTTAAATTATTTTGGAGATATCTCTAAACTATTGAGAGATATCTGTAAATCATTTTAAAATATATCAAAATGTTTGGAGATATCGCTGAATATTTAAAAAATATCATTAAATGTTTAGAGATATCTCTTAATCGTTTAAAGGACAATTTATTTTTATAAATAAGTGCGACGGAACATCATTTTTGTCAATTATTTAAAGTTATCTTTAAATTATTTGAGGAAATTCATTTAGAGAATGATACTTCTTAATGTTTTAAAGATATCTTTAAATCATTTAAAGATATCTCTAAATCATTTAGAGATATTTCTAAACGATTTAGGAATATCTCTAAATGAATTCGAGGTATCTCTAAATGATTTAAAGATATCTTTAAATACATTGAAGACATCGTCGATTGCATAACATTTTTTTAAAAAGACGTTTCTAATGCTAATAAATGCTACTTTGGCTGGCCATAATTATTTAGCAAGTCAATGACACCATTAAAGGTTACATATTCAAGACTACGGAGTTAGACTGAGTTAGACCCAGATGCCTTTGGCATGATACCGGTGATAATTAGCCAACCAAATAACTTTATTTGTTGTTCACTAGCCTATCTAAAATGATTCTTACCCTTTTAGTGGATATTCTTATTAACGAAAGAATTTCGCTCCCGGTTATAAAATAAAGGTTTTAGAAACCAGTTTGGTGTTCGGCTGCGGCTTGAGGAGACGGCTTGGGCGACATCCGCCTGTCTGAAATGTCCCGTACCAAAAGTGTAAATTTTCTAAATTACTGACTCAGTCAAAGTCGTAGCCAAAGCCCTAAGCCGTTGTTTCGAAAAGGGTTTTTAATAACTGCCATCTATCTGACAGTGTATTTATTTACCAAGTCATCTTTCTACACACCCTACTCTCTATAAAAACAAATCCCGGGTCACAATGGGAGACTTTAGAACGATAGGTGGCAGCAGACTTCCCAGGTAAATTTCCACTGTTTACGTAGTTCTGAGCATGCGCACATTACCCAGAACAATGGATTTACCTGGTAAGTCAGCTGCCACCATAGCGTCCCAAAAGTCCCCCATTGAACCAGATTCCGGGTCCTGCGGGCTTAAACCATATTTGTCTCAGAATGACCCGGAACCTGTGTCAAAAAGACCCCAAAATACTTGTTCAAACTGACGCATAATCCGTGTTAAAATTTCATTTTTTTAAAACCAGATTCCGGGCCAACCTGACACAGAAATGGATCAGGACACTTGGGAACCGGATTCCGGCTCAATTCTGACCCAGTAAGTTTTTAGAGTGTAACCTCGTCTATTCGTTTTTGCAATGGTCTTTTTAACACAACCAGCTTTCAAACACAATCAGTATTCAAACATAATCAGTATTCACAAACACACACACAAAACAAAAACATAACAAATTAACACAACAAAATATGTATAAAAAATAAAACATTAACATCTATTTAATCAGTTTCTAATCAACAAAAATAAATGAATAGAAAAGGAGACCCTACGGATACATACAAACACAAATACACAAATAGGCTACTTTACATACCCCCAAGGTACTCCTTATCAAAAACAGTTATCGTTTGAAAATGGCCCTTTTTTCACATCATCCCTGAAATTCTTACTGTTCTTACTGTAAAAATGAGGTTGAGGGAATGTTTGTTGAGTATGTTTGAGGGACTACTTACGGTGGTGCACCAGGTGATTGCATTGTTGCCTTGCGTTATGCACTTAAGACAAGAATGACCGAATGAATCGTCTTCATTATTTACATAGTAGGGATGTTAACTGTTGTAACTGTGGCTCCTGTAGTTAGCCTTTTGTCAAGGCCATCGTGGCTTGGACAGCTTTGTAAACAGTGGAGCGACTGGAACGAGAGACCACGCGCGCGAGCCGAGTGGCGAAGCCACGAGTGCCTTTTCCAACTTGTTTGCGGTTTTTGTAATGAATCATTCATGAAGTATGAAACGTGTGTTATGCACTTCTGATTGGTTTGGACTTTTGCTACCGTTTCGGGTAGCAAAAGTCGAGATTATAAAGAAACACATAAGAAACCGCAAACAAGTTGGAAAAGGCCCTCGTGGCTTCGCCACTCGCGTGCCTGGTCTCCATTTCAGTCGCTTAGGATCGCGGCTCCAAGACACGAAGGCCTTTACAAAAGGCTACTGTAGTGTTGGCTTCGGATGTGGTCGTCACCTTGGTCGTCGCCTTGGTCGTCGTGGTGGCTGCGGTCGTCACCTTGGTCGTCGTGATGGCTGCGGTCCTCGCCTGGGTCGTGATGTCTTTTTAGTTTGTTTTTTTGTTTTTTTCCCCCCGGAGGAAATTATTTATTCAAGCTTAAAACAACTCATCACTTTACAAACCTGCTGAAAAGCCATGGCAATAAAACAAATGCAAAATTTACCGAAATGACAATTTGTAAAATACAGAGTTAACCTTGACACAATAATTTAAAGGAGTCCCATTTTTTTTCGAACTTCGCAGTAGAATCATTAATAATAGAGATGTACTTTTCCAAAGTATAATAGCGTTTTAAGTCCATTTTCAATAGTGCAAGGGATGGTCTGTTGTCGTTCATCTTCATTTTATAAATGTGGAAACGACACAGAACAAGGATCAGATTAAGAGCACTCCACGATTTCTTAGTTATACCAAAAAGGATAGCCTCATTGTCTAAACGTATGTCTAGATTAAGAGTATTCCTTATCCAAACCCCCAATTGGGTCCAAAACATAGTTGAAAATTTACATCCACAAAATAAATGAACAAGCGTCTCACTCTCTAACTGACAGAATGTACAAAGATCGTTGTCCTTTTTACCTATTTTAGCTAAGAATGAATTAACGCCAAGAATTCTGTGAACTAATCTATATTGAAACCATCGTAGTCTAGTGTCGTTTGTAACGCCAAATGGAATATTACAAAGTACCATCCACTTGGAATTAGTAAGTTTAACACTCAATATTGTTTCCCACTTAGCGGTAAAATTATACACTACTTTTTTAGCAGATGTAAGGCAGTTATAAATGCGGTTGGAGCCTTTTTTGTCCTTCAAGAGCAGTCTAAAGTTGAATGGAATGAAAGGGAAGCAAATACTCGCCCTACCAGTGCCCATCATCACTGTACCAAACGACCCTTTTATGGCCTTAATTATACCTCCATATTCAAGGAAATTAGTCTTTACACCAAATTTAGCCTTAAAATCAACCATGGTAAGAAAGTCTCCCCTTTCATCTAGAAGATCACACACATAAAAAACACTCTTATTTATCCAATGTTTGTAATGAACACAGTTATGATTAACTCTAATTTTACGGTTGTACCATATCACACTTGTTAAGGAGTCGATCTGGTTAACCGGCTGATGACATTGTACAAAATTACCCCAGGCAGTAAGAACATCTAACCAAAAACTGTTAGGGTGAACAGCCCTCTGTAATAATCGAGCGATGCTTGGATGGCCGCCTTCCAGAAAAAGTTTATTGTGGAGATTGGATATTTTAAAAAACAGGGAAGTCCAACCAGAAGTCTCGGTTGTAAGCAACCTGCGAATCCATGTACACTTGAGGGCACTAAAATAAGAACGGAGATCCACCATTTTAACCCCACCTTGGCTGTAATCTTGAATCATTTGATTCCTAGTAACTCTGTCAACCCCTTTCCAAATAAACTTATACAACATAGAATCCAGATTCTTAATAAATAATTTTGAAGGATCAGGGAGTGTTAGGATTCAAAAGGTAAGCTTAGACAAAAGGAGAGATTTTACAACTGTAACTCTACCCAACACCGTAAGATTACGTTTAGACCATTGCCCAATTAAACTGTCAATAGAAGTTAAAACCCTGTTATAATTAATATCCACCATACTTTCCAGGTTAGTAGAAAAATCAATGCCGAGAGCTCTAAAACTTTCATGGGGATTGACCCAGTTAACATTAATATCCGAGCAAACATCTTTTTTTTTTCGACCCTTGTTGGCGCCGATCCACACTGCATTAGTTTTACCAATGTTAACTTTAAGGCCCGACATACGAGCAAAATCCTCCAATAGCTTAAAGGCTCTGCTAAGAGAATTTTCTGAACCATCTAAAATAAACACGGTGTCGTCTGCATATTGAGAAAGCCTGTATTCGGAACCCTCAACTATAACTCCTTTCAGAATGTTGTCCTTACGAACCATTTTACCCAGAATTTCGGCGCATAATAGGAACAAATAAGGGCTTAAGCCGTCGCCTTGCCGGCAACCGCGCTCAATTTGAAAAGATTCGGACAGAAAACCGTTTACCAGCACAGAGGCTTTTGCACCGTTGTAAAGCACTTGAAACCACTTCTGTATTGAAGGACCAAAATTGAACAGCTCAAGAATCTGAAGAATAAAGTCGTGGGAGACCGAATCAAAGGCTTTTTCAAAATCAACTAACAGAAACATACCAGGAATTTTGTTGTTATCTGTGTAGTTAAGCAAATCGTACATTAAACGAATGTTTTCCCCTATATAACGACCTTGTAAAAAGCCTTTTTGTTGTTCATGTATAATAGAAGGAAGGCATGTTTTGATTCTCTCTGCTATACAAGAAGAGGCCAGTTTATAAGTAATATTCAATAAAGAAATGGGGTTGACACACATAATTATTCCTATTTCCGTACACGGGGTGGGGCAGCATTTCTTGGCGTCCAGGCAGTCGTAGTCGCTTAAACTGATGCGGCAACTATTTGGACATGGCTTTACTCATACAGTGCTGTCAAACACAGGGTCGGTTTGCGCAGGACATAATAATGTCGTCCCTTTTCACCCCTGTATCGCAGAGAGTAATTTGTAAAAAGAGAATTAAAACCAGTTCAGACTGATGGAAAAAAGTGGCGTCCTTATGCTGCCGCCATCTTGGTCATACTCCCTGTATCCAGATACAGTAATGGATGCTAATATTCATTGTACAAAAAGGAACCAGAATGTTTTCTTTCCAGACTCAGTTTGGTTACATTGATTGAATTTGGAGAATTCAACATGGGGGGGTCCAACAATCGCGTGAGAAACACAAGAAAAGAAATATTAACATCCATTATTCAACAAGGGATTACCTACACCGCCTGGGCTGACTGTTTTGCATTTCCGGGCGAAAAGAGTAAATCACCATAAAGGCAGAATAGTCGCCTGGACGAAATAGTAGTACGGATAATGGTGTTCTAAATACACTCCCGTAACATTCTCGTACGGTTACACACCTTTGTTCCGACACCCCTACGTTCCGATACCATGTTCCGACCCCTAATGTGTTTTCCTATAATCCTAATCCTAACCATTACCTTTACCTGAACCCTATATAAACCCTAACCCCAACCCTAGCGTGTAAACCACGAGAGGGTTTCCGGAATTAAAGGGTTGTCTCGACAAAGGGGTGTCGGAATATTGAGTAGTCACCTTCTTCCAAGGGTAAGTGCCGAATCGTTGCGCTTACGGTGTTTACGATCTTTGCTAAAGAGTCAAGTTTTGAGATGCTTTATATTCAGAGGTTTCAGTGTAGAGTCAGCACTGCTCTGATTGGTTCTTCTGAAAGGAAAACTCTGGTTGGTGGGCTAGTTGGTAATCTGCCTCAATGAATTTCTACAATTCCTTGCAGCAACTGTGTGAATATACACACATTACCGGTGTTGTGAGAATTGAAATGAAACTTCCGTTTTTTAATTCAGAAACAGCCACTCAATTCCTCTGAATTTCGTTTTTCAAAACAGCTAAAATTCAAGGTAAATCTTACCTCCTTCAACTTCCCCGCCATCTCTACGCACGCGACTAAACCAAGTCTTCGTTGTTCCAAAAAGGATTAAACCCAAGATGGATGGAGCCAATAAATAATTGTTTTGCTCAAGGTTATGTGTTAATAAAACTCTGAATTATTTATTTTCATAAATAAAATGGAAAAACTAGAGATAACAAAAACAAGGTGTTCGTGGGTGATGTCTTTAAATTATGATGGAACGAATTGGTGACAACATTTTACCTTAATATTAGTCCAATGTCTGGTTTATGAGCAATGAATTTATCAAATAATAAACATCAACTTCCAGTTTGAACCGGAATTTAATGTCAAATTGGGTCACATTTTGTGTAGCGTTTGTCGAGATTTAATAGATCTTTCTAATGACGTAAAGATTGTAAAAATCTATAGTGTGGTTCAGAAGTTATGATTTTTTCAAATATTACTTTTCAACTTCCGGTATGAACCGGAAAAAGGGTCAGATGAGGTCACACTTTGTAGCGTTGGTGAATTCTTCAGAGTCCTTTGTGATGACGTACAGATGATAACAATCCAGTATGAGGTTCAGAAGTTATGATTTTTGTAACATTAAATTTCAACTTCCGACTTGAACCGGAAGTCAATGAGGTCACACTTTATAGAGTTGGTTAAGTTTTAAAAGCCTTACCTCAAATTTCATATTCCTGTTTGAACCGGAAGTCAAGGTCAAATGGGATCTCATTCTGTGTACCGTTTCTTAAAATCTTCTAAAATCAACCATTTTCTTCTGTTAATTGTTTATCTCAAAATATCAATATTTGAAGTTGGGGGCACCTGGGGGAACTGGCATCAATTGTGGGGGCACGTGCCCCGTTTTTCCTCCCTTTTTAGCCTATAATTGTTTTCAGGGTGATTTTTCCCACCTTAATCATTACCGACCAATGATATGCACACCTTAATGTTTTTACTTGTGATCCAGATAATAACTTTTTCAAGGCAGTTTCACTGAGTCAACATTAATAGCATTGTAGGAAGATGGTTTGATTACTTTGATTCTTTAGGATTTATCTGTAACACATTTCTAAAAAATTACTCCGGTGTTTTAAAAGGGAAATTTTCTTCAGAAAACAGCAGAAATTGTTTGTATTTTTTATTTTAGGAAATATCGACTCAATTAGTATTCGGTAAAATTACATGGTTTCGCAAACGGGCTCAATCAGGAAAAACTCTGTAGTCCCTACGTGAAGCAGATTTAATTAACAACGTGATTGTAAATATTGTAAACATTCTACTTTGAATTTATGTCCAGAAAGCAGCAGTATTATACCTCCATTTTTAAAAAGGCACATTGAACAAGAAAAGACAAAGAAGCAGAACAAGGGATAAACACACCTAAAGGTCATGCAGTGATGGCCTGACCCGAATTATTATTTTAATTCTACCACGAACAACCACACAGTGGTATTTTGTATAACTTTGTTTAAAACTTGTCTTAAGAGTCTAAACTGTAAACCCACAACTTTTTATGCAAATCAAAGATATGAAAAAGAAAGCATTTTGTTTTTAAAGAGGCTGAGATGCTTTTGAATTTGTTTGTAGTATTTTTTGAATATTTTATCATTCAGCATTTGTTGCTATGGAGAGCTTATTTAGTTGCTCTTAAAATAGTTGCTCTTAAAATCAACACCCAACTCATCAAATTTACAAGTTACATGTTTTCTTTATTTCGCTGGTAAAGCATGTGTTTTTTCAGCCGAATTAAGTGTCTACCTGTTGAGAAAACGGCCAAAAAAAATCTCAGGTATGTACATACAATTAAACAAAACTAAATTTTGGCAAATGGACAACAACGGCAAAGAGGTGGTATGAAAAAGCGATTGTAAAAAGCATGAGTAAGATTTTTAAAACGTTCGATATACCGGTAGGCCTATCACACCGTTGCTTTTAAGATATGCGAACATGCACAATTAATTGTCCAGATAACATGGTATATGATTGACATGGATTTTTGAAACGTTCGTAATATTATTTTGAGTACGGCAAACAAAAGTTAACGACTCATGAGAATCCGTTTAATAATAGCATCTGAATTTATAAGTTTAGGGTTGAACTAGCGCCAAATTACCAAAGAATACATGCGCTTTAGAGGAAAAGACAAAAACTATTATGCCGAGGAATATTTGAGTCTTCAGAAAGTTTCTTCGTATAAGCTGGTTGTCTGCATCCACTCAACTGTCCTCTCCAAGAAGGGCTGATCGTCCTTATCGGCAAAAGAGTTGGATCTTACTTTCCCCCACTCCACTCTCAGTATTAATCTTGAAAATCCATATCGTAAATAGTGATTTGTTTGATGATAACAGATGAAAAGAGGCAGTGGTTTTGGAGGATTTCTTCGCCCTGACAAATCGATCCGCTGTATTGGCAAAGGCTTACGGTGTTCTATTGTTGGTGTAAACCAGCTGACCTCAAGTTTCGGTCATTGATTACGTACTATAGAAAGTATTTTAAGTTATTAGTAGGCCTAAATGCCACTCCCGTAAATTAAATACTGAGCTGCGTTGAGTGTATAAATGGAATGTGTTGGATAATGAATCTACTGGGAGAGTATTCATCTAATTGGTAAAGTAAATTCCTGAGCACTCGAACTCAATAGATACAAACATTTGAATATGACTGGACGTCATAGCTGAAATACCTACAGTCGATTAAACATTCATGTACTCCCTTTTTTGGAATTTGATATTCATTCCTGCATTTGCCGTCAAGACGAGAGGTCGACTGTAGGGAATAGGTATGTTTCCGTTTCCTTAGTTTGTTAAGTTCAGCCGAATTAGTTTTTATGCGTTGTGACTTCTGGGGACTAAGTTTTATTTAATGCTCCTATTTGCAACAGTATGGCGTTCAAGCGATGAATAATGACACACTCAGCGTTCTCCGGGTTCTATTTCTATGGGCTTTATGCAAGGGGTCAATTCGGCTTCGAAATGTCGGCTTCTTCGTTTAGGAAAACATCGATTGAGGCATGTACTTTTAACGTATATACCATATGTAGCTTTTATAAATAAAGTACTAGATAACATTTTTTTTAAACTAAAAATATAAACAAATTAATAATAAAAGCTAACAAAAATCCACTATGACTGCGCACGGTCGCGCTGTCAAATCTTCTCGATCGCGTATGTAATACGCCATTTCCTGTTTACAAAGTAAGCATAAACCTTTTGCTTATAGACCGACTGGTAAACACGGAGCTCTAGCGGGCGTGCCATATAACGAGATCAACTTTTTAAACGAACAGGTCGACTTGTCCCAAGACAACTTAAAACTATAAGAGATTATCTCGACTTTATATAGTTCCATACGCCAAGCTGTTTTAGGACCAGGCATACTTGTAAAAAAAAAACGTTTACTCTTTTAAATGAGCAAGGTCTTTCTTTATGACTGTCTTTCACTTTTGTCGACGGTATTTTCGTCTAGAACGCGTCACGTCAAAAATCTATAAACGTTTAGCGAGGTGACAGAAGGGTGGGTACCAATCGCATCTCTGGCCACAGCATGTTCGGAATGGACACCACGGAACCACAGCCGCCAACCCTCAGAAATCTGAGAAACGATTCATGCATAAATCTCTTTCTCAGATTCAAATGTTTTGGGGTGAACAATACAATTATTGTCCAAACCATACTTCGAAGGGAACCCTGTCTCAGAAATAATAGTTTATACCATTAACAGAAGCAATGCTTCTTACCTAGTAATAAGTTGTTATGGTTATTCATTTTGTTGAGTTTACAAATCTACATAAAGGTAGGGTAGGCCCTACCTTTATGTCAACCTATACTTAACATTTATAAATTAACGAAATCATCCAACACAAAAAGAAAAACGGGAGACGGATTTTTTGTAAATCTATCAACCCACCTAAGGTGATTTAATTACCAAATTAGAAATCTGTACAGTAATACTCTAAGACGGTCAAATATTGTTTTAATTCCGTTTTAAATAAACCTTTTAGAAAACGTCAATTGTCCCAACATCAGACGTAAAACATGGTTCGAAGCTTCATTGGTCCAAAACAACTAAGGTATTAAAATAAAAACATTTTTGACTCAGTTCTCAGTGTTCACAAACCTGACCCCCCCCCCCCCAATATTGTTTTAAATATATAAACAAACCACAACAACAAAACTTAAGAATCAAAATTTAAAAAAAATCAATAATGTCAACTCTCTACTGTGGCTAAAAGTCACACAATACTGATCATTACAATCTCATTCTACTGTAAAATAATTTATTTCAATCTTATAACAAGCACCAAATATCTTTCGTAGATCAATTCTTACAGAGAATAACATAAAAAGACAACTTTGAAAACAAAAGGGAGAAAAACCCGCACAAACCAAGACTTGCATTTAACACTTGCTGAGAAGATAACCACTTTTTAATATTTTGTTTTTATGCACGTTCGCCTTGAACAAGGCTTAAAACTACTCTTGGTAAGCGGCTATAAGAAGAAAATAGCTGAGATGAAATTAACTTATTAGGCCTATGAATAATACTTCTCAAATATGACTTGGTATGAGTCATAAAAATAAATTATGCATTAACCTTTTAATTGTTTGTTGAATGTAAATGTTAAATAATTGATGGATGTCAATGTTTAATGTGATATATTTGGTATGTTCCTTTATAATCACTCAATTCAGCAATTTGGTTGCAATGTGATTTGTATCAACCTTTCATGAATGATAGAGTGAATGAATGAATGCAGTCATAATTATAACTAACATATATTACAAACATTACTTAATTGACACAAGTCATACCTATGACTTATGCTAAACTATAATTATAAGATAATTATAAGAGAGTAACAGGAAAACAGAAACACAACTATTCCGAATGATTAAAATAAGAAGGGTGAAATGATGGCCCAAATGATGCTTTTGAATTTGTTTTTAGTATTTTTTGAATATTTTATCATTTAGCATTTGTTGCAATGGAGAGCTTATTTAGTGTGGTGCACCAACATAGTTGCTCTTAAAATCAACACCCAACTCATCAAATTTTCTTGAGTGTCCAATCCCATAACAAATCAGCAGGTAACCAGCCACAAACAAACAAGTTACATGTTTTCTTTATTTCGCTGGTATACTGCTAAAGCATGTGTTTTTCAGCCGAATTAAGTGTCGGTAGACCTATCACACCGTTGCTTTTAAGATATGCGAACATGCACAATTAATTGTCTAGATAACATGGTATATGATTGTCATGGATTTTTGAAACGTTCGTAATACTATGTTGAGTTCGTCAAACAAAAGTTAACGAGAATCTGTTTATGAGAATCTGTTTAATAATAGCATCTGAATTTATAAGTTTAGGGTTGAACTAGCGCCAAATTACCAAAGAATACATGCGCTTTAGAGGAAAAGACAAACTATTATGCCGAGGAATATTTGAGTCTTCAGAAACTTTTGAAGGACAAAACAATTCTAGGGCCTATGTGTTTTTCGTTGATTTTTCTCGAACATGGCTGTGTTTTCAGACGGAAAATTTATAATATCCTTTGATAATAGTGTCTAGTTGAAAAAATAAAAGCTGAGGATCAGTCACGAGCTTCTTGGACAATTACCAATAATCCTTTGTTAGGGTGGCACTTTGGCTACATCTGCATTACCGCACACTCCCACCAACCAAACAAGGTAGTAAAATTTTAACGGACCGTCTCCGAAGAGTCGTCATCAGTAGACTGGTTCCAAGCATGCGTGGTTTATGCCGTTGCAAGGCATAGGGCAGCATTTCTTGTCATCCACACAGTCCTGATCACCGAGACTAATTCGACAGTCATTCGGGCAAATTGGTAAACCTAAGTACGGATCAAGGCTGGTTCCCTGGGGACACATGCCATCGTTCTTCACCCCTAAATGGTACGAAAAAGAAGGATTTTCATTTTGTTTATCCATGAAAATATGTGTACAGTTCTGAAATTTCTAATTACATTCACGCATGCGTACATGTTGGGAAATGCCATAGAGTTGTGCACTATGCAGACGCACAAACGCATATGCGTCACGCTACCACACATGTTGGGAAATGCCATTGAGTTGTGCACTATGCAGACGCACAAACGCATATGAGTCACGCTACCACACAAGCTCCCCAAAGGGACGTGTTCCCTGATATAGACCCATTGCACAACACGCAGCGCGCATACATGCGCGTAATTTGGGTGTCAAAACGTGCACAAAAGGATGGTACACGTGTTTACGCACAATGCGCTTGTAAACACGTGTACCATTCTTTTGTGCACGTTTTGACACCCAAAATGACGCGCGTGTAGATGATGACGTCATATGCAATGGGTCTATTGAGCAAGTCTCGCGCGTGTCGGAGCGAGAAAACACGTCAAGAGAAGAACATATTTTTTTCTGAAATCAAATCATTGTTTTTAAATTAGATCTATGAAAAAATCTGACCAACAAAAATAATAACATTACAATTTGTATAAAATGAGTTTTAGCTTTCATAATAAACACATTAATCATTTGTTAGTTTTTGTTGAAACAAACTAAAAACTCTGGGACAAGGATATCTATTTGATCTTAACTTTTTAGGAAACCCTTTCGTAAATCCACGCCCGAGTACGTGCAACCACAACCTCGTTCCCAGTGGTGTACGATCTCGCCGGAAGTTACTATTTAATTCGAACGTTACATTTTGAAAATCATAAAAATCGATTGGGTAGAATGGGTGGATTTTTACCAAAAAATTCACAATGGTAGAAAACTATAATATTTAAACAAGAACTTGAAAAATATCAGGGGTAGAATGGTTCAATTTTTCACTTTCGTCGCGTTTTGTGACACTGTTTTAGGGGTGTCATTAGGTGCTGTTGCCTGGCCATGCACCTAATGTTGGAGGGACGAATGCATTTTTTAAATAGTCTTGTCTAGATATTTGTCAAATATTTATTTTTATTCCACTCCAAAAACCTGACAAATAAACTATACATATATAATTGGTAAAATACTGCATTACTTTTATCTAATTTAATCCATTCGTGTTAGTGTAAAAATTAAACACCCCTATTTTTGTAATGGTACGTTCACACAGCATCGGGGGAAAGAATTGCGCAATATCGTGTCCGCCCCTCCCTGAGGGTGACCATACAAAAACAGGATTCATTTGAAATGTATAGATAGTTCCCAGTAGACGCCATCTTTACGGGCAAATCGCATTTTGGCATGCAGGCGCGTCAAGCGCTCAAATTATTAACGCAGCCGCGTCATTCACTAACCAATCATGCAAGGAGTTTGGTGAAATGTGCGCGTGTTGCACGCCGTTCTCACGCGTAACGCATGAATGTGTGTTCCAAATTGCCCGTAAAGATGGCCGACTTACGTCACACTGCAACCTATCTATTGCGTCGAAATACGTGCATTTTTACACGCATACTAAGCGCCCCACAAGCGCCTACAAGCGATCGAAAGTTTTTAACAAGCGTACACGCATAGCAGTCACTTTGGGTAAGCCAATCAGCGTTGATTTTTAGCGTTTCCCTTCCAGGGGTTAGAGACGTACGCGGAGTTAGCGAGCGTTAAGGCGCGCTGGCCATGGCAGCGAGGCTGCGTGCAACCACTAAAGCAGGTTTAAATGCAGACGCGCGATGATTGCACGGGCGTAGAATTAACGCGTGACGCAGTTTAAAGAGGACGCTGACGCCTCAACAACCGTAGACTGCAATGAAAAGGCTAAGCGTCTGACAATTACAGCGTCTGGTGACCAAAACAAAATTGGTGATCGGGAGTTGGGCACAACAATTCTTAATTTTTTGCAAGTAACCGGAAGCAGAGGTCAAGTTTAATTCTTGGGTTTTCTAAGTTGTATTGTTGAATTGATTTTACTTTCATATTTTTCATCACTTAGTATTACATTCCCAACAGCATATTTAATTGTCATGGTCATAAAGTACGTTAAACTAAAGTAATAGACAAAACAAAATCTTGCCAACGTAAAACTCCATATGGTTGGGACCACAAGTCTCGCGCGTAAGCGAACTTCCGGGACCATTGTGGTCCCAACCATAATATGGAGTTTTACGCTGGCAAGATTTTGTTTCGTCTATTACGTACTTTATGACCATGAACATTACATGTGTCGTTAGGAATGTAATACTATGTGATAAAATAATATGTCAGTTCAACAATAAAACGAAGAAAACCCAAGAATTAAACTTAACCTCAGATTCCGGTTACTGGCAACTTTAGAATTTCTGCCCACCTCCGATCACCAAATGTTTTGGTCGCGCGATGATAATGACCAGACGCTGTAATTGTCAGGACGCTAAGCATTTTTATTGCAGTCTACGGTTGTTGAGACGTCAGCGTGTCCTCTTTAAACTGCGTCACGTGTTAATTCTACGCCCGTGCATGATAGGTGATGCAAAAGTTTTTCCTACAACATGTGTTCGTAATTTGGGGTCATGGATTGATTCTGAACTTACAATGAACACCCACATCAATAAAGCTTGCTCTGCCCAACATCAAACGCATTAGTCAATTCCTAACACAAGACTCTCTTTTAAAACTAATTCATGCATTTGTGACCAGTCGTCTTGATTATTGTATTAATAGCCTTTTGTATGGTCTGCCCAAGTCACAGATAGCTAAACTACAAAGGGTTCAAAACGCTGCTGCCAGAATACACCGATCCATTAAGCCCCGCCCATTTCTCATTGACCAATCACAGCCGCGAAATCTGATTACCATTTGAGCCGTTTGGTGATCTTTTTTCTTTGCCGTTTTCTTCCATTCTGTGCTTGTTAACATGCTTTTTAACCACTCAGGCGTGGGTTTATAAAAGGGGTTCCTAAAAGGTTAAGATCAAATAACTATCCTTGTCCCAGTTTGTTTGATTTAAAACTAACAAATGATTTGTGTGTTTATTATGAAAGCTTAAACTCATTTTATACGAATTGAAATTAGTATTTTTTTAAAGTATGACGTCATTTGCAAGGGGCAAGAAGCAGCTGAAACTTTAGGTGTGCAGCAGATGCTCACTTGTGGGACGCAAAGACTTGCCAACAGCAAGGTTTAATGGATGTTATTTTGTTTTTGTCAAGGTAAGGGCGAAAATCAAATAATATTACAATTTATTTACTACTTACCATTCTCGTTTTCTTCTTCATCTCTACGCAAGCGTCCAAGCAGAGGCTCTGGCGTCACAAGGTGGAGTAGAACCATGATAACACAGGCAGCTGTGAACCGATGCATCGCGCCTCCGCGACCGCCGTCAAAATGCCGGTTCTAATACAGAAAGTTGCTCTTGTCGACGGTAGCCCTCTGGACTTCCCTTGTGTTTGAACACGATATTGTATCACTGGGAAAAGTTCTTGTTAAGTGTTAGGGCTAGGTGTGGACAGCAGTCGTGCACAGGTTTAGGATGGGTAGAAGGCAGAGAAATTACCGGTAGTTTCTTCGTATAAGCTGGTTGTCTGCATCCACTCAACTGTCCTCTCCAAAGAAGGGCTGATCGTCCTTATATGTGACCCGCTCTGCGAAAAAGGCCCTTAAGTCGCGCCTGGCTAAACACGTCATGAGCTCTTCCATTTTGGAGTAGGGAAATTTTTTTTTCACAAATCGATTTTTTTGTTTACCCTATTTTCCAACCTTGATGTCTACTCTTTCATAATTTTAAACCAGGAAGGTTGATTTTGATCAATAAAGATGAAAAACCCTGTGTTTTTGTGATAATGTTTTTAGTGGTTTGGTACGATCAATTCCGTGCGATGATACTAAAATGCCGATATTTTCACCTCTGGCAATGCTCTTCCACGAACCCCCCTATTATAAATTTGGTATCATCTTGAAGCTTATGACTAACTCTTTCTATATTTAGACACAAGAGAGGTGAAGGATCAAATGCAATACACCGATCCATTAAGCCACGCCCATTTCTCATTGACCAATCACAACCGCGAAATCTGATCACCATTTGAGCCGTTTGGTGATCTTTGCACTAACGGTGATCGGGTTTCGCGGCTGTGATTGGTCAACTCGTAAGGAGGCGGGGCTTAATGGATCGGTCTATTGCTATGCAGGTCATTGTTTCCCCCATAAACAAACTGCGCTTGTTACTAAGGACGTGGACATATCCTGTCACATGCTCCAAACAGAGCGCACTGATTGGTCGAGACGCCCAATATTAATCTCGCGCATGCGCTGTGGTTTCGATTTGTTTGATGATAACAGATGAAAAGAGGCAGTGGTTTTGGAGGATTTCTTCGCCCTGACAAATCGATCCGCTGTATTGGCAAAGGCTTACGGTGTTCTATTGTTGGTGTAAGGGAAGCCTTCTTTAACCATAGAGAAAGGACCCTTTCTCTATGCTTTAACTAACCCTCAATATCCGCCGAAACCCGCAGGATCCCGACGGGTTGTCTCACACCACTTTAATGAGCTCATTATCTTCGGGTCAATTCACATAGCTGCCTTACGTCAGACAAATATGCATGAGTTCTACTCAAGCAGGCTGGGGCAGTGGCTTCACAAAGGGACCAATTATCGGTACCTTATCTGGGGATACTTAACAATCATGCAACAGGACCTGCCCGAGATCTTCAGAAATTGAGATGCAACACTTTGATTGTCCCGCTTTGTTATGGCTGCTCGCTCAGCCGGACAAGCTCTAATCCGTTGTTGATACATTATAACTAGTCTTTCAAATGGTTTCAGTAATGACTACGTTTTGGGAACTGAAAAACATACTAACTGAGGGAAAAAATAATGTTTCAAATGACTTGAATTTTGTCTCCGTTTTCTCAAACGCTTGCATTTCATAAAACGTTTATACAAATTGCATTTTCAACCACCAAAAATGCGTTAGTAAAAGCCAAGTTGTTTAATTTGTATTATCAAGATGCCACTTCTAAGGACAATACTACAAAATGTATACACTTCAGATTTCAGAAATGTTTACGGGACGGGATGAAATATAAAGCGCATGGGAAAACATAAGCGGGACGGAAAAAAGATAATATTTTTAACTGAGAAATAACCTATGACAGGAAAACAGTAATCGGGACTGAGAAGGCCTAACGGGCGGAAAAATAATAAACGAGACGGAGAAATATCCAAGGAGAGGAAAAAATAGTCGGGCGGAAACAAGTTTGTTTTAACCTCACATAGGCAGCATTACTAAATAATAATAATAATAATAATAATATTGATCACTTGTAAAGCGCCGGTATCCGTCAGGTATGACGCTCGTGGCGCATAAACAATAATGAACAGTAAACAATTATTCAGGAAAACGAGTACAGAAAAAATGAGTTTTTAGTGAAGATTTGAATGTTGACAGGAATTCTAATTGGCGCAAGTGTTGAGGAAGACAATTTAATGTTAAGATGCTTTACTCAAAATTTATTGAATTATCGACAGTATAATCTCGGGATACTATACAATGGTGGTTGTGTACGTGCTTTAATCCACACAAGAATCAGTGTATTTAAGTATAAACTAAGTTGTTGATTTTGGGTTTCCAAATTAAGATGTCGCATCTAAAATGTATACATTTTAAATTCCAAACGAAAGTGATTTGCGAAAACAAGACATAATTATCATTATTTATTCGGCATTAAAACACATAAAAAATACAAACATTAACAAAACAAAAGCCAGGGACATATGCGCGGAATTAAACAAGTTTACCGAAAAACTGAAGCCCGAAGGCCTTCAATTCCAATATCTCTGGCCAATATATTAAAAATCTATATTTATTTACATTAAGTCAGCATTGAAGAGGGGGAATTTGTTTCTACAAAGTTTTGTTGCAATTGAATGATGTTTTCTAATGTTATTTTGATCTTGCGTAAATTGTTTGGGGAACGGTATTGAGAATTAATACGGGACGGGCGGAAAATAAAAGGGGACACAAAGGGAAACAACAGGACGGGGAAATAATAAACGGGACCGAGAAATACCCCGCGGGCGGGACGGGAAAACATTAAATATCAAAACAGGATAAATAACCAGAAGTTGTTTTTGTGAATTTAAAACAGTTACAAAGATTTGTAGCAATTGAATGATGTTTCCTAATGTTATTTTTGCCTTGCGTAAATTCTTTGGGGAACGGGATTGAGAATTAATACGGGAAGGGAAAAAAAAGTAACGGGACTGACAAGAAACCTGGGAATGGATATGAAAAACAGAACGGGGAAAAAACATGACTCAGAAATACTCCGAATAAAAATAGCTCTTTAACTAATGATGCCATTGCCAAACAACATAGAGGAATCCTGTGCTGAATGTGGCACACAGTTTGATCATCCAAATCTGGAGAGTTTGAAAACATTTAATTTAGCATGAATAATACTGTGATGACGTTTACCCCAGCCCACAGTTATGTTTAGTTTCACGCTTACTGGTCATGGTGATTATGTGCACCTGACTGTTGCATGGAGTTAAAATACCTCCATGGTGGATGTTATGTAATAACTTTGTATATAAGGCACATTCAACGTCGACTCGTAGTCTGTCTCCTTCAGGTGCGCCACCGAGTCGACGGTGCATTATTCGTTTATTTCATTAAGTGTATTTTCTAGTTTCTCATTTGAGTTGTGTTCAAATAAAACACCCTGTGGTGTGTATATGTTTCAAGAAGAAAACGTTCAAATTGTGTTTCATTGTTGAGTTGCGATCCCTTGGGCGGGATGGCTAGGCCGGCCAACCCGTCCATAACATATGGTGGAAGATCCGGCGCTGAATTCTCGGTGGTGCACCCCGCCGGTTGGCTGAAGGACGCAGATCCGCTTGGGGATGCAAAAGGTATTTAACTTTATTAATTTGTTTCTTGTATTCCCCATAGCGTATATATTTTTTTATTATGCCAATTGTGTATTTTGATTGTTATGCCACATTGCAATGTTATGTCATATTTCTATCATAATGGCGAGCAAATATGAATTGAAGTTCAGAGATACTTACTCTGGCACTGAAGATCTTGACTTATTTTTGTGTAGACTAGATAGTTATAGTAAACTGCGAGACTTTGCAGTCGATAAAAAGGTTCTGTCACTGGGTTTGCGTTTAACTGGCCCCGCTGCTTTATGGTTTGCTGATTTGCCCGATAGCGAGAAAACTGACTACAAAACAGTCGTTGATGCACTCAGACTTGCTTTTGAAGGTGATAGTTACGATGGGTTAGAGAAGCCAAACTTGACGAGCGTCAGCAAGGCGAAAACGAGTCCATTGACTTATATTTCACAGACATAGTGCATCTCAGTAGACAATTACACCGATCAGATAACGAACAGATGGCACGGTTTGTTCGCGGTCTAAGACCGGCGCTAAAAGCGTTCGTAATTTCGAAAGAACCTGAAAACATGGCTAAAGCGATCAATTTTGCACGTCTTGGTGAAAGCGTGGACAAAATTTCCAAACCACCAGCAGAAGTTCAGAGCATTGAACAAAGTACATGTATTAAAGATGAGGTCACCACTAAACTTGACAATTTACAAACTCAGGTAGATAATATCGTAAGCCTGGTAAATTCTAGCAAACCAGTGCCACTTCAACCACAACAATTCGTAAGCCATCGCTCAAATCGCAGCCACACTCAAACTTATTCCAAACAGTCTAGATTTAATGGTAGTTGCAATCGCTGTAGAAAGTACGGTCATAAACAGGCAAACTGCTACTCTAAATTTCACATCCAAGGTTATGCTTTAAACTGACTCGGCCGCCTACCATGACAGGGGTTAGGGTGGACGGCTGTGACGTTCAAAGCGATGACCCCTTGAAAATTGATCTTGACCACAAAAGTATGATCTCTATTACCATCGGTGATGATACATTGAAATGTTTGATAGATACGGGTGCTACCAGTAACTTGATTTCTGAAAAATACTATAAAACCAATGTTATTTTCAGACAATTGCGTTTGTTGAAACCTAAATTTGACCATGCAACCACAGCCAATGGTGACAATGTAAAGATTATTGGATTTCTCAATGTACCAGTACATATTTTAGGAGCACAATTCATGGTACCTTTTTATGTGACAAGTAAATTATGTAAAAATTTTATACTAGGGTCCGAGTTCCTAACGTCACAAAAAGTGTCAATCGATTTTGGGAAATCTAAATTTCGCATTCATAGGAAAAATCAGTTGCGTACCTGTACTCAAATTACTGTACCCCCACGTTCACAATCTGTCTGTGAGGTTAGAATCAAAAATTACCTTCCCTCGGGTGTAATATAGGACATTGTCATGGTGGACGTAATATCCAGAACATTGGTCTAGTAGTTGCTAACACTATTTCTAGCTCCCGCATGACAGACTTTGGGACGAAAGTAACAGTTATGGTAATGAATCCATCCGAGGTTCCAGTTAAAAATTTTCCCCGTACTAAGATTGGTACGTTCAATATTGTGGAAGAAAACAACATTTCTGAATTTTTACCAATTTTGACAAGATCGAAGTTAACACCAACATTAGTCATGAGGTTACGAACCCACAATGTTCATCTAGTGGTCAAGAGGTTCTTGATAAAATTAACATTTCATCCTCTTCTATAAACCCTACTCAACAACAGCTTAAAGCTCTAATCAATAGATATGCTGATGTGTTTGAAACCGCAAAAAGCCCACGTGGATTTTACGATAAGGTTGAACATAGAATCGATACTAGTAACAACCCTCCAGTTAGATCCCGTCCATACAGGCATTCACCTAGGTTACAGCAGACAATAAGAGAACATGTTAACAAAATGTTAAATGATGATATTATTTCCGAGTCAACTTCACCATTTTCTAGTCCAGTTGTTATGGTTAAAAAGAAAACTGGCGAATACAGATTTTGTATTGACTTTAGGAGATTGAACCAGATCACGGTCAGAGACAATTTTCCACTGCCCAGTATTTCCGATACTTTTAACAATCTTGTTATGACTAAACCAGCATACTTCTCAACTCTAGATATGGCGTCAGGATATTGGCAAATAGGTCTAGATAAAGATTCTAAAAAGAAAACAGCATTCATTACTCAAGACGGATTGTATGAATTCAATGTGTTACCTTTTGGACTACACAATGCACCCAGTACATTCCAAAGAACAATGCATGAAGTGTTAAGAGGATTGCATTGGAAGTTTTGTTTAGTATACTTGGATGACATTATCATTTATAGTGACACTTTCAAAGCCCATCTCGATCATTTGTGTCAAGTATTTCAGAAATTCAGAGATGCTAATCTTAAACTCAAGCCAAAGAAATGTTCATTTGCATGTGATAGAATACACTATCTTGGGCACATAATTAGTGAAGACGGTGTTGCAACTGACCCAGAAAAGCTCAAAGTTGTACAAGAATACCCATCACCAAAGAATGTCAAAGATGTGCGTGCATTTCTAGGTTTTGTTGGTTATTACAGGCGTTACATAAAAGATTTCAGCAAAATTGCTCAACCATTAACTGCACTGACTCGTAAAGACATTCCGTTCCAATGGACAAAAGAATGTTCAGAAGCCTTTGAGCAACTGAAACAGAAACTTTTAGAGCCACCTGTATTGTCCCATCCAAGGTTTGATGAACACTCACAATTTGTTTTGCAAACTGATGCGTCTTTTCAAGGATTAGGATTTGTATTATCCCAAATACAGGACGGTAACGAAAGAGCTATTGCATATGCCAGTAGAGCACTTAAGCCAGCGGAACGCAATTATACTGTGACGGAATTAGAGGCACTTGCCGTTGTTGGAGTGAAAAAGTTTTCCACTTACTTGGAACATAGCCCAAAATTCAAAATTGTAACTGATCATCAAGCTCTCAAATGGTTGTTTAACCAAAAACGTTCATCTGGCAGATTAGCTCGTTGGTCCTTGTATTTGCAATCGTACAGTTATGATATTGAACACCGACCAGGCAAGAAACTTGCTAATGTAGATACTCTGAGTAGAATCTGTATAGACAATTACCAACCTACATGTGTTCCACACCCACCAGTAGAAGGTTCACATATTGAGACCGCACAATTGAGTCAATTAGACGCTGAGGCAGTTTAACTGGTTTAGTTAATTCCGATCCTGAAGAAAACTTGTCTAAAGTAGACGAAGTGCGAAATCTCAGATACCAACGTGGTAAACGTTTGCATAATCAAAGCATGGTGAATTTCAAAGATCACTTACCCGATGTTCATGAGAACATTGACCTAGATAAAATCAAAAGGGTCAACAAAATGACTCATTTTCGAAATCGATCATTGATTGTCTAGAATCGGATGTCCTACCAGAGGATAATAAATTAGCCCGTAGGTTATTACTTGAAGTAAATCAGTATTTTGTACATAATGGCATTTTGTATCATGTCTGGCACACGCCACGAAACAGAAGGATACCAGAACGTAATATTGTTCAATTGTACATCCCAAGTCCGTACATAGATACTGTTCTTCATCATTGTCACGATCTAGTTCTGTCAGCTCACTTTGGGTTCCATAGAACATACAGTAAAATTCGGCAACGATATTTTTGGAAGTTTATGCATCGTGATATTGATAATTGGATCAGATCTTGTGATTCTTGTCACCGTGTTAAAACACCAAAGCACAAAGTTGTAGCCCCACTGCTTACCATGAAAGTTCCTGGACCATTTCAAAGGGTTAGCGTAGATATTCTAGGCCCCCTCCCAGTCGCTGAATCAGGAAATAGATATGTATTATGTTTCATGGATCATTGTACTAGATGGCCTATCCTTGTGCCTATTGCTAAAACGGACTCTGCCACTGTAGCAACTGTATTTTTCAAAGAAATTATTTGTAATCATGGATGCCCTCGTGTACTCCTAAGTGACCGAGGAACGAACTTTTTAAGTAAATTAGTTCAAGAAGTGTGCAAAATCATGCGTACTGATAAAGTAAACACTAGTCCGTACCATCCGCAATGTAATGCTGTACAAGAAAGATTCAATTCTGTGATTTTAACTACAGTATCTCATTATGTAAACAAGTTTCATACCAACTGGGATAACTATATTCCTGCCATTCAGTTTGCGTATCGCAGTACATCTGCAGACAATTCAATTGGATTTAGCCCTTTCTTTATGTTGTATGGTAGAGAGGCAGTACTGCCTATTGATGTGTCTCTTCATGAAAAACCTGAATATTCAGACCGAAATGTAAGAGATTATATTCATGACTTAATTGATCAACTTGAAGTTGCCAGAGAAATATCGAAGAAACACCTTGAATCTAACCAAGCTTCAATGAAGGAACGTTATGACAGTCGTACTCAAGAAGTACCCTATCAAGTTGGAGATGTGGTTTATATTTATATCCCAGCAACCCAAAAAGGACTGTCCAAAAAACTCCAGAAATTCTGGTGTGGTCCATATTTGCTTGTGCAACAAACCGGTCTTGTTAATTTCAGAGTCCGAAATCTGGAAAATAACAAATTACTTCGTGTGCCTATTCATGTAAATCGAATGAAATTTGCATATAACCGTTTTGCCAGACCACCTATCACGTGATGCCAAGAGATTTTGTTCAGAGGGATCCACTTGATTTCATTGAAGACAGTGATTGCCCAGATATACCTGGTTTACCGGACATTGGACAACCTGCCGGTAAAGAGTTTCACGTAGAAAAAGTTCTACGTGGCAAGTTTGTCAATGGCAAACTACACTTTTTCCAACTGCAAAAATGCATGGGAACCTGTTGAAAATCTCAACGAAACCCTTAGAAAAACTATCTTCAGCGAAATCCTGTCCGTATCACTGGCAAACCAAATTAATAATAGGCTATTGCATGGCATATATCTTAGTTATTGAAATTGTAGTTTTGTTGGCAAACGTGTAAATATCTTTATGGTATATGATAGCTTCATAAATTCTGAGTGGTCCTCAGAACTATGTTAAGAAAGTACTAAAATTGATTAATAACAATATCTTGTAGTAATATATATATAATGTGTAGTTTGTTTAGGTAATCCGGATTACCCTTGGTCATCAGAGGAGACGACAATCGGCCCCGCCAACGAAGTAGCTACGAAGATCTTTTGGAACAGCCGCTGAGTCAACTCGACACTGATGAAATTCACTTGATGTCGGTCAACTCGTCGCAACTATTTAGCGTTATAAAATTCCAATTCATTTGCTTTAAGACCTTGTCGATATTTGACTGATCAACATTTATCGTCATCATTTTAAATCCAAATACCATCTAATGATATTGCGAATTATTGTTGATTAAAGTTATTGACTGTACTGTACTGAAGTGAACAATAATTTAATGAACAGAATGTGTTTGTAAAATAAACTGTAGATTATAGTGTTTAAAATAGTATGAATTGTCAGGGGCCAATTTTAAAAACAAGGGGGGTATGTGATGACGTTTACCCCAGCCCACAGTTATGTTTAGTTTCACGCTTACTGGTCATGGTGATTATGTGCACCTGACTGTTGAAGGAGTTAAAATACCTCCATGGTGGATGTTATGTAATAACTTTGTATATAAGGCACATTCAACGTCGACTCGTAGTCTGTCTCCTTCAGGTGCGCCACCGAGTCGACGGTGCATTATTCGTTTATTATTTCATTAAGTGTATTTTCTAGTTTCTCATTTGAGTTGTGTTCAAATAAAACACCCTGTGGTGTGTATATGTTTCAAGAAGAAAACGTTCAAATTGTGTTTCATTGTTGAGTTGCGATCCCTTGGGCGGGATGGCTAGGCCGGCCAACCCGTCCATAACAATACAAATGATTTACATTTTGTAAATACTCCCGATAAAATACTATACTAATCAAGTGCCTGACTTTCAGTGAGTCACAAAATTACTAGGGTAATCCCTTAAGAATTGACAGATCTAATAGCCCAAAGCCTACCAGATTTCTTTTGTTGTCGCGTTGCCTATTCAGACGTTAATCCCTCTGGCAAGGGACTGGGTTTTAATGAGCCCTTCGGCCAGAGCGTGACCTCTTGTGTACTGGCATATTCATGAGTTTATTCAATCCTTTTGAAAGAGCTCATAGAGTATGAAGCCGCCGGGATACGGGGGGTTTCGGTGGGAATTTAAGGTTGGTTAAAGAGGGCCTCCCTAACCAGCTGACCTCAAGTTTCGGTCATTGATTACGTACTATAGAAAGTATTTTAAGTTATTAGTAAATGCCACTCCCGTAAATTAAATACTGAGCTGCGTTGAGTGTATAAATGGAATGTGTTGGATAATGAATCTACTGGTAATCTAATTGGTAAAGTAAATTCCTGAGCACTCGAACTCAATAGATACAAACATTTGAATATGACTGGACGTCATAGCTGAAATACCTACAGTCGATTAAACATTCATGTACTCCCTTTTTTGGAATTTGATATTCATTCCTGCATTTGCCGTCAAGACGAGAGGTCGACTGTAGGGAATAGGTATGTTTCCGTTTCCTTAGTTTGTTAAGTTCAGCCGAATTAGTTTTTATGCGTTGTGACTTCTGGGGACTAAGTTTTATTTAATGCTCCTATATTTGCAACAGTATGGCGTTCAAGCGATGAATAATGACACACTCAGCGTTCTCCGGGTTCTATTTCTATGGGCTTTATGCAAGGGGTCAATAAGCCATTTGCGAGTTAAATTTGAATAATGTCTGGTACAATGACTTGTTTAGTCACAAGTTACCGCTTAAATTTGAATTCCTCAGACTATCGAGACAGTTGCTATGTCACATGGTTCGGGGCAAGCTTTTGTATAGCAACCTCCAGATGAGCAAACCCTGGTACCATTGTGCCATACACATCCATTCAGAATTGTGTATGGGTGTTCACCGTCTCTTACGTAACTAAGCAAAAGCTTGCCCCTAATCATGTGACATAGCAACTGTCTCGATAGTCTGAGGAATTCAAATTTAAGCGGTAACTTGTGACTAAACAAGTCATTGTACCAGACATTATTCAAATGTAACTCGCAAATGGCTTATTCGGCTTCGAAATGTCGGCTTCTTTGTTTAGGAAAACATCGATTGAGGCATGTACTTTTAACGTATATACCATATGTAGCTTTCATAAATAAAGTACTAGATAACATTTTTTTTAAACTAAAAATATAAACAAATTACTAATAAAAGCTAACAAAAATCCACTATGACTGCGCACGGTCGCGCTGTCAAATCTTCTCGATCGCGTATGTAATACGCCATTTCCTGTTTACAAAGTAAGCATAAACCTTTTGCTTATAGACCGACTGGTAAACACGGAGCTCTAGCGGGCGTGCCATATAACGAGATCAACTTTTTAAACGAACAGGTCGACTTGTCCCAAGACAACTTAAAACTATAAGAGATTATCTCGACTTTATATAGTTCCATACGCCAAGCTGTTTTAGGACCAGGCATACTTGTAAAAAAAAACGTTGACTCTTTTAAATGAGCAAGGTCTTTCTTTATGACTGTCTTTTCACTTTTGTCACGGTATTTTCGTCTAGAACGCGTCACGTCAAAAATCTATAAACGTTTAGCGAGGTGACAGAAGGGTGGGTACCAATCGCATCTCTGGCCACAGCATGTTCGGAATGGACACCACGGAACCACAGCCGCCAGCCCTCAGAAATCTGAGAAACGATTCATGCATAAATCTCTTTCTCAGATTCAAATGTTTTGGGGTGAACAATAATTGTCCAAACCATACTTCGTAGGGAACCCTGTCTCAGAAATAATAGTTTATACCATTAACAGAAGCAATGCTTCTTACCTAGTAAGTTGTTATGGTTATTCATTTTGTTGAGTTTACAAATCTACATAAGGTAGGGTAGGCCCTACCTTTATGTCAACCTATACTTAACATTTATAAATTAACGAAATCATCCAACACAAAAAGAAAAACGGGAGACGGATTTTTTGTAAATCTATCAACCCACCTAAGGTGATTTAATTACCAAATTAGAAATCTGTACAGTAATACTCTAAGACGGTCAAATATTGTTTTAATTCCGTTTTAAATAAACCTTTTAGAAAACGTCAATTGTCCCAACATCAGACGTAAAACATGGTTCGAAGCTTCAATGGTCCAAAACAACTAAGGTATTAAAATAAAAACATTTCTGATTCAGTTCTCAGTGTTCACAAACCTGACCCCCCCCCCCCCCCCAATATTTTTTAAAATATATAAACAAACCACAACAACAAAACTTCAGAATCAAAATTATAAAAAAATCAATAATGTCAACTCTCTACTGTGGCTAAAAGTCACACAATACTGATCATTACAATCTCATTCTACTGTAAAATAATTTATTTCAATCTTATAACAAGCACCAAATATCTTTCGTAGATCAATTCTTACAGAGAATAACATAAAAAGACAACTTTGAAAACAAAAGGGAGAAAAACCCGCACAAACCAAGACTTGCATTTAACACTTGCTGAGAAGATAACCACTTTTTAATATTTTGTTTTTATGCACGTTCGCCTTGAACAAGGCTTAAAACTACTCTTGGTAAGCGGCTATAAGAAGAAAATAGCTGAGATGAAATTAACTTATTAGGCCTATGAATTATACTTCTCAAATATGACTTGGTATGAGTCATAAAAATAAATTATGCATTAACCTTTTAATTGTTTGTTGAATGTAAATGTTAAATAATTGATGGATGTCAATGTTTAATGTGATATATTTGGTATGTTCCTTTATAATCACTCAATTCAGCAATTTGGTTGCAATGTGATTTGTATCAACCTTTCATGAATGATAGAGTGAATGAATGAATGCAGTCATAATTATAACTAACATATATTACAAACATGACTTAATTGACACAAGTCATACCTATGACTTATGCTAAACTATAATTATAAGAGAGTAACAGGAAAACAGAAACACAACTATTCCGAATGATTAAAATAAGAAGGGTGAAATTATGGCCCAAATGTCCCTAAAAATTGGTCTTCCATTGGTCGTCTGGCTGTAATTCATACTTGATATCCCGCTGCGTTGATCGAATTGAATTGTTCATTTTAAACTTTTTATTTTTATTTTTTTTTATCCCAGGGATAACATTTTATTGCTCTCTGATCAACTTACATCAACATAGAAAAGAGAATAAATGAAACCTCTTATCTTACAGTAAATAATAAGAATTAAACTGGTTACAGTAGGTTATTCACAGAGTACATAATACTTTTTCCATTTCGAATTAAATTTCTGAGAGGTTCCGTTGACAACTGACAAATATTTCTCGCAAATGTAATATCTCTTCAGGTCTATTTTAAAAACTACGAAGCAAGGACGTTTGTCGTTCATTTTCATTTTATAAATGTGAAAACGAGCAATTAAAAGAATAAGATTCAGGCATTTGAATGTGTTACCAATAACACCGAACAACATCAACTCGTTGTCTACTACGAGACTGGCCTTGGTCTTTTCCTTGATCCAATCGAAAGTAGAGTTCCAGAAAGAGGTTACATAATAACATTGGCAAAAAAGGTGAATGAGGGATTCCTCTTCAGTCTTACAAAAGGTACATACATTGGATTTATTTTTTATTTTTTTTGAAAAGAAAGGAATTTGTACCTAAAATCCTGTGTGTCAAACGGAACTGGGACCATTTTAGCTTGGAATCAACAGTACATGTAAATGGTACACTAAATACCTGAGACCATTTTGTGAAATCATAATTAATTTGGATTTTCCTTTCCCAGTTGTCCACAAACCTCCTAACAACTGTTTTAGACTGAACAAAAATGACATATAATCTACGAGAACCCTTTTTATCACTGAGGAGAACTTGAAAATTGAACGGAAGTTGGGGGAGAGGAACGAAGTCATTATTTGGCACTAAAACATTATTAAAAGCAACCTTGATAGCTCTAACGATAGCACCAAATTCAAAAAAAATTGTCCGTACTTTAAACTTAGCCCTAAAATCGTTTGGAGAAAGAAAACCACCATTATCGTCCAGAATATCACCAACAAAGAAAATCCCAGCTGACAGCCAGTGGTGATAATGAACACATTTACCCCCAACCTTGATCAGATTGTTGTACCAAATCGTTGTTTTTTGAACGTCAGAGTGAGTGGATGGTTTATGAATTTGCGTAAATGTCTGCCAAGAGTTACATACGTCAACCCAAAATCTATTCTGATGAAACAAATGTTTATGTACAAAAAGATATGTTGAACCACCTTCTAGGTACAGTAAACGATCAATACCAAGTATTTGACGAGACAAATAAGCCCAGCCAGTGCTTTCTGAAACAAGGAGTCGACGCAGCCAGGTGATTTTTAAAGCATCTTATAGGCTCTAACGTCAACAATTCGTAAACCCCCTAGACTGTAATCTTGGATCATCTGGTTTCTAGAAACACGATCAATACCCTTCCAAATAAAATTGAAAAACATAACATTTAAATCTTTCACAATGTTGTCGGGAGGATCAGGAATGGTTAGGATAAGATACGTAAGTTTGGACAACAGAAGTGATTTTACTACCGTCACTCTCCCCAAAACAGTGAGATTCCGTCTAGACCACTGGGAAATCAGTTTACTTAGTTGTAAAATAACCTTATTATAATTCAACAAAACCATGGAATCCAGGTCAGTCGAGAAATTAATACCTAGTACTTTAAATGTATCCTTGGGCCCTACCCATTTAACATTAATATTTGTACACAGTTTCTCCATAGAACCCTTCTTTGACCCTATCAATACTGCATTAGTCTTATCAATATTAACATGCAACCATGACATATTGGCGAAGCGGTGAAGAGTGGAAAAAGCACCGTACATAGATTGTTCTGTACCATTTAGGAACAGCACCGTGTCATCAGCAAATTGGGATATCTTAAACTCCACACCCCCTAACACAATACCCTGAACATTCTGGTTGTTACATACCATCATTGACAAAATTTCGGCGCATAACAGGAACAAATACGGACTTAGCCCATCGCCTTGCCTACAGCCACGCTCAATAGGAAAAGACTCTGAAAGAAATCCATTAACCAAAACTGAAGAATTGGCTTCTTTATAAAAAAAACTTGAATCCATCGTTTGATTGATGGCCCAAAATTAAAATTATCCAAAACCCTGTAAATGAAATCATGGGAAATAGAGTCAAATGCCTTCTCAAAATCAATGGAAAGCAAAATACCTGGTATATTGTTGATCTCAGACAGATTGACCAAATCATACATTGTGCGGATATTTTCGCCAATAAAACGGCCTGCCATAAAACCTTTTTGGTGATCATGAATAATGTAGGGTAAACAAGATTTCAGTCTTTCAGCTATACAGGCAGACGCAATTTTATAAGAAGTGTTTAAAAGGGTAATTGGGCGCCAGTTTTTTTAAAAGCTGTCGAGGTTTGTCCCCTTTCGGTAATAAAGTTATAATACCATTCTTTTGAGTCACCGAAAGCTGACCATAATCGTAAGCATAGTTCAGGGAACGTACAAGAAAGCATAGTAAGTCTTCATGGAAAAACTTATAAAAATCATAACTAAAACCGTCTGAACCTGGAGACTTATCATTTTTACTACTGTTCAGTGCTTTCATTACTTCGTCCCTAGCCTCTGGTAGGCGGGATCAGAAAGCAAGGAATTATTGAATTTCCAATATCCACTTCCCCGTTTCATAACAGTAAAATCAAGTTGAATATCAATGAGAGAATGGTCAGACCTATAACCAGGCTTAATATTGCAATTGACTAACTTAGAGTTAAGTTCGGTAGAAATGAGGAAAAAATCAAGTCTAGATTGTTTAAGGGTGTCATGTTGTCTCCAAGTGTATGAACGGAGTTCGGGGTTACAAACTCGCCACACATCCACAAGGTCTAAATCATTGCACATTAGACGTACTCTATTTCTAGCCAAGGGGTTATTAGTATGCAGGTAATTTACACAATCTAAGTTTTCATCTAGGATCAGATTCCAGTCTCCACATAAAATCGCATGTGCATTGTTCAAATCACTAAGAAGATCTGAAACATGTTCATAAAAGTTAGGCTGGTCATTATTTGGCCCATACAAATTAACTAAAGTTAAACGAAAATCAGCAATCTCAATATCAAGAACCAATAGATTACCGCTGTCATCCTTCTTAACGTTGTGAACCTTGTGTACTCAAAATTGTTATTAAACAAAATAGCAACACCTCGAGAATTACTTGTGTGGGAATTGAAAAAACATTCAAGTCCCCATTCGTTTTTCACAAAGTCTTCCATGACCTCGTTAAAGTGAACATCTTGTAAGCAACAAATGGAATACTTCTTACTTTTAAGAAAATGAAACACATCTTTACGTTTAGCGTAATTCCCCAAACCTCGGCAGTTCATCGAGGCAATTGATAAAGTGCTACAGTTCATTCACACAATAGTATACAAAAGTAAGGAAAAAACTGTAACCTTAGTTTCACTGTACATCAAAACTTTACAAACCATTATCAACAAAGAGAAAAATGTAATGTTGAACTGTGAAGAGAACTGAATAATTATATTCACATAACAGAGCACCCGGGATGTTTTAAATGCAATACCCCACAAAAAAGGAGAAAAAACACTCCCACTTAAAATGCCCCACCCCAAAAAACAAAAAACCCTTGACATACTTGACAGCATCCAACGACACTGTTGAGACTTACAGGCTGAGAAAGAGCCAAAAGTACTTAGCACTAGCCCCAACACGGGCCCCTCACGTGGAAAAATTGCAATGCAGTAAATGAAAAAAGTAATAGTAATGATAATACATATTAAAATACACAGCAAATTGGGATATCTTAAACTCCACACCCCCTAACACAATACCCTGAACATTCTGGTTGTTACATACCATCATTGACAAAATTTCGGCGCATAACAGGAACAAATACGGACTTAGCCCATCGCCTTGCCTACAGCCACGCTCAATAGGAAAAGACTCTGAAAGAAATCCATTAACCAAAACTGAAGAATTGGCTTCTTTATAAAAAACTTTGTCTATACGCTGAAGTTTCTTAAGATTACACAAAGTAAGTGAATTAAACCAACTAATGCAACAAAAGGTAACAATGGATTGAATGGTGCTTTGAAAAAAAAGTCTAAGAATCTGGTGACTAACATTAAAAGATTTTAATTTCCTTAAAAAATACATCCGTTGGTTGGATTTTTTACAGATTCTGGTTGTGTTAGCATTCCAGTTTAATTTGTCATCTATCATTGTACCCAAGTACTTAAATTCTTGAACCACTTCAACAGGTGTACCACTGATTTCCACAGGTTCTGTTATGGTCGTTGTTTTTCGGAAATCAAATATCATTTCTTTAGTTTTCTGTACATTTAAAATTAAGTGATTTTGGTCACACCATTCAACAAATTTGTTGATTGCAGTCCTGTACTCAATCTCACAGTTATTGGTAATCAATCCAGACAAGGCGGTATCATCAGCATATTTTGTGATAACGCATGATCCCCCATCAAGATAAAAATCACTTGTATACAAAGAGAATAGCAAGGGAGACAGAACACACCCTTGAGGGACCCCTGTACTTATGTGAATGACATCTGACATTGTATTGGCAAATCTGACCTTCTGTGATCTATCTAATAAAAAATCATTGATCCACAGTGCAAGGTAGGGATTAACACTTTGCACTTTTCTGAGGAGAACATAAGGTTTGATGGTATTGAAGGCTGAGGAGAAATCAAAAAATAAGGTGCGAACATATCTTTTGGGTTTTTCAAGGTGGTCATAAATGTTATGTAAAAATGTAATCATGGCATCCGCTACACCACGTTTCTCCCTGTATGCAAACTGAAAAGGGTCCATAAAGTTTACAGTTTCCACAGTTAGGATGTCTCTGACTATTTTCTCAAAACATTTCATCGCGATAGCAGTTAGGGCTATTGGTCTATAGTCATTAAGAACAGTAGGGCTGGGTTTCTTGGGAACTGGAACAATTGTAGAGGATTTCCATAAACTTGGAACCATGTGGCAGTCCAGGGACCACTGAAACAATTGTAGAAACATCCCCGCTAACTCCTTGTGGCAAGTTTTCAAAATCCTTCCTGAGATCCCATCAGGTCCAGCCGATTTGTTTGGTTTAATGGCCTTAAAAGATTTCTCAACTGCCGCAATTGAAATTTGCAATTTGTTGTCGTCGTTTAATCTTGACACCAGTTCCATATACAGCTTATCATGGGTCGGGTTGTCACGTGATCCATCCTGATCAAAGCGCCCATAAAACTTGTTCAACTCATCACAGAGCTGCTTAGGATCACCAGCTGGTGCATTCAATTTGTTCCGCTGAGTGTACCCTGTAATGTCCTTCATGGCATCCCATGCAGCTTTAGGGTTGCTGTTTTTAAATTTACTCTCGATTTTTAAGCCGAACGTACGCTTCGAATGTCGGATGCATTTTTTTATTTCCTTCTGTAGTTGACGTTTTTCATCAAAATTCCTGTTTGCGTGCGCCATTTGTTTTTGTTTAACAAGTCCTTTTATCTCTTTAGTTAGCCACTGTTTGTTATTGGGATAGACTTTAATTACAGTCTCTGGAATGACAAGATCCTCACAAAATTTAATATAAAATAATAATAATATCGAAGTCTTATATAGCGCACGTATCTACCAAACAAGGTACTCAAGGCGCTGAGTATATACATACTTTCAGAAAGATAGGTTATTGCAGTGATGAAAATCTGAGACCCAATTATTTAGCACCTTATAAGGGTTTACAAGGTGCTACGGCGCATTAAGCAGCCACAACCAGGAACACCGGGGCGAACCCCTTCTCTTTTCGATAAGTGCACTGGGTTCTTTTACGTGCATTCACAACGCACGGGACCAACGGCTTTACGTCCCATCCGAAGGACGAAGCATGTGGTTAAGTGTCTTGCTTAAGGACACAAATGTCACGACTGGGATTCGAACCCACACTCTGCTGATCAGAAACACCAGAGCTTGAGTTCGGTGCTCTTAACCACTCGGCCACGACATTCCAATATAGTCTGTGATGGCATCAGTAGTTAGGTTAATTGAAGCAGGGTCCATCATAATTTCCCAGTCTGTAGTTTCAAAACAGTTCTGCAGAGCTTCTATATTATGTTTACTCCACTGTCTAACTTTCCTAGTAATAGGTTTTGTTTGTTTAAGTTTCTGTTTGTATTTTGGAAGTAGGTAAACAATATCGTGGTCAGATCTACCAAGTGGTGCCTTTCCAAAGGTCTGATAAGCGTTTGGAATGTTACCGTAGCATTTGTCGAGGGTGCGTTGTCCTCTTGTAGGAATGTTCACATACTGATGGTAGTGGGGCATCACTGCATCAAGATTACAACCGTTGAAATCACCCATGATTAATTGAACTGCATCCGGTGATTGTCGCTCCAAATTTTGAACAGTTTTAGAAATAATATCAGCTGCATTGTTAACATCTGCTTGAGGTGGGATGTAGACGGTGGTAACAAACAGTTGAAATACCTACAGTCGATTAAACATTCATGTACTCCCTTTTTTGGAATTTGATATTCATTCCTGCATTTGCCGTCAAGACGAGAGGTCGACTGTAGGGAATAGGTATGTTTCCGTTTCCTTAGTTTGTTAAGTTCAGCCGAATTAGTTTTTATGCGTTGTGACTTCTGGGGACTAAGTTTTATTTAATGCTCCTATTTGCAACAGTATGGCGTTCAAGCGATGAATAATGACACACTCAGCGTTCTCCGGGTTCTATTTCTATGGGCTTTATGCAAGGGGTCAATTCGGCTTCGAAATGTCGGCTTCTTCGTTTAGGAAAACATCGATTGAGGCATGTACTTTTAACGTATATACCATATGTAGCTTTCATAAATAAAGTACTAGATAACATTTTTTTAAAACTAAAAATATAAACAAATTAATAATAAAAGCTAACAAAAATCCACTATGACTGCGCACGGTCGCGCTGTCAAATCTTCTCGATCGCGTATGTAATACGCCATTTCCTGTTTACAAAGTAAGCATAAACCTTTTGCTTATAGACCGACTGGTAAACACGGAGCTCTAGCGGGCGTGCCATATAACGAGATCAACTTTTTAAACGAACAGGTCGACTTGTCCCAAGACAACTTAAAACTATAAGAGATTATCTCGACTTTATATAGTTCCATACGCCAAGCTGTTTTAGGACCAGGCATACAAGTAAAAAAAAAACGTTTACTCTTTTAAATGAGCAAGGTCTTTCTTTATGACTGTCTTTTCACTTTTGTCACGGTATTTTCGTCTAGAACGCGTCACGTCAAAAATCTATAAACGTTTAGCGAGGTGACAGAAGGGTGGGTACCAATCGCATCTCTGGCCACAGCATGTTCGGAATGGACACCACGGAACCACAGCCGCCAACCCTCAGAAATCTGAGAAACGATTCATGCATAAATCTCTTTCTCAGATTCAAATGTTTTGGGGTGAACAATAATTGTCCAAACCATACTTCCTAGGGAACCCTGTCTCAGAAATAATAGTTTATACCATTAACAGAAGCAATGCTTCTTACCTAGTAAGTTGTTATGGTTATTCATTTTGTTGAGTTTACAAATCTACATAAGGTAGGGTAGGCCCTACCTTTATGTCAACCTATACTTAACATTTATAAATTAACGAAATCATCCAACACAAAAAGAAAAACGGGAGACGGATTTTTTGTAAATCTATCAACCCACCTAAGGTGATTTAATTACCAAATTAGAAATCTGTACAGTAATACTCTAAGACGGTCAAATATTGTTTTAATTCCGTTTTAAATAAACCTTTTAGAAAACGTCAATTGTCCCAACATCAGACGTAAAACATGGTTCGAAGCTTCAATGGTCCAAAACAACTAAGGTATTAAAATAAAAACATTTCTGATTCAGTTCTCAGTGTTCACAAACCTGACCCCCCCCCCCCCCAATATTTTTTTAAATATATAAACAAACCACAACAACAAAACTTCAGAATCAAAATTTTAAAAAAATCAATAATGTCAACTCTCTACTGTGGCTAAAAGTCACACAATACTGATCATTACAATCTCATTCTACTGTAAAATAATTTATTTCAATCTTATAACAAGCACCAAATATCTTTCGTAGATCATTTTTTACAGAGAATAACATAAAAAGACAACTTTGAAAACAAAAGGGAGAAAAACCCGCACAAACCAAGACTTGCATTTAACACTTGCTGAGAAGATAACCACTTTTTAATATTTTGTTTTTATGCACGTTCGCCTTGAACAAGGCTTAAAACTACTCTTGGTAAGCGGCTACAAGAAGAACATAGTTGAGATGAAATTAACTTATTAGGCCTATGAATTATACTTCTCAAATATGACTTGGTATGAGTCATAAAAATAAATTATGCATTAACCTTTTAATTGTTTGTTGAATGTAAATGTTAAATAATTGATGGATGTCAATGTTTAATGTGATATATTTGGTATGTTCCTTTATAATCACTCAATTCAGCAATTTGGTTGCAATGTGATTTGTATCAACCTTTCATGAATGATGGAGTGAATGAATGCAGTCATAATTATAACTAACATATATTACAAACATGACTTAATTGACACAAGTCATACCTATGACTTATGCTAAACTATAATTATAAGAGAGTAACAGGAAAACAGAAACACAACTATTCCGAATGATTAAAATAAGAAGGGTGAAATGATGGCCCAAATGTCCCTAAAAATTGGTCTTCCATTGGTCGTCTGGCTGTAATTCATACTTGATATTCCGCTGCGTTGATCGAATTGAATTGTTCATTTTAAACTTTTTATTTTTGTTTTGTTTTTATCCCGGGGATAACATTTTATTGCTCTCTGATCAACTTACATCAACATAGAAAAGAGAATAAATGAAACCTCTTATCTTACAGTAAATAATAAGAATTAAACTGGTTACAGTAGGTTATTCACAGAGTACATAATACTTTTTCCATTTCGAATTAAATTTCTGAGAGGTTCCGTTGACAACTGACAAATATTTCTCGCAAATGTAATATCTCTTCAGGTCTATTTTAAAAACTACGAAGCAAGGACGTTTGTCGTTCATTTTCATTTTATAAATGTGAAAACGAGCAATTAAAAGAATAAGATTCAGGCATTTGAATGTGTTACCAATAACACCGAACAACATCAACTCGTTGTCTACTACGAGACTGGCCTTGGTCTTTTCCTTGATCCAATCGAAAGTAGAGTTCCAGAAAGAGGTTACATAATAACATTGGTTACATAATAACCTTCAGTCTTACAAAAGGTACATACATTGGATTTTTTATTTATTTTTTTTGAAAAGAAAGGAATTTGTACCTAAAATCCTGTGTGTCAAACGGAACTGGGACCATTTTAGCTTGGAATCAACAGTACATGTAAATGGTACACTAAATACCTGAGACCATTTTGTGAAATCATAATTAATTTGGATTTTCCTTTCCCAGTTGTCCACAAACCTCCTAACAACTGTTTTAGACTGAACAAAAATGTCATATAATCTACGAGAACCCTTTTTATCACTGAGGAGAACTTGAAAATTGAACGGAAGTTGGGGGAGAGGAACGAAGTCATTATTTGGCACTAAAACATTATTAAAAGCAACCTTGATAGCTCTAACGATAGCACCAAATTCAAAAAAATTTGTCCGTACTTTAAACTTAGCCCTAAAATCGTTTAGAGAAAGAAAACCACCATTATCGTCCAGAATATCACCAACAAAGAAAACCCCAGCTGACAGCCAGTGGTGATAATGAACACATTTACCCCCAACCTTGATCAGATTGTTGTACCAAATCGTTGTTTTTTGAACGTCACAGTGAGTGGATGGTTTATGAATTTGCGTAAATGTCTGCCAAGAGTTACATACGTCAACCCAAAATCTATTCTGATGAAACAAATGTTTATGTACAAAAAGATATGTTGAACCACCTTCTAGGTACAGTAAACGATCAATACCAAGTATTTGACGAGACAAATAAGCCCAGCCAGTGCTTTCTGAAACAAGGAGTCGACGCAGCCAGGTGATTTTTAAAGCATCTATATAGGCTCTAACGTCAACCATTCGTAAACCCCCTAGACTGTAATCTTGGATCATCTGGTTTCTAGAAACACGATCAATACCCTTCCAAATAAAATTGAAAAACATAACATTTAAATCTTTCACAATGTTGTCGGGAGGATCAGGAATGGTTAGGATAAGATACGTAAGTTTGGACAACAGAAGTGATTTTACTACCGTCACTCTCCCCAAAACAGTGAGATTCCGTCTAGACCACTGGGAAATCAGTTTACTTAGTTGTAAAATAACCTTATTATAATTCAACAAAACCATGGAATCCAGGTCAGTCGAGAAATTAATACCTAGTACTTTAAATGTATCCTTGGGCTCTACCCATTTAACATTAATATTTGTACACAGTTTCTCCATAGAACCCTTCTTTGACCCTATCAATACTGCATTAGTCTATATCAATATTAACATGCAACCATGACATATTGGTGAAGCGGTGAAGAGTGGAAAAAGCACCGTACATAGATTGTTCTGTACCATTTAGGAACAGCACCGTGTCATCAGCAAATTGGGATATCTTAAACTCCACACCCCCTAACACAATACCCTGAACATTCTGGTTGTTACATACCATCATTGACAAAATTTCGGCGCATAACAGGAACAAATACGGACTTAGCCCATCGCCTTGCCTACAGCCACGCTCAATAGGAAAAGACTCTGAAAGAAATCCATTAACCAAAACTGAAGAATTGGCTTCTTTATAAAAAACTTGAATCCATCGTTTGATTGATGGCCCAAAATTAAAATTATCCAAAACCTTGTAAATGAAATCATGGGAAATAGAGTCAAATGCCTTCTCAAAATCAATGGAAAGCAAAATACCTGGTATATTGTTGATCTCAGACAGATTGACCAAATCATACATTGTGCGGATATTTTCGCCAATAAAACGGCCTGCCATAAAACCTTTTTGGCGATCATGAATAATGTAGGGTAAACAAGATTTCAGTCTTTCAGCTATACAGGCAGACGCAATTTTATAAGAAGTGTTTAAAAGGGTAATTGGGCGCCAGTTTTTTAAAAGCTGTCGAGGTTTGTCCCCTTTCGGTAATAAAGTTATAATACTGTAACAAGAATTTGTCCACAGATTCTTCTCAGCAGAACACAACAAAAACACACAGCAGGATACAGTTTTCTCGGTCAATTCTTTACTGGTTTATTCAACACGTCTCTACTCCAAGACTCACATGACAAGAAGAACGTTTAGGCCACGTCTTCCCAACGAGACGGGTGTCCCAGCCGTTCAGCGAGGGGCCCGCTGCGACACAGCTCTAACAACGGTGCCGTGTCACAGCGCCCTCCAGGAGGCCGCTCGGTAACACGGCTCCCACCGAGCCCGTGCTGGCGCCCTCTCGCTGAACGGTCTGGGCCAAACGCTACACTGCCCCCTCCAAGAACACTGCTTGTCCCCAAGCAGGCAGCGAACTCCCGTCCCGGTGGGAACACGCAACAACAACAACAACAACAACAACAAAAAGGCTGGCAAGTCTGTCCTACTATGGCTGTTGGCCTTGTGTCTCTGGTCCGGCCGTCCCCGGCGGTGGCTGTCGCTGGGTCTCCGTCGGTTCCCACTCCATCCGCTCCATCCTCCACTCGTTCCGCAGGTGCGGAGCTGATTCACAGGCTCCGCTCCATAGGTTTGTACAGTGCGGGGCTGAGCCGTTGGCTCCGTTCCATGGGGTTGTTTGCGGAGCTGATTGACAGGCTCCGCACAATAGAATTGTGTAGTGCGGAGCTGAGCCGTGGGCTCTGCTCCATTGGTTTGTACAGTGCGGAGCTGATTGACAAGCTCCGCTCCATAGGGTTGTGTAGTGCGGAGCTGAGCCGTGGGCTCTGCTCCATTGGTTTGTACAGTGCGGAGCTGATTCACAAGCTCCGCTCCATAGGGTTGTGTAGTGCGGAGCTGAGCCGTGGGCTCTGCTCCATTGGTTTGTACAGTGCGGAGCTGATTCACAAGCTCCGCTCCATAGGGTTGTGTAGTGCGGAGCTGAGCCGTGGGCTCTGCTCCATTGGTTTGTACAGTGCGGAGCTGATTGACAAGCTCCGCTCCATAGGGTTGTGTAGTGCGGAGCTGAGCCGTGGGCTCTGCTCCATTGGTTTGTACAGTGCGGAGCTGATTCACAAGCTCCGCTCCATAGGGTTGTGTAGTGCGGAGCTGAGCCGTGGGCTCTGCTCCATTGGTTTGTACAGTGCGGAGCTGATTCACAAGCTCCGCTCCATAGGGTTGTGTAGTGCGGAGCTGAGCCGTGGGCTCTGCTCCATTGGTTTGTACAGTGCGGAGCTGATTGACAAGCTCCGCTCCATAGGGTTGTGTAGTGCGGAGCTGAGCCGTGGGCTCTGCTCCATTGGTTTGTACAGTGCGGAGCTGATTCACAAGCTCCGCTCCATAGGGTTGTGTAGTGCGGAGCTGAGCCGTGGGCTCTGCTCCATTGGTTTGTACAGTGCGGAGCTGATTCACAAGCTCCGCTCCATAGGGTTGTGTAGTGCGGAGCTGAGCCGTGGGCTCTGCTCCATTGGTTTGTACAGTGCGGAGCTGATTGACAAGCTCCGCTCCATAGGGTTGTGTAGTGCGGAGCTGAGCCGTGGGCTCTGCTCCATTGGTTTGTACAGTGCGGAGCTGATTCACAAGCTCCGCTCCATAGGGTTGTGTAGTGCGGAGCTGAGCCGTGGGCTCTGCTCCATTGGTTTGTACAGTGCGGAGCTGATTGACAAGCTCCGCTCCATAGGGTTGTGTAGTGCGGAGCTGAGCCGTGGGCTCTGCACCATTGGTTTGTACAGTGCGGAGCTGAGCCGTGTGCTCCGCTCCATAGGTTTGTACAGTGCGGAGCTGAGCCGTGTGCTCCGCTCCATAGGTTTGTGCAGTGCGGAGCTGAGCCGTGTGCTCCGCTCCATTGGTTTGTGCAGTGCGGAGCTGAGCCGTGGGCTCCGCTCCATAGGTTTGTGCAGTGCGGAGCTGATTGACAGGCTCCGCACAAAAGAAATGTGCGGGGTCGAGTTGAATCAAATTCTCTGTCTCATAGGCCTGTGCTGTCAGCCTCTGGTCAACAAGACCACGCACTTCCGTGCCGTGACTTCGTGGCTCCTGGGCCCGCTGCGGTGTAGACTGGGCATCCCCCATGTGGGCACGCTCCCGGAAGAAAGGCCCCGAAGAAAGCTGCTCCACAACCGCATGTCCGGGGTGAGGATGGCCCAGTTCCGAAAAGAGCCGCGCTCTGATGTCTCCCGCCGAATGCCACGGGGAGGGGAAGGTCGGTTCCGTGTGGGACCGCCCCAACCCCTCCCTGGTCTCTGGGGCATGCTGCGGAGAGGCACAGAACTGCTTCCTTGGAACCCGCTCCGATCCTTCCCCCCTCACGTCGGTGCTCCGTCGCCCCGACCCTTCCGCCCCTCTCATGTCGGTGCTCTGTTGAGAGAACCAGAACGATTCTGTGAGGGATCGCCCCGACCCCTCCAGCCCCCTCGTGTCTGTGCTCTGTTGAGAGAGCCGGAACGATTCCGAGGGATCGCCCCGACCCCTCCGCCCACTTCGTGCCGGTACGTTGCGGAGGGAGCCGGAACGATTCCGTGTGGTACCGCTCCGACCCCCCGCACCCACCTGACCCGACGTGGACGTGACTCTACTGACCTTAAGAACCTGTGGCTGACCCCCCTCATCTCCACTGTTGCTCCTACCGGCCTCTCCCAGCCCTAGGAATGATAAAATCTCATCCACTGTAGACCACAATGGCCCACCCATTGTCTGAGTCTGGCTCGGCGTGTCCCCAGCATCTGCTGAGTCTGACGCCAAACTACCCAACACACGTGAAAACCCCCACAGAGAAAACAATCTTTTTACCTGATTCCAGTGTCTTGCTAGTGCTCCTGCCGTCCCGTCGCTGCCACCAATGTAACAATTTGGTGTCCACAGATTCTTCTCAGCAGAACACAACAAAAACACACAGCAGGATACAGTTTTCTCGGTCAATTCTTTACTGGTTTATTCAACACGTCTCTACTCCAAGACTCACATGACAAGAAGAACGTTTAGGCCACGTCTTCCCAACGAGACGGGTGTCCCAGCCGTTCAGCGAGGGGCCCGCTGCGACACAGCTCTAACAACGGTGCCGTGTCACAGCGCCCTCCAGGAGGCCGCTCGGTAACACGGCTCCCACCGAGCCCGTGCTGGCGCCCTCTCGCTGAACGGTCTGGGCCAAACGCTACAATACCATTCTTTTGAGTCACCGAAAGCTGACCATAATCGTAAGCATAGTTCAGGGAACGTACAAGAAAGCATAGTAAGTCTTCATGGAAAAACTTATAAAACTCATAACTAAAACCGTCTGAACCTGGAGACTTATCATTTTTACTACTGTTCAGTGCTTTCATTACTTCGTACCTAGTAAGTGGACCTTCAATGCGATGACGCATTTCGTCAGAAATTGGTTGTTTGTCTGCATCAACAAAGATAGACTTTAAATCCGCTTCAGTATCAATCTCCCGTAAAGAATAAAGCTTCTTGTAAAAATTCCTTGACTCTGTCAGAATATCTTCACTTCGAGTCAGTGTACAATTATCATCATTAACAATACGGCTGATACATTTGTTAACATAATTACGCTTTTCCAAATTGAGAAAATATTTTGAAGGTTTTTCTCCATGCTCCATCCAACGGGTCTTTGATCTAATTGTGACACCATCCATTGTTTTCTTACGCAACTCGATAAGATCAGCCTGTTTGTTATTTAGAGCTTCAACTGAATCACGGTCCCCATCAGCCACTTTGTTATTTAAATCTGAAATTTAGTTCTCTAAATCACTCTCAGCTTTACGAGCTTGTTTTTTTCTCCAGGCAGAAAAAGAAATAGTTTTGGAGCGGATTTTCAAAAGAAGCATTTCAAACAAAAGCTGGTCATTGATTGTAAATTGAATATCTGTTGAATGAACGGCATTTAGGTTAAACGGGTGATAGGAGTGGCTGCGTATTCTTTCACTACCTCCTGAATGGTACTTTTAACTAGCCTCTGGTAGGCGGGATCAGAAAGCAAGGAATTATTGAATTTCCAATATCCACTTCCCCGTTTCATAACAGTAAAATCAAGTTGAATATCAATGAGAGAATGGTCAGACCTATAACCAGGCTTAATATTGCAATTGACTAACTTAGAGTTAAGTTCGGTAGAAATGAGGAAAAAATCAAGTCTAGATTGTTTAAGGGTGTCATGTTGTCTCCAAGTGTATGAACGGAGTTCGGGGTTACAAACTCGCCACACATCCACAAGGTCTAAATCATTGCACATTAGACGTACTCTATTTCTAGCCAAGGGGTTATTAGTATGCAGGTAATTTACACAATCTAAGTTTTCATCTAGGATCAGATTCCAGTCTCCACATAAAATCGCATGTGCATTGTTCAAATCACTAAGAAGATCTGAAACATGTTCATAAAAGTTAGGCTGGTCATTATTTGGCCCATACAAATTAACTAAAGTTAAACGAAAATCAGCAATCTCAATATCAAGAACCAATAGATTACCGCTGTCATCCTTCTTAACGTTGTGAACCTTGTGTACTCAAAATTGTTATTAAACAAAATAGCAACACCTCGAGAATTACTTGTGTGGGAATTGAAAAAACATTCAAGTCCCCATTCGTTTTTCACAAAGTCTTCCATGACCTCGTTAAAGTAAACATCTTGTAAGCAACAAATGGAATACTTCTTACTTTTAAGAAAATGAAACACATCTTTACGTTTAGCGTAATTCCCCAAACCTCGGCAGTTCATCGAGGCAATTGATAAAGTACTACAGTTCATTCACACAATAGTATACAAAAGTAAGGAAAAAACTGTAACCTTAGTTTCACTGTACATCAAAACTTTACAAACCATTATCAACAAAGAGAAAAATGTAATGTTGAACTGTGAAGAGAACTGAATAATTATATTCACATAACAGAGCACCCGGGATGTTTTAAATGCAATACCCCACAAAAAAGAGTAATCTTTCTCCGGGCTGACCCCGCTGGCAGGTGGACTCGCAACCGTTTGAACGGCCCTTTTCCCCCCTCTGTTCCTCGGAGGCATTGCGCTACCCGCCTGAATGGTTTTCGATAATAAGTGCGATCAGGAGCCCGTGTGAGGACACGTCTTGCTCTTACGGTGTCATGGGTGCAAGTCCGAATTATTAAAATAAGAAGGGTGAAATGATGGCCCAAATGTCCCTAAAAATTGGTCTTCCATTGGTCGTCTGGCTGTAATTCATACTTGATATCCCGCTGCGTTGATCGAATTGAATTGTTCATTTTAAACTTCGTTTGTCATTATATCAAGCAGTTCCAGCATTTTTATTTACAAGTTCTTAAATAATATAGCAAATAAGCTTGTAGTCAGTTTCATATGTTAGTATAGTGTCAAATCGAAATATAACTGTTTTTCTTATAATAAATAACATCCCTTCCACTGCAACCCTTTTCAGTAAAGATGACAAAAGTGTGAAAATGCAAAATAGAACTCTTTTATAACGGATTGCGAATCCGTAATAACGGATTGCGAATCCGTAATAATGGATTGCGAATCCGTAATAACGGATTCGAATCCGTAATAACGGATTTGATTTTTTTTTCTTTGTGGCGCTAATGGGCTTTCGTAAAATTCTGATATGTTTCTTAAAATTATAAAAAATTCTGGTAAAATTACACAAGTTTGACTGACGTCCCAGCACAAATATAATCAGCTAAAGCTTCAAAAATGGACACACAACTTTGTTATTGCCAAACAAAGTTCAAGTTTTATGTTTTCTTCGACACTATGCTCGACAGGGAATGCTGGGGAAAACTCGTCAAGTCATCATGGATTTACATTAATGAATGAGTGGCACTAAAAAGGAAAACAAGGAAATCAGCTGACAGGCTAAGAAATGTTTCAATTAACTTTAGTAATACGCATTTATTATCATCATCATCATAGTTTTCTTTGTCATGAGGGACATAGAGCCATTCATCCAATGTGATCTGATGCAGTTGCCACAACTGCGCCCTTGACTAGAGGTCCGCTTCCAAATGGCACACTCAATTGTAATGTGGTTGGTCAAATAGGAGCTTTCAAATTGTATTCTGATGTCCACTTACAAAATGTTGGAAGTGTGAACTGGTGTGTGACCCGTGTTATATGATAGGTCAGCACCATTTTCTCATTGGCCAAGCTTTGTTGGGCAGTGTCACATGGTTCTGTACATCACTCTAACTCTATGGTTCAAGTACAACAGCGCTATGACCTGGGCCCGATTTCATAGTGCTGCTTAAGCAGCAAATATTACTTAACACTTACCGCTTAGCAGAAATGAGCAGGTAACCAGTCACAAATGGTACATGTGACATTGCGTTTTGGCCGGTAACCTTATTATGGTAAGAATACTTTTATTGTGCTTAGCTACTTTTTACGCTGAAGCAGCTCTATGAAATTGGGCGAGGACTCAAAACTCACAATTTGGTGAGAATTTGAGTCCGATACACTAGACTCCTTGGCCATGTCACAGCATTACTTTCAAACAATTCTCTTCCCCAAAATCAGCTGAAAACTTAACAGAGAGCAACTTACGTTGGCAGGAATGCCTGTCCGAACCGAGTTTGAAGTTTGGTTCACATGAGCAATTGTAACCACCAGCAAAGTTTGTGCACTCATGATCACACCCACCATTTCCCTAAAAGAAAAAAAAATCCCAAAAGGGTGGTTTTTATTTACGGTTTATTAGCCAAGGGCTTAATTAGGGGAAAATAAACAATAAAGTGCCTTGTAACGATGTTATAATCCAGCAAGGGTCTGGTTTACAAAAATTGGACCGGTGATGTCATAACATCTCAAAGCGCCCCTTACTAGATGTCAGTGGTGAAGTTTTTCCTACAACATGTGTTCGTAATTTAGGGTCATGGTTTGATTCTGAACTTACAATGAACACCCACATCAATAAAGCTTGCTCTGCAGCTTTTTTTCATCTTCACAACATCAAACGCATTAGTCAATTCCTAACACAAGACTCTCTTTTAAAACTAATTCATGCATTTGTGACTAGTCGTCTTGATTATTGTAATGGCCTTTTGTATGGTCTGCCAAAGTCACAGATAGCTAAACTACAAAGGGTTCAAAACGCTGCAGCCAGAATTGTTACTAACACACACCGGTTTGAACACATTACACCTATAATTCGTCAATTACATTGGTTGCCTGTTTCGTACAGGATTAATTTTAAAATCCTTTTGTTGACCTTTAAAGCTCTTCATGGTCTTTCTCCAAAGTATTTACAGGATCTTGTTTCCATCCGGAAGGTATCTTCATATCAACTTAGGTCAGGGAATAATGGTATTTTCTTGGATTATCCTTCTGGTAAAATGTTGACTACATTTGGTGATAGGGCTTTTTCTGTGGCAGCCCCTAAGCTTTGGAATGCGCTACCGTTTCATATACGTAGCGAACAGAAACTTACCTCTTTTAAATGTAATATAAAAACCTATCTTTTTAAAGCCGCTTTTTAGTGTGTCTTTCTTCTATGGTCACCTTGTCAGTTAGTTTAGATTTTTAGCATAAATAGGGTTAAAGGCGTCTGTCTCCTGAAAAGGTCAAAACATTACCGATGCCAGCAGGGATAGGCCTATGTAATAAGTACTATTAGTTCTCTGTTGGCGGGACAGACGTATCCCCATACTTTTGTTTGGGCGCTGGCCTGGTGACCAGTCTTTTTTCTTTGTCCTTTTCTTCCATTATGTGCTTTTTAACATGTGTTCTGCGCCTTTGATCATTTTGTATGTAAGGGGCGCAATATAAATTTTAAATATTATTATTATTATTATGACAATCGTTTCAAAATTGGTATACATAATGACCTTTATACAGACAACATAAATGTGTGGAGTTTCATATTGATGACGTATACATAATGACCTTCATGCAGACAACATAATGTGTGGAGTTGAAGATTGATTGCCTTTAAGTTTTACTTTTTGAAGCCTTGCATTTCAAAAACCAAAGGATGACTGAGTTGAAACTTTGCATATAGATAGACATATGAAGAACAAGAGAACATAGCATGTTTCAAGCAAGCGAGACTCCTGAGTTCAAGAACAAAGTGAGGATCAACTCCCTGAAGTCAATAACTGGTGATATTAGCAAAAATCCAAAACGCTTTTGGAGTTTCATCAAGGCTAAATCACGTAAGGACTCATTGCCTTCAGTTCTCTGAAGTGACAGATTGACCAAATCATACATTGTGCGGATATTTTCGCCAATAAAACGGCCTGCCATAAAACCTTTTTGGTGATCATGAATAATGTAGGGTAAACAAGATTTCAGTCTTTCAGCTATACAGGCAGACGCAATTTTATAAGAAGTGTTTAAAAGGGTAATTGGGCGCCAGTTTTTTAAAAGCTGTCGAGGTTTGTCCCCTTTCGGTAATAAAGTTATAATACCATTCTTTTGAGTCACCGAAAGCTGACCATAATCGTAAGCATAGTTCAGGGAACGTACAAGAAAGCATAGTAAGTCTTCATGGAAAAACTTATAAAACTCATAACTAAAACCGTCTGAACCTGGAGACTTATCATTTTTACTACTGTTCAGTGCTTTCATTACTTCGTCCCTAGTAAGTGGACCTTCAATGCGATCACGCATTTCGTCAGAAATTGGTTGTTTGTCTGCATCAACAAAGATAGACTTTAAATCCGCTTCAGTATCAATCTCCCGAAAAGAATAAAGCTTCTTGTAAAAATTCCTTGACTCTGTCAGAATATCTTCACTTCGAGTCAGTGTACAATTATCATCATTAACAATACGGCTGATACATTTGTTAACATAATTACGCTTTTCCAAATTGAGAAAATATTTTGAAGGTTTTTCTCCATGCTCCATCCAACGGGTCTTTGATCTAATTGTGACACCATCCATTGTTTTCTTACGCAACTCGATAAGATCAGCCTGTTTGTTATTTAGAGCTTCAACTGAATCACGGTCCCCATCAGCCACTTTGTTATTTAAATCTGAAATTTCGTTCTCTAAATCACTCTCAGCTTTACGAGCTTGTTTTTTTCTCCAGGCAGAAAAAGAAATAGTTTTGGAGCGGATTTTCAAAAGAAGCATTTCAAACAAAAGCTGGTCATTGATTGTAAATTGAATATCTGTTGAATGAACGGCATTTAGGTTAAACGGGTGATAGGAGTGGCTGCGTATTCTTTCACTACCTCCTGAATGGTACTTTTAACTAGCCTCTGGTAGGCGGGATCAAAAAGCAAGGAATTATTGAATTTCCAATATCCACTTCCCCGTTTCATAACAGTAAAATCAAGTTGAATATCAATGAGAGAATGGTCAGACCTATAACCAGGCTTAATATTGCAATTGACTAACTTAGAGTTAAGTTCGGTAGAAATGAGGAAAAAATCAAGTCTAGATTGTTTAAGGGTGTCATGTTGTCTCCAAGTGTATGAACGGAGTTCGGGGTTACAAACTCGCCACACATCCACAAGGTCTAAATCATTGCACATTAGACGTACTCTATTTCTAGCCAAGGGGTTATTAGTATGCAGGTAATTTACACAATCTAAGTTTTCATCTAGGATCAGATTCCAGTCTCCACATAAAATCGCATGTGCATTGTTCAAATCACTAAGAAGATCTGAAACATGTTCATAAAAGTTAGGCTGGTCATTATTTGGCCCATACAAATTAACTAAAGTTAAACGAAAATCAGCAATCTCAATATCAAGAACCAATAGATTACCGCTGTCATCCTTCTTAACGTTGTGAACCTTGTGTACTCAAAATTGTTATTAAACAAAATAGCAACACCTCGAGAATTACTTGTGTGGGAATTGAAAAAACATTCAAGTCCCCATTCGTTTTTCACAAAGTCTTCCATGACCTCGTTAAAGTGAACATCTTGTAAGCAACAAATGGAATACTTCTTACTTTTAAGAAAATGAAACACATCTTTACGTTTAGCGTAATTCCCCAAACCTCGGCAGTTCATCGAGGCAATTGATAAAGTACTACAGTTCATTCACACAATAGTATACAAAAGTAAGGAAAAAACTGTAACCTTAGTTTCACTGTACATCAAAACTTTACAAACCATTATCAACAAAGAGAAAAATGTAATGTTGAACTGTGAAGAGAACTGAATAATTATATTCACATAACAGAGCACCCGGGATGTTTTAAATGCAATACCCCACAAAAAAGAGTAATCTTTCTCCGGGCTGACCCCGCTGGCAGGTGGACTCGCAACCGTTTGAACGGCCCTTTTCCCCCCTCTGTTCCTCGGAGGCATTGCGCTACCCGCCTGAATGGTTTTCGATAATATAAAAAAAGTGCGATCAGGAGCCCGTGTGAGGACACGTCTTGCTCTTACGGTGTCATGGGTGCAAGTCCGAATTATTAAAATAAGAAGGGTGAAATGATGGCCCAAATGTCCCTAAAAATTGGTCTTCCATTGGTCGTCTGGCTGTAATTCATACTTGATATCCCGCTGCGTTGATCGAATTGAATTGTTCATTTTAAACTTCGTTTGTCATTATATCAAGCAGTTCCAGCATTTTTATTTACAAGTTCTTAAATAATATAGCAAATAAGCTTGTAGTCAGTTTCATATGTTAGTATAGTGTCAAATCGAAATATAGCTGTTTTTCTTATAATAAATAACATCCCTTCCACTGCAACCCTTTTCAGTAAAGATGACAAAAGTGTGAAAATGCAAAATAGAACTCTTTTATAACGGATTGCGAATCCGTAATAACGGATTCGAATCCGTAATAACGGATTTGATTTTTTTTTCTTTGTGGCGCTAATGGGCTTTCGTAAAATTCTGATATGTTTCTTAAAATTATAAAAAATTCTGGTAAAATTACACAAGTTTGACTGACGTCCCAGCACAAATATAATCAGCTAAAGCTTCAAAAATGGACACACAACTTTGTTATTGCCAAACAAAGTTCAAGTTTTATGTTTTCTTCGACACTATGCTCGACAGGGAATGCTGGGGAAAACTCGTCAAGTCATCATGGATTTACATTAATGAATGAGTGGCACTAAAAAGGAAAACAAGGAAATCAGCTGACAGGCTAAGAAATGTTTCAATTAACTTTAGTAATACGTATTTATTATCATCATCATCATAGTTTTCTTTGTCATGAGGGACATAGAGCCATTCATCCAATGTGATCTGATGCAGTTGCCACAACTGCGCCCATGACTGGAGGTCCGCTTCCAAATGGCACACTCAATTGTAATGTGGTTGGTCAAATAGGAGCTTTCAAATTGTATTCTGATGTCCACTTACAAAATGTTGGAAGTGTGAACTGGTGTGTGACCCGTGTTATATGATAGGTCAGCACCATTTTCTCATTGGCCAAGCTTTGTTGGGCAGTGTCACATGGTTCTGTACATCACTCTAACTCTATGGTTCAAGTACAACAGCGCTATGACCTGGGCCCGATTTCATAGTGCTGCTTAAGCAGCAAATATTACTTAACACTTACCGCTTAGCAGAAATGAGCAGGTAACCAGTCACAAATGGTACATGTGACATTGCGTTTTGGCCGGTAACCTTATTCTGGTAAGAATACTTTTATTGTGCTTAGCTACTTTTTACGCTGAAGCAGCTCTATGAAATTGGGCGAGGACTCAAAACTCACAATTTGGTGAGAATTTGAGTCCGATACACTAGACTCCTTGGCCATGTCACAGCATTACTTTCAAACAATTCTCTTCCCCAAAATCAGCTGAAAACTTTAAAGAGAGCAACTTACGTTGGCAGGAATGCCTGTCCAAACCGAGTTTGAAGTTTGGTTCACACGAGCAATTGTAACCACCAGCAAAGTTTGTGCACTCATGATCACACCCACCATTTCCCTAAAAGAAAAAAAAATCCCAAAAGGGTGGTTTTTATTTACGGTTTATTAGCCAAGGGCTTAATTAGGGGAAAATAAACAATAAAGTGCCTTGTAACGATGTTATAATCCAGCAAGGGTCTGGTTTACAAAAATTGGACCGGTGATGTCATAACATCTCAAAGCGCCCCTTACTAGATGTCAGTGGTGAAGTTTATGACAATCGTTTCAAAATTGGTATACATAATGACCTTTATACAGACAACATAAATGTGTGGAGTTTCATATTGATGACGTATACATAATGACCTTCATGCAGACAACATAATGTGTGGAGTTGAAGATTGATTGCCTTTAAGTTTTACTTTTTGAAGCCTTGCATTTCAAAAACCAAAGGATGACTGAGTTGAAACTTTGCATATAGATAGACATATGAAGAACAAGAGAACATAGCATGTTTCAAGCAAGCGAGACTCCTGAGTTCAAGAACAAAGTGAGGATCAACTCCCTGAAGTCAATAACTGGTGATATTAGCAAAAATCCAAAACGCTTTTGGAGTTTCATCAAGGCTAAATCACGTAAGGACTCATTGCCTTCAGTTCTCTGAAGTGAAAGCTCTGGACTTGAAGCTACCGACTCAGCTGGAAAAGCCTCTCTTTTCATGAACTTTTTCCAGTCTGTTTACTTGCAATCATCTAATGATCATGATCAAACTACTACTTTACCTAAGATTGAGAATTTAAATCTAGACACCATGCCTGATATTTATATTTCTGAAACAGAGGTCTTACGTAAGTTAAATGATATTGATTCTTCTAAAGCGACTGGATCAGACAATGTTTCAGGTTTTATTTTTAAGTCCTGTGCTTTCCTTTATGCTGGAAATCTGCAAATATTGTCCCCATACATAAATCTGGTAAAAAACAAAGCGTTTCTAATTATAGACCAATTTCTCTGATCCCTCAGGTAGCAAAGGTTTTTGAAAGAATTCTTTCTGATCAAATTTTGTCTCATGTACGTCCTGCAATTTCTGAGCAACAGCACGGCTTTGTATCTGGTAGGGATTGTTCTACAAACCTCACATCATTATTACAGGAGGCATACTGTGCTGTTGATAAGAAAGAGCAGTTGGATGTTATTTATACTTATTTCTCCAAGGCCTTTGATCGAGTTAACCATAATTATCTGATACATAAACTTAAGTCCTACAATATCCATCCGAATGTCTTAGCTTTATTGCAAAGTTATCTTACTGGCAGAAAACATAGAGTTATTGTCAATGGTTTTTCATCCGAATGGAAAACAGTGTCCTCTGGCGTTCCACAGGGTTCTATTCTATGACCTCTCCTGTTCACTTTATTTGTCAATGACCTCCCTAGGATGTCAAAGTCTGCGGACAACGATGCGTGTATTTTTGAGGTGGGCGAACAAACTCAAAAATCCACTAGAGATTTAGAGTTTGTAAAACAAACTCTAGGTGTTCGGGTTCTCGCTGGGCTCAGTGCTGTTTTAATGCGTTAGCTATAACATTGAATCGCTGAAAACATTGTTGATAGCTTTTGAAATTTCAAGGAAAGTAAAGTGTAAATCTTCTTTGCTTGTACGTTAGTTTACAAAGGAAATTAATGCACCTCACAATATGAGTTTTAAAAATAATAATCTTTTGTTAAAGCCAAATTTGAAAACTGATGACGTCATTATGACGTTAGATAAGTTTTTATTGAGACATTGGTATTTAATTATGTGCTTTAAATTGTAAGTGAAAAACGAAGGTGAACTTACTAAACGTATTGTCAGCAAAAGAGTATACATTATTTAATTTATTTGAAAGGTCAGAGGGTCAATATTGTCCTTTTATACAGGGCAACATAAATTTTTCGAATTTCCTTTCGTTTTGGTTGCATATCTTAAAACGAGCCTTTAAATTACTCACAAGTACAACTATCATGTATGCCACTCACTGAAGTTTATTTATTTTTCAATGGATATTGATTCTTTATAATAAATCCGACTATGCAAATCATGTTGACATTATTAAATTACAATTCTTAGAAGTTTTAACAGGTTTTCAAATACTGTGATTTGGCTTCTCATTATGTATCGGTGCATGATACTTTGATTGTTAAATACATATGCACTGATGATGATGTCGTTAAAATAAGTCGAGCATAGTATGAGCTATTGGTTGCATTTTTTTAAATAGCTTGCTTGATTTTTAGACATTAGTCTTCATACAGAACGGTTTATTAAATTTATAATATTGAAAGAAAAGACTTGTTTTAAATAATTATGCAAGATAAAGGCAAGTCATGAAGACGGCAAGTTTAAGCCTCTCGTGAATTTTAACTAATACAATATTTTTAACGAGTTAATAACTATTTCTACCTGTATGGTGCATCATACTCAGTGTGTAGTTTGTTACGCACCTCAAAACAGTAATAACACCAAAGTTCAACTTAATGAAATAGCTCACGCATTGACACAGCACTGACCCCAGCGATACCCGAACACCTAGTGTTTGTTGTCACAAACACGTTAAGTCTAGTTTGGTTTATTTTGAAGCATTTTGAAGTGTATTTAAGGGCCCCTGCCCAAACCATCACTGTGTATACTGACCACAATCCACTGGTTTTCATCCAAAAGATGAAAAACCAAAATCAGAGATTACTCAGATGGAGTTTAAGTTTCCACGAGTTTGACATTGAAGTAGTTAATGTTAAGGGCAAAGATAACATCATTGCTGATGCCTTATCACGACGCATTTAAAACGATTATTTTCAAATTCCACTCTTAGTGAATTTAGATAAGTATTTTCTTACCAAGTGTGTAGTTATAATACAGTAATTTTGGGAGCTTGATAATTTATCAAATTAAAAATAAAATTTTGAAAGTAAAAAATAAATAAAAGATAAATAAAATACTTTCCTCCAAGGGGGGAAGACTGTTACAGATGGGATTCCTCCTCCCCCGTTGTTATTTTATTTCCATTGGTTATTGGTTCACCTGCAGAATGTCTGTGGTATTAGGCCCACATGCACGGAAATGTTTTGATTTGATCAAGAAATCATCGATCTTTATTGTTTGTGTTTCGAGCATATCGGAGTGTTTCTCCATAGATGAATGTTTTGAATGCATGCGGGGGTTGTGATGATGTCTTGTGTAGGTATTGGTTATAGGTTTCAGTGGGTTTGGTATAGACTTTTGTGTCAAGAATACCCGTTTCTCTTAACCTTGTGCTTCTCGAAGAATGGCACATTAGACTTGTCTCGGTCCACCCAATCTCGTCACAATACCCTGGCGCCGCCCCTGATCTTAGTCATAACATGCACTTAAATCTTCCCTCTATAAAACCCCAAATGGTTCAGTTTCTATAGTCTTTTCAAAGGCCTGCTTAGTTTGGTCATGGATGGTCTGTCAATCCCTACTCTCTGAGTTCTTTACACCCACGTTCTGGTCGCGGAACACTGGTTATAAAAGTTCCCTTTGACATTCGATCACTGAAACGAGAGCTGATTTGCGATCACCCTGCGTCTCTTTTCAAAGTGCAAGGTCAGTCCAATGGTGCGTAGTTGTTTACACCATTGAGAACTCTATAGAGTTGTAACTTGAAAATTTAGACAAACGTTTTGCTTTGTCATGCTTGGAGAAAACGCAAGAGAAAAAAGCAACCAACTGTGACAATGAATACAACAAGACCAAAAATATTATGATTTTTGTTGTTAAAAGATTCAGGCTTTGCACGCGATGGTTGGGAACATGGGTGCAAGTGCGTGGTGGAAACGTTCTTGATGTTTCCGAACTGGGCGGGGTCGAGGTTGGGTTTAATCGACGCCATTGTTTTTGCTGAGCAATGAAATGTTCAGTCACTTTGGCAAAGTGATCTGTGAGGGCAATTGGTCACAAATTGTCTATGTTGGCGGGTGAAGTTTTGGGCACAGGGACGACAATTGTTCTCTTCCATTGTGCTGGGACGATGAGCTGTGCGAACGAGGCGTTGATTATATGAGTCAAGGGTTTAGATAGCTCATATGAAAACTGTTGTATAAATCTAGCCGAAATATTATCGGGGCCACTCGCCTTTCTGTAACTTATTCCATTAAGTTGTGCGAGGACTTGCACATGGTAAAAATCCATACCTTGTTGCAGAACTGCTTGCAATGGTTTATTGTATAATACATAATGACATGAATATAATTAGCAAATCTTGAGACCACCATATCTCGAACAGTTGTCCGATCAACTGTTTTCGATTGTGTACTTGTGGGATACTGTAGATGTGTTTGTTAGGCTAAACGTTGTGCGACGTCATCATGACGTCACCAGTGCCCAACGTAAAGTCAATACATTTCGCTCACCACAATTCTTGTTTTATGGCCTGTGTGGTAAAAAAAACACCTCCATAAGACTGTGTGGCGCGGTATGCTACTTTATGTGTTCTCTTATGTTAAAATGTGAGGAATTATGAAGTCACCACCTGTAATAGAGCACCCTCTATCAATCGTCTATTTTTCAAGTGTCAAAAAAAATTAGTTTAATTTTGAAATCTACAGAATATGCTTGATCGAGTCAGAAGTTGTTTCCCATCCCATCTTGGAATACTGTGAGCTACGGTACTCATGTTTCAAGCTCGAAAACATGTTGCATCAATTTTTGATTTCACGTACTAACACAAAACGTTTTACTTTATTGCTTATTAATTTAGGACGAAAATCAGTCATAAGTACCATATATATGAAGTTCAAAGCAACAAGTCTCCACTGTTAGAAAACTAGTGACGTTTTGAAGGAAAGCGGGATTTTATAAAAGCCTTCAACATTAAATGCCGTTTTCTACAATTATTACTTTTTACTGTCTTCGTGTGTTTGTCAGTTCGTGAAATCGGTGGATGACGATTTGATAGCTTCACAGTTACCCTGACAAAGTGTCTCGACTTATCGCATGGCTGCTTGCAATGGTTTATTGTCTGACACAATGTCAGTGTTGTATGACTCGAGTCCAGGACTCGGACTCGAGTCCATCTCGAGTCACAATTTCGGTGACTCGGACTTGACTCGAGTCACGTCTGCAAAAGACTCGGACTCGGACTCGGACTCGACTATCATGACTCGGACTTGTCCCCGAGGACTCGTGACTCGAGTCACGTATTTTCACACACAACACCTTTTTTAAATATTAAAAACAATTCCGATGATCCGATCGTCATTCCCGGAGTGCACATGGAGTTAACGTCTAGCACAATAAATAAGTACACTGTCGTATGGTGTTACAAGTAATAGTATTTGTGATTATTGTGTAAATGGCCATCTGCGTACAGCGCGTGTATGTTTGATTCGTATGTTCAATACGCATAATAAGGCCGTGTCCGAAACGGTGACTTAATTCGGCTACAGCTACGGCTAGGACGCGCGCGTCTGCCTATCCTTCAACACTGACAGACGCGCTGATCTAGCCGTAGCTGTAGCCGAAGTCGCCGTTTCGGACACGGCCTAACACTGGGATGCACGACACCAGTATTATGCTGGTATTCTGTCAACGTAGCCACCATAGCCACTGCTTGTGCTTGATGCATATTACCAGGGAAATGGCATGTCTGGTACCTGTAAAACACAGCCTGCATATTGCACTGTGATGGCTGTGTGTTGTTTGCACCAGTTTCTACACATGGTCGACACACACACACACGACGTCAAGTTTGGTCACGTCACTAGTAAAAAGTAGTACAACATTTTTTTAATCATGGCATCTGCCGTTCCGCCCCGTATTGTTTCTTTTGGTTATACCAACTTTAACAAAAACTTTAACAGAACTTTGTTTAAAATAAATGTGTTTTATTTTGTCATTTCCAATTCTTATTTTAAGACATTTGGTTTGCAATCAATATTTAAACAAGTGACTCGTGACTCGGACTCGGACTCGGACCAAGTGACTCGTGACTCGGACTCGGACTCGGACCAAGTGACTCGTGACTCGGACTCGGACTCGGACCAAGTGACTCGGGACTCGGACTCGACCTCGACCCAAGTGACTTGAGACTCGGACTCGGACTCGACACAGGTGACTCGACTACAACACTGCACAATGTACGTACTAAATTAAACTTTGGAGTATAGACACTATTGTGTACATTTAACCAGTACATTGTACATTTGATAGCTTTACAGTTTCAATGTACATTTGATAGCTTCACAGTTTCAATGTGTCTCGAAAGTAAACATGCATAAATTATCGCATGACTACCTGCAGTGGTTTTCAAGAAATAACAACGAATTTATCGTTCTTAGTTTGTGAGTTCCAAAAACTCAAAATTTGATTAAAAAATTAATATCATTAATTTACCCGATAAATCATTGGATGACGTCATTATGTTGTCAAAACTTCTGTTTCATCTATTTAAGTTTCATGACCGTACGAGCTTGGGAAGGATGTCAAAGTCTGCGGACAACGATTTGTGTGTATTTTTGAGATGGAACAAACTCAAAAATTCACTAGAGATTTAGAGTTTGTAAAACAAACTCTAGGTGTTCGGGTTCTCGCTGGGCTCAGTGCTGTTTTAATGCGTTAGCTATATCATTGAATCGCTGAAAACATTGTTGATAGCTTTTGAAATTTCAAGGAAAGTAAAGTGTAAATCTTCTTTAATTGTATGTTAGACGATGATGTCGTTAAAATAAGTCGAGCATAGTATGAGCTATTGGTTACATTTTTAAAAATAGCTTGCTTGATTTTTAGACATTAGTCTTCATACAGAACGGTTTATTAAATTTATAATATTGAAAGAAAAGACTTGTTTTAAATAATTATGCAAGATAAAGGCAAGTCATGAAGACGGCAAGTTTAAGCCTCTCGTGAATTTTAACTAATACAATATTTTTAACGAGTTAATAACTATTTCTACCTGTATGGTGCATCATACTCAGTGTGTAGTTTGTTACGCACCTCAAAACAGTAATAACACCAAAGTTCAACTTAATGAAATAGCTCACGCATTGACACAGCACTGACCCCAGCGATACCCGAACACCTAGTGTTTGTTGTCACAAACACGTTAAGTCTAGTTTGGTTTATTTTGAAGCATTTTGAAGTGTATTTAAGGGCCCCTGCCCAAACCATCACTGTGTATACTGACCACAATCCACTGGTTTTCATCCAAAAGATGAAAAACCAAAATCAGAGATTACTCAGATGGAGTTTAAGTCTCCACGAGTTTGACATTGAAGTAGTTAATGTTAAGGGCAAAGATAACATCATTGCTGATGCCTTATCACGACGCATTTAAAACGATTATTTTCAAATTCCACTCTTAGTGAATTTAGATAAGTATTTTCTTACCAAGTGTGTAGTTATAATACAGTAATTTTGGGGGCTTGATAATTTATCAAATTAAAAATAAAATTTTGAAAGTAAAAAATAAATAAAAAATAAATAAAATACTTTCCTCCAAGGGGGGAAGACTGTTACAGATGGGATTCCTCCTCCCCCGTTGTTATTTTATTTCCATTGGTTATTGGTTCACCTGCAGAATGTCTGTGGTATTAGGCCCACATGCACGGAAATGTTTTGATTTGATCAAGAAATCATCGATCTTTATTGTTTGTGTTTCGAGCATATCGGAGTGTTTCTCCATAGATGAATGTTTTGAATGCATGCGGGGGTTGTGATGATGTCTTGTGTAGGTATTGGTTATAGGTTTCAGTGGGTTTGGTATAGACTTTTGTGTCAAGAATACCCGTTTCTCTTAACCCTGTGCTTCTCGAAGAATGGCACATTAGACTTGTCTCGGTCCACCCAATCTCGTCACAATACCCTGGCGCCGCCCCTGATCTTAGTCATAACATGCACTTAAATCTTCCCTCTATAAAACCCCAAATGGTTCAGTTTCTATAGTCTTTTCAAAGGCCTGCTTAGTTTGGTCATGGATGGTCTGTCAATCCCTACTCTCTGAGTTCTTTACACCCACGTTCTGGTCGCGGAACACTGGTTATAAAAGTTCCCTTTGACATTCGATCACTGAAACGAGAGCTGATTTGCGATCACCCTGCGTCTCTTTTCAAAGTGCAAGGTCAGTCCAATGGTGCGTAGTTGTTTACACCATTGAGAACTCTATACAGTTGTAACTTGAAAATTTAGACAAACGTTTTGCTTTGTCATGCTTGGAGAAAACGCAGAGAGAAAAAAGCAACCAACTGTGACAATGAATACAACAAGACCAAAGTTATTATGATTTTTGTTGTTAAAAGATTCAGGCTTTGCACGCGATGGTTGGGAACATGGGTGCAAGTGCGTGGTGGAAACGTTCTTGATGTTTCCGAAATGGGCGGGGTCGAGGTTGGGTTTAATCGACGCCATTGTTCAGTCACTTTGGCAAAGTGATCTGTGAGGGCAATTGGTCACAAATTGTCTATGTTGGCGGGTGAAGTTTTGGGCACAGGGACGACAATTGTTCTCTTCCATTGTGCTGGGACGATGAGCTGTGCGAACGAGGCGTTGATTATATGAGTCAAGGGTTTAGATAGCTCATATGAAAACTGTTGTATAAATCTAGCCGAAATATTATCGGGGCCACTCGCCTTTCTGTAACTTATTCCATTAAGTTGTGCGAGGACTTGCACATGGTAAAAATCCATACCTTGTTGCAGAACTGCTTGCAATGGTTTATTGTATAATACATAATGACATGAATATAATTAGCAAATCTTGAGACCACCATATCTCGAACAGTTTAAGTCCGATCAACTGTTTTCGATTGTGTACTTGTGGGATACTGTAGATGTGTTTGTTAGGCTAAACGTTGTGCGACGTCATCATGACGTCACCAGTGCCCAACGTAAAGTCAATACATTTCGCTCACCACAATTCTTGTTTTATGGCCTGTGTGGTAAAAAAAACACCTCCATAAGACTGTGTGGCGCGGTATGCTACTTTATGTGTTCTCTTATGTTAAAATGTGAGGAATTATGAAGTCACCACCTGTAATAGAGCACCCTCTATCAATCGTCTATTTTTCAAGTGTCAAAAAAAATAAGTTTAATTTTGAAATCTACAGAATATGCTTGATCGAGTCAGAAGTTGTTTCCCATCCCATCTTGGAATACTGTGAGCTACGGTACTCATGTTTCAAGCTCGAAAACATGTTGCATCAATTTTTGATTTCACGTACTAACACAAAACGTTTTACTTTATTGCTTATTAATTTAGGACGAAAATCAGTCATAAGTACCATATATATGAAGTTCAAAGCAACAAGTATCCACTGTTAGAAAACTAGTGACGTTTTGAAGGAAAGCGGGATTTTATAAAAGCCTTCAACATTAAATGCCGTTTTCTACAATTATTACTTTTTACTGTCTTCGTGTGTGTGTGTCAGTTCGTGAAATCGGTGGATGACGATTTGATAGCTTCACAGTTACCTTGACAAAGTGTCTCGACTTATCGCATGGCTGCTTGCAATGGTTTATTGTCTGACACAATGTCAGTGTTGTATGACTCGAGTCCAGGACTCGGACTCGAGTCCGTCTCGAGTCACAATTTCGGTGACTCGGACTTGACTCGAGTCACGTCTGCAAAAGACTCGGACTCGGACTCGGACTCGACTATCATGACTCGGACTTGTCCCCGAGGACTCGTGACTCGAGTCACGTATTTTCACAAACAATACCTTTTTTAAATATTAAAAACAATTCCGATGATCCGATCGTCATTCCCGGAGTGCACGTGGAGTTAACGTCTAGCACAATAAATAAGTACACTGTCGTATGGTGTTACAAGTAATAGTATTTGTGATTATTGTGTAAATGGCCATCTGCGTACAGCGCGTGTATGTTTGATTCGTATGTTCAATACGCATAATAAGGCCGTGTCCGAAACGGTGACTTAATTCGGCTACAGCTACAGCTACGGCTAGGGCGCGCGCGTCTGCCTATCCTTCAACACTGACAGACGCGCTGATCTAGCCGTAGCTGTAGCCGAAGTCGCCGTTTCGGACACGGCCTAACACTGGGATGCACGACACCAGTATTATGCTGGTATTCTGTCAACGTGGCGTGTCGTGGCCGAGCGGTTAAGAGCACCGAACTCAAGCTCTGGTGTTTCTGTTCAGCAGAGTGTGGGTTCGAGTCCCGGTCGTGACACTTGTGTCCCTGAGCAAGACACTTAACTATAATTGCTTCTCTCCACCCAGGGGTAAAATGGGTACCTGTGAGGGCAGATATGGTTCTTGTGATTGATTTAGCCTAGTAGCGCATATATTGCAGCACAGGCTGTATACTCCCCAGGGAGCTGAGATGGTTTAAGGAATGAAATAAATGGCCCAGTGACCAGGGGTAATAGTATGTTAGGCGCCTTGAGCATCCCTTGGGGTGGATATGTGCGCATTATAAATGTTATTATTATTATTATTATTACCATAGCCACTGCTTGTGCTTGATGCATATTACCAGGGAAATGGCATGTCTGGTACCTGTAAAACACAGCCTGCATATTGCACTGTGATGGCTGTGTGTTGTTTGCACCAGTTTCTACACATGGTCGACACACACACACACACACACACGACGTCAAGTTTGGTCACGTCACTAGTAAAAAGTAGTACAACATTTTTTTAATCATGGCATCTGCCGTTCCGCCCCGTATTGTTTCTTTTGGTTATACCAACTTTAACAAAAACTTTAACAGAACTTTGTTTAAAATAAATGTGTTTTATTTTGTCATTTCCAATTCTTATTTTACGACATTTGGTTTGCAATCAATATTTAAACAAGTGACTCGTGACTCGGACTCGGACTCGGACCGTGCGAGTTTGGGAAAGATGTCAAAGTCTGTGGACAACGATGCGTGTATTTTTGAGGTGGGCGAACAAACTCAAAAATCCACTAGAGATTTAGTGTTTGTGAGAACAAACACTAGGTGTTCGGGTATGGGGCACTGTTATGTTACTAAAATGCGTAAGCAGATTTATATTGAAAGTTTTTTAATTTTCAAAAAAAAGTCGTTTGCAAACCTATTACTTTTATACTTTTAGTGTACACGGGGGAAAGTGATATCGTTGCTGTATGATGAGTCTCCATAAAGTAGTTTAGATACACATGTATAACAATTTTCATGTAAATAGTCACAAACTTAACATGCTTAACTGATAAATTAAAAGACTATCACTAACAATTCAAAAATTAATGTTATCAAACTACGCATGCTTGCTACCTTATGTGTGAAGCAACATCATTTGTCATGATTATGAAAAGGGCATAAGAACCTACTGTTTACACGATGTGCAATTTATGTTGAATTTATTTTGCTAGTCACATTGTATTTCTTTGAAGTATTCAACAGGATCTAAAAGTTAGATTCGCGTAAAAACCGTTGTTGATCAGAGTCAAATTTATGTTGACCTTTTTCCGATTGCATTTTCTCAGTTATCAAAAGTTATTCAAATCACCAAAACAGTTCAGCAAAATACACTCGTTCAGTTGATATTTACCACCAAGCCAACAAAAGGCTAACACGAAGGTTATGCAATGAGCTATTTATGGTGGCCCTGAAGGGACATCGCACATCGCAAATATCTTTGCAAATATTTGCGATGTCGCAAATATCTTTGCAAATATCTTTGCAAATATTTGCGATGTCGCAAATATCTTTGCAAATATCTTTGCAAATATTTGCGATGTCGCAAATATCTTTGCAAATATCTTTGCAAATATTTGCGATGTCGCAAATATCTTTGCAAATATTTGCGATGTCGCAAATATCTTTGCAAATATCTTTGCAAATATTTGCGATGTCGCAAATATTATCGCATACTTTATCGCATAGGCCCTACTTCGTCGCATAGTTTGCATATTTGTGGTGGATATTTTTTCAAGAGCCTAGATGGTCTTAAGGTTGTTTGGGTTCCAGCCTTCATTCCATTAACGTGTACACGCGGGTGGATAGTCGGATACAGTCTGCTCTGTGCGCGCGTGTGTTTTTTTGCTTGCACTATAGCCTATAGGTACACATGAGATGAGACGAAGAGAGGTTGACATCCGTGGTCTGTCCTTTTTTTTTATTAATATCGACAACAAAGGCATGCAAGTCAACATTATGCCGCCTTCAAAAGGATCAGTGGTGAGGATTGTTAATTTTGTGTAGTTACGATAATCGGTTGTCCAGAGCAGAGGGCTAGGAACATTAAATACTAGTTTAGGCCTACTACTACTGTAGTAAACTAGTGAACTTGATTGATATTTGATAAATTATAATTAAAAAGGCCACCACCAGGACTTGGGTCAATCGGGTGAATACATAACATATGGCTCTTTTGCTGTTACCTATAAATAAAATAGTTAGGTAGTTGTTGCGATAATCGTAACGGAAACCAGTCAAGTCGCCCTTCCATCAAAGTCGCCCACTAGTACTACAAAGGTCGCCCCTCACATACAAAGTGGCCCCCTCTCAAGTCAAAGTCGCCCCTCACAAAGTCGCCCCATGTCACCCGGTGTATAAAAGGTTGAGCCATTTCACAGAGTGAGGGCGCTGTTGAGAATTTTGAAACAACTTATTCAGGCAGAAGGAGATCCACTCTGTACGTATGTTGGCGTAACAATGTGAGGGGGGCGACTTTGCGAGGGGGGCGACTTTGTAGTGGGGCGACTTTGTAGTGGGCGACTTTGTAGTGGGCGACTTTGTAGTGGGCGACTTTGTAGTGGGCGACTTAGCTGGGAGGCAACTTGACTGGCATTCATCGTAACCCACCATCCTCCCGACGGTCAGAGAGGATGGTGGTGGGTTACGATTATTGAAACTAAACGCTGTACCAAGTAATTAAGCCTCATTATTATGATTAGGCCTACGTTAGGGCCCATTTATTATTAGCTGTTCCGATCTGATCGGAACAGCTATTGTAATCGTCGAGATTTTCAAAACGTTTTACAAACGTTTTTTTTTGTTTCCACCAAAACGCCATAGGTTTAACACACGATTTTTCTTTATTCGTAATCTTAGAAACAGTATAAATGACAGACTTGAGTCCTATATTGAATCGAAGCTTAGTACATAACTTAATCACTAAATGTTATACTGTTTAATTTCTTAATCAATTAGCTGAGTTATAATGACATGAATATTTAATTAGGCAATCTTGTTACCACCATATCTCCCAAAATTAAACGTCAAATTTTCAAATTTTCTTCAGATGTTGACTCTCTGGGTATTGAAGTTGTGCACAATGACGTAATTTTGTATGTCACGTCATCGTGACATCATTTATAGCGTGTTTCGTATCCGTGTACAAAGTAATGAAGAACAGTGTAAACTCGTACTAAGTCCTGAGGCCGTGTGCGCCAGATGCTGTCGTATTCTTTGTACTGTTGACATGAGACTGCAACGATGGCGGACTTTGAACAAGTCTATTCAATATATAGAGTAATAGACGAGCAGAGTATACTGAAGACGAGCAGAGTATACTGTTCGAAACGTCGAGACCAAACCGGCTCTTTTCAGAGCCAACACTCCTCCCAAAAGAGATTATACACATGGTTGTACCCGCAAGTTCACTACTATTTACATTTATAGTTATAGTTACTTCTTACTTTCAACACCATGCAAAGCTTCAAACACCACTTAATAATATAAGGTATAAAATCAGAGCTAATGTCATGATGGTCTGATGGCACCGCGGTTTACCGCGTTTATTACCAAGCCAATGATCGCAGGTTCGAGGCCCTTCGGGATCTCGACGATTTCAATGTAATAAAAGCGTACATTTTACATTTTTTTAACAATGAGAAACTTGTACCTACATTAAAACGAACAGTACCACATATTCTTTTTCCTATTTTTGGCTCCTGAGAATTTCTTTTTCCCGGAAAATAAAACAGAATTATTTTGTGGTATGTATGGTTAAACACTAAAGAGCACTTGCAAGAGTTGATTATAATTTATATAGCATGGTCTATTTCTACCTCGATGATTATAATCTATATAGCCTGAAATACAACGATTTCACAGAACGATTTGTGTACGCACAAAATCATCTTGCTTACGAAGTCAGAATTATTTTGTTTTAATACTAGCAATCACTGCTTATTCTGATTTAATATGCTTACTCAGAATCATTTCAATCAAGTGCAATGTGTGTGCTTCATCTGCCTCAGCATAGGTAGTACGTTCTACAACGCACCGGGTTAGGCAGACAGGCGACAAAAACTTGTTCGAGTAGCGCTATTTTTGCAGTTTTTCGCTTTACATGTGTTGTCAATCACCACAAAGTGACAGCAATTTCTTTCTGAAACTTACTATCAGAGAAGACAAACCTGTGTGGCTTCGATAGGCATCATAATACTCCGTCTACGTAAAAGTGGACCGTGCACGGATGAATACACCTGCCCGAGATTTGGAAGCTTACACGGCATACACATTTTATAAATGAACATCGAAATGGTGCTATCAATGTATGTGTCTTGTGGTGAATCATGATGATGTAGTGTTAAGTGTAATTCAGAGACTTCACAATCTTTATCAACAAGTGTAATGGTTACGAATGAACGAAATGGTTACGAATGAGCAAAATGATTCAGATAAAAGCAAATTAATTCTGAATAAGCAAATTTTATGAATGCATGAACATTGAAACGGTGCTATCATGTTGCTTGTGGTGAATCATTGAATGATAATATAGTGTTAAGCGTAATGATTACGAATGAGCAAGACCGTAACGAATAAGCGAATTGGTTAAAGACTACGAGCCTGATTGGAAATGACATGTGTGTTTGTCGCATCTGATCATGTGCTTTGTAAATCGTGATCGCAATTATTATAGTCAGTGTTTCGCAGCACTTTTCGATTGAATTGTTTTACGCTTATCCGAACCGTAAAAATGTAAACGTTTAACAGGCTTAGTATACATGCTGACTTGTAGAACCTGTTCCTGGATAACAACATTTCGAGTAAAAAAAAAACTTTAACACAAATGCGCATGAGATCAAAAACATTGCCTCTTCAGTGCAACATTTTTGCCCTCTGCGCAATCACCCTGCAAAATAAACAAGCATGCACAATCAAATTGTTGTGGAACGCCCTCTAGCGTTCAATGTTTCTTGCATTTATTACCTCAAGCAGTTTTGAAATAACAAAGACTATGAGCCTGATTGGAAACGACATGTGTGTTTATCGCATCTGATCGTGTGCTGTATAGATCATAATCAAATTTATGATAGTCAATGTTTCGCGGCACTTTAAGATTGAATTGTTTTACGCTTTACGCTTATTATGCATGCGCAATTGAATTGTTGTGGAACGTACGCCCTCCAGCGTTCAATGTTTCTTGCATTTATTACGCCAATATTTAATTAGCCCGAACATCTGACGTCACACTTCGAGGCTCGTTGTTTATGCCAGAGACCAGCTTCGAGCGTTTCGAGGAAACCTGACAAACGCACCTTTGACCTCGCATCCCATTCAGCCGACAACCACATTTCTTCGGACCAATCATAACACAGATATGGAAAGCTTATGTCACTGCATGTCTGTCCAATAGAAGCACCGGATTACTAAACCGGAGCCTGTCCTTATCCTTGCGGATAAGGACAGCAGACCAGTCTAATATTTAATTAGCCAACCTTCTGACTATCTCAAAAAGTCACTAGAGGGCGCTCTCATCAGAGACCGTTATCATGGGAGTAAATAATAAGTCAATCTTTGCAGCACCATATCTTAACAAGTACACAACCGATTTTCAAACTTTTTACAGTTATAGACTCCTTGGGCATTGGAGATTAGCCTTGGTTAACCGTGACCCCATGTTGACCTTTACTTCCTGGTCAACCGGATGTGGGACCATATCTCAAGAACTACACAACCGATTTTCAAAATTGTTTCAGTTATAGACTCCTTGGGCATTGGAGTTTAGCCTTAGGGTAACCGTGACCCCATGTTGACCTTTACTTCCGGGTCAACCGGAAGTGGGACCATATCTCAAGAATTACACAACCGATTTTCAAACTTTTTTCAGTTATAGACTCCTTGGCCATTGTATATCAACCTTGGATAACGGTGACCTCGTGTTCACCTTTACTTCCGGGTCAACCGGAATTAAGACCATATCTCAAGAACTACAAACCCGATTTTCAATTTATTTTCAGTTTTAAACTCTTTGAAAATTACAGGAACAGCTCTGTGTTTGTTGACAAACACTTAAGCTCTAGTTATTTTTGTTTTTATTAGGCCTACTATAATTACTAATCAAGTACAGCAGCCTATGCTGACATAAAACTGCTTTATTTTTCCTACATTACATTGTACTGGTGGTAGTCCTTTTTAACTATTAAGTTGTTCTGGATAGATGAAACATCAGATTTTTTTGTCAAAATGTTTGCACTGAATGAGACAGTTAATTTACACTGCGCCGTGGGTGTTTGACCTTGGGAGAACCAATGGCGGCACTGCACACAAGTAATCATAGTCAGTAGCACTAACTTAGAAGTACAGTGCGTAAATCTTCATACCATGAAGAAGTACTTTATTGATGAATTAAAATGCCACACAGATGCCGAACCTGTATCATGACTGTAATTCTTATATTCAAATATCTGCTGTAATGTTAAATAAAATTTGAAAAAATAATTTGTCCTTGCATCTATTATTTTTCTATTAATTTCTTCCTTTTAATTCACTGTTTAGTTGCTATGGGTTGTTGCGTGTCAACTTGTGTGTACGCATCGTGTTGCTGCCGTTCTACCGGACTACACTCCAGCTCTTCAAGGATTGATTCCTGAAGGAGCAGTTGATCGTATCCTTTTGAAAATTGTCATGTCATGTACATTTATGCAATCTGTATACAGATTCTGCTCTTTATTAATGGTTTAGTCACATGAAAAAAATAACCTGTACCATGTACTAAACCAATGGAATAAGTTAAAGCTGTCAAATACATAATTGTATTGTGCTTCCAACTAAAATACAATTCTTTTCAGCATGCATGGTTAAAATAAGCATTATTTATTTTAGTCTTTGTGTGGAACGTAGGATGTCCCATAGCGCTCATAATGCTTTTATGTAGTTTTCAATTTTACTTCCCTTTACATTTTCTACAAACTTTGTGTCTGTTCTAATAATTGCTAAAATGTAAAATTCTTCCTGTTTATTATGTCCATAGTTATTTTCCTTGCTACTTAAATATTCAGTTCTGTACCTGTTAGTTATGTACTTCAATGCAGGCAACACCATTCCAGCAATATGTTCGCTTTTGTTCTTCCAACACGGGGTAACACGTAGGTCAGTATTGTAGATTACTAATAATTCCCCCCCAAAAAAAATTAAAAAATAAAAGTTGAAAACATAACTTCTGATATGTTTCAGAATACTTAAAACACTTCAAATTTATAGTAAATTTTCAGGTGTTGTGCTAGCAGAATTCCCAGTTAAGTGGGAAAAAAAATCAATGATCAGTTTTATGACAGGAGCACCATGTCCTAATCCTTTTAATCCCCATACAATTAGAACAACACTGTCTTAGCCCTGTATGGTGGTTATTGTCTGAGAACCTCAAGCCATTGAAGCTATGTTCCTTTGAGCAGCCACAAGGTTTTAATGAGCAAAGAATGACCTATAATGAATATTGGTTATTCAGGTTTACAAGAATCTATTCAATGAGAAATATTTCATAATTGATGTTACTTCATATTCTGAATAATTTCAGATTATGCAAAGAGAGTCATCAAGGCGACAGTGCTCCTTTATCAGCAGGGTGAGAAGACATAAAGTCCAATTTTCTTCAGCTTGTTTGCAATCCTGGCCCCCTATCATTCAAGCACGGTAACAAGACCAGACAAGGACACTGCTGTGGAAAGTTTTGTGTCAAGGTTTAATTTAATAACTGAACCTGTTGGCAGACCTCAACCTAAACCTGGCATTGAAGATGTCCAAGAAACACAGAGCAGGCTGGGAAGAGCGAGACATCTGAAGAGAAGAAAAGTATTAACTGAAGAAGGTGATGATTCATCAATAAGAAAGAAGAGCACAACTGGGAAGAAGTCTAATAAAAGAACAAAGGCCGATGATGGTTGTTCAAAGAAGGGACAAGGGTCAACAATTCAGGAGTCTGGGGAGAAGGCGGTGATTGGTGATGATGGCAAGCGGGACAGAAAGTGACCCCAAATCAGTACTGCCCCAAATTGTGGTAAAGGGAGAATAGGAAAACAATGCGATAATGAAAATTAAACTATCCCCCGTTTCAATGAGGTGGTTGGGTTGGTGTAGAGGTATCTTTCCTCACCTTTCACCTGTAGGACTCTGGTTCGAATCCTGCTGGGGGCACTATGTGGATTGGGTTTTCAGTCCCTACCTGACTGCATGGGTTTTCCTCCCGCATCTAAAATTGAAACTTCCTTGTCTTTTTTTCCATTTGGTTATTTGCTAGTACATTGATTTCGTTCGCTTTTCTGAGAGTCCTTGGCTTCACAACCAGAATAAATTAAATGAAAACAGTCTCTTTTGTCATCCTAATACATGTATTGAGGAGATACATTTGAGATAGTTTGTTTAAATACCTTATTGTACATGCAGAGGAATATTTCTGATGGTCACTATGATTAATTCAGCAAGCCATTTTGGATTGTTTACCTTGTTGATCACATTGTACATATTTCTGTACACCTTTATTATCTTATGAGACGTTTATGTAACTTTTATTTGACCACAACCACATCAGGTAATTTAAATGTAGGGTTTTATTGAGTACATGTATAATTATTTGTTATTATTATTATTATTGTTTTAAATATTAATTTTGTTTGCTGTGTAAAATTAATGAGCAGCCCTAGTTTGTGCTTATTGCATGGTGAAGTACAGGAGTTGTTTGGGGAGGGGGGGGGGAGACAGAGGAGTTGGAGTATTCACAGTGAGAAAACATTTCATGTGTAATGTGTTTTCATCCAGGGCAAACACAAAACATCAATTACACGTCTTTGTTTACAAGTTGCCAGAAAACCTAACTTGCTAGTGTTGACTGTAATTTGTACTTTTTGTTTACATTTTCTTAATTGAGCTGATCATTTTTGATAAGGTGGTCTTTTAATGCAAGACGAGTAAGCAACGCAAAGAATTAGTTTGGCAATATTCCCTTTTTAATTTAGCCGTTTTCTATTTAATGCCTCAAATTTGAAACTACAAAGGGGAGGTCAACTATGCTAATACATGGGTAGTGTTATTTTAAAAAATTCTTGACATTAAATAATACTTTTAACTTATAAAATACTGCTTTGTGTATGTAAGGTGGTTGTTTAGAATGTCTTTAATTATTCAAGAAGGGTTAGCAACATTCTCTTTTAAATAAGCTGCTTTCAATTGAAACTGAAGAGGGGTACTTTGAAATAAAATAATACTCATAAAGACTGATGTGTGTACATTAAAAGTGTTTATTGTCATTTACTCGTTGATCATCTAAAAATTTATAGTAAATGGAGGCCACCATGTTTGTATCCTCAATCCTGAAAACTATGCACCAGACTAGCTGAACATGTTTTGATCATATTCTAGAATTTAAGTATAATTTAAACTTTGCATGGTGGAAGTGCAATCAGGTGAGGTTTGCAGTGACATCATGTGTAAAATTTCTTTTGAGCAGTGGTGGTTTGACAACTTCATGAAGACGAACAGAGCATACTGATCAAAACATCAAGTTGTGAAACCACCATTTCTTTTCAGGACCACCACAAAGAGATCATTCACATGGTGTGTTGGTGTTACCACAAACCTCACCGGATTATAGCGATGTTCTTGTAATGACATCCATCCCATCTCAGTGAACCAAATGTCACCTTGGTCGTCGTGATGGCTGCGGTCCTCGCCTGGGTCGTGATGTCTTTTTAGGGGTTGACACACATAATTATGGCTATTTCCGTACACGGGGTGGGGCAGCATTTCTTGGCGTCCAGGCAGTCGTAGTCGCTTAAACTGATGCGGCAACTATTTGGACATGGCTTTACTCATACAGTGCTGTCAAACACAGGGTCGGTTTGCGCAGGACATAATAATGTCGTCCCTTTTCACCCCTGTATCGCAGAGAGTAATTTGTAAAAAGAGAATTAAAACCAGTTCAGACTGATGGAAAAAAGTGGCGTCCTTATGCTGCCGCCATCTTGGTCATACTCCCTGTATCCAGATACAGTAATGGATAGTAATATTCATTGTACAAAAAGGAACCAGAATGTTTTCTTTCCAGACTCAGTTTGGTTACATTGATTGAATTTGGAGAATTCAACATGGGGGGTCCAACAATCGCGTGAGAAACACAAGAAAAGAAATATTAACATCCATTATTCAACAAGGGATTACCTACACCGCCTGGGCTGACTGTTTTGCATTTCCGGGCGAAAAGAGTAAATCACCATAAAGGCAGAATAGTCGCCTGGACGAAATAGTAGTACGGATAATGGTGTTCTAAATACACTTCCGTAACATTCTCGTACGGTTACACACCTTTGTTCCGACACCCCTACGTTCCGATACCATGTTCCGACCCCTAATGTGTTTTTCTATAATCCTAATCCTAACCATTACCTTTACCTGAACCCTATATAAACCCTAACCCTAACCCCAACCCTAGCGTGTAAACCACGAGAGGGTTTCCGGAATTAAAGGGTTGTCTCGACAAAGGGGTGTCGGAATATTGAGTAGTCACCTTCTTCCAAGGGTAAGTGCCGAATCGTTGCGCTTACGGTGTTTACGATCTTGGCTAAAGAGTCAAGTTTTGAGATGCTTTATATTCAGAGGTTTCAGTGTAGAGTCAGCACTGCTCTGATTGGTTCTTCTGAAAGGAAAACTCTGGTTGGTGGGCTAGTTGGTAATCTGCCTCAATGAATTTCTACAATTCCTTGCAGCAACTGTGTGAATATACACACATTACCGGTGTTGTGAGAATTGAAATGAAACTTCCGTTTTTTAATTCAGAAACAGCCACTCAATTCCTCTGAATTTCGTTTTTCAAAACAGCTAAAATTCAAGGTAAATCTTACCTCCTTCAACTTCCCCGCCATCTCTACGCACGCGACTAAACCAAGTCTTCGTTGTTCCAAAAAGGATTAAACCCAAGAGAACACAAGCAACAAGAATCGTGCACCTATGCATCACCAACTCCAATGTCTCTATCCACGAAAAGAACTCCAACCAAGCACCCGTGTTTAAACCGCCTTCAAGGATTGAAGTCTGCTTTTGTGGTGAACAATTCAGTATGGAATTATCACCAACTCCGCTGCTATCCGGCCGGAGAGTGGAATAGATTCTCTGTCCATGGATTAAGGAATTCCTTGAAGTTTTTTGCGTAAGATACCGGGACTGACTGTGTAAACACACACAACCTAAGCCAGGACAGTTTTCCTGCAGGTTGGATTCCCATGTACTGAATTGGATGTAAATATTCAACTAACAAAAATCGGTAACTGTTATCAGTGATTTATAGCGACAATGACCAGATGGGTAGATTAATCAATCGTTGGATTTACATGACAGCATGAGAATTAGTGGCATCCAGATTTTGTCTAAAGGTAAAATCATGATGACTATCTTTGGGGTCTACCTCCCTCATTACAATGGGGATCTTGAGCAAATTCAGCTCTATGCCGAGACTCTTGATCTTCTGCAGTCTTTAATTGACGATTGTGATGAGAGCCCTACAATGATTGTCGGCGATTTTAATGCCACTCTTCCTCGCCAACAAAATATTGCGATAAACTGGTACAAAAAACGCCCTTTTAATGAACATAGTTTTATTATGTATGATTTTGTGTGCAATAATGATTTTAGTGTCTGTAATTTTGTATATAACCAAGATGTTGATTTTACGTACTTTAAAGGCTCCAGCAAAACATTATTGACCATGTTGTTGTTAATGAATTTTCACTTGCCAAGGTTAAGAGTTGTAAAATCACTGATGCGTTCCCTGAAAATACCAGCGATCATCTTCCTTTGATCACAAGTTTAGAATTGCAAGCTGAAAGCTCCGGTTTAATTAACGATCAGCAACCCAATAATACTGGCATGCATTTTTATCCAAAATGTCACTGGGACGATGAAGATTTTTGTTCGCAATTCACTTATAATATCAATAATGCTCTTGTTAACTTTGAGTGTTCTATTTTATCTTGCAGTTCAATGGAAGATGCCCAGGATGTTGTTGACAGTGTCTGCGGTAGGCTGACCTCCACCATTCACGATTCTGCCAAAAATTGCAAAACCAAACCTTTAAAAAATCATCACACTAAGAGAGTTCATTGGTGGAATAACAACTGTTCTAGTGCCAGAAACAAACAACGATTCTGGTATAGGATTTGGACGCAGTGTGACAGGCCGCGGTCTGGACACATCTTTCACATCTTTCATTGTTATAATATAAGCTGGCCAAAAAGGATTATAGGCGTATTTGCAGACAGAGTGTCACTAATGTTTCTCGTAGAAAATACAACCATCTCAACAAATTGTTTCATCAAAAAAATCCAAAGAAATTCTGGAAAGCCGTTGGTGACTGTAAAAAACCCAAAAGTGATCCTCATGACTCCGTTTCCATTGATAGTTTATCTACTTTTTTGGAATCCAAAAACCGATCTTACGAATTGCAGAATACTGCCTTTGACTCCAGCCATTTCTCAGCGGATTCTGTTCGAAGATTTATTCTAACTCTAAACAAAAAGTCTGCCCCTGGGCCAGACGGAATCACGGCCGATCATCTAAAACACACTTTAAACACCAAAATACCCGCTTTTTTGGCCAACATTTTAAATTTTTGTACTAGATTTGGCGTTATTCCGACCAGTTTCCATGAAGGTACTCTTGTACCTATTCTCAAGAAACCGAACGTTGATCCTTCTCAACCGAAGAATTATCGTCCAATTATTGTTTCTAATACCTTTCCAAGATTTTTGAGATGGGTTTTTTTGAATCATGTGCAAATGTGAAGTTTGATCCTCTGCAATTTGGTTTTAGGGGGACAGCAATGGCCGCAGCCACAGTCAACGACGTCATGAATTACTGTGTTAATAAAGGCTCTACTGTATTCTGTTGCTCTCTCGATGCAGAGGGGGCATTCGATGCAATCCCCCATGATGTCATTTTCGATAAGTTATGTGACAATATTGGTGACGATTGGTGGAGATGCTTTTTAACATGGTATACTAACTTGACAGTGAAAGTTAAATGGAACGGCAACATTGGCAGAAGGATTAAAATTTGTAAAGGCACCAGACAAGGAGGGTTATCTTCTCCTTTCATTTTTAATCTGTTTTATAGAGATCTCGTTTCTGGTCTCAGTGCCCTGGAATGTGGTATTGTTATTGCCCAATCCACCTTTAATGTTTTCTGCTATGCTGATGATCTGTTGCTTTCTAGTCTGACTGTCACTGGTCTCCAAAAGCTTATTGATTATGCTAATGACTATATTACATCACATGGTCTGCGTTTCAACCCAAGTAAAACGAGTTGTACTATCTTTGGTAAGAACACTTTATCATCGGACCCCTCTTGGGTTCTGAATGAAAGTAAACTCAATATCACCGACTCCATTACCTATTTAGGTGTTGTTATGTCAAATGATCTGAAACCTAATTTGCATTATGAGGAAAGAATTCGTAAATGTCAAAGGGCTTTTTATTCATTGCAATGTATTGTCATGTGTAGGAACGGAAGTTCAACCTGTGTTAAAATTCATGTTTGGAACACAGCTTTGACTCCTGTTCTTATATATGGATGTCAGTGTGTTAATTTCAATGCCACATCTTTCCAAAATCTTGAAAAAACACAGGGTAAGCTTGTTAAATCCGCCATGGGTCTTCATAAGTACTGTAAAACTACGCCTCTCTTACATGGTTTGAATTTATGTAAGATCAATGATATTTTGTCCACATTCCAACTTAATCTTGTTTGTCAGATTTTTAAAAGCACTTCCAAGGCTAGGTCTTTTTATGCTCACCTTCTAAATTGCGAGGCTGGCGATGATTTTGTTTATTGTAAGAATACTTTAATTGATAGAGTTAAAAACAGTTTTAGCTTGCACAAGGATTTTTGGCTGCTTAATTGCATTATTAGTCCTTCCTTTAGACGGAAATTTAACTCTGACTTTAAGTACGTAAACTGTGTCAGCCACTGGTATTTGTGATAGTGTCAAAACTGTTTTGTTTCGTAACCAGTTTCTTGAATGTGATGATCTTGACGCCCTTGGTCAGCTGCTCAGATCGTTCTGACAATCCTTTTGTTTTATACTTTGTCAAGATGGTCTGGGGGTCGTCCATGAGTGTCGGAGTTATCCTGTATCTTTAATTGCGTGTTTATGTACCTTATATTGTTTATTTGATGTACTTTTATCCTCTTTTTTTCTTCTCCATTTTTGGAGGTTTTGTGGAAAAAAATAAATAAAAATAACTATAGCAAATCGATTAGTTTTGTGAAGCAGTTTTTTGTTTTTTGTTATACAACTGGTAGAGTTTATTTCCCGTGAAAAGGCATACATGAACAACACGAACAGAGTTATTGATTATATCTCTCTCGTTTTTAATTGTTTTTTAATACAAACACCTGTTTACCGGAACTGATGTGCATGCGTAAATAAAAAAGTTTTGACAGCGTGCACGGGGCACAAAGCCATACTGGTATTGTTGACCCGAAGATGCAGATGTGAAACAAATCTGGATGGAGCCAATAAATAATTGTTTTGCTCAAGGTTATGTGTTAATAAAACTCTGAATTATTTATTTTCATAAATAAAATGGAAAAACTAGAGATAACAAAAACAAGGTGTTCGTGGGTGATGTCTTTAAATTATGATGGAACGAATTGGTGACAACATTTTACCTTATCAGTCCAATGTCTGGTTTATGAGCAATTAATTTATCAAATAATAAACATCAACTTCCAGTATGAACCGGAATTTAATGTCAAATTGGGTCACATTTTGTGTAGCGTTTGTTGAGATTTAATAGATCTTTCTAATGACGTAAAGATTGTAAAAATCTATAGTGTGGTTCAGAAGTTATGATTTTTTCAAATATTACTTTTCAACTTCCGGTACGAACCGGAAAAAGGGTAAGATGAGGTCACACTTTGTAGCGTTGGTGAATTCTTCAGAGTCCTTTGTGATGACGTACAGATGATAACAATCCAGTATGAGGTTCAGAAGTTATGATTTTTGTAACATTAAATTTCAACTTCCGACTTGAACCGGAAGTCAATGAGGTCACACTTTATAGAGTTGGTTAAGTTTTAAAAGCCTTACCTCAAATTTCATATTCCTGTTTGAACCGGAAGTCAAGGTCAAATGGGATCTCATTCTGTGTACCGTTTCTTAAAATCTTCTCAAATGAACCATTTTCTTCTGTTAATTGTTTATCTCAAAATATCAATATTTGAAGTTGGGGGTACCTGGGGGAACTGGCATCAATTGTGGGGGCACGTGCCCCGTTTTTCCTCCCTTTTTAGCCTATAATTGTTTTCAGGGTGATTTTTCCCACCTTAAACATTACCGACCAATGATATGCACACCTTAATGTTTTTACTTGTGATCCAGATAATAACTTTTTCAAGGCAGTTTCAATTCACTGAGTCAACATTAATAGCATTGTAGGAAGATGGTTTGATTACTTTGATTCTTTAGGATTTATCTGTAACACATTTCTAAAAAATTACTCCGGTGTTTTAAAAGGGAAATTTTCTTCAGAAAACAGCAGAAATTTTTTGTATTTTTTATTTTAGGAAATATCGACTCAATTAGTATTCGGTAAAATTACATGGTTTCGCAAACGGGCTCAATCAGGAAAAACTCTGTAGTCCCTACGTGAAGCAGATTTAATTAACAACGTGATTGTAAATATTGTAAACATTCCACTTTGAATTTATGTCCAGAAAGCAGCAGTATTATACCTCCATTTTTAAAAGGCACATTGAACAAGAAAAGACAAAGAAGCAGAACAAGGGATAAACACACCTGAAGGTCATGCAGTGATGGCCTGACCCGAATTATTATTTTAATTCTACCACGAACAACCACACAGTGGTTTTTTGTATAACTTTGTTTAAAACTTTTCTTACCCCCCCCCCTTTTTTTGTATCACTTGAGTGCACCACACTAAAAAGAGACTAAACTGTAAACCCACAACTTTTTATGCAAATCAAAGATATGAAAAAGAAAGCATTTTGTTTTTAAAGAGGCTGAGATGCTTTTGAATTTGTTTTTAGTATTTTTTGAATATTTTATCATTCAGCATTTGTTGCTATGGAGAGCTTATTTAGTGTGGTGCACCAACATAGTTGCTCTTAAAATCAACACCCAACTCTTCAAATTTACAAGTTACATGTTGAGGTGGTATGAAAACGCGATTGTAAAAAGCATGGGTAAGATTTTTAAAACGTTCGATATACCGGTAGGCCTATCACACCGTTGCTTTTAAGATATGCGAACATGCACAATTAATTGTCTAGATAACATGGTATATGATTGACATGGATTTTTGAAACGTTCGTAATACTATGTTGAGTTATATCGCCGTACTATTGCGTTATATCGCCGTACTAATGCGTTATAACGCCGTACTATTGCGTTATAACGCCGTACTATTGTGTTATATCGCCGTACTATTGCGTTATATCGCCGTACTATTGCGTTATAACGCCGTACTATTGCGTTATATCGCCGTACTATTGCGTTATATCGCCGTACTATTGCGTTATATCGCCGTACTATTGCGTTATAACGCCGTACTATTGCGTTATATCGCCGTACTATTGCGTTATATCGCCGTACTATTGCGTTATATCGCCGTACTATTGCGTTATATCGCCGTACTATTGCGTTATAACGCCGTACTATTGCGTTATAACGCCGTACTATTGCGTTATATCGCCGTACTATTGCGTTATATCGCCGTACTATTGCGTTATAACGCCGTACTATTGCGTTATAACGCCGTACTATTGCGTTATAACGCCATAACGCCGTACTATTGCGTTATATCGCCGTACTATTGCGTTATATCGCCGTACTATTGCGTTATATCGCCGTACTATTGCGTTATATCGCCGTACTATTGCGTTATAACGCCGTACTTTATTGTGTTATATCGCCGTACTATTGCGTTATATCGCCGTACTTTATTGTGTTATATCGCCGTACTACTGTGTTATATAAAATCAAAATCAAAATCTTAAACAAAACAAATTTAGAAAAAGTAGCTAAGACAGCAACGATTAAGTGTAGTCAACAAGACTAGAATAAGCAAAACATGTCAAACGAATAATTAAATTGGGTAATAAAGTAACTAAACAAGGTCAAAATCACCCAAGAACAAATTTTAGGGGCCCTCGGACGGCGTAACGTTTTTCTCTTGCGCCTCACTATGGAATTGCGATCAGTCGATTCATTTACAGATTATCGATCAAAATATTTTGATTCAAAAATTGATTAAATTAGAAGTCCGGCCATGTATTATATCATAATGGGTTAGTTCCCTTGAATGTTGTAAACAGCGGATGAAGTAAGTGGAACAATTTTCCTCCTGTGAGGAAATTCACACTGGGGTCCAAAAGGAACAAAATGAGGCCCAGTATTGTTTCTTATTATGATCATTGATGCTTGTGAGACGACAATATCCCTTACTGTAAAGTCGCAATTCTGTTTAATTTCAGTCCTTAGTCACTTAAAAAACTGGACTCCCCTTAATAATAAGAAATAAAATGCAACCAAATGTTGCAGCATGTCAGTGGGTTTTTTTGCCAGAAACATTTAACAACCCAAAATTAATGACACGCAATTACAAAATGTGTAGTTTGTTCAAAAGCGTTGGGTGTGACTATTTGAGACAGTTTAAAGGTGGATGCACATGTCAATAAGATAATCAACAAAATAACATAAAGTTATATGTTGTGTTGTTTGAAAGACTTGTTTTTTATAAAGGGATATGTTATTCCGGTTTTACTGTTGTATAATGGAAATCTCAAAAAGAGCGTTTGAACAGATCGGAAGGTGTTCAAGAGAGGGTGTGTCGTATAATCTTTGAAACAGCTACTCTAATTATAAAGATGCGTTAATCTTGAAACTCTGAAAATCGAAGAGGCAACTGTAAAGACTTTGCTTTTGCCGTTGAATTCCATCACACGATATTGGCTATACCTCTCCAAAGAAGCCGTCCATTTATTTTTTAGACACGTCCCCCAAAATGAACCACTCAAATGTCTTATTATAACTAGACGTAACAATTAACAAATGGCAATCCCACAAATTGTCAGTCTTTTAAATGCCTTTTGAAATTGCAGTTATTTTTTGTGTAATGTTTGTGTGGTGTAAATTGTATTGTACAGGCCTTCGTGTTTTTTCAATTATAATTGTTGACAATAAATGCCTCCACATTAGGCTATTGTTTCTCTTTTTGATGTTCAATTTTGTTTGATGCCTTTTGAAACAAATTTAAAGTTAACATGGGTACATGCTTTTAATAAACCATCTTTGAATTGAATTGAAATAAATCAATTATCGCAAAAAATACGGCGATAAAACGCAATAGTACGGCGATATAACGCAATAGTACGGCGATATAACGCAATAGTACGGCGATATAACGCAATAGTACGGCGATATAACGCAATAGTACAGCGATATAACGCAATAGTACGGCGATATAACGCCGTAAAAAACATGGGGGTTCTCTAGGAATAGACTGTGCAAGTCTCGCGCGTATCCGAACGAGAAAACACGTCAAACGAAGAACATTTTTATTTCTGAAATTAAATCTTTGTTTTAAATTATATCTCATGACAAAATCTGAACAACAAAAATTAATCATTACAATTTTATGAAAAGGTTTAGCTTTTGAAACAAAAATCACCATAGTGTGTATATTATTATTGAAAACAAATTAAAACTCTGGGACAAGGATGCCTATTTGATGTTAACTTTTTAGAAACCCTTTACGCGGATTCGTGAAGGTCAAACGGGTCTTAAATGGACCCGTATCGCAGTTTAAAGAGGATGCTGACGCCTCCATAGACTGCAATGAAAAGGGTTTGCTTTGCAATTACAGCATCTGGCGATTATAATTGCGCATCCAAAACAAGCGTTTACGTAAGTTTTATGATCGGAGGCGAGCACAAAATTCTTAATTTTTTGCAATAACCGGAAGCTAAGGTCAAGTTTAATTCTTGGGTTTTCTTCGTTATATTGTTGAATTGGTTTTACTTTCATATTTTGTTATCACTTAGTATTACATTCCAACAACATGTATACTTTTCTAGGTCATAACCCACGTTAAACTAAAATAATTGACGAAACAAAATCTCGCCCACGTAAAACTCCATATGGTTGGGACCACTATGGTCCCGGAAGTTCGAATGCGCGCGAGACTTGCACAGCCTATTGGCGAGTATGAGCCACCGTAGTAAACTTCGGTGAGAAAACTCCCTTGCATTTTGCCGCCATCGCTGAGCGCTAAGGTCAAACAATAATAATTGAAACGCCGTGCACGCGTGTACGCACGCGTGTACGCACGCGTGTACGCACTGCGCACGGCTCTCAGTCAACGATAGCTCTTCATCGACCTCAACGAGGGCGCTGTTTTGGCTCAGGGACGTCATGATAATGGACAGGTCTATTGAAACAAGAAGAGCGCATAACAAGAAGAAAAAACAAAAAACAAATCAGAAAAACAAGTGTGGGGGGGGCGGGTAGCTTTATCCAACAAACCCTTAACCCTAAAAACCTCTACCCCCCTCCCGCCTTATAATTATTACCCACCTAAAACAGCAGACATCATTGGACCAATCACATTAGAAAATAAGAATATATTTATACCAACCAGTGTTCCATGCAGTCCTTGGTTCCTATCCACCCCTCTGCAGTACCCTAATTCTGTCTCCTATACAAGTTTCTGACTGTCGTTAAACATATTAATAGAGTGGGGTAAAAAACAGAGTTTGAATAGGTATCCTGGAATGGTTTTGCACTTTCGACTTTTCAGCCGCCTGCCACACCTCATTTCCTCATGAAAATTCATGTTTGTTGATGAATAAAATTGACTTAGCCTTAAAACAGACGGAGAATAACATCACTACGCAGTGTTTGGGAAAAGCTGTTGGAATAGCTGTAATTTCAGCATAGCGACATCAGGCAGGATAAAAGCCTGGAAAGAACGGTTACATAAGCATTTATGCAAATTACAGGAACAATCCCTGTAGTTGTATACGGCAACGTCCTGCATAACTGCTGATGGGGTTTGTATGTTGTATGTAAATCACGAGTTGTGCGCGTAGAGCCTCGACTTCACGCTTCATTTGTATTGTATTTACGCATCTGTTTGGATGAAAGCGTCATTACATTACCGTGACAATACAGAGTTATGTCAAGCTTTTCTATTCACTGCTGTCCCCAATTCGAGGCTCTACACGCAAATGGATGACCGTTCAAGGGGCGAATGCATGATTGAACACCTTATGGCCATCAATCAGTACTTGACCAACACGGACTGGATGCAGAGTACTTCTCAGCTGTAGGATGGGATTTGGACGCCGTTCTTTTGATGAACTGAACCGGTAAAATTTGTCATAAAGAGGAACCTTCTGCAATTCAGCTTTCATGGTCAGAAGGAAATGTATGAAGTATATTAGCATTTGAAGCTGCAGAAATTGAAAACAAAATTCACTGTTCGAGCCCTTCTTTAGTATAGGCCTATGTGGACAACTTAGATGTTGAGCACGCGAGCGGCTGGGGAGATAACTCTGGTGAGTTACCGTATATTACAGTGAAAGCTTCATGACTGAAATACCAGGCTAGCATGTCAAGAACAGCTCACATATTCCAGCCACAATTCTTTACTTGCTGGGGAAATGTTGGAGAAAATGACCGATAAATTGCCTCGCTTATTACACCTCTAAACTGGAACTGTGGCGTTGGTGATAGGGGTTGTTTTTCTCCGAGCAAAGGTTTTTCAACGGCGAAGCAGAAATGGACAACTAAAAAAAGAGACGGGTAAAAACTGATAAGATAAAAAGAAAGAAAGTATAACAAGAGCTCAAGAGTCTGTCACTCGGAAAAGCATAACGTTTCACATGAAAACGTGTACCTGAACCAATTGCATGTAGAAAAGTATAACTAGACATCAAGGATGTCTTGGTGACGACAATATTGAGGGAACGAAATAATTTAGCTAGTACGGTGTCTTTGATATGCCAAATCAATTTCTGGGATATTAAAACAATTATTTTAGTGTTTCTTATCCGAATTCGCTTACAACTACAACAAGTTGTATTTCACTGACTCCCATAATTAAGTGAACCAAATAATACAAAGCCCAGCAGCATATTTATTTTGACAGAGCCCTTTTCTTACCAAGAATGCATTTTATCTTTATCTCTATAATGACAACTTTGGAACTCCGTTTTCAATGTTTCCCTTTTCACTTTGCTTGAAACTAATGAAATTTTAATTTAATTTAGAAGTTAATTCAATCAAAACTGTAGTTCGGAGGAAGAAAACATTATTTTGAGGTATAACAATTTTGTTTTGAGGGAATGTAATAATTTTGATGCTTTTGTTTACATTTTCAAATTTCTTTACCTGTTCTTTTAGGGGCTCCGAAGACGAAAACCTTCTGTTGACTACCTGGTGTGAACCTTGACGATAAAACCAACGACTTGTGAAGCGTTGAGGTAGGCGATACCAGCTGGTGAACAGCTCCCATCTAGTTTAGTGAGAGACTGACTGCAGACTACAGAGAGACTGTGACCAGACGGAGTCATGCAGTTGAAGATCTATGGATTGTGTGGTTTCTGGTTGTCTGGATCTGGATGCACATTGGAGGTCACCAAAGGACCAAGGTAGGGACAAATTGCGTATCCGACCGGCCACTTTTGAAAACCCTTAAAGACTACACGCAGTTTGGCTAGCGTGTATGGTCAAATTTCTCAAACATCCTCTTCTCCTGTCCCACTCCATCAGCGCCGTAACTACGGCAAATTTTAGGGGGCACAAGGGATGCGCTAGTTTGTTTTTTATAAATCTGAAAACTCCAGATTCCAAGTGTGGGGGGGGGGGGGGGGCACAAACCATCATTACCTGTGCCCCTTAAAAAAATCCCAAACAACTGGTAACGAATACAATGATTATTGACCTTTTTCAACATTCAAATAAGTTGCGAATGGTACTAAAAACAAAGGAGGTCGGATAACCCAAGTTTGTCTATATGGAGACAAGACAAAGTGAGAAGACTGCGAAAGGTAGACGAAGATCTAACCCGTTCTCTTGCAGAGTCCCACCCCTTTTGTATCCCCACTCCCACGACAAGATGTTCTACACAGTACTTGTAGATGTTGTCCCTGACATGTATAGTTTCAATGTGATGTCTTACTGTCTCAGGATTTTTCTTGATTTGCATATTGGTCGAAGCCAATGATGCTTTTTAATTAGAAGACTAGTCCATCGGGAAATTTCCGTCGAGGTTGTAACTTCAAGTCGCCAGTTGTCATGTTCGGATTAATTGTCATTATTATTTAATTCTAGCGTATTATTTATAAAGGATTAATGCCAAATACCACTTCAACTTGGGTTTAGTAATCCCTCTGATTACATTAAATTTTTGGAGTAAATTAGCAAAAATAAAGTATGGTCGGATTCCTTAAATTCTCTTAAAACAAAATTTCTACCGAGTGCGCTATGTACTCAATGCACAAAAACCCAACACCCTTGTGTTCTGCAGTTATCTCACATAACTTGCATTCTAAATATTTCTTTCAAATCTGCATTAAGCCACTAAACTGCATTCATTTGATGATCAATGTGTGATTTAAGAGTATTAAATAACTAATTTAGACATGCTAAATTAGTATTTAATCCTGATATCAGCATTACATCAAATTCTGAATGTAGACAACTTTAAATGACACACCAAATCCCTTACATTTTAATTAATTAAAAAGACAACAGAAAACAACATTTCGCTCATTTTGGCAGAGTAAAAAAAATAGAAAAAATTATAAATATTAACAACGTAGTAGCAAACATGTGAAATGTAGATTTGCAAACTGCAAATCTATTTTAGTTGGGAAGAGTTTCACCAAACCACTAACTCCACTTGGTAGCGCTGTTACAAACAACATGAGTGGAGAAAAAGATAACAAAAAGGAGGCAACAAGAGTTGATAAGAGGAAAGAAGGGTGAAAAGGGAGAAAGAGTAAAGATGTGTCTTCTTCTTGAGGAAACAGAGTGAGCAGCCATGGAAAAGATGACACCAGCAAGGCCTAGGTTTGTATGAATGGTAAGATAGTCTTGGCCTAGAGTAATATAAATAGTGTTGGCCTAGATACAAGACTAACTCTCCACCCCTCCAGCAGGTTCACAGGCAACAGGTAAGGTTCAAGTCTGAACTTGAGCAGACGACGACGAGATTTCCTTTGATGTCCTTGATGCATGACCCGAAGTCAGCAGATTTCAAGGACAAAATAGGTAAAAGTATCTAGGTAAGTTTGAAAAGAAGTTAACCTTTCTCTCCTCAGCTTCTAACGTTTCCCTTTGCAGGCTTAACCTATTTTTGTTTTCCACAGTCTATAAATCCATTGTTTCAAAGCAGATACTGTGGCAGGCAGTGCCCTGTTAGCAACTTTTGCCGACACCTTAGATGACAACAGTTTGGTAAAGTATCATGGTGAACTCATGGTGAACCTCACTTTGGCTTGAAATTACGCCAAAAATGCTAACTCTGTTGTCAATGTTGTTATTCCCGTTATGCAGGTTATGTTTTCTTCTGAACATGATGAACATAGTCTAACCACTGACATCTTCAGCCAAGGTGATCTACCAGCAGGTTCATGGCAGTGAAGGCAGAACATGAGCAGACGAACAATTCTCTCTTTGATGTTTCTGATGCGTGACCCAAGCATGGCAGTGAAGGCAGAACATGAGCAGACGAACAATTCTCTCTTTGATGTTTCTGATGCGTGACCCAAGGTCAGCAAGGTCTATGGTGTCGGGTATTTGCGGCAAATGTTAACTGGTTATCAACAGGTAACGTATGTGGGTAAGTTTGAAAGGAAAATAACCATTCTCTCCACAGCCTCTAACCTTCCCTCCGCAGCTCCTAACATTCACTCCACAGGCTTTAAACCTTTTTTTGTTTTCCACAGTCTATCAACCCATTTTCCTAAAGCGAATATTGTGGAAGGTGATTGTGCATTGCTGACAACCCTGGCACTTAGTATATCATGATAGTTTGGTATGGTACAAGGTAATCTTATGGTAACAGCGTGACTTAGTGTTATCACTGAACGCTAACCTTTCCAGCTAATTTTCTGAAAAAGCATAAAAAAATTACAGTAATTTCTGAAAATCTCAAAAGTATCCCCGAACTGTTTGGTTTTAACATGGGGGTAGTCTACCTTAATGGCAATAACCAGCAGAAAAAAAGTTGTATTATTCGCAATTCCACAACATGAAGACTTTATATACAATCAACCAACCAACGCACAAGCAAACATCTCAATATACAATTAAAAGTATTGTTTGTGTTTCTACAATTAAGAGCAATTCTTGAAACAATCAATATTCAGCTCATCTTGCAATTATCGAATGCAAATTAACTAAAATTTAGTTAATTAGTCGGGTGCTTGTTTTGTTTTTCTCTGTTCAGCAGTCTTGCGCAGTGATTTCTAGAGCAGGAGTTGTTGCAATGTGCATCGGTGAAGTTCATTCCTAGTTTTAGTAAAGAGATAAAGGAGTTCCCAAGGCAATCACTTTTGAAGGTTTGAAATCGGAACATTTTGAAAGAATACACTAATTTTTATTTTTTTGTTCATTTAACAAATACAACCAAACAATGTGTGGAACCTTCTCCGAGAAAAAGAAGAAAACAAAGAAAAAAATAGCTTTCGTGATTAAAAGTCAGTAATTTTCACCCTCAGTTCGAGACACTGAGATGTTGTGGCTAACCAGCGCTTTTTGGACTGTGCAACCATATGAAGACTGAGTCAAATCTAGCCAGATGATTCTCCACAAGGTCAACTATTCAAGTTATCTTGGCTGAACCATGATGGCGCCCTACTGACTGTATGATGACACTCGAGGAGAGCCTGGACCGTGTTTGGGCCTTTTCCAAACCTCGGTTTGGGTTCCGGCTGTGGCTTCAGGCTTCGTTTGATGCTCGAACCACCAGGCAAAGTGCTCAAGATATTTTTTATTTTGAAGAGCCCATTGCAATCCAGAGCCAGAGCCCAAGACGGGGTTAAAAAGGGCCTTTAGTTAAATTTCAACCCCATAGGCCTATATAGCTCAAAGTAGTTTAATTAGTTCGCTGATTCCATCAAAATCCAACGCCATAATTGCAACTCAGCATTCACATCACGGACTGCACACAATTCGACACATGGTTTATGATGCCAAGAGTTCCTAATCTATTATGCAAAATCAAATTCATCACAGTCAATATTGCAGTACCCTTTGGATTTTGACGGATTCGGTGTAGTTAAGAATACAACTTTAAAGATGATTCAGCTTTTCTAAATTTTAAAATCGGTGAAAAAATTTGAAAGCACAAAATAGACAGAATGCATGTTTTACATGTCTGCTTCAGTAGAACCGCAATGCTAACCTTCACCACAGTCACATCAACATAATATTAACACAAATCTGAACTCATAATTCCTAACCCCAATAACTTCACTCACAATGTTTATGGACCTTATGCACTGATGTCATCTTAGAGGTCAAACGGTGATGAAACAACGGATAACGCACCCATGTTCGGACGCGGTAGAGACTCGGCCAATGAGCTATCATCTTTTAGCTGAGGGCGCCCTTCTGAAATGACGTCGTGTGCATAAGGTCTATTAATAACTAATCTTAGCACATCCACAATTCAACCCGCGCAGTGTGCAATAAAATCAATGACGGATCTTTTTTGAACATTCATTTTGTCTATACTATAGCCTTCAAAACAACTTGTGCCAAAAGCATTTCTTGAATTATTGCCACATGGCAGAAATGTTTACATTGTGCGCGTGTTCCTTAGACCTAGTTTTGAAATGTGACGTAAAAAATTTATTTTAATAAGTGAATTTAGTTTAAACTGATGAAAATCAGGTGAATGTAAATTAATGTATACATTGTGTACAATGTACTGACCCAAAGCTCAGAAATCACAAATGACCAATGTCACCAGTCTGCCATTTTGGGATTCAAATAGGCCTAACATGTCAACATTGGTGAGCGTGTAAATGTATTCGTCGCCTAAAATGCCCACTATACAGAATCTACATGGGGAAACTGACTCCCAAAATGATACGACCAAGATTATTTTGGCGATGACGTCAGGTGAATAAGATCAAGTTATCTATCATTTTGCTTTGCACTACTTATAAAGACAAAATAAATGTAGTTTTTTATCCTGGTAATGCCATCTTTGCGGGGTGCCCTGTGTACATAATGGTGACAAAATCTCGAAGCCACTTTATAGGACTTGGAAATTGAAGAAAAACAAGATGGCAGTGTCACGATTACACTATAGTACTGCATCTCGAAGTATAGCAGGAAATAGTTCCTGAAGAATGCATGGAATAAACAGTGAAGCCTATATACGAACATTTTTAACACTGAGGTCAACAAAGGTTTAAATAGAGTGAAAGTTGTTTTATTGGTTAGTTCTAGCAAGATCTTCATAGATAACTTATACTTTCTTTTGAAGATTAATTTGATAAATAGAGGAGAGCACTGAATGTTGTTCTGCAAAGGTTAGCAGAGCAAAAGCTCTGTTTTTTCCTGTACGTCGGGTTCTCCGATGAGGTTATAAGGCAGTTAGCCCATCATTTATTTAAGTAGTTTAAATACTATTATTAGCAACTCTAAAGCACTTTGACAACTGTACAATAATTCAACGGTAATAAATTTGTCAGGCTTTGCTATCACCGTAGCACAGTACGGGTGTATTTGGTCATTAAACTTTGACAGTAAAGATAAGACGAAATGCTTACTTAAGTGAACTTATTTTTATTGATGTTTTTATTATTTCATTTTAAAGAAAAAACAGAAGAACAGTGAAGCATAATAAAACCCAAAACCGCCTGCATTGAGGCAGTTGGCTAATTTGTTTTATTTCGGTTTTCAATTGAAAGTTGATACCACCGAATAATGAATGATCTATTTGCATTTATGTTTGGTGGGGGGTATAGGTGTAGCTGAGATAACAAAATGACAGCTCTTTTGTCATGCCCTTTTAAGAACCTGTATTCTATGAACATTTTAAGAATATAGGTTTATGATTATCGCAACTAGGTGCATATTTAAACACAATGTACAAAGTGAATGCAGACTTTCACTTTCTTAACTTAACTTAAAGCCCATTGGAAAAAAAAGCAGTCTAAAATAAATACAAAGAAATATTTCCATCTGAAAAACGGTGAGAAATCATCTTTGCTGATTTTGATTTCTGCAATCAAAATCGGCATTCATTCACAAAGTTGCGATAATTGTAACCCTCGATCCTCAAAATGTTAACCCTAACCCTAACCCTTTTGTCAAACATTTTATGTAGTTTTATAAATATAGGTTTTCTCGGTCAATTTCGGCAAATGAGCAGCCAATTTAACCACCACGCTATTCTATTTCGTGCGAAATCGAATGCTACTGAAAAGGGTCATTCGATTTCGTTTTATGACTAGTTAAATGTTCTGTTGCGTCATTAAATTAAACAAAATAATCATTCAATTTAACAATTCAACAAAGCATCATTCAAATTCGCATAAGCTTTATGAGGCGTGTGTTTAGTCATTCAAATTCATTTTTGAACAGTCATTTCTGTAATTTGTGCAATCTAAAAAACGCTCTGTTAAACTTTTGTTTCCTTTCGAATGTTAAAGGTATGAAAACGGTTTACTTATTGGCACTTGAGTAACTTTGCCGATGTACTTCGAAGACGAGCTTTCGCTACAGTTTTACACTCATTTTTCTAGAAATGGCAGCTCGTGGTCGTTACGCTAGAGTGTCACAGGTAGATCGAAAAGGGTTGATTGATGCATTCGAGCAAGACTACCTTGAGCTTGCCAACAGATTGATGGTTGAGGAAGAAACAACATAAACAAATGAGAAACCAGGAAAAACATAAACAACACCCCATTAAAACACAATACAAAATTAGGTCTTGGTCAGTTAACCAAAAAAGATCCCCTCCCCCCAAAAAAAAAAAATCAAGAAAAGAATAAAGAAGGAAACAAAGAAGAAGAGACAAAAATCTTATGGGCCCCATGAAAAATATCCTGGAAACATAAATAAAGAAAAACAAGGTTTGCCTGAATAAAAGTGAAGTTGCGTAGTACAGTTTATTCGCATTTCTTTATCGTACTTAATTGAATTCTCGTTTAGCGAAATTGATTGTCTCTTTACGAAATTGAAAACAATTAGTCAGTAAAAATCTCCAGTCGAACCAGCTTTACTAAATTGAATGACGATATGCTAAATTGAACACAGTGCTAAACGAATTTGAATGCCTCAAAACGAAATTGAATGCCCGAATTCTGAATTTGAAACGCAGTAAAAACTGGAGAGGCAAAATTCGAACGCACGAAAATGAAATCGGCTGCTAATTTTCCGAATTTGACCGAGAAAACCTATATATAATTATATTTATGATAATAACACTATTGAGCGCCGGTATCCATTAAGTCTTGCACATGGCGCGGTACAAAACACTTATATAAAATAAAAAAAATTACAGAAAAACATATATTTATCAATTAAATGGTACTCTTATAATAAATCATGAAATGTCATGGCAAAATAAATAATCCACAAATCGAAGTTCAAATAAGTATGTTTAAGTATGACATATTTAAAAAGTTCGTTCAAGGAGGAGGTAAAATCTTTCACTTTTCAATAATCAGTAACAAAATAATGAACCAGAAACACTAGTGAAATGGAGCAGTCCTTACATCAGTAAGTGGTTATAATCTAACCCTAACCCTAACCCTGAACCCTAACCCCTAAACCCTAAACCCTAAACCCTGAACCCTGAACCCTGAACCCTGAACCCTGAACCCCGAACCCCGGACCCCGGACCCCGGACCCCGGACCCCGGACCCCGGACCCCGGACCCCGGACCCCGGACCCCGGACCCCGGACCCCGGACCCCGGACCCCGGACCCCGGACCCCGGACCCCGGACCCCGGACCCCGGACCCCGGACCCCGGACCCCGGACCCCGGACCCCGGACCCCGGACCCCGGACCCCGGACCCCGGACCCCGGACCCCGGACCCCGGACCCCGGACCCCGGACCCCGGACCCCGGACCCCGGACCCCGGACCCCGGACCCCGGACCCCGGACCCCGGACCCCGGACCCCGGACCCCGGACCCCGGACCCCGGACCCCGGACCCCGGACCCCGGACCCCGGACCCCGGACCCCGGACCCCGGACCCCGGACCCCGGACCCCGGACCCCGGACCCCGGACCCCGGACCCCGGACCCCGGACCCCGGACCCCGGACCCCGGACCCCGGACCCCGGACCCCGGACCCCGGACCCCGGACCCCGGACCCCGGACCCCGGACCCCGGACCCCGGACCCCGGACCCCGGACCCCGGACCCCGGACCCCGGACCCCGGACCCCGGACCCCGGACCCCGGACCCCGGACCCCGGACCCCGGACCCCGGACCCCGGACCCCGGACCCCGGACCCCGGACCCCGGACCCCGGACCCCGGACCCCGGACCCCGGACCCCGGACCCCGGACCCCGGACCCCGGACCCCGGACCCCGGACCCCGGACCCCGGACCCCGGACCCCGGACCCCGGACCCCGGACCCCGGACCCCGGACCCCGGACCCCGGACCCCGGACCCCGGACCCCGGACCCCGGACCCCGGACCCCGGACCCCGGACCCCGGACCCCGGACCCCGGACCCCGGACCCCGGACCCCGGACCCCGGACCCCGGACCCCGGACCCCGGACCCCGGACCCCGGACCCCGGACCCCGGACCCCGGACCCCGGACCCCGGACCCCGGACCCCGGACCCCGGACCCCGGACCCCGGACCCCGGACCCCGGACCCCGGACCCCGGACCCCGGACCCCGGACCCCGGACCCCGGACCCCGGACCCCGGACCCCGGACCCCGGACCCCGGACCCCGGACCCCGGACCCCGGACCCCGGACCCCGGACCCCGGACCCCGGACCCCGGACCCCGGACCCCGGACCCCGGACCCCGGACCCCGGACCCCGGACCCCGGACCCCGGACCCCGGACCCCGGACCCCGGACCCCGGACCCCGGACCCCGGACCCCGGACCCCGGACCCCGGACCCCGGACCCCGGACCCCGGACCCCGGACCCCGGACCCCGGACCCCGGACCCCGGACCCCGGACCCCGGACCCCGGACCCCGGACCCCGGACCCCGGACCCCGGACCCCGGACCCCGGACCCCGGACCCCGGACCCCGGACCCCGGACCCCGGACCCCGGACCCCGGACCCCGGACCCCGGACCCCGGACCCCGGACCCCGGACCCCGGACCCCGGACCCCGGACCCCGGACCCCGGACCCCGGACCCCGGACCCCGGACCCCGGACCCCGGACCCCGGACCCCGGACCCCGGACCCCGGACCCCGGACCCCGGACCCCGGACCCCGGACCCCGGACCCCGGACCCCGGACCCCGGACCCCGGACCCCGGACCCCGGACCCCGGACCCCGGACCCCGGACCCCGGACCCCGGACCCCGGACCCCGGACCCCGGACCCCGGACCCCGGACCCCGGACCCCGGACCCCGGACCCCGGACCCCGGACCCCGGACCCCGGACCCCGGACCCCGGACCCCGGACCCCGGACCCCGGACCCCGGACCCCGGACCCCGGACCCCGGACCCCGGACCCCGGACCCCGGACCCCGGACCCCGGACCCCGGACCCCGGACCCCGGACCCCGGACCCCGGACCCCGGACCCCGGACCCCGGACCCCGGACCCCGGACCCCGGACCCCGGACCCCGGACCCCGGACCCCGGACCCCGGACCCCGGACCCCGGACCCCGGACCCCGGACCCCGGACCCCGGACCCCGGACCCCGGACCCCGGACCCCGGACCCCGGACCCCGGACCCCGGACCCCGGACCCCGGACCCCGGACCCCGGACCCCGGACCCCGGACCCCGGACCCCGGACCCCGGACCCCGGACCCCGGACCCCGGACCCCGGACCCCGGACCCCGGACCCCGGACCCCGGACCCCGGACCCCGGACCCCGGACCCCGGACCCCGGACCCCGGACCCCGGACCCCGGACCCCGGACCCCGGACCCCGGACCCCGGACCCCGGACCCCGGACCCCGGACCCCGGACCCCGGACCCCGGACCCCGGACCCCGGACCCCGGACCCCGGACCCCGGACCCCGGACCCCGGACCCCGGACCCCGGACCCCGGACCCCGGACCCCGGACCCCGGACCCCGGACCCCGGACCCCGGACCCCGGACCCCGGACCCCGGACCCCGGACCCCGGACCCCGGACCCCGGACCCCGGACCCCGGACCCCGGACCCCGGACCCCGGACCCCGGACCCCGGACCCCGGACCCCGGACCCCGGACCCCGGACCCCGGACCCCGGACCCCGGACCCCGGACCCCGGACCCCGGACCCCGGACCCCGGACCCCGGACCCCGGACCCCGGACCCCGGACCCCGGACCCCGGACCCCGGACCCCGGACCCCGGACCCCGGACCCCGGACCCCGGACCCCGGACCCCGGACCCCGGACCCCGGACCCCGGACCCCGGACCCCGGACCCCGGACCCCGGACCCCGGACCCCGGACCCCGGACCCCGGACCCCGGACCCCGGACCCCGGACCCCGGACCCCGGACCCCGGACCCCGGACCCCGTAGATTTGTTCTTTGAGAACTTGTCTTGCTTTTTATTCTACTGCCGCGGAGTAGATTATTCGGAATTCGGGAGACTTCTCAGTTCTGATGTGTATTCAACAGATATCATCTTCACCATTCAATAATAATAATAATAATAATATACAGAGACTTTTATAAGAAAGTTCCCTACAAAAGCGCAGTAACATTCATTCTAATGTTGTCATTCATCATAGGTGTTTTTATCAGGCAGATGTAACATACCTCAAAAGATAAGAGTGTTTTCCACATCAAGGTCAGTGGCGTGCTTTTCTTTGTTTAGAGATTATATGGAAACAAATCGCTGATGGGTCTGTAATAGATCGATCCATTAAGGCGGGGCCTTACGAGTTGACCAATCACAACCGCGAAACCCGATCACCATTAGTGCAAAGATCACCAAACGGCTCAAATGGTGATCAGATTTCGCGGTTGTGATTGGTCAATGAGAAATGGGCGTGGCTTGATGGATCGGTGAATTGTCAGTTTTTGCAAACTAGTTCTTGAGTTGTAGGAGCTTCAATAATGTACAATATGCCAGAGAACCTGATAAGCCCAGCTGCGTAATCAATCCTAGATGCAAACGCAAAACAGATGAGATACGAAACAAATTGTTTCATTGAACCTTTTGTGTGCTACAAACATTTTTTGCAAGTTGAGTTATGACCTTGTTTCAATTCACATTTTCACACTACACATAGCGCAGCCAGTTCCCAAAGGTTGAAATCCCAAGGTTCCATGTAGAAGTCTACCCTGACACACCCCTGTTTTCATTTGACAACTGATGTTACTCCTAACCTAGGGTTTTGCAGGTTTATCACCATTCGAAGTCTGGAAATTCCAACCAAAAATCTACGAATTTCCATGTAATTGTAGACATTCTCACATTTAACTATTGTCTTTTACTTCCAGCTCATCCTTCTCGTCACCTTCGGACTATCTTCAAACCATCAGTCATGTTCCCACAATGCTTTTCCAGCCAGCCATTCCACAGCTACCCATCCCAACACTACAAGACACTTGTCAACGTGTTCTATCAACCGTATATACTGTTCTCAGTCCAGAGGAATTCAAGGAGAAAAAAGCCATGATTGAGGAGTTTCAAAGAGGAGAGGGTCATAGTGGGTCAAAGTTTCTAAATTCGTCAAATGTTTGTAAACTCTGCGAAATTACTTGAACACTTTGCAAAACATGTTAAGGAAAAATTTACATGCTTTTACTTGATCACTGGTAGATTTGCAAATCGGTGGTTCTTTAAAATAGATTCATTGTGTATATGATGTTACTGACCGAAATCTTTAATGTCAAACTATATGAAAAAGAGCATGTGTTACGCATTGCGCACAGCTCACAGCCAATGAAAGGCATTCACGCGTGCATGTTTCATTAACCTTGGCGGCCAGTGCAAAGGGTCTATTGTTCTCAGGTTTGTATCGGAAGGTGGTCGTTCCCTTTGTTTAATTGCATAACAATGGGTTAAATTCCCTAAAAAATCATTTGCACGTGACTAAAGTGATAATTGTTGGTAACTTTCAGATCTAAACATTGAATTGGAGGAGCAGAACAAGAAAAACAGCCATACAAGTTACGTTGCAGGTATTGTTCAAGTTTACATACTAATGACATAATAATCGTAATTAGGTCTGCCTGTCAGACAGTTTTTGTGCCTGTATAACATAAAGGTATTTTTTTTAAACCCCAGTAATCTCTTATGAAATATCTTTCGGTTCATGCTCAGGTGACTCCTTGATGCTTCCTCTCAATCCAGTAACTTGTTTCCTTGATGCTTCCTCTCAGTGCATTACCTTGTTTCCCTGATGCTTCCTCTCAGTACATTACCTTGTTTCCCTGATGCTTCCTCTCAGTACATTACCTTGTTTCCCTGATGCTTCCTCTCAGTACATTACCTTGTTTCCCTGATGCTTCCTCTCAGTACATTACCTTGTTTCCTTGATGCTTCCTCTCAGTGCATTACCTTGTTTCCTTGATGCTTCCTCTCAGTACATTACCTTGTTTCCCTGATGCTTCCTCTCCGTACGTTACCTTGTTTCCTTGATGCTTCCTCTCAGTACATAACCTTGTTTCCTTGATGCTTCCTCTCAGTACATTACCTTGTTTCCCTGATGTTTCCTCTCAGTACATTACCTTGTTTCCCTGATGCTTCCTCTCCGTACGTTACCTTGTTTCCTTGATGCTTCCTCTCATTAAATTACCTTGTTTCCCTGATGCTTGCTCTCAGTACATTACCCTGTTTCCTTGATGCTTCCTCTCATTACATTACCTTGTTTCCCTGAAGCTTCCTCTCAGTACATTACCTTGTTTCCCTGATGCTTCCTCTCCGTATGTTACCTTGTTTCCCTGATGATTCCTCTCAATACATTACCTTGTTTCCCTGAAGCTTCATCTCCGTACGTTACCTTGTTTCCTTGATGCTTCCTCTCATTACATTACCTTGTTTCCCTGATGCTTGCTCTCAGTACATTACCCTGTTTCCTTGGTGCTTCCTCTCATTACATTACCTTGTTTCCCTGATGCTTCCTCTCAGTACAGTACCTTGTTTCCTTGATGCTTGCTCTCAGTACAGTACCTTGATGCTTCCTCTCCTTCTACCGCCTTTCTACTTATTTCTCCTTATTCTAGTACAAAACTCATCTCTTGTATTTCTTCCACTTTGCCTTCACATTATGATTATTCCTTATTCCTTACTAATCTGCTGTGCACCCCCTACTCACCCACACATACACACACACACACACACAATAAGACATGACTGGTTTTCAAGCAATCCAAAGATTATTTCGAGATATTAATTGATGTTTCACTTGATTTTTTATTGGCCAACTAAACACAGAGGCTTGGATGGATGTGTACCTATTGTCCAGATCTTCAGTTCTAAACACTAATGTTGTTTCGATATTCAGTGAGGACTCTAGGCCAGCTTACATGCATCAGGTGAGACTGAATGTGCATTGGTTCAAAAGAGAGTGTTTTCCCCATTGTGTCTTAATGCTTTAATTAAATTAGTATAAGTCTGAAGTGTATATATATTTGGTTTGCGGTAACACCATGTGTATATCTACTTGCTAGGTAGATTTGTTCTTTGAGAACTTGTCTTGCTTTTTATTCTACTGCCGCGGAGTAGATTATTCGGAATTCGGGAGACTTCTCAGTTCTGATGTGTATTCAACAGATATCATCTTCACCATTCAATAATAATAATAATAATAATAAAACAGTATTTATATAGCGCAATATGAATAAACATTCCTCAAAGCGCTTAACAGCAAAATGAAAAACATTAAGAAAACAAAAACTTGGAGTATATTTTCCAATTTAAGCCCACTAACAAATTAATATAAAATTAGGCCAGACCAGCTGTTACCTAAATGAAACCATTAAAAAATACGTGCACCCAATAAAGCCTCGAATGCCAAACCTCAGAAGTCTTACTGTTTTCACTTAACAAACCTTTGTTCCTCTAATCTCTTGTCTGTCACTAGATACTTAGAGCAACAAATATCACCGTCTCGGTACTGAGATTCTTGAAGTCTTTGAGGAATGACAAACTAGTACCTAGTGTTTTTCATAAGAACCCATCTCTGACCGACACTGAAGAATTTTGGCGATCTATTAGGTAAGTTTTGTATCTGATGATGATTTATATGTGAAACATTCTTTCAACAGAAATAGTATTTAGGTGCCATGTCAGCAAATGATGTTTGTATCATTATAGCGATGACAAATTTTGCACTGTAAATCTATTGAAGAAATGGCGTTCATTGCACATTTCACATTTCAGCCAGAGTTTCTCACCTTTTCGGCGCTCTATGATGCTTGGCTTACATCTTACCTTCAAGTTACTTTTTTGCAGGTCTCTGTCTCCCCATGAAGCCTACAGACACGCAGTGAAAAGCAACGTGCACCCTTTAGATATGAGTCAATTTCATCGTCTATTCAATGCAACAAGAATCCCTAAACCAACCAGGGATGAGTTGTTTTGTGACGTGACCAAACGTCATGTGCTGGTGATGTGCAGGGGTCATATGTATGTATTTGATGTTCTGGAAGAAGATGGTAAGTAAATAGATGAAAAACTTCCCAAATGTTTTATAAATCTGTGGTTCAGACATCTGCTATGGAACCGGGGGTTCAATCAAATCAAAACCAAGTATGGGATTGTTTTCCACATGTCTCGGAATATAGGAGTACACTGCAGTGCTTATATCGAGCATCATCGTAAGACCGAAATAACAAGAATGTAACCAAAAACTATCAAAAAAACTATTTAAAAAACTATAAAAGTGTAAGAATTATATCATTATATAGTCTCATATGTTAATCTTGCATGGCAGTAGCTTATTAGTATACTTACCCCTTGCACCAACTTCACTTGTGGCTACAGTCTAATATGGGCGCAACACTGCACATCATAAACTATTGGGATGATGACGACAGGTGAATTTGATCAATAGCAATCTATTTAGAAGAACATTTTGTCCTCATAACCTTGTTGTCTTTGTTCTCTTCAGGAAGTATTGTATCTGGGCAGAACATCCAAGGTCATCTTCAGTTTATTCTTAATCATTCTGCTGCCTCTCCACCACATGAACACCCTCTCGGCTTCTTGACCACACAAGACCGTGACATATGGACACATCTTCGGCAAACAATTGTAAAATTATCTAAAAGTACGTTATGCAATAATGTGCAGACAAATATCTAACACCACAAACGATTGTAGTTGGCACTCTTCACATTGATAAAAGAAGTCACAATCTAAACTCTGCGTTCTTTTGTTTCAGATATTCAGTCTGTAAAAGGCACAAGCAGCCACACCACAAACACTACGTCTTATTATATTCTTGAAGTGTCATTTAGTAACAATTATAAGAAATGCAAATTCTGGTACTAACTGAAAATCAGATTTTGTGAATAAATTATCTTTTTAAAAAGTAGTTTTTGTCTATACAGATAACCAAAGCAATATGACGTTGGTAGATTCAGCTCTGTTCTGTCTGTGTCTGGACGATGAGCCTAACAACGATAACTTTGAAGGCCTACTCAGGAGGGGACTGTATGGAAATGCTGGTAATAGGTGAGTGACTGATCGAACGTCCAATTCAGCCCCACCCACCATGGAAACCGCCGAGCTCGGATGCTTATACAATTAGAATGATAACCAAGTGTGTGTCCTCGAGTCTGCAAAATGTAGCACACAAAAAAACCCAAACAAACAGACACACCCTCCCACAAGGATATGGTCTGTGGGGTACTGCTATTGTTGTTCTATTATTCCCTTTTTCTGAAGAAATTCTTGTAGGGTAGCATTGTTAAAAGTACCCCTTAACTTTTGTGTGTATAAGGGCACGCACACACAATGAAGCCATCCTAAGGAATGTAGTTTCTTTCTTATAATGGGATTTTAATGGTTAGGGTAGGTCCGAAGCTAATGGATGGTTCTATAGGCAGTTTCAAGAGTCTAACTTCCCATTGGGGAACTCAAACCGTAATTGGGAAGTAAATCCAAAGCTTCTTACCTTATAGGTTGAGATATAATTTTATGCTATTTCGTACTTTACCCATCAATGTTAGCCTGATCTTAGGCACACCATTCTAATCAAAGTCAGTTGGTTTTTACACTGCTGATCTGCTGCAGTGTTAGACCATGAGGGGGATATAGAGATAGAAAAGATCCTTCAGAACATCTACAAGGATTTGACTTCATAAAATAGATCTATATGTGCATGTATTGTCATGTGTACCGTGTATACGAAAGCAATAACGTAAACTGGTTCTTATTGTTTTAAAAAGGGAACCCGTCTTTTTCCCCATCAAACCTTGGTTCGTAACCATATTTTGAATGGAAGAAAAAGTGGATGGATTCACCGTGATGAAAGTCTACGGACCATGTTTAAAACATTGAATCTTTGTCGTGGATTGCTAGGTGGTTTGATAAAACGATCCAGCTCATCATAACACAAGATGGATGCTTACTTCAAAACGTTGAACATTCGCCGGTAGATGGAATGACATCGACACGTTTGATGTCTGAGGCATTTCAGGATTCTGTTGACCGACCAGCTCTGTCACCAGGGGGCACTATCAGCAACGCAGACTACTCACAGACAGTCAAGAAGGTGATCCCTGCTGTCATGTTATTCTTAGAACATGCAACCCTTTTAAAATAAAATATGCAATAAATAAAGAGTATCACAATGGTAATTGTCTCTCCCGTTAACTGCACCATCTTTTTGGCAAGAGAGCTTTTGGATTGAACATAGCTAGCCAGATAGTCACCAAAAAACTCAACATCTATTCGACCAACTGGCACTTGTTACTTTCTCCCCAGCTTGAATTTAACTTGGATTCTGTTACTCGCCAAGGCATCGAGGACGCCCAGGTTGATCACATACAAACTAATCAGCTGAGTGTTCGGTGTATGGACTACAAGAGATATGGATCTACATTCCTGAAAGAGTGTAGACTTAGCCCAGACGCTGTAGCGCAACTGGCCATACAGGTATGTCATCATTAAACCATTAATTAGTTCTGACTAGTGTTCCACCGGAAGAAGCACTTTTTTCATTCAATGAAGAGGCAGTATTTTCTTTAAGAAGCGCTCTAAGTGTTTCCATCTGAAACATTCAGGAAAATAACATGATTTCCTTTGGAAAGGGCTCTTAGTGTTTCTATCCAAACATTGATAGAAAATAGCCTGGTATCCTTTGGAAAGGGCTCTTATAGTGTTTCCATCTGAAACATTCAGGAACAGACATGATTTCCTTTGGGTAGGGCTCTTATTGTTTCCATCTGAAACATTCAGGAACAGACATGATTTCCTTTGGGAAGGGCTCTTAATGTTTCCATCTGAAACATTCAGGAACAGACATGATTTCCTTTGGAAAGGGCTTTAGTGTTTCCATCTGAAACATCCAGGAACAGACATGATTTCCTTTGGGAAGGGCTCTTAGTAGAGTTTTCATCTGAAACATTCAGGAACAGACATGATTTCCTTTGGAAAGGGCTTTAGTGTTTCCATCTGAAACATTCAGGAACAGACATGATTTCCTTTGGGAAGGGCTCTTAGTAGAGTTTTCATCTGAAACATTCAGGAACAGACATGATTTCCTTTGGAAAGGGCTTTAGTGTTTCCATCTGAAACACTCAGGAACAGACATGATTTCCTTTGGAAAGGGCTTTAGTGTTTCCGTCTGAAACATCCAGGAACAGGCATGATTACCTTTGGGAGAGATCTTACTTTTTCCATATGAAACATTCAGGAAAAGGCATATTTTCCTTTGGAAAGGGCTCTTAGTGTTTCCATCTGAAACATTCAGGAAGAAGGCATGATTTCCTTTGGAAGGTGCTCCTATAGTGTTTCCATCCGTAACGAAGGAGTGATGTTAAAAGAACAGGAATATTTCAGATTAATTCAAGTTTGTTTTCTGGTTGAAACACAGATTGCTTTTCATCGAATAAATGGCTACACCCCAATAACCTTTGAGCATTGCAGTACAGCCCTCTACAAACACGGTCGTATGGAAATGATCTATTCTGCAACGTCAGAGACAAAGAGTTGCGCTGAGGCATTCAACGGAAGAATTTCAGTTAGTCCTGCAAAGAAAGTCAGTCTAATTAATGCATGCTCTGATAAACATAGACAGCTTACAGCACAGGCGAAGGCTGGTATGTCTTAACAACCCGTTTTTTGTTTACTCCATGTGTTTTCAATGAACTAGAGTTCTATTTTCAAGAAGGAGCTAGGACTAGTCGAATTTACAAGCCTCATTCTTCAATAAATATCAAAGACATGTGGGTCAAAAGGTTTTGTTTAAAACAGTTATTTTTTTAAGGTTTGTTTTTAAAATTAAATCTTGGGATATTGAAAAACACTTATACTTATTTATTGTGCGGTTTTGACAGGTCAAGGTTGGGAATGCCATCTGTTTGCGTTGGAAGCATTAGCGTCCAAGTCTGGAAAGTCCGTCTCTTTGTTCCAGGACCCTGCCTTTGCAAACGCCGTCACGCTGTCAACAAGCACCATGGGGGTACCTGTTGGTTGCAATGGTGCAGCGTTTCCTCCTGATTCACCTAATGGACTAGGGATCGCATACTCCATTAAGGAAGATGGCGTTCAGTGGATCAGTACAAGCTATAAGACATCACAAAGTTTGTCAGACTTTTTAGAATGTCTCCAACAAGCATCTGACGAGATTCATGAAGTTTTTGAGAAAGCCATCAAATAATGTTTTGAAAGTCTCCCATATTGCGGTACGCAAATAGTAAACTGCTAATCATGAATGTTGCACAATCAGTTAAACAATCCGGAAGTACCAAGACATTACATTGATAGAAGCAAATATGTACCGTGCGTTTAGGTTATTAAACGTACCATGTAGTGAATTTTTATTTTGTTAGAATGGATTGCATAAACCACGTCAAAAGGTGATTAAACCCAGCTTACTATTAACCAAGTGAACCAAGCTTGCGAATAATTTTTGTTTCTTCTTCTATCATTTCCCCTTCCTAGGCCGTGCACATTTTGGGAGTCTGGTATGCTCTGAGAGGTTCCTTTTTAAGATAGCAAGACTAAATAAAACACCTTCGTGCCAATCATTAACTTGTTACCGACATTTCTGAAGATTTGTAGGGTCCGAATACAGCAGGTCCGCGGGTTCAAGCCTCGGTAGGCCTACAGGCATACACTTGCCTTGTTCAGACACAGTACTAAAGTCGCCTAAATCATGGTTCAACCTGATGGTTGACCTCTTTAAACCGAAGATAAACCGCACTGGTTAATGGATAGTTTTATTTTTTACGACCGCCCCCCTCTGCTCGAAAAGTTGAACCGGTTCGGGTCTAACTTAGTACGCTGTCTGAACATGGCCAATGATGGGTTAGGGTCAGGATGATTGGTCGTTGTCTCTACAGCCTCAACATTTAGACCAAGCATGCACCTCATTCCGGGCTAACGCATGCATATGAGAGTTTACTAATGGTTTCAACATTTTTAGATTCTTTTGGAAATTGGTGGAATGTTCTCTTCGTGTCACAACAACAAAACAAATTATTTCAATTACTGCAATAATTGTTGCAAGACATTTGGAGAGTGTTAATATTCCTACTGTATTAATTTAACAACGTTTACAATATGAACGACGAAAAAAATTGTATTTATGAAGTGCTTATAAGTAATCCATTCGAGCAAAACTTGGGAGACAATATTCCGTAATAATACAGTGTAATGCATATTTTAGGCAACGTAGCATTTACAAGCTAATATTACCATAATTTTGTGTGTGTAATTTGGGTCACAAATTGGTGGGTGTGGCAAGCAGTAGCAACAAGTGTAGTTGGTGCAAGGGGTCAATAGTGAAGCTAGTGCACTACCAGGCAAATAAGATTATAATGATATTACATCTTACACTTTTATAGTTTTTTGTATAGTTTTTTGATAGGTTTTTGTTTATATTCTTGTTATTTCGGTCTTACGACGTCATTTCGTTGTATTGATCAAACTCACCTGTCGTCATAATAGTGGCTTCTTATATAGCGCTCATATCTTTCACTCAGTGACACTCAAGGCGCTTCCAAAGTCAGTATTTTCCTGCAAGGTATGTGGAGCTCTGAAGCACGAGACCTATTCATTTTACATGCACCATGTAATGGTTTTACAAGGTGCTGTGGCGCAATATGCAGCCAATCAAACCAGGAACACCGGGGCGAACCCCTTCTCTTTTCGATAAGTGCACTGGGTTCTTTTACGTGCATTACACAACACACGGGACCAACGGCTTTACGTCCCATCCGAAGAATTGCTTAAGGACAGAAGTGTCACGACCGGGACTCGAACCCACATCATGCTAAACAGAAACACCAGAGCTTGAGTCCGGTGCTCTTATCCGCTCGGCCACGACACGTCATCATCCAAATAATTTATGTTGCGCACATTTTAGGCGACGTAGCATTTACACACTTATATTATCATCATGTTGTGTTATTTGATTCCCCCTAAAAGATTGGCTGGGCAGACAGTAGCCACAAGTGAAGTTGGTGCATGGGGTAAATACTAGCTGATAAGCTACTACCAGGCAAGATTAACATATGAGACTATATAATGATTGACATCCCACACTTATATAGTTTTTTAATGTGTAGTTTTGTGTAGTTATTGTTTTATATTTTACGTTTATAATATTGTTATTTCGGTCTTACGACGATGCTCGAAAAGCACTGCAATGTACTCCTATTTTCCGAGACATGTGGAAAACAATCCCATAAGAAAAAGAAGAAGAAAGAACTGTATATAATAATAGGTTCTAGTCTTCAGTTGTTCTTTGTTTGTCCTTTGTTTTTGTCTGTCCTTTGTCTTTTTTTTTTTTTTTTTTTTTTTTTTTTTTTATTATTATTGCAAAACAACAAAATTCAATACAAAAACCCCAAAACACAAGACAAGCAAAAAAAAAAAAAAAAAAAAGACAAAGGACAGACAAAAACAAAGGACAAACAAAGAACAACTGAAGACTAGAACCTATTATTATATACAGTTCTTTCTTCTTCTTTTTCTTCTCTTTTCAGATGCGAGTCCCACCTGAAAAATCTCCAAAATTTATACGATTCTTTATATCTTGCTAGTTAACTGGTCTCTCAATCAACAACAATATTGAGAGTTCAAGTTACAAGTGAATTACAAATCAAACGGGACCTGCATCTGGAAGATAGTACAAATCAAAACATATTCTTCCACTTTTGTTTTACTTTATAATCTAATCCCTTGGCTCTTGCCATACACTCTTCAGACACAAAAAAAATACGCGTAAAGTTCTTAAAAGCTACTATATTCAGTATTTTTTCTTCCTGATATTTCTTGTTGAAAATAAACTTCTTTGCAAGAATAATAATAAAAGTAACAAGCGTTGACGAGTCTTTAAAAAATCCGAAACAAATGTCTTTCACATTAAAAGTAATAGGATTATTCTTAAATACTGTCCCATTTAACCACTCCAAGACTTGTTTCCAAAAAACTTTCACTTTACCACATTCCCAGAATAAATGCAGTAACTTTTCCGGCTTTTCATTGCAGAAGAAGCACAATTCTGTTTCTTTTCTTCCAATTTTATATAAGAATGTGTTTGTTGGAACAAGAAAATGGATAAATTTAATTTGAAAAAACTGCAGTTTTGGATCTTTTGTGACAGCAAATGGAGCTTCATAAATGGCACTCCAATTTTGAATATTACCCAATAAGTGAGTCCACTTGTCTTGACACTTCAAAGGTTGCTGGCAAATGGATTTAGCAAGGGTTTTATAAACCATTTTTGAGGGTTTTATTTGTTTACATAATTCAGAAATCAATACCGGTGAATCATCGGTGTGAACATATTGTCCTGACCTTAACATATCTCTCCACTGCTTTGGAATACTTTTTAGCAAACCATAGAAAAGAATAAATGTACAACTAACATTTTTGTATTTCAGCCTGAATTCTTCATAAGATAGGAGACATCCATTTTCTAAACAAATATCCTTCAAAGTCATAATTCCCTCCAAGACCCATGACTTGTAAAATACACATCTATTATTTACTTTTATATTAGAATTATACCATATAACCTCAGATAAAATATTATTTTTGTGAGATTCACCTTCTTCCAACTTGATTTGGTACTTAAACTCCAACCATGCTCTTACGACATCAATTAAAAATTGATCCTTTAATATATGGAATGGGAAATCTTTAGGAGAGACACTTATTTTCCATAAGATATCCCTGAGACCAAGTTGAGTTAACTTGCTAGTAATAAAGTACTTCCAATTTATAACGGTCTGCGGCTCATTCAACAGCCTTTTGACCCATGTACATTTCAGACTTTTTTGAATACATTCCAAGTCTAACATTTTAAGACCCCCTTTGTCACAACTATTAATCATGATTTTACGCTTAATCTTGTCACCTTTACCATCCCAGATAAAACTATAGACCAAAGTATTAACTTCATTTATGAATTTCTGAGGAGGATTAGGCAACACAGTTAAAAGGAAAGTCAATTGAGACAATGCTAAACTTTTGACAAGAGTTATTTTACCAATAGGCGTAAGATCTCTCCTCGCCCATAAATTAAGAACTGTTTTAATTTTATTGAGTTGTGGGTCATAGTTTAAGTGGATCAACTCCTCTTCATTATAAGATAGCAAAACACCAAGCAATTTAATTGGGCCTGTCAACCAATGTTTTATTTTACCAGGCGGCTCCAAATTTTCATTCAAAATTAAAGAACCAATCTTCATTGCCTCAGATTTTAAATAGTTAATTTTCAATCCTGAAGCCAAAGAAAATTTGTCTAGAAGATCAAAAGTAGTATTAATAGAAACGTCGCTACCATCAATAAAAAGTGTTGTGTCATCTGCATAACTACTAATTTTCAATTCAGTTTCACCAATACTTAGACCTGCAATATTTTGTGAGTGACGTACAGAAATTGCCATTAATTCGGCTGCCAAAATAAAGAGATATGGACTAAGAGGACATCCTTGACGCACTCCCCTTGTCAAGTTAAAAAAAGATGAAACATGGCCATTATTAGTTACACAACTACTAATGTTATTATACAATGTACGAAACCATCTGAGGATGTCAGGTCCGAAATTAAAGTATCGCAAACTTTTTTCAACAAATGTCCACTCTAATTTATCAAATGCTTTTTCAAAATCTAAAAATAAAATAATACCTGGAACATTTTTCTCTTTTGCATACTTGATACTATCTAGAACTAAACGAATATTTTCACCAATATATCGATTTTGCATAAAACCCGTTTGGTCAGAATGAATTAAAATAGGCAAGACCCTTTTTATTCTATTAGCGATAGCTTTAGCACATATTTTATAGTCAACATTCAACAACGAAATGGGCCTCCAGTTCAACAGCTCCGTTGGGTCTTTCCCAGGTTTTGGGATTAAGTTAATGACACCACGTCTTTGGTCCATACTTAATTGACCCGATTGAAAAGAGAACCGAAAGGCATCTAGCAAAAAACACTTAATTTCCTTCCAAAAGAATTTATAGAATTCGGCCGGTATACCGTCACACCCAGGGCTCTTATTGTTAGCCATATCTTTAAGAGCAACAGCACATTCAGACTCATTCAACAGACCTTCACAAGAATTTTGGTCCTCAATACAAAGACCTTGGTCTAAATCTCTAAGAAAATAGCTGTCAAAACCAGATTCATCTGTAGAACTTCTTGAATACAGATTTGAGTAAAAAACTACTTCTTCCTTTAATATTTCAGCTGAACCTGAGACAGTTTCGCCATTCTTATTTACAAGTTTAGTAATTGAATTTTTGTTATGGTTTCTTTTTTCCAAATTTAAAAAGTATTTTGTATTTTTTTCACCAAACTCAGTCCATCTTGCCCTCGACCGAATAACAGCACCTCTAGCCTTTGATTCATAAATTTCTTCCAATTTACGATGTTTTTCTTTTAGAATAGTCAATACTTCTTCAGTTGGGTTAAGAAAGTAATATTTTTCACAACAGTCAATTTCCCTTTCCAATAAAGCAATTGTATTTGTTTCATTTTTTTTTTTCTAGAAGCAAATTTAATAGTTTCACCACGGATCTCACTCTTAATAATTTCCCATAGTGTGTTTGGGTTAGCTGAATGATTTAATACAACAATTTCTTTAATAGCATCACGGATGGTTTTTGCATAAGTCAGATCTGAAAAAAAATATGTATTCATTTTCCAAAAACCCTTACCCCTTTGCTCACATGTGGTATTAATAAAGAGCGAGATCAGTGAGTGGTCAGTTTTAAAACCTGGCATAATTTTAGACTCTGTCACAAAACTCCACAAATGGTCTGAAATTAAAAAATAATCTAACCTACAGAAGATCGGAGGGGAATGATTGGACTTCCATGTAAAACTTCGCTCAGTTGGATTTTGCTCTCTCCAAATATCGATCAAATTCAATGACTCCATTATACTAGCTATTTTATTTTTACTCTTAAAATTCGTATGTGGTCTGCCACCCTTTTTGTCCAAGGACAAATTCCTAACACAATTAAAGTCTCCACCTGCTATTATGGAAATGCATTCAAAATTAGATAAACAATGCACAATTTCATCAAAAAATTCTGGTCGATCTTCATTATGCGCGTACATATTTATTAAAGTGAAGATTTCATTCTCAATTTCAATATCGATTACCACAAATCTTCCAGCTACATCTATAAAACTTTTTTTTTACTTGACAATCAAAATCAGTTTTAATCAAAATGGCGACACCTGCTTTATTTGAGCTACCATGACTGAAGAAACTTGTGAAACCCCACTCACTCCTCCAGATCTTTTCTGATGCAGCTTCACTATGCGTTTCTTGCAGAAAATATATAGAAAACTTTTTTTTTTTCAACCACAAGTACATTTGTCTCCGTTTCATACTATCATTCATACCTCTGACATTAAGAGAACATATTTTCAAGTAAACCATTAGAAATAAAACTCAAGTAAGTATAATATAAGCCTCCAGCGGGAAAAGAGGTAAAAACGTTGAGAAAAATTCTGTGTTTCAGACAACTACTTTTCGAGTACATACCATATAAAAACAGAATCTAGAACAAATGGGTCTAGCCTTCAATATACACAAACAAAAAAGAATCACAAACAAACAACAAAAGAACACGAAAAAAGCAACAAAACCAAACACATACACCTTAAATTTGCGCATAAAGTTCTTCTTCTTCTCTCTAGATTCAACTCACTTATTCAGTTCTTGTACGGGCTCCGGCCAAATTTGTCTATTAGGATTCTCATGCTAACTTCATCCCCAAATTGTCTCCATTTGTCACCTTCCTTTACCCGGAGTACTGCGGGATAGGTGATATATACCCTTCGTGTTGGGTCTTCATTCAGAAGCTTCTTTCTGTAAAAGTGAAGGACTCTTCGCTTTTTTTGTAGCGCCGGTGTAAAATCCTCCGATATGAAGATATTGGCACCTCTGTAAGGATTTTCCTTCAGCGCCTTTGCAGCTGCTTTCAATATTTTCAATCTATCTCCATATCGAAGAAAAGCTATATGTATGGGGCGTGGACCTGTGCCTCGATATGCAGATCTTGCCATCGGTGTTCTGTGTACTCGCTCAAACTCCATATCTGTAGCCTTTTGAATTCCCATGTGCGACAATCCCATACTTGGTTTTGATTTGATTGAACCCCCGGTTCCATCGCAGATGTCTGAACCACAGATGTCTAAAACATTTGGGAAGTTTTTCATCTATTTACTTACCATCTTCTTCCAGAACATCAAATACATACATATGACCCCTGCACATCACCAGCACATGACGTTTGGTCACGTCACAAAACAACTCATCCCTGGTTGGTTTAGGGATTCTTGTTGCATCGAGTAGACGATGAAATTGACTCATATCCACAAATGATACATATTGCTTTTCAGTGCGTGTCTGTATATCACGGGCAGACAGACACTTGTATAACATGCAGTTTCCCCAATTCCAAAACTCCGCATTAATGCCTTCTGTGTTATTTTATGGTTAGTGCGTGAACTTGTGTACTTTGATTCTGGAATTTGAGGCATGGTTGCAAATTTTATCTTTTGTTCCCACAATATTTTGTTTATTTTGACGCCCTAAAAAATGTTGGTTTTCGTGTCGTTGTTTTAAATATTCCATTTTTTTGTTCATATAATGTTGTCAAAATTTTACTAAATTTGTCAGCTTTGTCCTTCAGCTTAAGTTTACATTATATTGTGGTTGTTTGCTTTGTTTCTGGGTTTTGGGTTAAATTTTTTCAAATGGTTTTCATTTTGAACTTTTGGAGGTGTGTTTGCGATCAATTTATAAGTTTTGTTAATTAATAGTTACTATTATTTTTGATCTGTGGTTGTTGATATTATCTTTGTTAAAAGTTGGAATTGTTTCTTTGATTTGCGTTTTTGATGTTAGTTTTCTAAAAAATTGTAGTTATAGTTTCCTTTCCTTTTTGTGTCGCCCATAGTTTATGTGTATACGAAACGAGTCAAGTATTGCTGTAAGATCCCGACAGAATCAGGGACGTGTCCATTGTTCTGACGAGCCAAAGTAGAGTATAAGCAAAGTCTTTAAATTATTTTGGAGATATCTCTAAACTATTGAGAGATATCTGTAAATCATTTTAAAATATATCAAAATGTTTGGAGATATCGCTGAATATTTAAAAAATATCATTAAATGTTTAGAGATATCTCTTAATCGTTTAAAGGACAATTTATTTTTATAAATAAGTGCGACGGAACATCATTTTTGTCAATTATTTAAAGTTATCTTTAAATTATTTGAGGAAATTCATTTAGAGAATGATACTTCTTAATGTTTTAAAGATATCTTTAAATCATTTAAAGATATCTCTAAATCATTTAGAGATATTTCTAAACGATTTAGGAATATCTCTAAATGAATTCGAGGTATCTCTAAATGATTTAAAGATATCTTTAAATACATTGAAGACATCGTCGATTGCATAACATTTTTTTTAAAAGACGTTTCTAATGCTAATAAATGCTACTTTGGCTGGCCATAATTATTTAGCAAGTCAATGACACCATTAAAGGTTACATATTCAAGACTACGGAGTTAGACTGAGTTAGACCCAGATGCCTTTGGCATGATACCGGTGATAATTAGCCAACCAAATAACTTTATTTGTTGTTCACTAGCCTATCTAAAATGATTCTTACCCTTTTAGTGGATATTCTTATTAACGAAAGAATTTCGCTCCCGGTTATAAAATAAAGGTTTTAGAAACCAGTTTGGTGTTCGGCTGCGGCTTGAGGAGACGGCTTGGGCGACATCCGCCTGTCTGAAATGTCCCGTACCAAAAGTGTAAATTTTCTAAATTACTGACTCAGTCAAAGTCGTAGCCAAAGCCCTAAGCCGTTGTTTCGAAAAGGGTTTTTAATAACTGCCATCTATCTGACAGTGTATTTATTTACCAAGTCATCTTTCTACACACCCTACTCTCTATAAAAACAAATCCCGGGTCACAATGGGAGACTTTAGAACGATAGGTGGCAGCAGACTTACCAGGTAAATTTCCACTGTTTACGTAGTTCTGAGCATGCGCACATTACCCAGAACAATGGATTTACCTGGTAAGTCAGCTGCCACCATAGCGTCCCAAAAGTCCCCCATTGAACCAGATTCCGGGTCCTGCGGGCTTAAACCATATTTGTCTCAGAATGACCCGGAACCTGTGTCAAAAAGACCCCAAAATACTTGGTCAAACTGACGCATAATCCGTGTTAAAATTTCATTTTATTAAAACCAGATTCCGGGCCAACCTGACACAGAAATGGATCAGGACACTTGGGAACCGGATTCCGGCTCAATTCTGACCCAGTAAGTTTTTAGAGTGTAACCTCGTCTATTCGTTTTTGCAATGGTCTTTTTAACACAACCAGCTTTCAAACACAATCAGTATTCAAACATAATCAGTATTCACAAACACACACACAAAACAAAAACATAACAAATTAACACAACAAAATATGTATAAAAAATAAAACATTAACATCTATTTAATCAGTTTCTAATCAACAAAAATAAATGAATAGAAAAGGAGACCCTACGGATACATACAAACACAAATACACAAATAGGCTACTTTACATACCCCCAAGGTACTCCTTATCAAAAACAGTTATCGTTTGAAAATGGCCCTTTTTTCACATCATCCCTGAAATTCTTACTGTTCTTACTGTAAAAATGAGGTTGAGGGAATGTTTGTTGAGTATGTTTGAGGGACTACTTACGGTGGTGCACCAGGTGATTGCATTGTTGCCTTGCGTTATGCACTTAAGACAAGAATGACCGAATGAATCGTCTTCATTATTTACATAGTAGGGATGTTAACTGTTGTAACTGTGGCTCCTGTAGTTAGCCTTTTGTCAAGGCCATCGTGGCTTGGACAGCTTTGTAAACAGTGGAGCGACTGGAACGAGAGACCACGCGCGCGAGCCGAGTGGCGAAGCCACGAGTGCCTTTTCCAACTTGTTTGCGGTTTTTGTAATGAATCATTCATGAAGTATGAAACGTGTGTTATGCACTTCTGATTGGTTTGGACTTTTGCTACCGTTTCGGGTAGCAAAAGTCGAGATTATAAAGAAACACATAAGAAACCGCAAACAAGTTGGAAAAGGCCCTCGTGGCTTCGCCACTCGCGTGCCTGGTCTCCATTTCAGTCGCTTAGGATCGCGGCTCCAAGACACGAAGGCCTTTACAAAAGGCTACTGTAGTGTTGGCTTCGGATGTGGTCGTCACCTTGGTCGTCGCCTTGGTCGTCGTGGTGGCTGCGGTCGTCACCTTGGTCGTCGTGATGGCTGCGGTCCTCGCCTGGGTCGTGATGTCTTTTTAGTTTTTTTTTTTTTTTTTTTTCCCCCGGAGGAAATTATTTATTCAAGCTTAAAACAACTCATCACTTTACAAACCTGCTGAAAAGCCATGGCAATAAAACAAATGCAAAATTTACCGAAATGACAATTTGTAAAATACAGAGTTAACCTTGACACAATAATTTAAAGGAGTCCCATTTTTTTTCGAACTTCGCAGTAGAATCATTAATAATAGAGATGTACTTTTCCAAAGTATAATAGCGTTTTAAGTCCATTTTCAATAGTGCAAGGGATGGTCTGTTGTCGTTCATCTTCATTTTATAAATGTGGAAACGACACAGAACAAGGATCAGATTAAGAGCACTCCACGATTTCTTAGTTATACCAAAAAGGATAGCCTCATTGTCTAAACGTATGTCTAGATTAAGAGTATTCCTTATCCAAACCCCCAATTGGGTCCAAAACATAGTTGAAAATTTACATCCACAAAATAAATGAACAAGCGTCTCACTCTCTAACTGACAGAATGTACAAAGATCGTTGTCCTTTTTACCTATTTTAGCTAAGAATGAATTAACGCCAAGAATTCTGTGAACTAATCTATATTGAAACCATCGTAGTCTAGTGTCGTTTGTAACGCCAAATGGAATATTACAAAGTACCATCCACTTGGAATTAGTAAGTTTAACACTCAATATTGTTTCCCACTTAGCGGTAAAATTATACACTACTTTTTTAGCAGATGTAAGGCAGTTATAAATGCGGTTGGAGCCTTTTTTGTCCTTCAAGAGCAGTCTAAAGTTGAATGGAATGAAAGGGAAGCAAATACTCGCCCTACCAGTGCCCATCATCACTGTACCAAACGACCCTTTTATGGCCTTAATTATACCTCCATATTCAAGGAAATTAGTCTTTACACCAAATTTAGCCTTAAAATCAACCATGGTAAGAAAGTCTCCCCTTTCATCTAGAAGATCACACACATAAAAAACACTCTTATTTATCCAATGTTTGTAATGAACACAGTTATGATTAACTCTAATTTTACGGTTGTACCATATCACACTTGTTAAGGAGTCGATCTGGTTAACCGGCTGATGACATTGTACAAAATTACCCCAGGCAGTAAGAACATCTAACCAAAAACTGTTAGGGTGAACAGCCCTCTGTAATAATCGAGCGATGCTTGGATGGCCGCCTTCCAGAAAAAGTTTATTGTGGAGATTGGATATTTTAAAAAACAGGGAAGTCCAACCAGAAGTCTCGGTTGTAAGCAACCTGCGAATCCATGTACACTTGAGGGCACTAAAATAAGAACGGAGATCCACTATTTTAACCCCACCTTGGCTGTAATCTTGAATCATTTGATTCCTAGTAACTCTGTCAACCCCTTTCCAAATAAACTTATACAACATAGAATCCAGATTCTTAATAAATAATTTTGAAGGATCAGGGAGTGTTAGGATTCAAAAGGTAAGCTTAGACAAAAGGAGAGATTTTACAACTGTAACTCTACCCAACACCGTAAGATTACGTTTAGACCATTGCCCAATTAAACTGTCAATAGAAGTTAAAACCCTGTTATAATTAATATCCACCATACTTTCCAGGTTAGTAGAAAAATCAATGCCGAGAGCTCTAAAACTTTCATGGGGATTGACCCAGTTAACATTAATATCCGAGCAAACATCTTTTTTTTTTCGACCCTTGTTGGCGCCGATCCACACTGCATTAGTTTTACCAATGTTAACTTTAAGGCCCGACATACGAGCAAAATCCTCCAATAGCTTAAAGGCTCTGCTAAGAGAATTTTCTGAACCATCTAAAATAAACACGGTGTCGTCTGCATATTGAGAAAGCCTGTATTCGGAACCCTCAACTATAACTCCTTTCAGAATGTTGTCCTTACGAACCATTTTACCCAGAATTTCGGCGCATAATAGGAACAAATAAGGGCTTAAGCCGTCGCCTTGCCGGCAACCGCGCTCAATTTGAAAAGATTCGGACAAAAAACCGTTTACCAGCACAGAGGCTTTTGCACCGTTGTAAAGCACTTGAAACCACTTCTGTATTGAAGGACCAAAATTGAACAGCTCAGGAATCTGAAGAATAAAGTCGTGGGAGACCGAATCAAAGGCTTTTTCAAAATCAACTAACAGAAACATACCAGGAATTTTGTTGTTATCTGTGTAGTTAAGCAAATCGTACATTAAACGAATGTTTTCCCCTATATAACGACCTTGTAAAAAGCCTTTTTGTTGTTCATGTATAATAGAAGGAAGGCATGTTTTGATTCTCTCTGCTATACAAGAAGAGGCCAGTTTATAAGTAATATTCAATAAAGAAATGGGGTTGACACACATAATTATTCCTATTTCCGTACACGGGGTGGGGCAGCATTTCTTGGCGTCCAGGCAGTCGTAGTCGCTTAAACTGATGCGGCAACTATTTGGACATGGCTTTACTCATACAGTGCTGTCAAACACAGGGTCGGTTTGCGCAGGACATAATAATGTCGTCCCTTTTCACCCCTGTATCGCAGAGAGTAATTTGTAAAAAGAGAATTAAAACCAGTTCAGACTGATGGAAAAAAGTGGCGTCCTTATGCTGCCGCCATCTTGGTCATACTCCCTGTATCCAGATACAGTAATGGATGCTAATATTCATTGTACAAAAAGGAACCAGAATGTTTTCTTTCCAGACTCAGTTTGGTTACATTGATTGAATTTGGAGAATTCAACATGGGGGGGTCCAACAATCGCGTGAGAAACACAAGAAAAGAAATATTAACATCCATTATTCAACAAGGGATTACCTACACCGCCTGGGCTGACTGTTTTGCATTTCCGGGCGAAAAGAGTAAATCACCATAAAGGCAGAATAGTCGCCTGGACGAAATAGTAGTACGGATAATGGTGTTCTAAATACACTCCCGTAACATTCTCGTACGGTTACACACCTTTGTTCCGACACCCCTATACGTTCCGATACCATGTTCCGACCCCTAATGTGTTTTCCTATAATCCTAATCCTAACCATTACCTTTACCTGAACCCTATATAAACCCTAACCCCAACCCTAGCGTGTAAACCACGAGAGGGTTTCCGGAATTAAAGGGTTGTCTCGACAAAGGGGTGTCGGAATATTGAGTAGTCACCTTCTTCCAAGGGTAAGTGCCGAATCGTTGCGCTTACGGTGTTTACGATCTTTGCTAAAGAGTCAAGTTTTGAGATGCTTTATATTCAGAGGTTTCAGTGTAGAGTCAGCACTGCTCTGATTGGTTCTTCTGAAAGGAAAACTCTGGTTGGTGGGCTAGTTGGTAATCTGCCTCAATGAATTTCTACAATTCCTTGCAGCAACTGTGTGAATATACACACATTACCGGTGTTGTGAGAATTGAAATGAAACTTCCGTTTTTTAATTCAGAAACAGCCACTCAATTCCTCTGAATTTCGTTTTTCAAAACAGCTAAAATTCAAGGTAAATCTTACCTCCTTCAACTTCCCCGCCATCTCTACGCACGCGACTAAACCAAGTCTTCGTTGTTCCAAAAAGGATTAAACCCAAGATGGATGGAGCCAATAAATAATTGTTTTGCTCAAGGTTATGTGTTAATAAAACTCTGAATTATTTATTTTCATAAATAAAATGGAAAAACTAGAGATAACAAAAACAAGGTGTTCGTGGGTGATGTCTTTAAATTATGATGGAACGAATTGGTGACAACATTTTACCTTAATATTAGTCCAATGTCTGGTTTATGAGCAATGAATTTATCAAATAATAAACATCAACTTCCAGTTTGAACCGGAATTTAATGTCAAATTGGGTCACATTTTGTGTAGCGTTTGTCGAGATTTAATAGATCTTTCTAATGACGTAAAGATTGTAAAAATCTATAGTGTGGTTCAGAAGTTATGATTTTTTCAAATATTACTTTTCAACTTCCGGTATGAACTAGACTTGTTGACAAGTCGTTAATGATGGTCGCGGTGAGTCGAGTCGCATCTGGTGCTGTCTCGTAAAAGAATGCTCTCGCGAGATCACTGCTCTCGCGCGAAGTTGCTGGCTGCCAACTCTTCTTCGTCATTAACGACTTGTGAAACCCGCCGGCGGTTCATATTCATTTATTCATGTACGAACGCAGTGTACATTACGGTTGCTGTAGCGACGATCATGAAGACGAGTCCATTTTATCTAAGGGTAGTAGTAATTTTAGTTACTGTAAATGTACTGAATGCTTGCGCTTGAGACATCTGTGGGTGTGTTTTGTGGGTGTTAACTCCTTCATTAATTTAGTAACTAAAGAAATAAAGTAAACTTATCTTAAAATTCATTATTATAATAATTGTTTAAGATGTGTGTTTTGCCTCATAAAAATAAATAATGCCTTCCGTGAATAGTTACTGATCGCTCCAATCATTTAACCCGATGTGTTCTACAGTGATTGTGTGTATTAAGTGTGTATAAACAACAGACACGGAAACCAGTCAACTCGTCCCCCTAGCAAAGTCGCCAATTTCAAAAAACACATGTACAAAGTCACCAACTACAAAGTCGCCCCTAGCAAAGTCGCCCCTGACAACAAACTCGTCCCCTCTCATAGTCGCCCCTCACAAGGGAATTTAACAAATTTGTGTGATTGGACTACAGGGCTTCGAAAGCTATCTTAAGGGAACAAAAGCTAGCTATCTTAAGGGAACGAAAGAGGAATTTTGGGGAACAAAATCTCATTGCGAAGGAACGAGAGCGTATATTAAGGGAACGAAAGCATATTTCGGACGAATGAACGTATATTTCTGGCAACTAATTCAAAGTCGTATTTTGATGAAACAAACGCTTGTTTTTAGGGAAAGAAATCTCCTTTCGGTGGAAAAAATTCATATTTTTATAGAACGAAAGCATATTTCGGACGAATGAAAGTATGTTTCGGGCAACTAATTCAAAGTCGTATTTTGATGAATCGAAAGCTTGTTTTCAGGGAAAGAAATCTCCTTTCGGTGGAAAAAATTATTTTTATTGAACGAAAGCATATTTAGAGCGAACAAAATTATATTTTGTGCGAACAAAATCATATTTCGAGGAAACGAATGCGTATCTTTCAGGGAACAAACGCGTATTTCTGGGTAACAAAATCGTATTTCGGGTGGAGAAGGCGTGTTCGAGGGAACAAAAACGTATTTTCTAGGAAAAATCTATTTTGCTACCTAGAAAAACACAACTTTGTTTACAAATTTAAAAAAATATAATTTTATGTGACAAAATTATATTTTGATTGAATTATATAATATTTTGAGGAAACGAAATGACTTTGTTGGAATTTTGTGTGTCGAGAGTGGAAAAAGAAATTCAGAGTGAGAATTTTTTTTTCACATTTTAATTTGTAATTTATTTTTCACCTGTTCCTTCAGGGGCTCTGGTTTTGTGTGTTGTTTTTTTTTGGGGGGGGCTCGTTTTTGTCTCACAAATTGTTTAACTTAATTGCACCGTCAATATAAGAGTGGTTTTCCTATTTATTGACATAAATCTTATTTAATTTCCAAATCGGGGGAAAGGAACGTACACCGAACATTGAAACGTAACGATTTTAAAACAGCGGATTCGATCAGCGAGGTTTACCGACTAACAAACCCGCAATGACAAGGTAGTTGGTGGTCTGGCTCCCTAACCCCTCCCACATGTTCATGAGCTTCCAGGTACAGCCATCTCTTGGCATGCTAGGGTAGGGGTTTCCGTCATGCTGAGCCCCACCGAGAGAAACTCTGCGCGCCATGGCATGCAGCTACACGATTTGCCCGTGTGTTTTACGTCATGTCCCCACACGCTGTGCACTGTCAAACACTGAAATAAAATCTTACGTTCGATTTTTTGTAATTATTTACAAGTTGTACCCATAATTTGAATACGTATTTTCTTGTGTCAAAATATTCATGAACACAATCACTCTCACCACTCAGTGTTTGGTTTTGATCGTGCATGATCAAAGCAACATAAAACTCCATCCAGTACAGGATTTGATGTTTAATATTCATCTACAGTTTGAATATTCATAGATATAACGAAATTGACCAATCAGATGCGTCCGTACGAATTCGGCTGAAGTGGCCATAGGCCGTGCACAAACCGCCAGCGGGTTTCACAAGTCGGTAAATGCGACCAGTCGTGAGAGCAATAATCTCGCACAGAGCAGCCCTCTCGCGGGATATTGCGAGAAAGCCGTTCCGCTATCACCGCGACAGACATTTAACGACTTGTCCACAAGTCTAGGTATGAACCGGAAAAAGGGTCAGATGAGGTCACACTTTGTAGCGTTGGTGAATTCTTCAGAGTCCTTTGTGATGACGTACAGATGATAACAATCCAGTATGAGGTTCAGAAGTTATGATTTTTGTAACATTAAATTTCAACTTCCGACTTGAACCGGAAGTCAATGAGGTCACACTTTATAGAGTTGGTTAAGTTTTAAAAGCCTTACCTCAAATTTCATATTCCTGTTTGAACCGGAAGTCAAGGTCAAATGGGATCTCATTCTGTGTACCGTTTCTTAAAATCTTCTAAAATCAACCATTTTCTTCTGTTAATTGTTTATCTCAAAATATCAATATTTGAAGTTGGGGGCACCTGGGGGAACTGGCATCAATTGTGGGGGCACGTGCCCCGTTTTTCCTCCCTTTTTAGCCTATAATTGTTTTCAGGGTGATTTTTCCCACCTTAATCATTACCGACCAATGATATGCACACCTTAATGTTTTTACTTGTGATCCAGATAATAACTTTTTCAAGGCAGTTTCACTGAGTCAACATTAATAGCATTGTAGGAAGATGGTTTGATTACTTTGATTCTTTAGGATTTATCTGTAACACATTTCTAAAAAATTACTCCGGTGTTTTAAAAGGGAAATATTCTTCAGAAAACAGCAGAAATTTTTTGTATTTTTTATTTTTAGGAAATATCGACTCAATTAGTATTCGGTAAAATTACATGGTTTCGCAAACGGGCTCAATCAGGAAAAACTCTGTAGTCCCTACGTGAAGCAGATTTAATTAACAACGTGATTGTAAATATTGTAAACATTCTACTTTGAATTTATGTCCAGAAAGCAGCAGTATTATACCTCCATTTTTAAAAAGGCACATTGAACAAGAAAAGACAAAGAAGCAGAACAAGGGATAAACACACCTAAAGGTCATGCAGTGATGGCCTGACCCGAATTATTATTTTAATTCTACCACGAACAACCACACAGTGGTATTTTGTATAACTTTGTTTAAAACTTGTCTTAAGAGTCTAAACTGTAAACCCACAACTTTTTATGCAAATCAAAGATATGAAAAAGAAAGCATTTTGTTTTTAAAGAGGCTGAGATGCTTTTGAATTTGTTTGTAGTATTTTTTGAATATTTTATCATTCAGCATTTGTTGCTATGGAGAGCTTATTTAGTTGCTCTTAAAATAGTTGCTCTTAAAATCAACACCCAACTCATCAAATTTACAAGTTACATGTTTTCTTTATTTCGCTGGTAAAGCATGTGTTTTTTCAGCCGAATTAAGTGTCTACCTGTTGAGAAAACGGCCAAAAAAAATCTCAGGTATGTACATACAATTAAACAAAACTAAATTTTGGCAAATGGACAACAACGGCAAAGAGGTGGTATGAAAAAGCGATTGTAAAAAGCATGAGTAAGATTTTTAAAACGTTCGATATACCGGTAGGCCTATCACACCGTTGCTTTTAAGATATGCGAACATGCACAATTAATTGTCCAGATAACATGGTATATGATTGACATGGATTTTTGAAACGTTCGTAATATTATTTTGAGTACGGCAAACAAAAGTTAACGACTCATGAGAATCCGTTTAATAATAGCATCTGAATTTATAAGTTTAGGGTTGAACTAGCGCCAAATTACCAAAGAATACATGCGCTTTAGAGGAAAAGACAAAAACTATTATGCCGAGGAATATTTGAGTCTTCAGAAAGTTTCTTCGTATAAGCTGGTTGTCTGCATCCACTCAACTGTCCTCTCCAAGAAGGGCTGATCGTCCTTATCGGCAAAAGAGTTGGATCTTACTTTCCCCCACTCCACTCTCAGTATTAATCTTGAAAATCCATATCGTAAATAGTGATTTGTTTGATGATAACAGATGAAAAGAGGCAGTGGTTTTGGAGGATTTCTTCGCCCTGACAAATCGATCCGCTGTATTGGCAAAGGCTTACGGTGTTCTATTGTTGGTGTAAACCAGCTGACCTCAAGTTTCGGTCATTGATTACGTACTATAGAAAGTATTTTAAGTTATTAGTAGGCCTAAATGCCACTCCCGTAAATTAAATACTGAGCTGCGTTGAGTGTATAAATGGAATGTGTTGGATAATGAATCTACTGGGAGAGTATTCATCTAATTGGTAAAGTAAATTCCTGAGCACTCGAACTCAATAGATACAAACATTTGAATATGACTGGACGTCATAGCTGAAATACCTACAGTCGATTAAACATTCATGTACTCCCTTTTTTGGAATTTGATATTCATTCCTGCATTTGCCGTCAAGACGAGAGGTCGACTGTAGGGAATAGGTATGTTTCCGTTTCCTTAGTTTGTTAAGTTCAGCCGAATTAGTTTTTATGCGTTGTGACTTCTGGGGACTAAGTTTTATTTAATGCTCCTATTTGCAACAGTATGGCGTTCAAGCGATGAATAATGACACACTCAGCGTTCTCCGGGTTCTATTTCTATGGGCTTTATGCAAGGGGTCAATTCGGCTTCGAAATGTCGGCTTCTTCGTTTAGGAAAACATCGATTGAGGCATGTACTTTTAACGTATATACCATATGTAGCTTTCATAAATAAAGTACTAGATAACATTTTTTTTAAACTAAAAATATAAACAAATTAATAATAAAAGCTAACAAAAATCCACTATGACTGCGCACGGTCGCGCTGTCAAATCTTCTCGATCGCGTATGTAATACGCCATTTCCTGTTTACAAAGTAAGCATAAACCTTTTGCTTATAGACCGACTGGTAAACACGGAGCTCTAGCGGGCGTGCCATATAACGAGATCAACTTTTTAAACGAACAGGTCGACTTGTCCCAAGACAACTTAAAACTATAAGAGATTATCTCGACTTTATATAGTTCCATACGCCAAGCTGTTTTAGGACCAGGCATACTTGTAAAAAAAAAACGTTTACTCTTTTAAATGAGCAAGGTCTTTCTTTATGACTGTCTTTCACTTTTGTCGACGGTATTTTCGTCTAGAACGCGTCACGTCAAAAATCTATAAACGTTTAGCGAGGTGACAGAAGGGTGGGTACCAATCGCATCTCTGGCCACAGCATGTTCGGAATGGACACCACGGAACCACAGCCGCCAACCCTCAGAAATCTGAGAAACGATTCATGCATAAATCTCTTTCTCAGATTCAAATGTTTTGGGGTGAACAATACAATTATTGTCCAAACCATACTTCGAAGGGAACCCTGTCTCAGAAATAATAGTTTATACCATTAACAGAAGCAATGCTTCTTACCTAGTAATAAGTTGTTATGGTTATTCATTTTGTTGAGTTTACAAATCTACATAAAGGTAGGGTAGGCCCTACCTTTATGTCAACCTATACTTAACATTTATAAATTAACGAAATCATCCAACACAAAAAGAAAAACGGGAGACGGATTTTTTGTAAATCTATCAACCCACCTAAGGTGATTTAATTACCAAATTAGAAATCTGTACAGTAATACTCTAAGACGGTCAAATATTGTTTTAATTCCGTTTTAAATAAACCTTTTAGAAAACGTCAATTGTCCCAACATCAGACGTAAAACATGGTTCGAAGCTTCATTGGTCCAAAACAACTAAGGTATTAAAATAAAAACATTTCTGACTCAGTTCTCAGTGTTCACAAACCTGACCCCCCCCCCCCCCCCAATATTTTTTAAAATATATAAACAAACCACAACAACAAAACTTAAGAATCAAAATTTAAAAAAAATCAATAATGTCAACTCTCTACTGTGGCTAAAAGTCACACAATACTGATCATTACAATCTCATTCTACTGTAAAATAATTTATTTCAATCTTATAACAAGCACCAAATATCTTTCGTAGATCAATTTTTACAGAGAATAACATAAAAAGACAACTTTGAAAACAAAAGGGAGAAAAACCCGCACAAACCAAGACTTGCATTTAACACTTGCTGAGAAGATAACCACTTTTTAATATTTTGTTTTTATGCACGTTCGCCTTGAACAAGGCTTAAAACTACTCTTGGTAAGCGGCTATAAGAAGAAAATAGCTGAGATGAAATTAACTTATTAGGCCTATGAATAATACTTCTCAAATATGACTTGGTATGAGTCATAAAAATAAATTATGCATTAACCTTTTAATTGTTTGTTGAATGTAAATGTTAAATAATTGATGGATGTCAATGTTTAATGTGATATATTTGGTATGTTCCTTTATAATCACTCAATTCAGCAATTTGGTTGCAATGTGATTTTTATCAACCTTTCATGAATGATAGAGTGAATGAATGAATGCAGTCATAATTATAACTAACATATATTACAAACATTACTTAATTGACACAAGTCATACCTATGACTTATGCTAAACTATAATTATAAGATAATTATAAGAGAGTAACAGGAAAACAGAAACACAACTATTCCGAATGATTAAAATAAGAAGGGTGAAATGATGGCCCAAATGATGCTTTTGAATTTGTTTTTAGTATTTTTTGAATATTTTATCATTTAGCATTTGTTGCAATGGAGAGCTTATTTAGTGTGGTGCACCAACATAGTTGCTCTTAAAATCAACACCCAACTCATCAAATTTTCTTGAGTGTCCAATCCCATAACAAATCAGCAGGTAACCAGCCACAAACAAACAAGTTACATGTTTTCTTTATTTCGCTGGTATACTGCTAAAGCATGTGTTTTTCAGCCGAATTAAGTGTCGGTAGACCTATCACACCGTTGCTTTTAAGATATGCGAACATGCACAATTAATTGTCTAGATAACATGGTATATGATTGTCATGGATTTTTGAAACGTTCGTAATACTATGTTGAGTTCGTCAAACAAAAGTTAACGAGAATCTGTTTATGAGAATCTGTTTAATAATAGCATCTGAATTTATAAGTTTAGGGTTGAACTAGCGCCAAATTACCAAAGAATACATGCGCTTTAGAGGAAAAGACAAACTATTATGCCGAGGAATATTTGAGTCTTCAGAAACTTTTGAAGGACAAAACAATTCTAGGGCCTATGTGTTTTTCGTTGATTTTTCTCGAACATGGCTGTGTTTTCAGACGGAAAATTTATAATATCCTTTGATAATAGTGTCTAGTTGAAAAAATAAAAGCTGAGGATCAGTCACGAGCTTCTTGGACAATTACCAATAATCCTTTGTTAGGGTGGCACTTTGGCTACATCTGCATTACCGCACACTCCCACCAACCAAACAAGGTAGTAAAATTTTAACGGACCGTCTCCGAAGAGTCGTCATCAGAAGACTGGTTCCAAGCATGCGTGGTTTATGCCGTTGCAAGGCATAGGGCAGCATTTCTTGTCATCCACACAGTCCTGATCACCGAGACTAATTCGACAGTCATTCGGGCAAATTGGTAAACCTAAGTACGGATCAAGGCTGGTTCCCTGGGGACACATGCCATCGTTCTTCACCCCTAAATGGTACGAAAAAGAAGGATTTTCATTTTGTTTATCCATGAAAATATGTGTACAGTTCTGAAATTTCTAATTACATTCACGCATGCGTACATGTTGGGAAATGCCATAGAGTTGTGCACTATGCAGACGCACAAACGCATATGCGTCACGCTACCACACATGTTGGGAAATGCCATAGAGTTGTGCACTATGCAGACGCACAAACGCATATGAGTCACGCTACCACACAAGCTCCCCAAAGGGACGTGTTCCCTGATATAGACCCATTGCACAACACGCAGCGCGCATACATGCGCGTAATTTGGGTGTCAAAACGTGCACAAAAGGATGGTACACGTGTTTACGCACAATGCGCTTGTAAACACGTGTACCATTCTTTTGTGCACGTTTTGACACCCAAAATGACGCGCGTGTAGATGATGACGTCATATGCAATGGGTCTATTGAGCAAGTCTCGCGCGTGTCGGAGCGAGAAAACACGTCAAGAGAAGAACATATTTTTTTCTGAAATCAAATCATTGTTTTTAAATTAGATCTATGAAAAAATCTGACCAACAAAAATAATAACATTACAATTTGTATAAAATGAGTTTTAGCTTTCATAATAAACACATTAATCATTTGTTAGTTTTTGTTGAAACAAACTAAAAACTCTGGGACAAGGATATCTATTTGATCTTAACTTTTTAGGAAACCCTTTTGTAAATCCACGCCCGAGTACGTGCAACCACAACCTCGTTCCCAGTGGTGTACGATCTCGCCGGAAGTTACTATTTAATTCGAACGTTACATTTTGAAAATCATAAAAATCGATTGGGTAGAATGGGTGGATTTTTACCCAAAAATTCACAATGGTAGAAAACTATAATATTTAAACAAGAACTTGAAAAATATCAGGGGTAGAATGGTTCAATTTTTCACTTTCGTCGCGTTTTGTGACACTGTTTTAGGGGTGTCATTAGGTGCTGTTGCCTGGCCATGCACCTAATGTTGGAGGGACGAATGCATTTTTTAAATAGTCTTGTCTAGATATTTGTCAAATATTTATTTTTATTCCACTCCAAAAACCTGACAAATAAACTATACATATATAATTGGTAAAATACTGCATTACTTTTATCTAATTTAATCCATTCGTGTTAGTGTAAAAATTAAACACCCCTATTTTTGTAATGGTACGTTCACACAGCATCGGGGGAAAGAATTGCGCAATATCGTGTCCGCCCCTCCCTGAGGGTGACCATACAAAAACAGGATTCATTTGAAATGTATAGATAGTTCCCAGTAGACGCCATCTTTACGGGCAAATCGCATTTTGGCATGCAGGCGCGTCAAGCGCTCAAATTATTAACGCAGCCGCGTCATTCACTAACCAATCATGCAAGGAGTTTGGTGAAATGTGCGCGTGTTGCACGCCGTTCTCACGCGTAACGCATGAATGTGTGTTCCAAATTGCCCGTAAAGATGGCCGACTTACGTCACACTGCAACCTATCTATTGCGTCGAAATACGTGCATTTTTACACGCATACTAAGCGCCCCACAAGCGCCTACAAGCGATCGAAAGTTTTTAACAAGCGTACACGCATAGCAGTCACTTTGGGTAAGCCAATCAGCGTTGATTTTTAGCGTTTCCCTTCCAGGGGTTAGAGACGTACGCGGAGTTAGCGAGCGTTAAGGCGCGCTGGCCATGGTAGCGAGGCTGCGTGCAACCACTAAAGCAGGTTTAAATGCAGACGCGCGATGATTGCACGGGCGTAGAATTAACGCGTGACGCAGTTTAAAGAGGACGCTGACGCCTCAACAACCGTAGACTGCAATGAAAAGGCTAAGCGTCTGACAATTACAGCGTCTGGTGACCAAAACAAAATTGGTGATCGGGAGGTGGGCACAACAATTCTTAATTTTTTGCAAGTAACCGGAAGCAGAGGTCAAGTTTAATTCTTGGGTTTTCTAAGTTGTATTGTTGAATTGATTTTACTTTCATATTTTTCATCACTTAGTATTACATTCCCAACAGCATATTTAATTGTCATGGTCATAAAGTACGTTAAACTAAAGTAATAGACAAAACAAAATCTTGCCAACGTAAAACTCCATATGGTTGGGACCACAAGTCTCGCGCGTAAGCGAACTTCCGGGACCATTGTGGTCCCAACCATAATATGGAGTTTTACGCTGGCAAGATTTTGTTTCGTCTATTACGTACTTTATGACCATGAACATTACATGTGTCGTTAGGAATGTAATACTATGTGATAAAATAATATGTCAGTTCAACAATAAAACGAAGAAAACCCAAGAATTAAACTTAACCTCAGCTTCCGGTTACTGGCAACTTTAGAATTTCTGCCCACCTCCGATCACCAAATGTTTTGGTCGCGCGATGATAATGACCAGACGCTGTAATTGTCAAGACGCTGTAATTGTCAGGACGCTAAGCATTTTTATTGCAGTCTACGGTTGTTGAGACGTCAGCGTGTCCTCTTTAAACTGCGTCACGTGTTAATTCTACGCCCGTGCATGATAGGTGATGCAAAAGTTTTTCCTACAACATGTGTTCGTAATTTGGGGTCATGGATTGATTCTGAACTTACAATGAACACCCACATCAATAAAGCTTGCTCTGCCCAACATCAAACGCATTAGTCAATTCCTAACACAAGACTCTCTTTTAAAACTAATTCATGCATTTGTGACCAGTCGTCTTGATTATTGTATTAATAGCCTTTTGTATGGTCTGCCCAAGTCACAGATAGCTAAACTACAAAGGGTTCAAAACGCTGCTGCCAGAATACACCGATCCATTAAGCCCCGCCCATTTCTCATTGACCAATCACAGCCGCGAAATCTGATTACCATTTGAGCCGTTTGGTGATCTTTTTTCTTTGCCGTTTTCTTCCATTCTGTGCTTGTTAACATGCTTTTTAACCACTCAGGCGTGGGTTTATAAAAGGGGTTCCTAAAAGGTTAAGATCAAATAACTATCCTTGTCCCACAGTTTTCAGTTTGTTTGATTTAAAACTAACAAATGATTTGTGTGTTTATTATGAAAGCTTAAACTCATTTTATACGAATTGAAATTAGTATTTTTTAAAAGTATGACGTCATTTGCAAGGGGCAAGAAGCAGCTGAAACTTTAGGTGTGCAGCAGATGCTCACTTGTGGGACGCAAAGACTTGCCAACAGCAAGGTTTAATGGATGTTATTTTGTTTTTGTCAAGGTAAGGGCGAAAATCAAATAATATTACAATTTATTTACTACTTACCATTCTCGTTTTCTTCTTCATCTCTACGCAAGCGTCCAAGCAGAGGCTCTGGCGTCACAAGGTGGAGTAGAACCATGATAACACAGGCAGCTGTGAACCGATGCATCGCGCCTCCGCGACCGCCGTCAAAATGCCGGTTCTAATACAGAAAGTTGCTCTTGTCGACGGTAGCCCTCTGGACTTCCCTTGTGTTTGAACACGATATTGTATCACTGGGAAAAGTTCTTGTTAAGTGTTAGGGCTAGGTGTGGACAGCAGTCGTGCACAGGTTTAGGATGGGTAGAAGGCAGAGAAATTACCGGTAGTTTCTTCGTATAAGCTGGTTGTCTGCATCCACTCAACTGTCCTCTCCAAAGAAGGGCTGATCGTCCTTATATGTGACCCGCTCTGCGAAAAAGGCCCTTAAGTCGCGCCTGGCTAAACACGTCATGAGCTCTTCCATTTTGGAGTAGGGAAATTTTTTTTTCACAAATCGATTTTTTTGTTTACCCTATTTTCCAACCTTGATGTCTACTCTTTCATAATTTTAAACCAGGAAGGTTGATTTTGATCAATAAAGATGAAAAACCCTGTGTTTTTGTGATAATGTTTTTAGTGGTTTGGTACGATCAATTCCGTGCGATGATACTAAAATGCCGATATTTTCACCTCTGGCAATGCTCTTCCACGAACCCCCCTATTATAAATTTGGTATCATCTTGAAGCTTATGACTAACTCTTTCTATATTTAGACACAAGAGAGGTGAAGGGTCAAATGCAATACACCGATCCATTAAGCCACGCCCATTTCTCATTGACCAATCACAACCGCGAAATCTGATCACCATTTGAGCCGTTTGGTGATCTTTGCACTAACGGTGATCGGGTTTCGCGGCTGTGATTGGTCAACTCGTAAGGAGGCGGGGCTTAATGGATCGGTCTATTGCTATGCAGGTCATTGTTTCCCCCATAAACAAACTGCGCTTGTTACTAAGGACGTGGACATATCCTGTCACATGCTCCAAACAGAGCGCACTGATTGGTCGAGACGCCCAATATTAATCTCGCGCATGCGCTGTGGTTTCGATTTGTTTGATGATAACAGATGAAAAGAGGCAGTGGTTTTGGAGGATTTCTTCGCCCTGACAAATCGATCCGCTGTATTGGCAAAGGCTTACGGTGTTCTATTGTTGGTGTAAGGGAAGCCTTCTTTAACTAACCCTCAATATCCGCCGAAACCCGCAGGATCCCGACAGGTTGTCTCACACCACTTTAATGAGCTCATTATCTTCGGGTCAATTCACATAGCTGCCTTACGTCAGACGAATATGCATGAGTTCTACTCAAGCAGGCTGGGGCAGTGGCTTCACAAAGGGACCAATTATCGGTACCTTATCTGGGGATACTTAACAGTCATGCAACAGGACCTGCCCGAGATCTTCAGAAATTGAGATGCAACACTTTGATTGTCCCGCTTTGTTATGGCTGCTCGCTCAGCCGGACAAGCTCTAATCCGTTGTTGATACATTATAACTAGTCTTTCAAATGGTTTCAGTAATGACTACGTTTTGGGAACTGAAAAACATACTAACTGAGGGAAAAAATAATGTTTCAAATGACTTGAATTTTGTCTCCGTTTTCTCAAACGCTTGCATTTCATAAAACGTAGACCACCTAATCACGTGATGCCAAGAGATTTTGTTCAGAGGGATCCACTTGATTTCATTGAAGACAGTGATTGCCCAGATATACCTGGTTTACCGGACATTGGACAACCTGCCGGTAAAGAGTTTCACGTAGAAAAAGTTCTACGTGGCAAGTTTGTCAATGGCAAACTACACTTTTTGATAAAGTGGAAAGATTTCCCCAACTGCAAAAATGCATGGGAACCTGTTGAAAATCTCAACGAAACCCTTAGAAACTATCTTCAGCGAAATCCTGTCCGTATCACTGGCAAACCAAATTAATAATAGGCTATTGCATGGCATATATCTTAGTTATTGAAATTGTAGTTTTGTTGGCAAACGTGTAAATATCTTTATGGTATATGATAGCTTCATAAATTCTGAGTGGTCCTCAGAACTATGTTAAGAAAGTACTAAAATTGATTAATAACAATATCTTGTAGTAATATATATATAATGTGTAGTTTGTTTAGGTAATCCGGATTACCCTTGGTCATCAGAGGAGACGACAATCGGCCCCGCCAACGAAGTAGCTACGAAGATCTTTTGGAACAGCCGCTGAGTCAACTCGACACTGATGAAATTCACTTGATGTCGGTCAACTCGTCGCAACTATTTAGCGTTATAAAATTCCAATTCATTTGCTTTAAGACCTTGTCGATATTTGACTGATCAACATTTATCGTCATCATTTTAAATCCAAATACCATCTAATGATATTGCGAATTATTGTTGATTAAAGTTATTGACTGTACTGTACTGAAGTGAACAATAATTTAATGAACAGAATGTGTTTGTAAAATAAACTGTAGATTATAGTGTTTAAAATAGTATGAATTGTCAGGGGCCAATTTTAAAAACAAGGGGCGTATGTGATGACGTTTACCCCAGCCCACAGTAATGTTTAGTTTCACGCTTACTGGTCATGGTGATTATGTGCACCTGACTGTTGAAGGAGTTAAAATACCTCCATGGTGGATGTTATGTAATAACTTTGTATATAAGGCACATTCAACGTCGACTCGTAGTCTGTCTCCTTCAGGTGCGCCACCGAGTCGACGGTGCATTATTCGTTTATTATTTCATTAAGTGTATTTTCTAGTTTCTCATTTGAGTTGTGTTCAAATAAAACACCCTGTGGTGTGTATATGTTTCAAGAAGAAAACGTTCAAATTGTGTTAGTTGCGATCCCTTGGGCGGGATGGCTAGGCCGGCCAACCCGTCCATAACAATACAAATGATTTACATTTTGTAAATACTCCCGATAAAATACTATACTAATCAAGTGCCTGACTTTCAGTGAGTCACAAAATTACTAGGGTAATCCCTTAAGAATTGACAGATCTAATAGCCCAAAGCCTACCAGATTTCTTTTGTTGTCGCGTTGCCTATTCAGACGTTAATCCCTCTGGCAAGGGACTGGGTTTTAATGAGCCCTTCGGCCAGAGCGTGACCTCTTGTGTACTGGCATATTCATGGGTTTATTCAATCCTTTTGAAAGAGCTCATAGAGTATGAAGCCGCCGGGATACGGGGGGTTTCGGTGGGAATTTAAGGTTGGTTAAAGAGGGCCTCCCTAACCAGCTGACCTCAAGTTTCGGTCATTGATTACGTACTATAGAAAGTATTTTAAGTTATTAGTAAATGCCACTCCCGTAAATTAAATACTGAGCTGCGTTGAGTGTATAAATGGAATGTGTTGGATAATGAATCTACTGGTAATCTAATTGGTAAAGTAAATTCCTGAGCACTCGAACTCAATAGATACAAACATTTGAATATGACTGGACGTCATAGCTGAAATACCTACAGTCGATTAAACATTCATGTACTCCCTTTTTGGAATTTGATATTCATTCCTGCATTTGCCGTCAAGACGAGAGGTCGACTGTAGGGAATAGGTATGTTTCCGTTTCCTTAGTTTGTTAAGTTCAGCCGAATTAGTTTTTATGCGTTGTGACTTCTGGGGACTAAGTTTTATTTAATGCTCCTATATTTGCAACAGTATGGCGTTCAAGCGATGAATAATGACACACTCAGCGTTCTCCGGGTTCTATTTCTATGGGCTTTATGCAAGGGGTCAATAAGCCATTTGCGAGTTAAATTTGAATAATGTCTGGTACAATGACTTGTTTAGTCACAAGTTACCGCTTAAATTTGAATTCCTCAGACTATCGAGACAGTTGCTATGTCACATGGTTCGGGGCAAGCTTTTGTATAGCAACCTCCAGATGAGCAAACCCTGGTACCATTGTGCCATACACATCCATTCAGAATTGTGTATGGGTGTTCACCGTCTCTTACGTAACTAAGCAAAAGCTTGCCCCTAATCATGTGACATAGCAACTGTCTCGATAGTCTGAGGAATTCAAATTTAAGCGGTAACTTGTGACTAAACAAGTCATTGTACCAGACATTATTCAAATGTAACTCGCAAATGGCTTATTCGGCTTCGAAATGTCGGCTTCTTTGTTTAGGAAAACATCGATTGAGGCATGTACTTTTAACGTATATACCATATGTAGCTTTCATAAATAAAGTACTAGATAACATTTTTTTTAAACTAAAAATATAAACAAATTACTAATAAAAGCTAACAAAAATCCACTATGACTGCGCACGGTCGCGCTGTCAAATCTTCTCGATCGCGTATGTAATACGCCATTTCCTGTTTACAAAGTAAGCATAAACCTTTTGCTTATAGACCGACTGGTAAACACGGAGCTCTAGCGGGCGTGCCATATAACGAGATCAACTTTTTAAACGAACAGGTCGACTTGTCCCAAGACAACTTAAAACTATAAGAGATTATCTCGACTTTATATAGTTCCATACGCCAAGCTGTTTTAGGACCAGGCATACTTGTAAAAAAAAACGTTGACTCTTTTAAATGAGCAAGGTCTTTCTTTATGACTGTCTTTTCACTTTTGTCACGGTATTTTCGTCTAGAACGCGTCACGTCAAAAATCTATAAACGTTTAGCGAGGTGACAGAAGGGTGGGTACCAATCGCATCTCTGGCCACAGCATGTTCGGAATGGACACCACGGAACCACAGCCGCCAACCCTCAGAAATCTGAGAAACGATTCATGCATAAATCTCTTTCTCAGATTCAAATGTTTTGGGGTGAACAATAATTGTCCAAACCATACTTCGTAGGGAACCCTGTCTCAGAAATAATAGTTTATACCATTAACAGAAGCAATGCTTCTTACCTAGTAAGTTGTTATGGTTATTCATTTTGTTGAGTTTACAAATCTACATAAGGTAGAGTAGGCCCTACCTTTATGTCAACCTATACTTAACATTTATAAATTAACGAAATCATCCAACACAAAAAGAAAAACGGGAGACGGATTTTTTGTAAATCTATCAACCCACCTAAGGTGATTTAATTACCAAATTAGAAATCTGTACAGTAATACTCTAAGACGGTCAAATATTGTTTTAATTCCGTTTTAAATAAACCTTTTAGAAAACGTCAATTGTCCCAACATCAGACGTAAAACATGGTTCGAAGCTTCAATGGTCCAAAACAACTAAGGTATTAAAATAAAAAACCTTTCTGATTCAGTTCTCAGTGTTCACAAACCTGACCCCCCCCCCCCCAATATTTTTTAAAATATATAAACAAACCACAACAACAAAACTTCAGAATCAAAATTATAAAAAAATCAATAATGTCAACTCTCTACTGTGGCTAAAAGTCACACAATACTGATCATTACAATCTCATTCTACTGTAAAATAATTTATTTCAATCTTATAACAAGCACCAAATATCTTTCGTAGATCAATTCTTACAGAGAATAACATAAAAAGACAACTTTGAAAACAAAAGGGAGAAAAACCCGCACAAACCAAGACTTGCATTTAACACTTGCTGAGAAGATAACCACTTTTTAATATTTTGTTTTTATGCACGTTCGCCTTGAACAAGGCTTAAAACTACTCTTGGTAAGCGGCTATAAGAAGAAAATAGCTGAGATGAAATTAACTTATTAGGCCTATGAATTATACTTCTCAAATATGACTTGGTATGAGTCATAAAAATAAATTATGCATTAACCTTTTAATTGTTTGTTGAATGTAAATGTTAAATAATTGATGGATGTCAATGTTTAATGTGATATATTTGGTATGTTCCTTTATAATCACTCAATTCAGCAATTTGGTTGCAATGTGATTTGTATCAACCTTTCATGAATGATAGAGTGAATGAATGAATGCAGTCATAATTATAACTAACATATATTACAAACATGACTTAATTGACACAAGTCATACCTATGACTTATGCTAAACTATAATTATAAGAGAGTAACAGGAAAACAGAAACACAACTATTCCGAATGATTAAAATAAGAAGGGTGAAATGATGGCCCAAATGTCCCTAAAAATTGGTCTTCCATTGGTCGTCTGGCTGTAATTCATACTTGATATCCCGCTGCGTTGATCGAATTGAATTGTTCATTTTAAACTTTTTATTTTTATTTTTTTTTATCCCGGGGATAACATTTTATTGCTCTCTGATCAACTTACATCAACATAGAAAAGAGAATAAATGAAACCTCTTATCTTACAGTAAATAATAAGAATTAAACTGGTTACAGTAGGTTATTCACAGAGTACATAATACTTTTTCCATTTCGAATTAAATTTCTGAGAGGTTCCGTTGACAACTGACAAATATTTCTCGCAAATGTAATATCTCTTCAGGTCTATTTTAAAAACTACGAAGCAAGGACGTTTGTCGTTCATTTTCATTTTATAAATGTGAAAACGAGCAATTAAAAGAATAAGATTCAGGCATTTGAATGTGTTACCAATAACACCGAACAACATCAACTCGTTGTCTACTACGAGACTGGCCTTGGTCTTTTCCTTGATCCAATCGAAAGTAGAGTTCCAGAAAGAGGTTACATAATAACATTGGCAAAAAAGGTGAATGAGGGATTCCTCTTCAGTCTTACAAAAGGTACATACATTGGATTTATTTTTTATTTTTTTTGAAAAGAAAGGAATTTGTACCTAAAATCCTGTGTGTCAAACGGAACTGGGACCATTTTAGCTTGGAATCAACAGTACATGTAAATGGTACACTAAATACCTGAGACCATTTTGTGAAATCATAATTAATTTGGATTTTCCTTTCCCAGTTGTCCACAAACCTCCTAACAACTGTTTTAGACTGAACAAAAATGTCATATAATCTACGAGAACCCTTTTTATCACTGAGGAGAACTTGAAAATTGAACGGAAGTTGGGGGAGAGGAACGAAGTCATTATTTGGCACTAAAACATTATTAAAAGCAACCTTGATAGCTCTAACGATAGCACCAAATTCAAAAAAAATTGTCCGTACTTTAAACTTAGCCCTAAAATCGTTTGGAGAAAGAAAACCACCATTATCGTCCAGAATATCACCAACAAAGAAAACCCCAGCTGACAGCCAGTGGTGATAATGAACACATTTACCCCCAACCTTGATCAGATTGTTGTACCAAATCGTTGTTTTTTGAACGTCAGAGTGAGTGGATGGTTTATGAATTTGCGTAAATGTCTGCCAAGAGTTACATACGTCAACCCAAAATCTATTCTGATGAAACAAATGTTTATGTACAAAAAGATATGTTGAACCACCTTCTAGGTACAGTAAACGATCAATACCAAGTATTTGACGAGACAAATAAGCCCAGCCAGTGCTTTCTGAAACAAGGAGTCGACGCAGCCAGGTGATTTTTAAAGCATCTTATAGGCTCTAACGTCAACAATTCGTAAACCCCCTAGACTGTAATCTTGGATCATCTGGTTTCTAGAAACACGATCAATACCCTTCCAAATAAAATTGAAAAACATAACATTTAAATCTTTCACAATGTTGTCGGGAGGATCAGGAATGGTTAGGATAAGATACGTAAGTTTGGACAACAGAAGTGATTTTACTACCGTCACTCTCCCCAAAACAGTGAGATTCCGTCTAGACCACTGGGAAATCAGTTTACTTAGTTGTAAAATAACCTTATTATAATTCAACAAAACCATGGAATCCAGGTCAGTCGAGAAATTAATACCTAGTACTTTAAATGTATCCTTGGGCCCTACCCATTTAACATTAATATTTGTACACAGTTTCTCCATAGAACCCTTCTTTGACCCTATCAATACTGCATTAGTCTTATCAATATTAACATGCAACCATGACATATTGGCGAAGCGGTGAAGAGTGGAAAAAGCACCGTACATAGATTGTTCTGTACCATTTAGGAACAGCACCGTGTCATCAGCAAATTGGGATATCTTAAACTCCACACCCCCTAACACAATACCCTGAACATTCTGGTTGTTACATACCATCATTGACAAAATTTCGGCGCATAACAGGAACAAATACGGACTTAGCCCATCGCCTTGCCTACAGCCACGCTCAATAGGAAAAGACTCTGAAAGAAATCCATTAACCAAAACTGAAGAATTGGCTTCTTTATAAAAAAAACTTGAATCCATCGTTTGATTGATGGCCCAAAATTAAAATTATCCAAAACCCTGTAAATGAAATCATGGGAAATAGAGTCAAATGCCTTCTCAAAATCAATGGAAAGCAAAATACCTGGTATATTGTTGATCTCAGACAGATTGACCAAATCATACATTGTGCGGATATTTTCGCCAATAAAACGGCCTGCCATAAAACCTTTTTGGTGATCATGAATAATGTAGGGTAAACAAGATTTCAGTCTTTCAGCTATACAGGCAGACGCAATTTTATAAGAAGTGTTTAAAAGGGTAATTGGGCGCCAGTTTTTTTAAAAGCTGTCGAGGTTTGTCCCCTTTCGGTAATAAAGTTATAATACCATTCTTTTGAGTCACCGAAAGCTGACCATAATCGTAAGCATAGTTCAGGGAACGTACAAGAAAGCATAGTAAGTCTTCATGGAAAAACTTATAAAACTCATAACTAAAACCGTCTGAACCTGGAGACTTATCATTTTTACTACTGTTCAGTGCTTTCATTACTTCGTCCCTAGCCTCTGGTAGGCGGGATCAGAAAGCAAGGAATTATTGAATTTCCAATATCCACTTCCCCGTTTCATAACAGTAAAATCAAGTTGAATATCAATGAGAGAATGGTCAGACCTATAACCAGGCTTAATATTGCAATTGACTAACTTAGAGTTAAGTTCGGTAGAAATGAGGAAAAAATCAAGTCTAGATTGTTTAAGGGTGTCATGTTGTCTCCAAGTGTATGAACGGAGTTCGGGGTTACAAACTCGCCACACATCCACAAGGTCTAAATCATTGCACATTAGACGTACTCTATTTCTAGCCAAGGGGTTATTAGTATGCAGGTAATTTACACAATCTAAGTTTTCATCTAGGATCAGATTCCAGTCTCCACATAAAATCGCATGTGCATTGTTCAAATCACTAAGAAGATCTGAAACATGTTCATAAAAGTTAGGCTGGTCATTATTTGGCCCATACAAATTAACTAAAGTTAAACGAAAATCAGCAATCTCAATATCAAGAACCAATAGATTACCGCTGTCATCCTTCTTAACGTTGTGAACCTTGTGTACTCAAAATTGTTATTAAACAAAATAGCAACACCTCGAGAATTACTTGTGTGGGAATTGAAAAAACATTCAAGTCCCCATTCGTTTTTCACAAAGTCTTCCATGACCTCGTTAAAGTAAACATCTTGTAAGCAACAAATGGAATACTTCTTACTTTTAAGAAAATGAAACACATCTTTACGTTTAGCGTAATTCCCCAAACCTCGGCAGTTCATCGAGGCAATTGATAAAGTACTACAGTTCATTCACACAATAGTATACAAAAGTAAGGAAAAAACTGTAACCTTAGTTTCACTGTACATCAAAACTTTACAAACCATTATCAACAAAGAGAAAAATGTAATGTTGAACTGTGAAGAGAACTGAATAATTATATTCACATAACAGAGCACCCGGGATGTTTTAAATGCAATACCCCACAAAAAAGAGTAATCTTTCTCCGGGCTGACCCCGCTGGCAGGTGGACTCGCAACCGTTTGAACGGCCCTTTTCCCCCCTCTGTTCCTCGGAGGCATTGCGCTACCCGCCTGAATGGTTTTCGATAATAAGTGCGATCAGGAGCCCGTGTGAGGACACGTCTTGCTCTTACGGTGTCATGGGTGCAAGTCCGAATTATTAAAATAAGAAGGGTGAAATGATGGCCCAAATGTCCCTAAAAATTGGTCTTCCATTGGTCGTCTGGCTGTAATTCATACTTGATATCCCGCTGCGTTGATCGAATTGAATTGTTCATTTTAAACTTCGTTTGTCATTATATCAAGCAGTTCCAGCATTTTTATTTACAAGTTCTTAAATAATATAGCAAATAAGCTTGTAGTCAGTTTCATATGTTAGTATAGTGTCAAATCGAAATATAACTGTTTTTCTTATAATAAATAACATCCCTTCCACTGCAACCCTTTTCAGTAAAGATGACAAAAGTGTGAAAATGCAAAATAGAACTCTTTTATAACGGATTGCAAATCCGTAATAACGGATTGCGAATCCGTAATAATGGATTGCGAATCCGTAATAACGGATTCGAATCCGTAATAACGGATTTGATTTTTTTTTCTTTGTGGCGCTAATGGGCTTTCGTAAAATTCTGATATGTTTCTTAAAATTATAAAAAATTCTGGTAAAATTACACAAGTTTGACTGACGTCCCAGCACAAATATAATCAGCTAAAGCTTCAAAAATGGACACACAACTGTGTTATTGCCAAACAAAGTTCAAGTTTTATGTTTTCTTCGACACTATGCTCGACAGGGAATGCTGGGGAAAACTCGTCAAGTCATCATGGATTTACATTAATGAATGAGTGGCACTAAAAAGGAAAACAAGGAAATCAGCTGACAGGCTAAGAAATGTTTCAATTAACTTTAGTAATACGCATTTATTATCATCATCATCATAGTTTTCTTTGTCATGAGGGACATAGAGCCATTCATCCAATGTGATCTGATGCAGTTGCCACAACTGCGCCCTTGACTAGAGGTCCGCTTCCAAATGGCACACTCAATTGTAATGTGGTTGGTCAAATAGGAGCTTTCAAATTGTATTCTGATGTCCACTTACAAAATGTTGGAAGTGTGAACTGGTGTGTGACCCGTGTTATATGATAGGTCAGCACCATTTTCTCATTGGCCAAGCTTTGTTGGGCAGTGTCACATGGTTCTGTACATCACTCTAACTCTATGGTTCAAGTACAACAGCGCTATGACCTGGGCCCGATTTCATAGTGCTGCTTAAGCAGCAAATATTACTTAACACTTACCGCTTAGCAGAAATGAGCAGGTAACCAGTCACAAATGGTACATGTGACATTGCGTTTTGGCCGGTAACCTTATTATGGTAAGAATACTTTTATTGTGCTTAGCTACTTTTTACGCTGAAGCAGCTCTATGAAATTGGGCGAGGACTCAAAACTCACAATTTGGTGAGAATTTGAGTCCGATACACTAGACTCCTTGGCCATGTCACAGCATTACTTTCAAACAATTCTCTTCCCCAAAATCAGCTGAAAACTTAACAGAGAGCAACTTACGTTGGCAGGAATGCCTGTCCGAACCGAGTTTGAAGTTTGGTTCACATGAGCAATTGTAACCACCAGCAAAGTTTGTGCACTCATGATCACACCCACCATTTCCCTAAAAGAAAAAAAAATCCCAAAAGGGTGGTTTTTATTTACGGTTTATTAGCCAAGGGCTTAATTAGGGGAAAATAAACAATAAAGTGCCTTGTAACGATGTTATAATCCAGCAAGGGTCTGGTTTACAAAAATTGGACCGGTGATGTCATAACATCTCAAAGCGCCCCTTACTAGATGTCAGTGGTGAAGTTTATGACAATCGTTTCAAAATTGGTATACATAATGACCTTTATACAGACAACATAAATGTGTGGAGTTTCATATTGATGACGTATACATAATGACCTTCATGCAGACAACATAATGTGTGGAGTTGAAGATTGATTGCCTTTAAGTTTTACTTTTTGAAGCCTTGCATTTCAAAAACCAAAGGATGACTGAGTTGAAACTTTGCATATAGATAGACATATGAAGAACAAGAGAACATAGCATGTTTCAAGCAAGCGAGACTCCTGAGTTCAAGAACAAAGTGAGGATCAACTCCCTGAAGTCAATAACTGGTGATATTAGCAAAAATCCAAAACGCTTTTGGAGTTTCATCAAGGCTAAATCACGTAAGGACTCATTGCCTTCAGTTCTCTGAAGTGACAGATTGACCAAATCATACATTGTGCGGATATTTTCGCCAATAAAACGGCCTGCCATAAAACCTTTTTGGTGATCATGAATAATGTAGGGTAAACAAGATTTCAGTCTTTCAGCTATACAGGCAGACGCAATTTTATAAGAAGTGTTTAAAAGGGTAATTGGGCGCCAGTTTTTTAAAAGCTGTCGAGGTTTGTCCCCTTTCGGTAATAAAGTTATAATACCATTCTTTTGAGTCACCGAAAGCTGACCATAATCGTAAGCATAGTTCAGGGAACGTACAAGAAAGCATAGTAAGTCTTCATGGAAAAACTTATAAAACTCATAACTAAAACCGTCTGAACCTGGAGACTTATCATTTTTACTACTGTTCAGTGCTTTCATTACTTCGTCCCTAGTAAGTGGACCTTCAATGCGATCACGCATTTCGTCAGAAATTGGTTGTTTGTCTGCATCAACAAAGATAGACTTTAAATCCGCTTCAGTATCAGCTTCAGTATCAATCTCCCGAAAAGAATAAAGCTTCTTGTAAAAATTCCTTGACTCTGTCAGAATATCTTCACTTCGAGTCAGTGTACAATTATCATCATTAACAATACGGCTGATACATTTGTTAACATAATTACGCTTTTCCAAATTGAGAAAATATTTTGAAGGTTTTTCTCCATGCTCCATCCAACGGGTCTTTGATCTAATTGTGACACCATCCATTGTTTTCTTACGCAACTCGATAAGATCAGCCTGTTTGTTATTTAGAGCTTCAACTGAATCACGGTCCCCATCAGCCACTTTGTTATTTAAATCTGAAATTTCGTTCTCTAAATCACTCTCAGCTTTACGAGCTTGTTTTTTTCTCCAGGCAGAAAAAGAAATAGTTTTGGAGCGGATTTTCAAAAGAAGCATTTCAAACAAAAGCTGGTCATTGATTGTAAATTGAATATCTGTTGAATGAACGGCATTTAGGTTAAACGGGTGATAGGAGTGGCTGCGTATTCTTTCACTACCTCCTGAATGGTACTTTTAACTAGCCTCTGGTAGGCGGGATCAAAAAGCAAGGAATTATTGAATTTCCAATATCCACTTCCCCGTTTCATAACAGTAAAATCAAGTTGAATATCAATGAGAGAATGGTCAGACCTATAACCAGGCTTAATATTGCAATTGACTAACTTAGAGTTAAGTTCGGTAGAAATGAGGAAAAAATCAAGTCTAGATTGTTTAAGGGTGTCATGTTGTCTCCAAGTGTATGAACGGAGTTCGGGGTTACAAACTCGCCACACATCCACAAGGTCTAAATCATTGCACATTAGACGTACTCTATTTCTAGCCAAGGGGTTATTAGTATGCAGGTAATTTACACAATCTAAGTTTTCATCTAGGATCAGATTCCAGTCTCCACATAAAATCGCATGTGCATTGTTCAAATCACTAAGAAGATCTGAAACATGTTCATAAAAGTTAGGCTGGTCATTATTTGGCCCATACAAATTAACTAAAGTTAAACGAAAATCAGCAATCTCAATATCAAGAACCAATAGATTACCGCTGTCATCCTTCTTAACGTTGTGAACCTTGTGTACTCAAAATTGTTATTAAACAAAATAGCAACACCTCGAGAATTACTTGTGTGGGAATTGAAAAAACATTCAAGTCCCCATTCGTTTTTCACAAAGTCTTCCATGACCTCGTTAAAGTGAACATCTTGTAAGCAACAAATGGAATACTTCTTACTTTTAAGAAAATGAAACACATCTTTACGTTTAGCGTAATTCCCCAAACCTCGGCAGTTCATCGAGGCAATTGATAAAGTACTACAGTTCATTCACACAATAGTATACAAAAGTAAGGAAAAAACTGTAACCTTAGTTTCACTGTACATCAAAACTTTACAAACCATTATCAACAAAGAGAAAAATGTAATGTTGAACTGTGAAGAGAACTGAATAATTATATTCACATAACAGAGCACCCGGGATGTTTTAAATGCAATACCCCACAAAAAAGAGTAATCTTTCTCCGGGCTGACCCCGCTGGCAGGTGGACTCGCAACCGTTTGAACGGCCCTTTTCCCCCCTCTGTTCCTCGGAGGCATTGCGCTACCCGCCTGAATGGTTTTCGATAATAAGTGCGATCAGGAGCCCGTGTGAGGACACGTCTTGCTCTTACGGTGTCATGGGTGCAAGTCCGAATTATTAAAATAAGAAGGGTGAAATGATGGCCCAAATGTCCCTAAAAATTGGTCTTCCATTGGTCGTCTGGCTGTAATTCATACTTGATATCCCGCTGCGTTGATCGAATTGAATTGTTCATTTTAAACTTCGTTTGTCATTATATCAAGCAGTTCCAGCATTTTTATTTACAAGTTCTTAAATAATATAGCAAATAAGCTTGTAGTCAGTTTCATATGTTAGTATAGTGTCAAATCGAAATATAACTGTTTTTCTTATAATAAATAACATCCCTTCCACTGCAACCCTTTTCAGTAAAGATGACAAAAGTGTGAAAATGCAAAATAGAACTCTTTTATAACGGATTGCGAATCCGTAATAACGGATTGCGAATCCGTAATAATGGATTGCGAATCCGTAATAACGGATTCGAATCCGTAATAACGGATTTGATTTTTTTTTCTTTGTGGCGCTAATGGGCTTTCGTAAAATTCTGATATGTTTCTTAAAATTATAAAAAATTCTGGTAAAATTACACAAGTTTGACTGACGTCCCAGCACAAATATAATCAGCTAAAGCTTCAAAAATGGACACACAACTTTGTTATTGCCAAACAAAGTTCAAGTTTTATGTTTTCTTCGACACTATGCTCGACAGGGAATGCTGGGGAAAACTCGTCAAGTCATCATGGATTTACATTAATGAATGAGTGGCACTAAAAAGGAAAACAAGGAAATCAGCTGACAGGCTAAGAAATGTTTCAATTAACTTTAGTAATACGCATTTATTATCATCATCATCATAGTTTTCTTTGTCATGAGGGACATAGAGCCATTCATCCAATGTGATCTGATGCAGTTGCCACAACTGCGCCCTTGACTAGAGGTCCGCTTCCAAATGGCACACTCAATTGTAATGTGGTTGGTCAAATAGGAGCTTTCAAATTGTATTCTGATGTCCACTTACAAAATGTTGGAAGTGTGAACTGGTGTGTGACCCGTGTTATATGATAGGTCAGCACCATTTTCTCATTGGCCAAGCTTTGTTGGGCAGTGTCACATGGTTCTGTACATCACTCTAACTCTATGGTTCAAGTACAACAGCGCTATGACCTGGGCCCGATTTCATAGTGCTGCTTAAGCAGCAAATATTACTTAACACTTACCGCTTAGCAGAAATGAGCAGGTAACCAGTCACAAATGGTACATGTGACATTGCGTTTTGGCCGGTAACCTTATTATGGTAAGAATACTTTTATTGTGCTTAGCTACTTTTTACGCTGAAGCAGCTCTATGAAATTGGGCGAGGACTCAAAACTCACAATTTGGTGAGAATTTGAGTCCGATACACTAGACTCCTTGGCCATGTCACAGCATTACTTTCAAACAATTCTCTTCCCCAAAATCAGCTGAAAACTTAACAGAGAGCAACTTACGTTGGCAGGAATGCCTGTCCGAACCGAGTTTGAAGTTTGGTTCACATGAGCAATTGTAACCACCAGCAAAGTTTGTGCACTCATGATCACACCCACCATTTCCCTAAAAGAAAAAAAAATCCCAAAAGGGTGGTTTTTATTTACGGTTTATTAGCCAAGGGCTTAATTAGGGGAAAATAAACAATAAAGTGCCTTGTAACGATGTTATAATCCAGCAAGGGTCTGGTTTACAAAAATTGGACCGGTGATGTCATAACATCTCAAAGCGCCCCTTACTAGATGTCAGTGGTGAAGTTTATGACAATCGTTTCAAAATTGGTATACATAATGACCTTTATACAGACAACATAAATGTGTGGAGTTTCATATTGATGACGTATACATAATGACCTTCATGCAGACAACATAATGTGTGGAGTTGAAGATTGATTGCCTTTAAGTTTTACTTTTTGAAGCCTTGCATTTCAAAAACCAAAGGATGACTGAGTTGAAACTTTGCATATAGATAGACATATGAAGAACAAGAGAACATAGCATGTTTCAAGCAAGCGAGACTCCTGAGTTCAAGAACAAAGTGAGGATCAACTCCCTGAAGTCAATAACTGGTGATATTAGCAAAAATCCAAAACGCTTTTGGAGTTTCATCAAGGCTAAATCACGTAAGGACTCATTGCCTTCAGTTCTCTGAAGTGACAGATTGACCAAATCATACATTGTGCGGATATTTTCGCCAATAAAACGGCCTGCCATAAAACCTTTTTGGTGATCATGAATAATGTAGGGTAAACAAGATTTCAGTCTTTCAGCTATACAGGCAGACGCAATTTTATAAGAAGTGTTTAAAAGGGTAATTGGGCGCCAGTTTTTTAAAAGCTGTCGAGGTTTGTCCCCTTTCGGTAATAAAGTTATAATACCATTCTTTTGAGTCACCGAAAGCTGACCATAATCGTAAGCATAGTTCAGGGAACGTACAAGAAAGCATAGTAAGTCTTCATGGAAAAACTTATAAAACTCATAACTAAAACCGTCTGAATCTGGAGACTTATCATTTTTACTACTGTTCAGTGCTTTCATTACTTCGTCCCTAGTAAGTGGACCTTCAATGCGATCACGCATTTCGTCAGAAATTGGTTGTTTGTCTGCATCAACAAAGATAGACTTTAAATCCGCTTCAGTATCAATCTCCCGAAAAGAATAAAGCTTCTTGTAAAAATTCCTTGACTCTGTCAGAATATCTTCACTTCGAGTCAGTGTACAATTATCATCATTAACAATACGGCTGATACATTTGTTAACATAATTACGCTTTTCCAAATTGAGAAAATATTTTGAAGGTTTTTCTCCATGCTCCATCCAACGGGTCTTTGATCTAATTGTGACACCATCCATTGTTTTCTTACGCAACTCGATAAGATCAGCCTGTTTGTTATTTAGAGCTTCAACTGAATCACGGTCCCCATCAGCCACTTTGTTATTTAAATCTGAAATTTCGTTCTCTAAATCACTCTCAGCTTTACGAGCTTGTTTTTTTCTCCAGGCAGAAAAAGAAATAGTTTTGGAGCGGATTTTCAAAAGAAGCATTTCAAACAAAAGCTGGTCATTGATTGTAAATTGAATATCTGTTGAATGAACGGCATTTAGGTTAAACGGGTGATAGGAGTGGCTGCGTATTCTTTCACTACCTCCTGAATGGTACTTTTAACTAGCCTCTGGTAGGCGGGATCAAAAAGCAAGGAATTATTGAATTTCCAATATCCACTTCCCCGTTTCATAACAGTAAAATCAAGTTGAATATCAATGAGAGAATGGTCAGACCTATAACCAGGCTTAATATTGCAATTGACTAACTTAGAGTTAAGTTCGGTAGAAATGAGGAAAAAATCAAGTCTAGATTGTTTAAGGGTGTCATGTTGTCTCCAAGTGTATGAACGGAGTTCGGGGTTACAAACTCGCCACACATCCACAAGGTCTAAATCATTGCACATTAGACGTACTCTATTTCTAGCCAAGGGGTTATTAGTATGCAGGTAATTTACACAATCTAAGTTTTCATCTAGGATCAGATTCCAGTCTCCACATAAAATCGCATGTGCATTGTTCAAATCACTAAGAAGATCTGAAACATGTTCATAAAAGTTAGGCTGGTCATTATTTGGCCCATACAAATTAACTAAAGTTAAACGAAAATCAGCAATCTCAATATCAAGAACCAATAGATTACCGCTGTCATCCTTCTTAACGTTGTGAGCCTTGTGTACTCAAAATTGTTATTAAACAAAATAGCAACACCTCGAGAATTACTTGTGTGGGAATTGAAAAAACATTCAAGTCCCCATTCGTTTTTCACAAAGTCTTCCATGACCTCGTTAAAGTGAACATCTTGTAAGCAACAAATGGAATACTTCTTACTTTTAAGAAAATGAAACACATCTTTACGTTTAGCGTAATTCCCCAAACCTCGGCAGTTCATCGAGGCAATTGATAAAGTACTACAGTTCATTCACACAATAGTATACAAAAGTAAGGAAAAAACTGTAACCTTAGTTTCACTGTACATCAAAACTTTACAAACCATTATCAACAAAGAGAAAAATGTAATGTTGAACTGTGAAGAGAACTGAATAATTATATTCACATAACAGAGCACCCGGGATGTTTTAAATGCAATACCCCACAAAAAAGGAGAAAAAAACACTCCCACTTAAAATGCCCCACCCCAAAAAACAAAAAACCCTTGACATACTTGACAGCATCCAACGACACTGTTGAGACTTACAGGCTGAGAAAGAGCCAAAAGTACTTAGCACTAGCCCCAACACGGGCCCCTCACGTGGAAAAATTGCAATGCAGTAAATGAAAAAAGTAATAGTAATGATAATACATATTAAAATACACAGCAAATTGGGATATCTTAAACTCCACACCCCCTAACACAATACCCTGAACATTCTGGTTGTTACATACCATCATTGACAAAATTTCGGCGCATAACAGGAACAAATACGGACTTAGCCCATCGCCTTGCCTACAGCCACGCTCAATAGGAAAAGACTCTGAAAGAAATCCATTAACCAAAACTGAAGAATTGGCTTCTTTATAAAAAACTTTGTCTATACGCTGAAGTTTCTTAAGATTACACAAAGTAAGTGAATTAAACCAACTAATGCAACAAAAGGTAACAATGGATTGAATGGTGCTTTGAAAAAAAAGTCTAAGAATCTGGTGACTAACATTAAAAGATTTTAATTTCCTTAAAAAATACATCCGTTGGTTGGTTTTTTTACAGATTCTGGTTGTGTTAGCATTCCAGTTTAATTTGTCATCTATCATTGTACCCAAGTACTTAAATTCTTGAACCACTTCAACAGGTGTACCACTGATTTCCACAGGTTCTGTTATGGTCGTTGTTTTTCGGAAATCAAATATCATTTCTTTAGTTTTCTGTACATTTAAAATTAAGTGATTTTGGTCACACCATTCAACAAATTTGTTGATTGCAGTCCTGTACTCAATCTCACAGTTATTGGTAATCAATCCAGACAAGGCGGTATCATCAGCATATTTTGTGATAACGCATGATCCCCCATCAAGATAAAAATCACTTGTATACAAAGAGAATAGCAAGGGAGACAGAACACACCCTTGAGGGACCCCTGTACTTATGTGAATGACATCTGACATTGTATTGGCAAATCTGACCTTCTGTGATCTATCTAATAAAAAATCATTGATCCACAGTGCAAGGTAGGGATTAACACTTTGCACTTTTCTGAGGAGAACATAAGGTTTGATGGTATTGAAGGCTGAGGAGAAATCAAAAAATAAGGTGCGAACATATCTTTTGGGTTTTTCAAGGTGGTCATAAATGTTATGTAAAAATGTAATCATGGCATCCGCTACACCACGTTTCTCCCTGTATGCAAACTGAAAAGGGTCCATAAAGTTTACAGTTTCCACAGTTAGGATGTCTCTGACTATTTTCTCAAAACATTTCATCGCGATAGCAGTTAGGGCTATTGGTCTATAGTCATTAAGAACAGTAGGGCTGGGTTTCTTGGGAACTGGAACAATTGTAGAGGATTTCCATAAACTTGGAACCATGTGGCAGTCCAGGGACCACTGAAACAATTGTAGAAACATCCCCGCTAACTCCTTGTGGCAAGTTTTCAAAATCCTTCCTGAGATCCCATCAGGTCCAGCCGATTTGTTTGGTTTAATGGCCTCAAAAGATTTCTCAACTGCCGCAATTGAAATTTGCAATTTGTTGTCGTCGTTTAATCTTGACACCAGTTCCATATACAGCTTATCATGGGTCGGGTTGTCACGTGATCCATCCTGATCAAAGCGCCCATAAAACTTGTTCAACTCATCACAGAGCTGCTTAGGATCACCAGCTGGTGCATTCAATTTGTTCCGCTGAGTGTACCCTGTAATGTCCTTCATGGCATCCCATGCAGCTTTAGGGTTGCTGTTTTTAAATTTACTCTCGATTTTTAAGCCGAACGTACGCTTCGAATGTCGGATGCATTTTTTTATTTCCTTCTGTAGTTGACGTTTTTCATCAAAATTCCTGTTTGCGTGCGCCATTTGTTTTTGTTTAACAAGTCCTTTTATCTCTTTAGTTAGCCACTGTTTGTTATTGGGATAGACTTTAATTACAGTCTCTGGAATGACAAGATCCTCACAAAATTTAATATAGTCTGTGATGGCATGAGTAGTTAGGTTAATTGAAGCAGGGTCCATCATAATTTCCCAGTCTGTAGTTTCAAAACAGTTCTGCAGAGCTTCTATATTATGTTTACTCCACTGTCTAACTTTCCTAGTAATAGGTTTTGTTTGTTTAAGTTTCTGTTTGTATTTTGGAAGTAGGTAAACAATATCGTGGTCAGATCTACCAAGTGGTGCCTTTCCAAAGGTCTGATAAGCGTTTGGAATGTTACCGTAGCATTTGTCGAGGGTGCGTTGTCCTCTTGTAGGAATGTTCACATACTGATGGTAGTGGGGCATCACTGCATCAAGATTACAACCGTTGAAATCACCCATGATTAATTGAACTGCATCCGGTGATTGTCGCTCCAAATTTTGAACAGTTTTAGAAATAATATCAGCTGCATTGTTAACATCTGCTTGAGGTGGGATGTAGACGGTGGTAACAAACAGTTGAAATACCTACAGTCGATTAAACATTCATGTACTCCCTTTTTTGGAATTTGATATTCATTCCTGCATTTGCCGTCAAGACGAGAGGTCGACTGTAGGGAATAGGTATGTTTCCGTTTCCTTAGTTTGTTAAGTTCAGCCGAATTAGTTTTTATGCGTTGTGACTTCTGGGGACTAAGTTTTATTTAATGCTCCTATTTGCAACAGTATGGCGTTCAAGCGATGAATAATGACACACTCAGCGTTCTCCGGGTTCTATTTCTATGGGCTTTATGCAAGGGGTCAATTCGGCTTCGAAATGTCGGCTTCTTCGTTTAGGAAAACATCGATTGAGGCATGTACTTTTAACGTATATACCATATGTAGCTTTCATAAATAAAGTACTAGATAACATTTTTTTAAAACTAAAAATATAAACAAATTAATAATAAAAGCTAACAAAAATCCACTATGACTGCGCACGGTCGCGCTGTCAAATCTTCTCGATCGCGTATGTAATACGCCATTTCCTGTTTACAAAGTAAGCATAAACCTTTTGCTTATAGACCGACTGGTAAACACGGAGCTCTAGCGGGCGTGCCATATAACGAGATCAACTTTTTAAACGAACAGGTCGACTTGTCCCAAGACAACTTAAAACTATAAGAGATTATCTCGACTTTATATAGTTCCATACGCCAAGCTGTTTTAGGACCAGGCATACAAGTAAAAAAAAAACGTTTACTCTTTTAAATGAGCAAGGTCTTTCTTTATGACTGTCTTTTCACTTTTGTCACGGTATTTTCGTCTAGAACGCGTCACGTCAAAAATCTATAAACGTTTAGCGAGGTGACAGAAGGGTGGGTACCAATCGCATCTCTGGCCACAGCATGTTCGGAATGGACACCACGGAACCACAGCCGCCAACCCTCAGAAATCTGAGAAACGATTCATGCATAAATCTCTTTCTCAGATTCAAATGTTTTGGGGTGAACAATAATTGTCCAAACCATACTTCCTAGGGAACCCTGTCTCAGAAATAATAGTTTATACCATTAACAGAAGCAATGCTTCTTACCTAGTAAGTTGTTATGGTTATTCATTTTGTTGAGTTTACAAATCTACATAAGGTAGGGTAGGCCCTACCTTTATGTCAACCTATACTTAACATTTATAAATTAACGAAATCATCCAACACAAAAAGAAAAACGGGAGACGGATTTTTTGTAAATCTATCAACCCACCTAAGGTGATTTAATTACCAAATTAGAAATCTGTACAGTAATACTCTAAGACGGTCAAATATTGTTTTAATTCCGTTTTAAATAAACCTTTTAGAAAACGTCAATTGTCCCAACATCAGACGTAAAACATGGTTCGAAGCTTCAATGGTCCAAAACAACTAAGGTATTAAAATAAAAACATTTCTGATTCAGTTCTCAGTGTTCACAAACCTGACCCCCCCCCCCCCCCCCAATATTTTTTTAAATATATAAACAAACCACAACAACAAAACTTCAGAATCAAAATTTTAAAAAAATCAATAATGTCAACTCTCTACTGTGGCTAAAAGTCACACAATACTGATCATTACAATCTCATTCTACTGTAAAATAATTTATTTCAATCTTATAACAAGCACCAAATATCTTTCGTAGATCAATTTTTACAGAGAATAACATAAAAAGACAACTTTGAAAACAAAAGGGAGAAAAACCCGCACAAACCAAGACTTGCATTTAACACTTGCTGAGAAGATAACCACTTTTTAATATTTTGTTTTTATGCACGTTCGCCTTGAACAAGGCTTAAAACTACTCTTGGTAAGCGGCTATAAGAAGAAAATAGCTGAGATGAAATTAACTTATTAGGCCTATGAATTATACTTCTCAAATATGACTTGGTATGAGTCATAAAAATAAATTATGCATTAACCTTTTAATTGTTTGTTGAATGTAAATGTTAAATAATTGATGGATGTCAATGTTTAATGTGATATATTTGGTATGTTCCTTTATAATCACTCAATTCAGCAATTTGGTTGCAATGTGATTTGTATCAACCTTTCATGAATGATGGAGTGAATGAATGCAGTCATAATTATAACTAACATATATTACAAACATGACTTAATTGACACAAGTCATACCTATGACTTATGCTAAACTATAGTTATAAGAGAGTAACAGGAAAACAGAAACACAACTATTCCGAATGATTAAAATAAGAAGGGTGAAATGATGGCCCAAATGTCCCTAAAAATTGGTCTTCCATTGGTCGTCTGGCTGTAATTCATACTTGATATTCCGCTGCGTTGATCGAATTGAATTGTTCATTTTAAACTTTTTATTTTTGTTTTGTTTTTATCCCGGGGATAACATTTTATTGCTCTCTGATCAACTTACATCAACATAGAAAAGAGAATAAATGAAACCTCTTATCTTACAGTAAATAATAAGAATTAAACTGGTTACAGTAGGTTATTCACAGAGTACATAATACTTTTTCCATTTCGAATTAAATTTCTGAGCGGTTCCGTTGACAACTGACAAATATTTCTCGCAAATGTAATATCTCTTCAGGTCTATTTTAAAAACTACGAAGCAAGGACGTTTGTCGTTCATTTTCATTTTATAAATGTGAAAACGAGCAATTAAAAGAATAAGATTCAGGCATTTGAATGTGTTACCAATAACACCGAACAACATCAACTCGTTGTCTACTACGAGACTGGCCTTGGTCTTTTCCTTGATCCAATCGAAAGTAGAGTTCCAGAAAGAGGTTACATAATAACATTGGTTACATAATAACCTTCAGTCTTACAAAAGGTACATACATTGGATTTTTTATTTATTTTTTTTGAAAAGAAAGTAATTTGTACCTAAAATCCTGTGTGTCAAACGGAACTGGGACCATTTTAGCTTGGAATCAACAGTACATGTAAATGGTACACTAAATACCTGAGACCATTTTGTGAAATCATAATTAATTTGGATTTTCCTTTCCCAGTTGTCCACAAACCTCCTAACAACTGTTTTAGACTGAACAAAAATGTCATATAATCTACGAGAACCCTTTTTATCACTGAGGAGAACTTGAAAATTGAACGGAAGTTGGGGGAGAGGAACGAAGTCATTATTTGGCACTAAAACATTATTAAAAGCAACCTTGATAGCTCTAACGATAGCACCAAATTCAAAAAAATTTGTCCGTACTTTAAACTTAGCCCTAAAATCGTTTAGAGAAAGAAAACCACCATTATCGTCCAGAATATCACCAACAAAGAAAACCCCAGCTGACAGCCAGTGGTGATAATGAACACATTTACCCCCAACCTTGATCAGATTGTTGTACCAAATCGTTGTTTTTTGAACGTCAGAGTGAGTGGATGGTTTATGAATTTGCGTAAATGTCTGCCAAGAGTTACATACGTCAACCCAAAATCTATTCTGATGAAACAAATGTTTATGTACAAAAAGATATGTTGAACGACCTTCTAGGTACAGTAAACGATCAATACCAAGTATTTGACGAGACAAATAAGCCCAGCCAGTGCTTTCTGAAACAAGGAGTCGACGCAGCCAGGTGATTTTTAAAGCATCTATATAGGCTCTAACGTCAACCATTCGTAAACCCCCTAGACTGTAATCTTGGATCATCTGGTTTCTAGAAACACGATCAATACCCTTCCAAATAAAATTGAAAAACATAACATTTAAATCTTTCACAATGTTGTCGGGAGGATCAGGAATGGTTAGGATAAGATACGTAAGTTTGGACAACAGAAGTGATTTTACTACCGTCACTCTCCCCAAAACAGTGAGATTCCGTCTAGACCACTGGGAAATCAGTTTACTTAGTTGTAAAATAACCTTATTATAATTCAACAAAACCATGGAATCCAGGTCAGTCGAGAAATTAATACCTAGTACTTTAAATGTATCCTTGAGCCCTACCCATTTAACATTAATATTTGTACACAGTTTCTCCATAGAACCCTTCTTTGACCCTATCAATACTGCATTAGTCTTATCAATATTAACATGCAACCATGACATATTGGCGAAGCGGTGAAGAGTGGAAAAAGCACCGTACATAGATTGTTCTGTACCATTTAGGAACAGCACCGTGTCATCAGCAAATTGGGATATCTTAAACTCCACACCCCCTAACACAATACCCTGAACATTCTGGTTGTTACATACCATCATTGACAAAATTTCGGCGCATAACAGGAACAAATACGGACTTAGCCCATCGCCTTGCCTACAGCCACGCTCAATAGGAAAAGACTCTGAAAGAAATCCATTAACCAAAACTGAAGAATTGGCTTCTTTATAAAAAACTTGAATCCATCGTTTGATTGATGGCCCAAAATTAAAATTATCCAAAACCTTGTAAATGAAATCATGGGAAATAGAGTCAAATGCCTTCTCAAAATCAATGGAAAGCAAAATACCTGGTATATTGTTGATCTCAGACAGATTGACCAAATCATACATTGTGCGGATATTTTCGCCAATAAAACGGCCTGCCATAAAACCTTTTTGGCGATCATGAATAATGTAGGGTAAACAAGATTTCAGTCTTTCAGCTATACAGGCAGACGCAATTTTATAAGAAGTGTTTAAAAGGGTAATTGGGCGCCAGTTTTTTAAAAGCTGTCGAGGTTTGTCCCCTTTCGGTAATAAAGTTATAATACCATTCTTTTGAGTCACCGAAAGCTGACCATAATCGTAAGCATAGTTCAGGGAACGTACAAGAAAGCATAGTAAGTCTTCATGGAAAAACTTATAAAACTCATAACTAAAACCGTCTGAACCTGGAGACTTATCATTTTTACTACTGTTCAGTGCTTTCATTACTTCGTACCTAGTAAGTGGACCTTCAATGCGATCACGCATTTCGTCAGAAATTGGTTGTTTGTCTGCATCAACAAAGATAGACTTTAAATCCGCTTCAGTATCAATCTCCCGTAAAGAATAAAGCTTCTTGTAAAAATTCCTTGACTCTGTCAGAATATCTTCACTTCGAGTCAGTGTACAATTATCATCATTAACAATACGGCTGATACATTTGTTAACATAATTACGCTTTTCCAAATTGAGAAAATATTTTGAAGGTTTTTCTCCATGCTCCATCCAACGGGTCTTTGATCTAATTGTGACACCATCCATTGTTTTCTTACGCAACTCGATAAGATCAGCCTGTTTGTTATTTAGAGCTTCAACTGAATCACGGTCCCCATCAGCCACTTTGTTATTTAAATCTGAAATTTAGTTCTCTAAATCACTCTCAGCTTTACGAGCTTGTTTTTTTCTCCAGGCAGAAAAAGAAATAGTTTTGGAGCGGATTTTCAAAAGAAGCATTTCAAACAAAAGCTGGTCATTGATTGTAAATTGAATATCTGTTGAATGAACGGCATTTAGGTTAAACGGGTGATAGGAGTGGCTGCGTATTCTTTCACTACCTCCTGAATGGTACTTTTAACTAGCCTCTGGTAGGCGGGATCAGAAAGCAAGGAATTATTGAATTTCCAATATCCACTTCCCCGTTTCATAACAGTAAAATCAAGTTGAATATCAATGAGAGAATGGTCAGACCTATAACCAGGCTTAATATTGCAATTGACTAACTTAGAGTTAAGTTCGGTAGAAATGAGGAAAAAATCAAGTCTAGATTGTTTAAGGGTGTCATGTTGTCTCCAAGTGTATGAACGGAGTTCGGGGTTACAAACTCGCCACACATCCACAAGGTCTAAATCATTGCACATTAGACGTACTCTATTTCTAGCCAAGGGGTTATTAGTATGCAGGTAATTTACACAATCTAAGTTTTCATCTAGGATCAGATTCCAGTCTCCACATAAAATCGCATGTGCATTGTTCAAATCACTAAGAAGATCTGAAACATGTTCATAAAAGTTAGGCTGGTCATTATTTGGCCCATACAAATTAACTAAAGTTAAACGAAAATCAGCAATCTCAATATCAAGAACCAATAGATTACCGCTGTCATCCTTCTTAACGTTGTGAACCTTGTGTACTCAAAATTGTTATTAAACAAAATAGCAACACCTCGAGAATTACTTGTGTGGGAATTGAAAAAACATTCAAGTCCCCATTCGTTTTTCACAAAGTCTTCCATGACCTCGTTAAAGTGAACATCTTGTAAGCAACAAATGGAATACTTCTTACTTTTTAGAAAATGAAACACATCTTTACGTTTAGCGTAATTCCCCAAACCTCGGCAGTTCATCGAGGCAATTGATAAAGTACTACAGTTCATTCACACAATAGTATACAAAAGTAAGGAAAAAACTGTAACCTTAGTTTCACTGTACATCAAAACTTTACAAACCATTATCAACAAAGAGAAAAATGTAATGTTGAACTGTGAAGAGAACTGAATAATTATATTCACATAACAGAGCACCCGGGATGTTTTAAATGCAATACCCCACAAAAAAGAGTAATCTTTCTCCGGGCTGACCCCGCTGGCAGGTGGACTCGCAACCGTTTGAACGGCCCTTTTCCCCCCTCTGTTCCTCGGAGGCATTGCGCTACCCGCCTGAATGGTTTTCGATAATATAAAAAAAGTGCGATCAGGAGCCCGTGTGAGGACACGTCTTGCTCTTACGGTGTCATGGGTGCAAGTCCGAATTATTAAAATAAGAAGGGTGAAATGATGGCCCAAATGTCCCTAAAAATTGGTCTTCCATTGGTCGTCTGGCTGTAATTCATACTTGATATCCCGCTGCGTTGATCGAATTGAATTGTTCATTTTAAACTTCGTTTGTCATTATATCAAGCAGTTCCAGCATTTTTATTTACAAGTTCTTAAATAATATAGCAAATAAGCTTGTAGTCAGTTTCATATGTTAGTATAGTGTCAAATCGAAATATAGCTGTTTTTCTTATAATAAATAACATCCCTTCCACTGCAACCCTTTTCAGTAAAGATGACAAAAGTGTGAAAATGCAAAATAGAACTCTTTTATAACGGATTGCGAATCCGTAATAACGGATTCGAATCCGTAATAACGGATTTGATTTTTTTTTCTTTGTGGCGCTAATGGGCTTTCGTAAAATTCTGATATGTTTCTTAAAATTATAAAAAATTCTGGTAAAATTACACAAGTTTGACTGACGTCCCAGCACAAATATAATCAGCTAAAGCTTCAAAAATGGACACACAACTTTGTTATTGCCAAACAAAGTTCAAGTTTTATGTTTTCTTCGACACTATGCTCGACAGGGAATGCTGGGGAAAACTCGTCAAGTCATCATGGATTTACATTAATGAATGAGTGGCACTAAAAAGGAAAACAAGGAAATCAGCTGACAGGCTAAGAAATGTTTCAATTAACTTTAGTAATACGTATTTATTATCATCATCATCATAGTTTTCTTTGTCATGAGGGACATAGAGCCATTCATCCAATGTGATCTGATGCAGTTGCCACAACTGCGCCCATGACTGGAGGTCCGCTTCCAAATGGCACACTCAATTGTAATGTGGTTGGTCAAATAGGAGCTTTCAAATTGTATTCTGATGTCCACTTACAAAATGTTGGAAGTGTGAACTGGTGTGTGACCCGTGTTATATGATAGGTCAGCACCATTTTCTCATTGGCCAAGCTTTGTTGGGCAGTGTCACATGGTTCTGTACATCACTCTAACTCTATGGTTCAAGTACAACAGCGCTATGACCTGGGCCCGATTTCATAGTGCTGCTTAAGCAGCAAATATTACTTAACACTTACCGCTTAGCAGAAATGAGCAGGTAACCAGTCACAAATGGTACATGTGACATTGCGTTTTGGCCGGTAACCTTATTCTGGTAAGAATACTTTTATTGTGCTTAGCTACTTTTTACGCTGAAGCAGCTCTATGAAATTGGGCGAGGACTCAAAACTCACAATTTGGTGAGAATTTGAGTCCGATACACTAGACTCCTTGGCCATGTCACAGCATTACTTTCAAACAATTCTCTTCCCCAAAATCAGCTGAAAACTTTAAAGAGAGCAACTTACGTTGGCAGGAATGCCTGTCCAAACCGAGTTTGAAGTTTGGTTCACACGAGCAATTGTAACCACCAGCAAAGTTTGTGCACTCATGATCACACCCACCATTTCCCTAAAAGAAAAAAAAATCCCAAAAGGGTGGTTTTTATTTACGGTTTATTAGCCAAGGGCTTAATTAGGGGAAAATAAACAATAAAGTGCCTTGTAACGATGTTATAATCCAGCAAGGGTCTGGTTTACAAAAATTGGACCGGTGATGTCATAACATCTCAAAGCGCCCCTTACTAGATGTCAGTGGTGAAGTTTATGACAATCGTTTCAAAATTGGTATACATAATGACCTTTATACAGACAACATAAATGTGTGGAGTTTCATATTGATGACGTATACATAATGACCTTCATGCAGACAACATAATGTGTGGAGTTGAAGATTGATTGCCTTTAAGTTTTACTTTTTGAAGCCTTGCATTTCAAAAACCAAAGGATGACTGAGTTGAAACTTTGCATATAGATAGACATATGAAGAACAAGAGAACATAGCATGTTTCAAGCAAGCGAGACTCCTGAGTTCAAGAACAAAGTGAGGATCAACTCCCTGAAGTCAATAACTGGTGATATTAGCAAAAATCCAAAACGCTTTTGGAGTTTCATCAAGGCTAAATCACGTAAGGACTCATTGCCTTCAGTTCTCTGAAGTGAAAGCTCTGGACTTGAAGCTACCGACTCAGCTGGAAAAGCCTCTCTTTTCATGAACTTTTTCCAGTCTGTTTACTTGCAATCATCTAATGATCATGATCAAACTACTACTTTACCTAAGATTGAGAATTTAAATCTAGACACCATGCCTGATATTTATATTTCTGAAACAGAGGTCTTACGTAAGTTAAATGATATTGATTCTTCTAAAGCGACTGGATCAGACAATGTTTCAGGTTTTATTTTTAAGTCCTGTGCTTTCCTTTATGCTGGAAATCTGCAAATATTGTCCCCATACATAAATCTGGTAAAAAACAAAGCGTTTCTAATTATAGACCAATTTCTCTGATCCCTCAGGTAGCAAAGGTTTTTGAAAGAATTCTTTCTGATCAAATTTTGTCTCATGTACGTCCTGCAATTTCTGAGCAACAGCACGGCTTTGTATCTGGTAGGGATTGTTCTACAAACCTCACATCATTATTACAGGAGGCATACTGTGCTGTTGATAAGAAAGAGCAGTTGGATGTTATTTATACTTATTTCTCCAAGGCCTTTGATCGAGTTAACCATAATTATCTGATACATAAACTTAAGTCCTACAATATCCATCCGAATGTCTTAGCTTTATTGCAAAGTTATCTTACTGGCAGAAAACATAGAGTTATTGTCAATGGTTTTTCATCCGAATGGAAAACAGTGTCCTCTGGCGTTCCACAGGGTTCTATTCTATGACCTCTCCTGTTCACTTTATTTGTCAATGACCTCCCTAGGATGTCAAAGTCTGCGGACAACGATGCGTGTATTTTTGAGGTGGGCGAACAAACTCAAAAATCCACTAGAGATTTAGAGTTTGTAAAACAAACTCTAGGTGTTCGGGTTCTCGCTGGGCTCAGTGCTGTTTTAATGCGTTAGCTATAACATTGAATCGCTGAAAACATTGTTGATAGCTTTTGAAATTTCAAGGAAAGTAAAGTGTAAATCTTCTTTGCTTGTACGTTAGTTTACAAAGGAAATTAATGCACCTCACAATATGAGTTTTAAAAATAATAATCTTTTGTTAAAGCCAAATTTGAAAACTGATGACGTCATTATGACGTTAGATAAGTTTTTATTGAGACATTGGTATTTAATTATGTGCTTTAAATTGTAAGTGAAAAACGAAGGTGAACTTACTAAACGTATTGTCAGCAAAAGAGTATACATTATTTAATTTATTTGAAAGGTCAGAGGGTCAATATTGTCCTTTTATACAGGGCAACATAAATTTTTCGAATTTCCTTTCGTTTTGGTTGCATATCTTAAAACGAGCCTTTAAATTACTCACAAGTACAACTATCATGTATGCCACTCACTGAAGTTTATTTATTTTTCAATGGATATTGATTCTTTATAATAAATCCGACTATGCAAATCATGTTGACATTATTAAATTACAATTCTTAGAAGTTTTAACAGGTTTTCAAATACTGTGATTTGGCTTCTCATTATGTATCGGTGCATGATACTTTGATTGTTAAATACATATGCACTGATGATGATGTCGTTAAAATAAGTCGAGCATAGTATGAGCTATTGGTTGCATTTTTTTAAATAGCTTGCTTGATTTTTAGACATTAGTCTTCATACAGAACGGTTTATTAAATTTATAATATTGAAAGAAAAGACTTGTTTTAAATAATTATGCAAGATAAAGGCAAGTCATGAAGACGGCAAGTTTAAGCCTCTCGTGAATTTTAACTAATACAATATTTTTTAACGAGTTAATAACTATTTCTACCTGTATGGTGCATCATACTCAGTGTGTAGTTTGTTACGCACCTCAAAACAGTAATAACACCAAAGTTCAACTTAATGAAATAGCTCACGCATTGACACAGCACTGACCCCAGCGATACCCGAACACCTAGTGTTTGTTGTCACAAACACGTTAAGTCTAGTTTGGTTTATTTTGAAGCATTTTGAAGTTTATTTAAGGGCCCCTGCCCAAACCATCACTGTGTATACTGACCACAATCCACTGGTTTTCATCCAAAAGATGAAAAACCAAAATCAGAGATTACTCAGATGGAGTTTAAGTCTCCACGAGTTTGACATTGAAGTAGTTAATGTTAAGGGCAAAGATAACATCATTGCTGATGCCTTATCACGACGCATTTAAAACGATTATTTTCAAATTCCACTCTTAGTGAATTTAGATAAGTATTTTCTTACCAAGTGTGTAGTTATAATACAGTAATTTTGGGGGCTTGATAATTTATCAAATTAAAAATAAAATTTTGAAAGTAAAAAATAAATAAAAAATAAATAAAATACTTTCCTCCAAGGGGGGAAGACTGTTACAGATGGGATTCCTCCTCCCCCGTTGTTATTTTATTTCCATTGGTTATTGGTTCACCTGCAGAATGTCTGTGGTATTAGGCCCACATGCACGGAAATGTTTTGATTTGATCAAGAAATCATCGATCTTTATTGTTTGTGTTTCGAGCATATCGGAGTGTTTCTCCATAGATGAATGTTTTGAATGCATGCGGGGGTTGTGATGATGTCTTGTGTAGGTATTGGTTATAGGTTTCAGTGGGTTTGGTATAGACTTTTGTGTCAAGAATACCCGTTTCTCTTAACCTTGTGCTTCTCGAAGAATGGCACATTAGACTTGTCTCGGTCCACCCAATCTCGTCACAATACCCTGGCGCCGCCCCTGATCTTAGTCATAACATGCACTTAAATCTTCCCTCTATAAAACCCCAAATGGTTCAGTTTCTATAGTCTTTTCAAAGGCCTGCTTAGTTTGGTCATGGATGGTCTGTCAATCCCTACTCTCTGAGTTCTTTACACCCACGTTCTGGTCGCGGAACACTGGTTATAAAAGTTCCCTTTGACATTCGATCACTGAAACGAGAGCTGATTTGCGATCACCCTGCGTCTCTTTTCAAAGTGCAAGGTCAGTCCAATGGTGCGTAGTTGTTTACACCATTGAGAACTCTATAGAGTTGTAACTTGAAAATTTAGACAAACGTTTTGCTTTGTCATGCTTGGAGAAAACGCAAGAGAAAAAAGCAACCAACTGTGACAATGAATACAACAAGACCAAAGTTATTATGATTTTTGTTGTTAAAAGATTCAGGCTTTGCACGCGATGGTTGGGAACATGGGTGCAAGTGCGTGGTGGAAACGTTCTTGATGTTTCCGAACTGGGCGGGGTCGAGGTTGGGTTTAATCGACGCCATTGTTTTTGCTGAGCAATGAAATGTTCAGTCACTTTGGCAAAGTGATCTGTGAGGGCAATTGGTCACAAATTGTCTATGTTGGCGGGTGAAGTTTTGGGCACAGGGACGACAATTGTTCTCTTCCATTGTGCTGGGACGATGAGCTGTGCGAACGAGGCGTTGATTATATGAGTCAAGGGTTTAGATAGCTCATATGAAAACTGTTGTATAAATCTAGCCGAAATATTATCGGGGCCACTCGCCTTTCTGTAACTTATTCCATTAAGTTGTGCGAGGACTTGCACATGGTAAAAATCCATACCTTGTTGCAGAACTGCTTGCAATGGTTTATTGTATAATACATAATGACATGAATATAATTAGCAAATCTTGAGACCACCATATCTCGAACAGTTTAAGTCCGATCAACTGTTTTCGATTGTGTACTTGTGGGATACTGTAGATGTGTTTGTTAGGCTAAACGTTGTGCGACGTCATCATGACGTCACCAGTGCCCAACGTAAAGTCAATACATTTCGCTCACCACAATTCTTGTTTTATGGCCTGTGTGGTAAAAAAAACACCTCCATAAGACTGTGTGGCGCGGTATGCTACTTTATGTGTTCTCTTATGTTAAAATGTGAGGAATTATGAAGTCACCACCTGTAATAGAGCACCCTCTATCAATCGTCTATTTTTCAAGTGTCAAAAAAAATAAGTTTAATTTTGAAATCTACAGAATATGCTTGATCGAGTCAGAAGTTGTTTCCCATCCCATCTTGGAATACTGTGAGCTACGGTACTCATGTTTCAAGCTCGAAAACATGTTGCATCAATTTTTGATTTCACGTACTAACACAAAACGTTTTACTTTATTGCTTATTAATTTAGGACGAAAATCAGTCATAAGTACCATATATATGAAGTTCAAAGCAACAAGTCTCCACTGTTAGAAAACTAGTGACGTTTTGAAGGAAAGCGGGATTTTATAAAAGCCTTCAACATTAAATGCCGTTTTCTACAATTATTACTTTTTACTGTCTTCGTGTGTTTGTCAGTTCGTGAAATCGGTGGATGACGATTTGATAGCTTCACAGTTACCCTGACAAAGTGTCTCGACTTATCGCATGGCTGCTTGCAATGGTTTATTGTCTGACACAATGTCAGTGTTGTATGACTCGAGTCCAGGACTCGGACTCGAGTCCATCTCGAGTCACAATTTCGGTGACTCGGACTTGACTCGAGTCACGTCTGCAAAAGACTCGGACTCGGACTCGGACTCGACTATCATGACTCGGACTTGTCCCCGAGGACTCGTGACTCGAGTCACGTATTTTCACAAACAACACCTTTTTTAAATATTAAAAACAATTCCGATGATCCGATCGTCATTCCCGGAGTGCACATGGAGTTAACGTCTAGCACAATAAATAAGTACACTGTCGTATGGTGTTACAAGTAATAGTATTTGTGATTATTGTGTAAATGGCCATCTGCGTACAGCGCGTGTATGTTTGATTCGTATGTTCAATACGCATAATAAGGCCGTGTCCGAAACGGTGACTTAATTCGGCTACAGCTACGGCTAGGACGCGCGCGTCTGCCTATCCTTCAACACTGACAGACGCGCTGATCTAGCCGTAGCTGTAGCCGAAGTCGCCGTTTCGGACACGGCCTAACACTGGGATGCACGACACCAGTATTATGCTGGTATTCTGTCAACGTAGCCACCATAGCCACTGCTTGTGCTTGATGCATATTACCAGGGAAATGGCATGTCTGGTACCTGTAAAACACAGCCTGCATATTGCACTGTGATGGCTGTGTGTTGTTTGCACCAGTTTCTACACATGGTCGACACACACACACACGACGTCAAGTTTGGTCACGTCACTAGTAAAAAGTAGTACAACATTTTTTTAATCATGGCATCTGCCGTTCCGCCCCGTATTGTTTCTTTTGGTTATACCAACTTTAACAAAAACTTTAACAGAACTTTGTTTAAAATAAATGTGTTTTATTTTGTCATTTCCAATTCTTATTTTACGACATTTGGTTTGCAATCAATATTTAAACAAGTGACTCGTGACTCGGACTCGGACTCGGACCAAGTGACTCGTGACTCGGACTCGGACTCGGACCAAGTGACTCGTGACTCGGACTCGGACTCGGACCAAGTGACTCGGGACTCGGACTCGACCTCGACCCAAGTGACTTGAGACTCGGACTCGGACTCGACACAGGTGACTCGACTACAACACTGCACAATGTACGTACTAAATTAAACTTTGGAGTATAGACACTATTGTGTACATTTAACCAGTACATTGTACATTTGATAGCTTTACAGTTTCAATGTACATTTGATAGCTTCACAGTTTCAATGTGTCTCGAAAGTAAACATGCATAAATTATCGCATGACTACCTGCAGTGGTTTTCAAGAAATAACAACGAATTTATCGTTCTTAGTTTGTGAGTTCCAAAAACTCAAAATTTGATTAAAAAATTAATATCATTAATTTACCCGATAAATCATTGGATGACGTCATTATGTTGTCAAAACTTCTGTTTCATCTATTTAAGTTTCATGACCGTACGAGCTTGGGAAGGATGTCAAAGTCTGCGGACAACGATTTGTGTGTATTTTTGAGATGGAACAAACTCAAAAATTCACTAGAGATTTAGAGTTTGTAAAACAAACTCTAGGTGTTCGGGTTCTCGCTGGGCTCAGTGCTGTTTTAATGCGTTAGCTATATCATTGAATCGCTGAAAACATTGTTGATAGCTTTTGAAATTTCAAGGAAAGTAAAGTGTAAATCTTCTTTAATTGTATGTTAGACGATGATGTCGTTAAAATAAGTCGAGCATAGTATGAGCTATTGGTTACATTTTTTAAAATAGCTTGCTTGATTTTTAGACATTAGTCTTCATACAGAACGGTTTATTAAATTTATAATATTGAAAGAAAAGACTTGTTTTAAATAATTATGCAAGATAAAGGCAAGTCATGAAGACGGCAAGTTTAAGCCTCTCGTGAATTTTAACTAATACAATATTTTTAACGAGTTAATAACTATTTCTACCTGTATGGTGCATCATACTCAGTGTGTAGTTTGTTACGCACCTCAAAACAGTAATAACACCAAAGTTCAACTTAATGAAATAGCTCACGCATTGACACAGCACTGACCCCAGCGATACCCGAACACCTAGTGTTTGTTGTCACAAACACGTTAAGTCTAGTTTGGTTTATTTTGAAGCATTTTGAAGTGTATTTAAGGGCCCCTGCCCAAACCATCACTGTGTATACTGACCACAATCCACTGGTTTTCATCCAAAAGATGAAAAACCAAAATCAGAGATTACTCAGATGGAGTTTAAGTCTCCACGAGTTTGACATTGAAGTAGTTAATGTTAAGGGCAAAGATAACATCATTGCTGATGCCTTATCACGACGCATTTAAAACGATTATTTTCAAATTCCACTCTTAGTGAATTTAGATAAGTATTTTCTTACCAAGTGTGTAGTTATAATACAGTAATTTTGGGGGCTTGATAATTTATCAAATTAAAAATAAAATTTTGAAAGTAAAAAATAAATAAAAAATAAATAAAATACTTTCCTCCAAGGGGGGAAGACTGTTACAGATGGGATTCCTCCTCCCCCGTTGTTATTTTATTTCCATTGGTTATTGGTTCACCTGCAGAATGTCTGTGGTATTAGGCCCACATGCACGGAAATGTTTTGATTTGATCAAGAAATCATCGATCTTTATTGTTTGTGTTTCGAGCATATCGGAGTGTTTCTCCATAGATGAATGTTTTGAATGCATGCGGGGGTTGTGATGATGTCTTGTGTAGGTATTGGTTATAGGTTTCAGTGGGTTTGGTATAGACTTTTGTGTCAAGAATACCCGTTTCTCTTAACCTTGTGCTTCTCGAAGAATGGCACATTAGACTTGTCTCGGTCCACCCAATCTCGTCACAATACCCTGGCGCCGCCCCTGATCTTAGTCATAACATGCACTTAAATCTTCCCTCTATAAAACCCCAAATGGTTCAGTTTCTATAGTCTTTTCAAAGGCCTGCTTAGTTTGGTCATGGATGGTCTGTCAATCCCTACTCTCTGAGTTCTTTACACCCACGTTCTGGTCGCGGAACACTGGTTATAAAAGTTCCCTTTGACATTCGATCACTGAAACGAGAGCTGATTTGCGATCACCCTGCGTCTCTTTTCAAAGTGCAAGGTCAGTCCAATGGTGCGTAGTTGTTTACACCATTGAGAACTCTATAGAGTTGTAACTTGAAAATTTAGACAAACGTTTTGCTTTGTCATGCTTGGAGAAAACGCAAGAGAAAAAAGCAACCAACTGTGACAATGAATACAACAAGACCAAAAATATTATGATTTTTGTTGTTAAAAGATTCAGGCTTTGCACGCGATGGTTGGGAACATGGGTGCAAGTGCGTGGTGGAAACGTTCTTGATGTTTCCGAACTGGGCGGGGTCGAGGTTGGGTTTAATCGACGCCATTGTTTTTGCTGAGCAATGAAATGTTCAGTCACTTTGGCAAAGTGATCTGTGAGGGCAATTGGTCACAAATTGTCTATGTTGGCGGGTGAAGTTTTGGGCACAGGGACGACAATTGTTCTCTTCCATTGTGCTGGGACGATGAGCTGTGCGAACGAGGCGTTGATTATATGAGTCAAGGGTTTAGATAGCTCATATGAAAACTGTTGTATAAATCTAGCCGAAATATTATCGGGGCCACTCGCCTTTCTGTAACTTATTCCATTAAGTTGTGCGAGGACTTGCACATGGTAAAAATCCATACCTTGTTGCAGAACTGCTTGCAATGGTTTATTGTATAATACATAATGACATGAATATAATTAGCAAATCTTGAGACCACCATATCTCGAACAGTTTAAGTCCGATCAACTGTTTTCGATTGTGTACTTGTGGGATACTGTAGATGTGTTTGTTAGGCTAAACGTTGTGCGACGTCATCATGACGTCACCAGTGCCCAACGTAAAGTCAATACATTTCGCTCACCACAATTCTTGTTTTATGGCCTGTGTGGTAAAAAAAACACCTCCATAAGACTGTGTGGCGCGGTATGCTACTTTATGTGTTCTCTTATGTTAAAATGTGAGGAATTATGAAGTCACCACCTGTAATAGAGCACCCTCTATCAATCGTCTATTTTTCAAGTGTCAAAAAAAATAAGTTTAATTTTGAAATCTACAGAATATGCTTGATCGAGTCAGAAGTTGTTTCCCATCCCATCTTGGAATACTGTGAGCTACGGTACTCATGTTTCAAGCTCGAAAACATGTTGCATCAATTTTTGATTTCACGTACTAACACAAAACGTTTTACTTTATTGCTTATTAATTTAGGACGAAAATCAGTCATAAGTACCATATATATGAAGTTCAAAGCAACAAGTATCCACTGTTAGAAAACTAGTGACGTTTTGAAGGAAAGCGGGATTTTATAAAAGCCTTCAACATTAAATGCCGTTTTCTACAATTATTACTTTTTACTGTCTTCGTGTGTGTGTGTCAGTTCGTGAAATCGGTGGATGACGATTTGATAGCTTCACAGTTACCTTGACAAAGTGTCTCGACTTATCGCATGGCTGCTTGCAATGGTTTATTGTCTGACACAATGTCAGTGTTGTATGACTCGAGTCCAGGACTCGGACTCGAGTCCGTCTCGAGTCACAATTTCGGTGACTCGGACTTGACTCGAGTCACGTCTGCAAAAGACTCGGACTCGGACTCGGACTCGACTATCATGACTCGGACTTGTCCCCGAGGACTCGTGACTCGAGTCACGTATTTTCACAAACAATACCTTTTTTAAATATTAAAAACAATTCCGATGATCCGATCGTCATTCCCGGAGTGCACATGGAGTTAACGTCTAGCACAATAAATAAGTACACTGTCGTATGGTGTTACAAGTAATAGTATTTGTGATTATTGTGTAAATGGCCATCTGCGTACAGCGCGTGTATGTTTGATTCGTATGTTCAATACGCATAATAAGGCCGTGTCCGAAACGGTGACTTAATTCGGCTACATCTACGGCTAGGGCGCGCGCGTCTGCCTATCCTTCAACACTGACAGACGCGCTGATCTAGCCGTAGCTGTAGCCGAAGTCGCCGTTTCGGACACGGCCTAACACTGGGATGCACGACACCAGTATTATGCTGGTATTCTGTCAACGTAGCCACCATAGCCACTGCTTGTGCTTGATGCATATTACCAGGGAAATGGCATGTCTGGTACCTGTAAAACACAGCCTGCATATTGCACTGTGATGGCTGTGTGTTGTTTGCACCAGTTTCTACACATGGTCGACACACACACACACGACGTCAAGTTTGGTCACGTCACTAGTAAAAAGTAGTACAAAATTTTTTTAATCATGGCATCTGCCGTTCCGCCCCGTATTGTTTCTTTTGGTTATACCAACTTTAACAAAAACTTTAACAGAACTTTGTTTAAAATAAATGTGTTTTATTTTGTCATTTCCAATTCTTATTTTACGACATTTGGTTTGCAATCAATATTTAAACAAGTGACTCGTGACTCGGACTCGGACTCGGACCAAGTGACTCGTGACTCGGACTCGGACTCGGACCAAGTGACTCGTGACTCGGACTCGGACTCGGACCAAGTGACTCGGGACTCGGACTCGGACTCGGACCAAGTGACTCGGGACTCGGACTCGACCTCGACCCAAGTGACTCGAGACTCGGACTCGGACTCGACACAGGTGACTCGACTACAACACTGCACAATGTACGTACTAAATTAAACTTTGGAGTATAGACACTATTGAGTACATTTAACCAGTACATTGTACATTTGATAGCTTTACAGTTTCAATGTACATTTGATAGCTTCACAGTTTCAATGTGTCTCGAAAGTAAACATGCATGAATTGTCGCATGACTACTTGCAGTGGTTTTCAAGAAATAACAACGAATTTATCGTTCTTAGTTTGTGAGTTCCAAAAACTCAAAATTTGATTAAAAAATTTATATCATTAATTTACCCGATAAATCATTGGATGACGTCATTATGTTGTCAAAACTTCTGTTTCATCTATTTAAGTTTCATGACCGTACGAGCTTGGGAAGGATGTCAAAGTCTGCGGACAACGATTTGTGTGTATTTTTGAGATGGAACAAACTCAAAAATTCACTAGAGATTTAGAGTTTGTAAAACAAACTCTAGGTGTTCGGGTTCTCGCTGGGCTCAGTGCTGTTTTAATGCGTTAGCTATATCATTGAATCGCTGAAAACATTGTTGATAGCTTTTGAAATTTCAAGGAAAGTAAAGTGTAAATCTTCTTTAATTGTATGTTAGACGATGATGTCGTTAAAATAAGTCGAGCATAGTATGAGCTATTGGTTACATTTTTAAAAATAGCTTGCTTGATTTTTAGACATTAGTCTTCATACAGAACGGTTTATAAAATTTATAATATTGAAAGAAAAGACTTGTTTTAAATAATTATGCAAGATAAAGGCAAGTCATGAAGACGGCAAGTTTAAGCCTCTCGTGAATTTTAACTAATACAATATTTTTAACGAGTTAATAACTATTTCTACCTGTATGGTGCATCATACTCAGTGTGTAGTTTGTTACGCACCTCAAAACAGTAATAACACCAAAGTTCAACTTAATGAAATAGCTCACGCATTGACACAGCACTGACCCCAGCGATACCCGAACACCTAGTGTTTGTTGTCACAAACACGTTAAGTCTAGTTTGGTTTATTTTGAAGCATTTTGAAGTGTATTTAAGGGCCCCTGCCCAAACCATCACTGTGTATACTGACCACAATCCACTGGTTTTCATCCAAAAGATGAAAAACCAAAATCAGAGATTACTCAGATGGAGTTTAAGTCTCCACGAGTTTGACATTGAAGTAGTTAATGTTAAGGGCAAAGATAACATCATTGCTGATGCCTTATCACGACGCATTTAAAACGATTATTTTCAAATTCCACTCTTAGTGAATTTAGATAAGTATTTTCTTACCAAGTGTGTAGTTATAATACAGTAATTTTGGGGGCTTGATAATTTATCAAATTAAAAATAAAATTTTGAAAGTAAAAAATAAATAAAAAATAAATAAAATACTTTCCTCCAAGGGGGGAAGACTGTTACAGATGGGATTCCTCCTCCCCCGTTGTTATTTTATTTCCATTGGTTATTGGTTCACCTGCAGAATGTCTATGGTATTAGGCCCACATGCACGGAAATGTTTTGATTTGATCAAGAAATCATCGATCTTTATTGTTTGTGTTTCGAGCATATCGGAGTGTTTCTCCATAGATGAATGTTTTGAATGCATGCGGGGGTTGTGATGATGTCTTGTGTAGGTATTGGTTATAGGTTTCAGTGGGTTTGGTATAGACTTTTGTGTCAAGAATACCCGTTTCTCTTAACCCTGTGCTTCTCGAAGAATGGCACATTAGACTTGTCTCGGTCCACCCAATCTCGTCACAATACCCTGGCGCCGCCCCTGATCTTAGTCATAACATGCACTTAAATCTTCCCTCTATAAAACCCCAAATGGTTCAGTTTCTATAGTCTTTTCAAAGGCCTGCTTAGTTTGGTCATGGATGGTCTGTCAATCCCTACTCTCTGAGTTCTTTACACCCACGTTCTGGTCGCGGAACACTGGTTATAAAAGTTCCCTTTGACATTCGATCACTGAAACGAGAGCTGATTTGCGATCACCCTGCGTCTCTTTTCAAAGTGCAAGGTCAGTCCAATGGTGCGTAGTTGTTTACACCATTGAGAACTCTATACAGTTGTAACTTGAAAATTTTGACAAACGTTTTGCTTTGTCATGCTTGGAGAAAACGCAGAGAGAAAAAAGCAACCAACTGTGACAATGAATACAACAAGACCAAAGTTATTATGATTTTTGTTGTTAAAAGATTCAGGCTTTGCACGCGATGGTTGGGAACATGGGTGCAAGTGCGTGGTGGAAACGTTCTTGATGTTTCCGAACTGGGCGGGGTCGAGGTTGGGTTTAATCGACGCCATTGTTCAGTCACTTTGGCAAAGTGATCTGTGAGGGCAATTGGTCACAAATTGTCTATGTTGGCGGGTGAAGTTTTGGGCACAGGGACGACAATTGTTCTCTTCCATTGTGCTGGGACGATGAGCTGTGCGAACGAGGCGTTGATTATATGAGCCAAGGGTTTAGATAGCTCATATGAAAACTGTTGTATAAATCTAGCCGAAATATTATCGGGGCCACTCGCCTTTCTGTAACTTATTCCATTAAGTTGTGCGAGGACTTGCACATGGTAAAAATCCATACCTTGTTGCAGAACTGCTTGCAATGGTTTATTGTATAATACATAATGACATGAATATAATTAGCAAATCTTGAGACCACCATATCTCGAACAGTTTAAGTCCGATCAACTGTTTTCGATTGTGTACTTGTGGGATACTGTAGATGTGTTTGTTAGGCTAAACGTTGTGCGACGTCATCATGACGTCACCAGTGCCCAACGTAAAGTCAATACATTTCGCTCACCACAATTCTTGTTTTATGGCCTGTGTGGTAAAAAAACACCTCCATAAGACTGTGTGGCGCGGTATGCTACTTTATGTGTTCTCTTATGTTAAAATGTGAGGAATTATGAAGTCACCACCTGTAATAGAGCACCCTCTATCAATCGTCTATTTTTCAAGTGTCAAAAAAAATAAGTTTAATTTTGAAATCTACAGAATGTTTGATCGAGTCAGAAGTTGTTTCCCATCCCATCTTGGAATACTGTGAGCTACGGTACTCATGTTTCAAGCTCGAAAACATGTTGCATCAATTTTTGATTTCACGTACTAACACAAAACGTTTTACTTTATTGCTTATTAATTTAGGACGAAAATCAGTCATAAGTACCATATATATGAAGTTCAAAGCAACAAGTATCCACTGTTAGAAAACTAGTGACGTTTTGAAGGAAAGCGGGATTTTATAAAAGCCTTCAACATTAAATGCCGTTTTCTACAATTATTACTTTTTACTGTCTTCGTGTGTGTGTGTCAGTTCGTGAAATCGGTGGATGACGATTTGATAGCTTCACAGTTACCTTGACAAAGTGTCTCGACTTATCGCATGGCTGCTTGCAATGGTTTATTGTCTGACACAATGTCAGTGTTGTATGACTCGAGTCCAGGACTCGGACTCGAGTCCGTCTCGAGTCACAATTTCGGTGACTCGGACTTGACTCGAGTCACGTCTGCAAAAGACTCGGACTCGGACTCGGACTCGACTATCATGACTCGGACTTGTCCCCGAGGACTCGTGACTCGAGTCACGTATTTTCACAAACAATACCTTTTTTAAATATTAAAAACAATTCCGATGATCCGATCGTCATTCCCGGAGTGCACGTGGAGTTAACGTCTAGCACAATAAATAAGTACACTGTCGTATGGTGTTACAAGTAATAGTATTTGTGATTATTGTGTAAATGGCCATCTGCGTACAGCGCGTGTATGTTTGATTCGTATGTTCAATACGCATAATAAGGCCGTGTCCGAAACGGTGACTTAATTCGGCTACAGCTACAGCTACGGCTAGGGCGCGCGCGTCTGCCTATCCTTCAACACTGACAGACGCGCTGATCTAGCCGTAGCTGTAGCCGAAGTCGCCGTTTCGGACACGGCCTAACACTGGGATGCACGACACCAGTATTATGCTGGTATTCTGTCAACGTGGCGTGTCGTGGCCGAGCGGTTAAGAGCACCGAACTCAAGCTCTGGTGTTTCTGTTCAGCAGAGTGTGGGTTCGAGTCCCGGTCGTGACACTTGTGTCCCTGAGCAAGACACTTAACTATAATTGCTTCTCTCCACCCAGGGGTAAAATGGGTACCTGTGAGGGCAGATATGGTTCTTGTGATTGATTTAGCCTAGTAGCGCATATATTGCAGCACAGGCTGTATACTCCCCAGGGAGCTGAGATGGTTTAAGGAATGAAATAAATGGCCCAGTGACCAGGGGTAATAGTATGTTAGGCGCCTTGAGCATCCCTTGGGGTGGATATGTGCGCATTATAAATGTTATTATTATTATTATTATTACCATAGCCACTGCTTGTGCTTGATGCATATTACCAGGGAAATGGCATGTCTGGTACCTGTAAAACACAGCCTGCATATTGCACTGTGATGGCTGTGTGTTGTTTGCACCAGTTTCTACACATGGTCGACACACACACACACACACACACGACGTCAAGTTTGGTCACGTCACTAGTAAAAAGTAGTACAACATTTTTTTAATCATGGCATCTGCCGTTCCGCCCCGTATTGTTTCTTTTGGTTATACCAACTTTAACAAAAACTTTAACAGAACTTTGTTTAAAATAAATGTGTTTTATTTTGTCATTTCCAATTCTTATTTTACGACATTTGGTTTGCAATCAATATTTAAACAAGTGACTCGTGACTCGGACTCGGACTCGGACCGTGCGAGTTTGGGAAAGATGTCAAAGTCTGTGGACAACGATGCGTGTATTTTTGAGGTGGGCGAACAAACTCAAAAATCCACTAGAGATTTAGTGTTTGTGAGAACAAACACTAGGTGTTCGGGTATGGGGCACTGTTATGTTACTAAAATGCGTAAGCAGATTTATATTGAAAGTTTTTTAATTTTCAAAAAAAAAGTCGTTTGCAAACCTATTACTTTTATACTTTTAGTGTACACGGGGGAAAGTGATATCGTTGCTGTATGATGAGTCTCCATAAAGTAGTTTAGATACACATGTATAACAATTTTCATGTAAATAGTCACAAACTTAACATGCTTAACTGATAAATTAAAAGACTATCACTAACAATTCAAAAATTAATGTTATCAAACTACGCATGCTTGCTACCTTATGTGTGAAGCAACATCATTTGTCATGATTATGAAAAGGGCATAAGAACCTACTGTTTACACGATGTGCAATTTATGTTGAATTTATTTTGCTAGTCACATTGTATTTCTTTGAAGTATTCAACAGGATCTAATAGTTAGATTCGCATAAAAACCGTTGTTGATCAGAGTCAAATTTATGTTGACCTTTTTCCGATTGCATTTTCTCAGTTATCAAAAGTTATTCAAATCACCAAAACAGTTCAGCAAAATACACTCGTTCAGTTGATATTTACCACCAAGCCAACAAAAGGCTAACACGAAGGTTATGCAATGAGCTATTTATGGTGGCCCTGAAGGGACATCGCACATCGCAAATATCTTTGCAAATATTTGCGATGTCGCAAATATCTTTGCAAATATCTTTGCAAATATTTGCGATGTCGCAAATATCTTTGCAAATATCTTTGCAAATATTTGCGATGTCGCAAATATCTTTGCAAATATCTTTGCAAATATTTGCGATGTCGCAAATATCTTTGCAAATATTTGCGATGTCGCAAATATCTTTGCAAATATCTTTGCAAATATTTGCGATGTCGCAAATATTATCGCATACTTTATCGCATAGGCCCTACTTCGTCGCATAGTTTGCATATTTGTGGTGGATATTTTTTCAAGAGCCTAGATGGTCTTAAGGTTGTTTGGGTTCCAGCCTTCATTCCATTAACGTGTACACGCGGGTGGATAGTCGGATACAGTCTGCTCTGTGCGCGCGTGTGTTTTTTTGCTTGCACTATAGCCTATAGGTACACATGAGATGAGACGAAGAGAGGTTGACATCCGTGGTCTGTCCTTTTTTTTTATTAATATCGACAACAAAGGCATGCAAGTCAACATTATGCCGCCTTCAAAAGGATCAGTGGTGAGGATTGTTAATTTTGTGTAGTTACGATAATCGGTTGTCCAGAGCAGAGGGCTAGGAACATTAAATACTAGTTTAGGCCTACTACTACTGTAGTAAACTAGTGAACTTGATTGATATTTGATAAATTATAATTAAAAAGGCCACCACCAGGACTTGGGTCAATCGGGTGAATACATAACATATGGCTCTTTTGCTGTTACCTATAAATAAAATAGTTAGGTAGTTGTTGCGATAATCGTAACGGAAACCAGTCAAGTCGCCCTTCCATCAAAGTCGCCCACTAGTACTACAAAGGTCGCCCCTCACATACAAAGTGGCCCCCTCTCAAGTCAAAGTCGCCCCTCACAAAGTCGCCCCATGTCACCCGGTGTATAAAAGGTTGAGCCATTTCACAGAGTGAGGGCGCTGTTGAGAATTTTGAAACAACTTATTCAGGCAGAAGGAGATCCACTCTGTACGTATGTTGGCGTAACAATGTGAGGGGGGCGACTTTGCGAGGGGGGCGACTTTGTAGTGGGGCGACTTTGTAGTGGGCGACTTTGTAGTGGGCGACTTTGTAGTGGGCGACTTTGTAGTGGGCGACTTTGTAGTGGGCGACTTAGCTGGGAGGCAACTTGACTGGCATTCATCGTAACCCACCATCCTCCCGACGGTCAGAGAGGATGGTGGTGGGTTACGATTATTGAAACTAAACGCTGTACCAAGTAATTAAGCCTCATTATTATGATTAGGCCTACGTTAGGGCCCATTTATTATTAGCTGTTCCGATCTGATCGGAACAGCTATTGTAATCGTCGAGATTTTCAAAACGTTTTACAAACGTTTTTTTTTGTTTCCACCAAAACGCCATAGGTTTAACACACGATTTTTCTTTATTCGTAATCTTAGAAACAGTATAAATGACAGACTTGAGTCCTATATTGAATCGAAGCTTAGTACATAACTTAATCACTAAATGTTATACTGTTTAATTTCTTAATCAATTAGCTGAGTTATAATGACATGAATATTTAATTAGGCAATCTTGTTACCACCATATCTCCCAAAATTAAACGTCAAATTTTCAAATTTTCTTCAGATGTTGACTCTCTGGGTATTGAAGTTGTGCACAATGACGTAATTTTGTATGTCACGTCATCGTGACATCATTTATAGCGTGTTTCGTATCCGTGTACAAAGTAATGAAGAACAGTGTAAACTCGTACTAAGTCCTGAGGCCGTGTGCGCCAGATGCTGTCGTATTCTTTGTACTGTTGACATGAGACTGCAACGATGGCGGACTTTGAACAAGTCTATTCAATATATAGAGTAATAGACGAGCAGAGTATACTGAAGACGAGCAGAGTATACTGTTCGAAACGTCGAGACCAAACCGGCTCTTTTCAGAGCCAACACTCCTCCCAAAAGAGATTATACACATGGTTGTACCCGCAAGTTCACTACTATTTACATTTATAGTTATAGTTACTTCTTACTTTCAACACCATGCAAAGCTTCAAACACCACTTAATAATATAAGGTATAAAATCAGAGCTAATGTCATGATGGTCTGATGGCACCGCGGTTTACCGCGTTTATTACCAAGCCAATGATCGCAGGTTCGAGGCCCTTCGGGATCTCGACGATTTCAATGTAATAAAAGCGTACATTTTACATTTTTTTAACAATGAGAAACTTGTACCTACATTAAAACGAACAGTACCACATATTCTTTTTCCTATTTTTGGCTCCTGAGAATTTCTTTTTCCCGGAAAATAAAACAGAATTATTTTGTGGTATGTATGGTTAAACACTAAAGAGCACTTGCAAGAGTTGATTATAATTTATATAGCATGGTCTATTTCTACCTCGATGATTATAATCTATATAGCCTGAAATACAACGATTTCACAGAACGATTTGTGTACGCACAAAATCATCTTGCTTACGAAGTCAGAATTATTTTGTTTTAATACTAGCAATCACTGCTTATTCTGATTTAATATGCTTACTCAGAATCATTTCAATCAAGTGCAATGTGTGTGCTTCATCTGCCTCAGCATAGGTAGTACGTTCTACAACGCACCGGGTTAGGCAGACAGGCGACAAAAACTTGTTCGAGTAGCGCTATTTTTGCAGTTTTTCGCTTTACATGTGTTGTCAATCACCACAAAGTGACAGCAATTTCTTTCTGAAACTTACTATCAGAGAAGACAAACCTGTGTGGCTTCGATAGGCATCATAATACTCCGTCTACGTAAAAGTGGACCGTGCACGGATGAATACACCTGCCCGAGATTTGGAAGCTTACACGGCATACACATTTTATAAATGAACATCGAAATGGTGCTATCAATGTATGTGTCTTGTGGTGAATCATGATGATGTAGTGTTAAGTGTAATTCAGAGACTTCACAATCTTTATCAACAAGTGTAATGGTTACGAATGAACGAAATGGTTACGAATGAGCAAAATGATTCAGATAAAAGCAAATTAATTCTGAATAAGCAAATTTTATGAATGCATGAACATTGAAACGGTGCTATCATGTTGCTTGTGGTGAATCATTGAATGATAATATAGTGTTAAGCGTAATGATTACGAATGAGCAAGACCGTAACGAATAAGCGAATTGGTTAAAGACTACGAGCCTGATTGGAAATGACATGTGTGTTTGTCGCATCTGATCATGTGCTTTGTAAATCGTGATCGCAATTATTATAGTCAGTGTTTCGCAGCACTTTTCGATTGAATTGTTTTACGCTTATCCGAACCGTAAAAATGTAAACGTTTAACAGGCTTAGTATACATGCTGACTTGTAGAACCTGTTCCTGGATAACAACATTTCGAGTAAAAAAAAAACTTTAACACAAATGCGCATGAGATCAAAAACATTGCCTCTTCAGTGCAACATTTTTGCCCTCTGCGCAATCACCCTGCAAAATAAACAAGCATGCACAATCAAATTGTTGTGGAACGCCCTCTAGCGTTCAATGTTTCTTGCATTTATTACCTCAAGCAGTTTTGAAATAACAAAGACTATGAGCCTGATTGGAAACGACATGTGTGTTTATCGCATCTGATCGTGTGCTGTATAGATCATAATCAAATTTATGATAGTCAATGTTTCGCGGCACTTTAAGATTGAATTGTTTTACGCTTTACGCTTATTATGCATGCGCAATTGAATTGTTGTGGAACGTACGCCCTCCAGCGTTCAATGTTTCTTGCATTTATTACGCCAATATTTAATTAGCCCGAACATCTGACGTCACACTTCGAGGCTCGTTGTTTATGCCAGAGACCAGCTTCGAGCGTTTCGAGGAAACCTGACAAACGCACCTTTGACCTCGCATCCCATTCAGCCGACAACCACATTTCTTCGGACCAATCATAACACAGATATGGAAAGCTTATGTCACTGCATGTCTGTCCAATAGAAGCACCGGATTACTAAACCGGAGCCTGTCCTTATCCTTGCGGATAAGGACAGCAGACCAGTCTAATATTTAATTAGCCAACCTTCTGACTATCTCAAAAAGTCACTAGAGGGCGCTCTCATCAGAGACCGTTATCATGGGAGTAAATAATAAGTCAATCTTTGCAGCACCATATCTTAACAAGTACACAACCGATTTTCAAACTTTTTACAGTTATAGACTCCTTGGGCATTGGAGATTAGCCTTGGTTAACCGTGACCCCATGTTGACCTTTACTTCCTGGTCAACCGGATGTGGGACCATATCTCAAGAACTACACAACCGATTTTCAAAATTGTTTCAGTTATAGACTCCTTGGGCATTGGAGTTTAGCCTTAGGGTAACCGTGACCCCATGTTGACCTTTACTTCCGGGTCAACCGGAAGTGGGACCATATCTCAAGAATTACACAACCGATTTTCAAACTTTTTTCAGTTATAGACTCCTTGGCCATTGTATATCAACCTTGGATAACGGTGACCTCGTGTTCACCTTTACTTCCGGGTCAACCGGAATTAAGACCATATCTCAAGAACTACAAACCCGATTTTCAATTTATTTTCAGTTTTAAACTCTTTGAAAATTACAGGAACAGCTCTGTGTTTGTTGACAAACACTTAAGCTCTAGTTATTTTTGTTTTTATTAGGCCTACTATAATTACTAATCAAGTACAGCAGCCTATGCTGACATAAAACTGCTTTATTTTTCCTACATTACATTGTACTGGTGGTAGTCCTTTTTAACTATTAAGTTGTTCTGGATAGATGAAACATCAGATTTTTTTGTCAAAATGTTTGCACTGAATGAGACAGTTAATTTACACTGCGCCGTGGGTGTTTGACCTTGGGAGAACCAATGGCGGCACTGCACACAAGTAATCATAGTCAGTAGCACTAACTTAGAAGTACAGTGCGTAAATCTTCATACCATGAAGAAGTACTTTATTGATGAATTAAAATGCCACACAGATGCCGAACCTGTATCATGACTGTAATTCTTATATTCAAATATCTGCTGTAATGTTAAATAAAATTTGAAAAAATAATTTGTCCTTGCATCTATTATTTTTCTATTAATTTCTTCCTTTTAATTCACTGTTTAGTTGCTATGGGTTGTTGCGTGTCAACTTGTGTGTACGCATCGTGTTGCTGCCGTTCTACCGGACTACACTCCAGCTCTTCAAGGATTGATTCCTGAAGGAGCAGTTGATCGTATCCTTTTGAAAATTGTCATGTCATGTACATTTATGCAATCTGTATACAGATTCTGCTCTTTATTAATGGTTTAGTCACATGAAAAAAATAACCTGTACCATGTACTAAACCAATGGAATAAGTTAAAGCTGTCAAATACATAATTGTATTGTGCTTCCAACTAAAATACAATTCTTTTCAGCATGCATGGTTAAAATAAGCATTATTTATTTTAGTCTTTGTGTGGAACGTAGGATGTCCCATAGCGCTCATAATGCTTTTATGTAGTTTTCAATTTTACTTCCCTTTACATTTTCTACAAACTTTGTGTCTGTTCTAATAATTGCTAAAATGTAAAATTCTTCCTGTTTATTATGTCCATAGTTATTTTCCTTGCTACTTAAATATTCAGTTCTGTACCTGTTAGTTATGTACTTCAATGCAGGCAACACCATTCCAGCAATATGTTCGCTTTTGTTCTTCCAACACGGGGTAACACGTAGGTCAGTATTGTAGATTACTAATAATTCCCCCCCAAAAAAAATTAAAAAATAAAAGTTGAAAACATAACTTCTGATATGTTTCAGAATACTTAAAACACTTCAAATTTATAGTAAATTTTCAGGTGTTGTGCTAGCAGAATTCCCAGTTAAGTGGGAAAAAAAATCAATGATCAGTTTTATGACAGGAGCACCATGTCCTAATCCTTTTAATCCCCATACAATTAGAACAACACTGTCTTAGCCCTGTATGGTGGTTATTGTCTGAGAACCTCAAGCCATTGAAGCTATGTTCCTTTGAGCAGCCACAAGGTTTTAATGAGCAAAGAATGACCTATAATGAATATTGGTTATTCAGGTTTACAAGAATCTATTCAATGAGAAATATTTCATAATTGATGTTACTTCATATTCTGAATAATTTCAGATTATGCAAAGAGAGTCATCAAGGCGACAGTGCTCCTTTATCAGCAGGGTGAGAAGACATAAAGTCCAATTTTCTTCAGCTTGTTTGCAATCCTGGCCCCCTATCATTCAAGCACGGTAACAAGACCAGACAAGGACACTGCTGTGGAAAGTTTTGTGTCAAGGTTTAATTTAATAACTGAACCTGTTGGCAGACCTCAACCTAAACCTGGCATTGAAGATGTCCAAGAAACACAGAGCAGGCTGGGAAGAGCGAGACATCTGAAGAGAAGAAAAGTATTAACTGAAGAAGGTGATGATTCATCAATAAGAAAGAAGAGCACAACTGGGAAGAAGTCTAATAAAAGAACAAAGGCCGATGATGGTTGTTCAAAGAAGGGACAAGGGTCAACAATTCAGGAGTCTGGGGAGAAGGCGGTGATTGGTGATGATGGCAAGCGGGACAGAAAGTGACCCCAAATCAGTACTGCCCCAAATTGTGGTAAATAAAGGGAGAATAGGAAAACAATGCGATAATGAAAATTAAACTATCCCCCGTTTCAATGAGGTGGTTGGGTTGGTGTAGAGGTATCTTTCCTCACCTTTCACCTGTAGGACTCTGGTTCGAATCCTGCTGGGGGCACTATGTGGATTGGGTTTTCAGTCCCTACCTGACTGCATGGGTTTTCCTCCCGCATCTAAAATTGAAACTTCCTTGTCTTTTTTTCCATTTGGTTATTTGCTAGTACATTGATTTCGTTCGCTTTTCTGAGAGTCCTTGGCTTCACAACCAGAATAAATTAAATGAAAACAGTCTCTTTTGTCATCCTAATACATGTATTGAGGAGATACATTTGAGATAGTTTGTTTAAATACCTTATTGTACATGCAGAGGAATATTTCTGATGGTCACTATGATTAATTCAGCAAGCCATTTTGGATTGTTTACCTTGTTGATCACATTGTACATATTTCTGTACACCTTTATTATCTTATGAGACGTTTATGTAACTTTTATTTGACCACAACCACATCAGGTAATTTAAATGTAGGGTTTTATTGAGTACATGTATAATTATTTGTTATTATTATTATTATTGTTTTAAATATTAATTTTGTTTGCTGTGTAAAATTAATGAGCAGCCCTAGTTTGTGCTTATTGCATGGTGAAGTACAGGAGTTGTTTGGGGAGGGGGGGGAGACAGAGGAGTTGGAGTATTCACAGTGAGAAAACATTTCATGTGTAATGTGTTTTCATCCAGGGCAAACACAAAACATCAATTACACGTCTTTGTTTACAAGTTGCCAGAAAACCTAACTTGCTAGTGTTGACTGTAATTTGTACTTTTTGTTTACATTTTCTTAATTGAGCTGATCATTTTTGATAAGGTGGTCTTTTAATGCAAGACGAGTAAGCAACGCAAAGAATTAGTTTGGCAATATTCCCTTTTTAATTTAGCCGTTTTCTATTTAATGCCTCAAATTTGAAACTACAAAGGGGAGGTCAACTATGCTAATACATGGGTAGTGTTATTTTAAAAAATTCTTGACATTAAATAATACTTTTAACTTATAAAATACTGCTTTGTGTATGTAAGGTGGTTGTTTAGAATGTCTTTAATTATTCAAGAAGGGTTAGCAACATTCTCTTTTAAATAAGCTGCTTTCAATTGAAACTGAAGAGGGGTACTTTGAAATAAAATAATACTCATAAAGACTGATGTGTGTACATTAAAAGTGTTTATTGTCATTTACTCGTTGATCATCTAAAAATTTATAGTAAATGGAGGCCACCATGTTTGTATCCTCAATCCTGAAAACTATGCACCAGACTAGCTGAACATGTTTTGATCATATTCTAGAATTTAAGTATAATTTAAACTTTGCATGGTGGAAGTGCAATCAGGTGAGGTTTGCAGTGACATCATGTGTAAAATTTCTTTTGAGCAGTGGTGGTTTGACAACTTCATGAAGACGAACAGAGCATACTGATCAAAACATCAAGTTGTGAAACCACCATTTCTTTTCAGGACCACCACAAAGAGATCATTCACATGGTGTGTTGGTGTTACCACAAACCTCACCGGATTATAGCGATGTTCTTGTAATGACATCCATCCCATCTGAGTGAACCAAATGTTTACAGATTTTTATCCAAGATTGTGGTTCTCAAAAAAGTTCCCCTTTTGAAGCCTCTTTACCGTAAAACTTCCATGTATGTAATATGTAGTGTGAATACAAACCAGTGAGAGACACAACAGCATGGGCTATATGTTTGACAAATTATTTGTGCGTCTAGCCGTCTAACTTTTGAATCTCATTTGGGAGCATTTACAAACATTTCACCAACTATAGCGGCTATAAATAACACATTACCCACCCTAAATTCAGGTGAGATGAGGAACTCATACAATAAGATTGGCAATTTTTTTTTTATTTTTTTTTTATTACTTTTAGTCTAGTGGTGGTGGGGGTACAAAAATCCTTTTGTCCATTGGGGTTGGGTTACATCGTTCGAATGGCATCCATTATACATGTACATGAAGGAAGTGGCACTCTGTTGAACCTTCCGAGGTAGCCCCAACACCATCTGACAACTTGCTGGTATTCAACATTGCGATATTTTCTGCAAACAAAGTAGTAGAAGAATAACAAATTAGGTAAGGTTAACAGTTCATGTCAATTTTTGTTAACGCAAAGTTTTCCCATTTTGAAGAAATCATGTACATAGTAAGGGTGGAAATATACTCTTCTGATTTGTCCAGTCCAACAACCCATAGGAGATCCCCCCCCCCCCCCCCACACACACACACACACACATTTGGGTTCTGTAAGAAGTCAAAAACTGAAAAAGATGAGTCGCAACTATTTTTCTGTAACAGTCTCGACAATTGTGACAGAGATCACAATGTTTTGGAAAAATCTGTTAGTACAGCTTTTATGGTTAGTGTTGTCTTGAGTTGTATAAATGATCTAATCCAACAGTCAATTATACCCGAACCAAGGGTCAGGTAAGAGGGGTAATGTTTTTTATTTTTTTAGGGGGGGGAGGTGTTTGCTCATCACATTAATTTTGCAGTTCAATTTAAAAACAAGACACTTGGGCCCTACTTCGTACTTGGTACAGCGTTTAGTTGTGATAATCGTAACCCACCAACCTCTCCGACCGTCGGGAGGATGGTGGATTACAATTATCGCAACGACTACCTGACTATTTGTTTGGGTTCCAGCCTTCATTCCATTATCGGTACACACACACGGCGCAGAGCAGACTGTATCCGACTATCCACCCGGGTGTACACGTTAATGGAATGAAGGCTGGAACCCAAACAACCTTAAGACCATCTAGGCTCTTGAAAAAATATCCACCACAAATATGCAAACTATGCGACGAAGTATGCGATAAAGTATGCGATAATATTTGCGACGTCGCAAATATTTGCAAAGATATTTGCGATAATATTTGCGACGTCGCAAATATTTGCAAAGATATTTGCGATAATATTTGCGACGTCGCAAATATTTGCAAAGATATTTGCGATAATATTTGCGACGTCGCAAATATTTGCAAAGATATTTGCAAAGATATTTGCGACGTCGCAAATATTTGCAAAGATATTTACAATAATATTTGCGACATCGCAAATATTTGCAAAGATATTTACGACATCGCAAATATTTGCAAAGATATTTGCAAAGATATTTGCGACATCGCAAATATTTGCAAAGATATTTGCAAAGATATTTGCGACATCGCAAATATTTGCAAAGATATTTGCGATGTGCGATGTCCCTTCAGGGCCACCATACTTTAGTGTTTCCATCTGAAACACTCAGGAACAGACATGATTTCCTTTGGGAAGGGCTCTTAATGTTTCCATCGGAAACATTCAGGAACAGACATGATTTCCTTTGGAAAGGGCTTTAGTGTTTCCGTCTGAAACATCCAGGAACAGGCATGATTTCCTTTGGGAGAGATCTTACTTTTTCCATATGAAACATTCAGGAAAAGGCATATTTTCCTTTGGAAAGGGCTCTTAGTGTTTCCATCTGAAACATTCAGGAAGAAGGCATGATTTCCTTTGGAAGGTGTACCTATAGTGTTTCCATCCGTAACGAAGGAGTGATGTTAAAAGAACAGGAATATTTCAGATTAATTCAAGTTTGTTTTCTGGTTGAAACACAGATTGCTTTTCATCGAATAAATGGCTACACCCCAATAACCTTTGAGCATTGCAGTACAGCCCTCTACAAACACGGTCGTATGGAAATGATCTATTCTGCAACGTCAGAGACAAAGAGTTGCGCTGAGGCATTCAACGGAAGAATTTCAGTTAGTCCTGCAAAGAAAGTCAGTCTAATTAATGCATGCTCTGATAAACATAGACAGCTTACAGCACAGGCGAAGGCTGGTATGTCTTAACAACCCGTTTTTTGTTTACTCCATGTGTTTTCAATGAACTAGAGTTCTATTTTCAAGAAGGAGCTAGGACTAGTCGAATTTACAAGCCTCATTCTTCAATAAATATCAAAGACATGTGGGTCAAAAGGTTTTGTTTAAAACAGTTAATTTTTTAAGGTTTGTTTTTAAAATTAAATCTTGGGATATTGAAAAACACTGATACTGATGCAAATTGGGACTTCTAATATTCAACGTTCTACGACTGCACGTAATCTTGGCATCATGTTTGACAGCACGATGTCAATGGAATCACATGTCAAGAAAGTTTGCCAAACGTCATACTACCATATTAGAAACATCAACAGCATCCGCCGAATCCTGACTGATGAGTCGGCTGCCATCCTTATCCATGCTCTCGTGACATCAAGGTTGGATAATGGCAACTCACTTCTGTTTGGAATCACCAACACTCTAATGTGCAAACTTCAACATGTTCAAAACACTGCGGCTCGTGTCTTATCCCGAACACGGAAATTTGACCACATTACTCCAGTCCTGAGAAATCTTCACTGGCTTCCTGTCAAACAGAGGGTTGCCTTCAAAATAATCCTACTTACCTGGAAAGCCCTCAATGACAGCGCACCAACATATCTGCAGGATCTCTTCACCCAGTATTCACCTAATCGCCACCTAAGGTCATCTGACAAACATCTTCTTGTGACACCAAGAACTAGAACATCGTATGGGGACCATGCCTTCTCAGTTACGGCGCCCACTCTATGGAACTCTTTGCCTCAGGAAATTCGTAGCTGTCAATCTTTACATACCTTCAAATGCCTTCTTAAAACATTCCTGTTTAACTCAACTTATAATTAGATTGCTGGTTTTGTTTCAAGTATACATACATGTACATGGGTATTAATTATTTGTAGAGTTCTGGACAGTTTCTTTTCTTAAAGCGCCTCGGAATATGTTTACATAGATAGATGGCGCTTTACAAATGCTTGTATTATTATTATTATTATTATTATTGTGCGGTTTTGACAGGTCAAGGTTGGGAATGCCATCAGTTTGCGTTGGAAGCGTTAGCGTCCAAGTCTGGAAAGTCCGTCTCTTTGTTCCAGGACCCTGCCTTTGCAAACGCCGTCACGCTGTCAACAAGCACCATGGGGGTACCTGTTGGTTGCAATGGTGCAGCGTTTCCTCCTTATTCACCTAATGGACTAGGGATCGCATACTCCATTAAGGAAGATGGCGTTCAGTGGATCAGTACAAGCTATAAGACATCACAAAGTTTGTCAGACTTTTTAGAATGTCTCCAACAAGCATCTGACGAGATTCATGAAGTTTTTGAGAAAGCCATCAAATAATGTTTTGAAAGTCTCCCATATTGCGGTACGCAAATAGTAAACTGCTAATCATGAATGTTGCACAATCAGTTAAACAATCCGGAAGTACCAAGACATTACATTGATAGAAGCAAATATGTACCGTGCGTTTAGGTTATTAAACGTACCATGTAGTGAATTTTTATTTTGTTAGAATGGATTGCATAAACCACGTCAAAAGGTGATTAAACCCAGCTTACTATTAACCAAGTGAACCAAGCTTGCGAATAATTTGTTTTTCTTCTTCTATCATTTCCCCTTCCTGGGCCGTGCACATTTTGGGAGTCTGGTATGCTCTGAGAGGTTCCTTTTTAAGATAGCAAGACTAAATAAAACACCTTCGTGCCAATCATTAACTTGTTACCGACATTTCTGAAGATTTGTAGGGTCCGAATACAGCAGGTCCGCGGGTTCAAGCCTCGGTAGGCATACAGGCATACACTTGCCTTGTTCAGACACAGTACTAAAGTCGCCTAAATCATGGTTCAACCTGATGGTTGACCTCTTTAAACCGAAGATAAACCGCACTGGTTAATGGATAGTTTTATTTTTTACGACCGCCCCCCTCTGCTCGAAAAGTTGAACCGGTTCGGGTCTAACTTAGTACGCTGTCTGAACATGGCCAATGATGGGTTAGGGTCAGGATGATTGGTCGTTGTCTCTACAGCCTCAACATTTAGACCAAGCATGCGGATGCACCTCATTCCGGGCTAACGCATGCATATGAGAGTTTACTAATGGTTTCAAAATTTTTAGATTCTTTTGGAAATTGGTGGAATGTTCTCTTCGTGTCGCAACAACAAAACACTTGTTTCAAGCAACAAATTATTTCAATTACTGCAATAATTGTTGCAAGACATTTGGAGAGTGTTAATATTCCTACTGTATTAATTTAACAACGTTTACAATATGAACGACGAAAACAATTGTATTTATGAAGTGCTTATAAGTAATCCATTCGAGCAAAACTTGGGAGACAATATTCCGTAATAATACAGTGTAATGCATATTTTAGGCAACGTAGCATTTACAAGCTAATATTACCATAATTTTGTGTGTGTAATTTGGGTCACAAATTGGTGGGTGTGGCAAGCAGTAGCAACAAGTGTAGTTGGTGCAAGGGGTCAATAGTGAAGCTAGTGCACTACCAGGCAAATAAGATTATAATGATATTACATCTTACACTTTTATAGTTTTTTGTATAGTTTTTTGATAGGTTTTTGTTTATATTCTTGTTATTTCGGTCTTACGACGTCATTTCGTTGTATTGATCAAACTCACCTGTCGTCATAATAGTGGCTTCTTATATAGCGCTCATATCTTTCACTCAGTGACACTCAAGGCGCTTCCAAAGTCAGTATTTTCCTGCAAGGTATGTGGAGCTCTGAAGCACGAGACCTATTCATTTTACATGCACCATGTAATGGTTTTACAAGGTGCTGTGGCGCAATATGCAGCCAATCAAACCAGGAACACCGGGGCGAACCCCTTCTCTTTTCGATAAGTGCACTGGGTTCTTTTACGTGCATTACACAACACACGGGACCAACGGCTTTACGTCCCATCCGAAGAATTGCTTAAGGACAGAAGTGTCACGACCGGGACTCGAACCCACATCATGCTAAACAGAAACACCAGAGCTTGAGTCCGGTGCTCTTATCCGCTCGGCCACGACACGTCATCATCCAAATAATTTATGTTGCGCACATTTTAGGCGACGTAGCATTTACACACTTATATTATCATCATGTTGTGTTATTTGATTCCCCCTAAAAGATTGGCTGGGCAGACAGTAGCCACAAGTGAAGTTGGTGCATGGGGTAAATACTAGCTGATAAGCTACTACCAGGCAAGATTAACATATGAGACTATATAATGATTGACATCCCACACTTATATAGTTTTTTAATGTGTAGTTTTGTGTAGTTTTTGTTTTATATTTTACGTTTATAATATTGTTATTTCGGTCTTACGACGATGCTCGAAAAGCACTGCAATGTACTCCTATTTTCCGAGACATGTGGAAAACAATCCCATACTTGGTTTTGATTTGATTGAACCCCCGGTTCCATCGCAGATGTCTGAACCACAGATGTCTAAAACATTTGGGAAGTTTTTCATCTATTTACTTACCATCTTCTTCCAGAACATCAAATACATACATATGACCCCTGCACATCACCAGTACATGACGTTTGTCACGTCACAAAACAACTCATCCCTGGTTGGTTTAGGGATTCTTGTTGCATCGAGTAGACGATGAAATTGACTCATATCCATAAATGATACATATTGCTTTTCAGTGCGTGTCTGTATATCACGGGCAGACAGACACTTGTATAACATGCAGTTTCCCCAATTCCAAAACTCCGCATTAATGCCTTCTGTGTTATTTTATGGTTAGTGCGTGAACTTGTGTACTTTGATTCTGGAATTTGAGGCATGGTTGCAAATTTTATCTTTTGTTCCCACAATATTTTGTTTATTTTGACGCCCTAAAAAATGTTGGTTTTCGTGTCGTTGTTTTAAATATTCCATTTTTTTGTTCATATAATGTTGTCAAAATTTTACTAAATTTGTCAGCTTTGTCCTTCAGCTTAAAGTTTACATTATATTGTGGTTGTTTGCTTTGTTTCTGGGTTTTGGGTTAAATTTTTTCAAATGGTTTTCATTTTGAACTTTTGGAGGTGTGTTTGCGATCAATTTATAAGTTTTGTTAATTAATAGTTACTATTATTTTTGATCTGTGGTTGTTGATATTATCTTTGTTAAAAGTTGGAATTGTTTCTTTGATTTGCGTTTTTGATGTTAGTTTTCTAAAAAATTGTAGTTATAGTTTCCTTTCCTTTTTGTGTCGCCCATAGTTTATGTGTATACGAAACGAGTCAAGTATTGCTGTAAGATCCCGACAGAATCAGGGACGTGTCCATTGTTCTGACGAGCCAAAGTAGAGTATAAGCAAAGTCTTTAAATTATTTTGGAGATATCTCTAAACTATTGAGAGATATCTGTAAATCATTTTAAAATATATCAAAATGTTTGGAGATATCGCTGAATATTTAAAAAATATCATTAAATGTTTAGAGATATCTCTTAATCGTTTAAAGGACAATTTATTTTTATAAATAAGTGCGACGGAACATCATTTTTGTCAATTATTTAAAGTTATCTTTAAATTATTTGAGGAAATTCATTTAGAGAATGATACTTCTTAATGTTTTAAAGATATCTTTAAATCATTTAAAGATATCTCTAAATCATTTAGAGATATTTCTAAACGATTTAGGAATATCTCTAAATGAATTCGAGGTATCTCTAAATGATTTAAAGATATCTTTAAATACATTGAAGACATCGTCGATTGCATAACATTTTTTTAAAAAGACGTTTCTAATGCTAATAAATGCTACTTTGGCTGGCCATAATTATTTAGCAAGTCAATGACACCATTAAAGGTTACATATTCAAGACTACGGAGTTAGACTGAGTTAGACCCAGATGCCTTTGGCATGATACCGGTGATAATTAGCCAACCAAATAACTTTATTTGTTGTTCACTAGCCTATCTAAAATGATTCTTACCCTTTTAGTGGATATTCTTATTAACGAAAGAATTTCGCTCCCGGTTATAAAATAAAGGTTTTAGAAACCAGTTTGGTGTTCGGCTGCGGCTTGAGGAGACGGCTTGGGCGACATCCGCCTGTCTGAAATGTCCCGTACCAAAAGTGTAAATTTTCTAAATTACTGACTCAGTCAAAGTCGTAGCCAAAGCCCTAAGCCGTTGTTTCGAAAAGGGTTTTTAATAACTGCCATCTATCTGACAGTGTATTTATTTACCAAGTCATCTTTCTACACACCCTACTCTCTATAAAAACAAATCCCGGGTCACAATGGGAGACTTTAGAACGATAGGTGGCAGCAGACTTCCCAGGTAAATTTCCACTGTTTACGTAGTTCTGAGCATGCGCACATTACCCAGAACAATGGATTTACCTGGTAAGTCAGCTGCCACCATAGCGTCCCAAAAGTCCCCCATTGAACCAGATTCCGGGTCCTGCGGGCTTAAACCATATTTGTCTCAGAATGACCCGGAACCTGTGTCAAAAAGACCCCAAAATACTTGTTCAAACTGACGCATAATCCGTGTTAAAATTTCATTTTTTTAAAACCAGATTCCGGGCCAACCTGACACAGAAATGGATCAGGACACTTGGGAACCGGATTCCGGCTCAATTCTGACCCAGTAAGTTTTTAGAGTGTAACCTCGTCTATTCGTTTTTGCAATGGTCTTTTTAACACAACCAGCTTTCAAACACAATCAGTATTCAAACATAATCAGTATTCACAAACACACACACAAAACAAAAACATAACAAATTAACACAACAAAATATGTATAAAAAATAAAACATTAACATCTATTTAATCAGTTTCTAATCAACAAAAATAAATGAATAGAAAAGGAGACCCTACGGATACATACAAACACAAATACACAAATAGGCTACTTTACATACCCCCAAGGTACTCCTTATCAAAAACAGTTATCGTTTGAAAATGGCCCTTTTTTCACATCATCCCTGAAATTCTTACTGTTCTTACTGTAAAAATGAGGTTGAGGGAATGTTTGTTGAGTATGTTTGAGGGACTACTTACGGTGGTGCACCAGGTGATTGCATTGTTGCCTTGCGTTATGCACTTAAGACAAGAATGACCGAATGAATCGTCTTCATTATTTACATAGTAGGGATGTTAACTGTTGTAACTGTGGCTCCTGTAGTTAGCCTTTTGTCAAGGCCATCGTGGCTTGGACAGCTTTGTAAACAGTGGAGCGACTGGAACGAGAGACCACGCGCGCGAGCCGAGTGGCGAAGCCACGAGTGCCTTTTCCAACTTGTTTGCGGTTTTTGTAATGAATCATTCATGAAGTATGAAACGTGTGTTATGCACTTCTGATTGGTTTGGACTTTTGCTACCGTTTCGGGTAGCAAAAGTCGAGATTATAAAGAAACACATAAGAAACCGCAAACAAGTTGGAAAAGGCCCTCGTGGCTTCGCCACTCGCGTGCCTGGTCTCCATTTCAGTCGCTTAGGATCGCGGCTCCAAGACACGAAGGCCTTTACAAAAGGCTAATGTAGTGTTGGCTTCGGATGTGGTCGTCACCTTGGTCGTCGCCTTGGTCGTCGTGGTGGCTGCGGTCGTCACCTTGGTCGTCGTGATGGCTGCGGTCCTCGCCTGGGTCGTGATGTCTTTTTAGTTTGTTTTTTTGTTTTTTTCCCCCCGGAGGAAATTATTTATTCAAGCTTAAAACAACTCATCACTTTACAAACCTGCTGAAAAGCCATGGCAATAAAACAAATGCAAAATTTACCGAAATGACAATTTGTAAAATACAGAGTTAACCTTGACACAATAATTTAAAGGAGTCCCATTTTTTTTCGAACTTCGCAGTAGAATCATTAATAATAGAGATGTACTTTTCCAAAGTATAATAGCGTTTTAAGTCCATTTTCAATAGTGCAAGGGATGGTCTGTTGTCGTTCATCTTCATTTTATAAATGTGGAAACGACACAGAACAAGGATCAGATTAAGAGCACTCCACGATTTCTTAGTTATACCAAAAAGGATAGCCTCATTGTCTAAACGTATGTCTAGATTAAGAGTATTCCTTATCCAAACCCCCAATTGGGTCCAAAACATAGTTGAAAATTTACATCCACAAAATAAATGAACAAGCGTCTCACTCTCTAACTGACAGAATGTACAAAGATCGTTGTCCTTTTTACCTATTTTAGCTAAGAATGAATTAACGCCAAGAATTCTGTGAACTAATCTATATTGAAACCATCGTAGTCTAGTGTCGTTTGTAACGCCAAATGGAATATTACAAAGTACCATCCACTTGGAATTAGTAAGTTTAACACTCAATATTGTTTCCCACTTAGCGGTAAAATTATACACTACTTTTTTAGCAGATGTAAGGCAGTTATAAATGCGGTTGGAGCCTTTTTTGTCCTTCAACAGCAGTCTAAAGTTGAATGGAATGAAAGGGAAGCAAATACTCGCCCTACCAGTGCCCATCATCACTGTACCAAACGACCCTTTTATGGCCTTAATTATACCTCCATATTCAAGGAAATTAGTCTTTACACCAAATTTAGCCTTAAAATCAACCATGGTAAGAAAGTCTCCCCTTTCATCTAGAAGATCACACACATAAAAAACACTCTTATTTATCCAATGTTTGTAATGAACACAGTTATGATTAACTCTAATTTTACGGTTGTACCATATCACACTTGTTAAGGAGTCGATCTGGTTAACCGGCTGATGACATTGTACAAAATTACCCCAGGCAGTAAGAACATCTAACCAAAAACTGTTAGGGTGAACAGCCCTCTGTAATAATCGAGCGATGCTTGGATGGCCGCCTTCCAGAAAAAGTTTATTGTGGAGATTGGATATTTTAAAAAACAGGGAAGTCCAACCAGAAGTCTCGGTTGTAAGCAACCTGCGAATCCATGTACACTTGAGGGCACTAAAATAAGAACGGAGATCCACCATTTTAACCCCACCTTGGCTGTAATCTTGAATCATTTGATTCCTAGTAACTCTGTCAACCCCTTTCCAAATAAACTTATACAACATAGAATCCAGATTCTTAATAAATAATTTTGAAGGATCAGGGAGTGTTAGGATTCAAAAGGTAAGCTTAGACAAAAGGAGAGATTTTACAACTGTAACTCTACCCAACACCGTAAGATTACGTTTAGACCATTGCCCAATTAAACTGTCAATAGAAGTTAAAACCCTGTTATAATTAATATCCACCATACTTTCCAGGTTAGTAGAAAAATCAATGCCGAGAGCTCTAAAACTTTCATGGGGATTGACCCAGTTAACATTAATATCCGAGCAAACATCTTTTTTTTTTCGACCCTTGTTGGCGCCGATCCACACTGCATTAGTTTTACCAATGTTAACTTTAAGGCCCGACATACGAGCAAAATCCTCCAATAGCTTAAAGGCTCTGCTAAGAGAATTTTCTGAACCATCTAAAATAAACACGGTGTCGTCTGCATATTGAGAAAGCCTGTATTCGGAACCCTCAACTATAACTCCTTTCAGAATGTTGTCCTTACGAACCATTTTACCCAGAATTTCGGCGCATAATAGGAACAAATAAGGGCTTAAGCCGTCGCCTTGCCGGCAACCGCGCTCAATTTGAAAAGATTCGGACAAAAAACCGTTTACCAGCACAGAGGCTTTTGCACCGTTGTAAAGCACTTGAAACCACTTCTGTATTGAAAGACCAAAATTGAACAGCTCAAGAATCTGAAGAATAAAGTCGTGGGAGACCGAATCAAAGGCTTTTTCAAAATCAACTAACAGAAACATACCAGGAATTTTGTTGTTATCTGTGTAGTTAAGCAAATCGTACATTAAACGAATGTTTTCCCCTATATAACGACCTTGTAAAAAGCCTTTTTGTTGTTCATGTATAATAGAAGGAAGGCATGTTTTGATTCTCTCTGCTATACAAGAAGAGGCCAGTTTATAAGTAATATTCAATAAAGAAATGGGGTTGACACACATAATTATTCCTATTTCCGTACACGGGGTGGGGCAGCATTTCTTGGCGTCCAGGCAGTCGTAGTCGCTTAAACTGATGCGGCAACTATTTGGACATGGCTTTACTCATACAGTGCTGTCAAACACAGGGTCGGTTTGCGCAGGACATAATAATGTCGTCCCTTTTCACCCCTGTATCGCAGAGAGTAATTTGTAAAAAGAGAATTAAAACCAGTTCAGACTGATGGAAAAAAGTGGCGTCCTTATGCTGCCGCCATCTTGGTCATACTCCCTGTATCCAGATACAGTAATGGATGCTAATATTCATTGTACAAAAAGGAACCAGAATGTTTTCTTTCCAGACTCAGTTTGGTTACATTGATTGAATTTGGAGAATTCAACATGGGGGGGTCCAACAATCGCGTGAGAAACACAAGAAAAGAAATATTAACATCCATTATTCAACAAGGGATTACCTACACCGCCTGGGCTGACTGTTTTGCATTTCCGGGCGAAAAGAGTAAATCACCATAAAGGCAGAATAGTCGCCTGGACGAAATAGTAGTACGGATAATGGTGTTCTAAATACACTCCCGTAACATTCTCGTACGGTTACACACCTTTGTTCCGACACCCCTATACGTTCCGATACCATGTTCCGACCCCTAATGTGTTTTCCTATAATCCTAATCCTAACCATTACCTTTACCTGAACCCTATATAAACCCTAACCCCAACCCTAGCGTGTAAACCACGAGAGGGTTTCCGGAATTAAAGGGTTGTCTCGACAAAGGGGTGTCGGAATATTGAGTAGTCACCTTCTTCCAAGGGTAAGTGCCGAATCGTTGCGCTTACGGTGTTTACGATCTTTGCTAAAGAGTCAAGTTTTGAGATGCTTTATATTCAGAGGTTTCAGTGTAGAGTCAGCACTGCTCTGATTGGTTCTTCTGAAAGGAAAACTCTGGTTGGTGGGCTAGTTGGTAATCTGCCTCAATGAATTTCTACAATTCCTTGCAGCAACTGTGTGAATATACACACATTACCGGTGTTGTGAGAATTGAAATGAAACTTCCGTTTTTTAATTCAGAAACAGCCACTCAATTCCTCTGAATTTCGTTTTTCAAAACAGCTAAAATTCAAGGTAAATCTTACCTCCTTCAACTTCCCCGCCATCTCTACGCACGCGACTAAACCAAGTCTTCGTTGTTCCAAAAAGGATTAAACCCAAGATGGATGGAGCCAATAAATAATTGTTTTGCTCAAGGTTATGTGTTAATAAAACTCTGAATTATTTATTTTCATAAATAAAATGGAAAAACTAGAGATAACAAAAACAAGGTGTTCGTGGGTGATGTCTTTAAATTATGATGGAACGAATTGGTGACAACATTTTACCTTAATATTAGTCCAATGTCTGGTTTATGAGCAATGAATTTATCAAATAATAAACATCAACTTCCAGTTTGAACCGGAATTTAATGTCAAATTGGGTCACATTTTGTGTAGCGTTTGTCGAGATTTAATAGATCTTTCTAATGACGTAAAGATTGTAAAAATCTATAGTGTGGTTCAGAAGTTATGATTTTTTCAAATATTACTTTTCAACTTCCGGTATGAACTAGACTTGTTGACAAGTCGTTAATGATGGTCGCGGTGAGTCGAGTCGCATCTGGTGCTGTCTCGTAAAAGAATGCTCTCGCGAGATCACTGCTCTCGCGCGAAGTTGCTGGCTGCCAACTCTTCTTCGTCATTAACGACTTGTGAAACCCGCCGGCGGTTCATATTCATTTATTCATGTACGAACGCAGTGTACATTACGGTTGCTGTAGCGACGATCATGAAGACGAGTCCATTTTATCTAAGGGTAGTAGTAATTTTAGTTACTGTAAATGTACTGAATGCTTGCGCTTGAGACATCTGTGGGTGTGTTTTGTGGGTGTTAACTCCTTCATTAATTTAGTAACTAAAGAAATAAAGTAAACTTATCTTAAAATTCATTATTATAATAATTGTTTAAGATGTGTGTTTTGCCTCATAAAAATAAATAATGCCTTCCGTGAATAGTTACTGATCGCTCCAATCATTTAACCCGATGTGTTCTACAGTGATTGTGTGTATTAAGTGTGTATAAACAACAGACACGGAAACCAGTCAACTCGTCCCCCTAGCAAAGTCGCCAATTTCAAAAAACACATGTACAAAGTCACCAACTACAAAGTCGCCCCTAGCAAAGTCGCCCCTGACAACAAACTCGTCCCCTCTCATAGTCGCCCCTCACAAGGGAATTTAACAAATTTGTGTGATTGGACTACAGGGCTTCGAAAGCTATCTTAAGGGAACAAAAGCTAGCTATCTTAAGGGAACGAAAGAGGAATTTTGGGGAACAAAATCTCATTGCGAAGGAACGAGAGCGTATATTAAGGGAACGAAAGCATATTTCGGACGAATGAACGTATATTTCTGGCAACTAATTCAAAGTCGTATTTTGATGAAACAAACGCTTGTTTTTAGGGAAAGAAATCTCCTTTCGGTGGAAAAAATTCATATTTTTATAGAACGAAAGCATATTTCGGACGAATGAAAGTATGTTTCGGGCAACTAATTCAAAGTCGTATTTTGATGAATCGAAAGCTTGTTTTCAGGGAAAGAAATCTCCTTTCGGTGGAAAAAATTATTTTTATTGAACGAAAGCATATTTAGAGCGAACAAAATTATATTTTGTGCGAACAAAATCATATTTCGAGGAAACGAATGCGTATCTTTCAGGGAACAAACGCGTATTTCTGGGTAACAAAATCGTATTTCGGGTGGAGAAGGCGTGTTCGAGGGAACAAAAACGTATTTTCTAGGAAAAATCTATTTTGCTACCTAGAAAAACACAACTTTGTTTACAAATTTAAAAAAATATAATTTTATGTGACAAAATTATATTTTGATTGAATTATATAATATTTTGAGGAAACGAAATGACTTTGTTGGAATTTTGTGTGTCGAGAGTGGAAAAAGAAATTCAGAGTGAGAATTTTTTTTTCACATTTTAATTTGTAATTTATTTTTCACCTGTTCCTTCAGGGGCTCTGGTTTTGTGTGTTGTTTTTTTTTGGGGGGGGCTCGTTTTTGTCTCACAAATTGTTTAACTTAATTGCACCGTCAATATAAGAGTGGTTTTCCTATTTATTGACATAAATCTTATTTAATTTCCAAATCGGGGGAAAGGAACGTACACCGAACATTGAAACGTAACGATTTTAAAACAGCGGATTCGATCAGCGAGGTTTACCGACTAACAAACCCGCAATGACAAGGTAGTTGGTGGTCTGGCTCCCTAACCCCTCCCACATGTTCATGAGCTTCCAGGTACAGCCATCTCTTGGCATGCTAGGGTAGGGGTTTCCGTCATGCTGAGCCCCACCGAGAGAAACTCTGCGCGCCATGGCATGCAGCTACACGATTTGCCCGTGTGTTTTACGTCATGTCCCCACACGCTGTGCACTGTCAAACACTGAAATAAAATCTTACGTTCGATTTTTTGTAATTATTTACAAGTTGTACCCATAATTTGAATACGTATTTTCTTGTGTCAAAATATTCATGAACACAATCACTCTCACCACTCAGTGTTTGGTTTTGATCGTGCATGATCAAAGCAACATAAAACTCCATCCAGTACAGGATTTGATGTTTAATATTCATCTACAGTTTGAATATTCATAGATATAACGAAATTGACCAATCAGATGCGTCCGTACGAATTCGGCTGAAGTGGCCATAGGCCGTGCACAAACCGCCAGCGGGTTTCACAAGTCGGTAAATGCGACCAGTCGTGAGAGCAATAATCTCGCACAGAGCAGCCCTCTCGCGGGATATTGCGAGAAAGCCGTTCCGCTATCACCGCGACAGACATTTAACGACTTGTCCACAAGTCTAGGTATGAACCGGAAAAAGGGTCAGATGAGGTCACACTTTGTAGCGTTGGTGAATTCTTCAGAGTCCTTTGTGATGACGTACAGATGATAACAATCCAGTATGAGGTTCAGAAGTTATGATTTTTGTAACATTAAATTTCAACTTCCGACTTGAACCGGAAGTCAATGAGGTCACACTTTATAGAGTTGGTTAAGTTTTAAAAGCCTTACCTCAAATTTCATATTCCTGTTTGAACCGGAAGTCAAGGTCAAATGGGATCTCATTCTGTGTACCGTTTCTTAAAATCTTCTAAAATCAACCATTTTCTTCTGTTAATTGTTTATCTCAAAATATCAATATTTGAAGTTGGGGGCACCTGGGGGAACTGGCATCAATTGTGGGGGCACGTGCCCCGTTTTTCCTCCCTTTTTAGCCTATAATTGTTTTCAGGGTGATTTTTCCCACCTTAATCATTACCGACCAATGATATGCACACCTTAATGTTTTTACTTGTGATCCAGATAATAACTTTTTCAAGGCAGTTTCACTGAGTCAACATTAATAGCATTGTAGGAAGATGGTTTGATTACTTTGATTCTTTAGGATTTATCTGTAACACATTTCTAAAAAATTACTCCGGTGTTTTAAAAGGGAAATATTCTTCAGAAAACAGCAGAAATTTTTTGTATTTTTTATTTTTAGGAAATATCGACTCAATTAGTATTCGGTAAAATTACATGGTTTCGCAAACGGGCTCAATCAGGAAAAACTCTGTAGTCCCTACGTGAAGCAGATTTAATTAACAACGTGATTGTAAATATTGTAAACATTCTACTTTGAATTTATGTCCAGAAAGCAGCAGTATTATACCTCCATTTTTAAAAAGGCACATTGAACAAGAAAAGACAAAGAAGCAGAACAAGGGATAAACACACCTAAAGGTCATGCAGTGATGGCCTGACCCGAATTATTATTTTAATTCTACCACGAACAACCACACAGTGGTATTTTGTATAACTTTGTTTAAAACTTTTCTTAAGAGTCTAAACTGTAAACCCACAACTTTTTATGCAAATCAAAGATATGAAAAAGAAAGCATTTTGTTTTTAAAGAGGCTGAGATGCTTTTGAATTTGTTTGTAGTATTTTTTGAATATTTTATCATTCAGCATTTGTTGCTATGGAGAGCTTATTTAGTTGCTCTTAAAATAGTTGCTCTTAAAATCAACACCCAACTCATCAAATTTACAAGTTACATGTTTTCTTTATTTCGCTGGTAAAGCATGTGTTTTTTCAGCCGAATTAAGTGTCTACCTGTTGAGAAAACGGCCAAAAAAAATCTCAGGTATGTACATACAATTAAACAAAACTAAATTTTGGCAAATGGACAACAACGGCAAAGAGGTGGTATGAAAAAGCGATTGTAAAAAGCATGAGTAAGATTTTTAAAACGTTCGATATACCGGTAGGCCTATCACACCGTTGCTTTTAAGATATGCGAACATGCACAATTAATTGTCCAGATAACATGGTATATGATTGACATGGATTTTTGAAACGTTCGTAATATTATTTTGAGTACGGCAAACAAAAGTTAACGACTCATGAGAATCCGTTTAATAATAGCATCTGAATTTATAAGTTTAGGGTTGAACTAGCGCCAAATTACCAAAGAATACATGCGCTTTAGAGGAAAAGACAAAAACTATTATGCCGAGGAATATTTGAGTCTTCAGAAAGTTTCTTCGTATAAGCTGGTTGTCTGCATCCACTCAACTGTCCTCTCCAAGAAGGGCTGATCGTCCTTATCGGCAAAAGAGTTGGATCTTACTTTCCCCCACTCCACTCTCAGTATTAATCTTGAAAATCCATATCGTAAATAGTGATTTGTTTGATGATAACAGATGAAAAGAGGCAGTGGTTTTGGAGGATTTCTTCGCCCTGACAAATCGATCCGCTGTATTGGCAAAGGCTTACGGTGTTCTATTGTTGGTGTAAACCAGCTGACCTCAAGTTTCGGTCATTGATTACGTACTATAGAAAGTATTTTAAGTTATTAGTAGGCCTAAATGCCACTCCCGTAAATTAAATACTGAGCTGCGTTGAGTGTATAAATGGAATGTGTTGGATAATGAATCTACTGGGAGAGTATTCATCTAATTGGTAAAGTAAATTCCTGAGCACTCGAACTCAATAGATACAAACATTTGAATATGACTGGACGTCATAGCTGAAATACCTACAGTCGATTAAACATTCATGTACTCCCTTTTTTGGAATTTGATATTCATTCCTGCATTTGCCGTCAAGACGAGAGGTCGACTGTAGGGAATAGGTATGTTTCCGTTTCCTTAGTTTGTTAAGTTCAGCCGAATTAGTTTTTATGCGTTGTGACTTCTGGGGACTAAGTTTTATTTAATGCTCCTATTTGCAACAGTATGGCGTTCAAGCGATGAATAATGACACACTCAGCGTTCTCCGGGTTCTATTTCTATGGGCTTTATGCAAGGGGTCAATTCGGCTTCGAAATGTCGGCTTCTTCGTTTAGGAAAACATCGATTGAGGCATGTACTTTTAACGTATATACCATATGTAGCTTTCATAAATAAAGTACTAGATAACATTTTTTTTAAACTAAAAATATAAACAAATTAATAATAAAAGCTAACAAAAATCCACTATGACTGCGCACGGTCGCGCTGTCAAATCTTCTCGATCGCGTATGTAATACGCCATTTCCTGTTTACAAAGTAAGCATAAACCTTTTGCTTATAGACCGACTGGTAAACACGGAGCTCTAGCGGGCGTGCCATATAACGAGATCAACTTTTTAAACGAACAGGTCGACTTGTCCCAAGACAACTTAAAACTATAAGAGATTATCTCGACTTTATATAGTTCCATACGCCAAGCTGTTTTAGGACCAGGCATACTTGTAAAAAAAAAACGTTTACTCTTTTAAATGAGCAAGGTCTTTCTTTATGACTGTCTTTCACTTTTGTCGACGGTATTTTCGTCTAGAACGCGTCACGTCAAAAATCTATAAACGTTTAGCGAGGTGACAGAAGGGTGGGTACCAATCGCATCTCTGGCCACAGCATGTTCGGAATGGACACCACGGAACCACAGCCGCCAACCCTCAGAAATCTGAGAAACGATTCATGCATAAATCTCTTTCTCAGATTCAAATGTTTTGGGGTGAACAATACAATTATTGTCCAAACCATACTTCGAAGGGAACCCTGTCTCAGAAATAATAGTTTATACCATTAACAGAAGCAATGCTTCTTACCTAGTAATAAGTTGTTATGGTTATTCATTTTGTTGAGTTTACAAATCTACATAAAGGTAGGGTAGGCCCTACCTTTATGTCAACCTATACTTAACATTTATAAATTAACGAAATCATCCAACACAAAAAGAAAAACGGGAGACGGATTTTTTGTAAATCTATCAACCCACCTAAGGTGATTTAATTACCAAATTAGAAATCTGTACAGTAATACTCTAAGACGGTCAAATATTGTTTTAATTCCGTTTTAAATAAACCTTTTAGAAAACGTCAATTGTCCCAACATCAGACGTAAAACATGGTTCGAAGCTTCATTGGTCCAAAACAACTAAGGTATTAAAATAAAAACATTTCTGACTCAGTTCTCAGTGTTCACAAACCTGACCCCCCCCCCCCCCAATATTTTTTAAAATATATAAACAAACCACAACAACAAAACTTAAGAATCAAAATTTAAAAAAAATCAATAATGTCAACTCTCTACTGTGGCTAAAAGTCACACAATACTGATCATTACAATCACATTCTACTGTAAAATAATTTATTTCAATCTTATAACAAGCACCAAATATCTTTCGTAGATCAATTCTTACAGAGAATAACATAAAAAGACAACTTTGAAAACAAAAGGGAGAAAAACCCGCACAAACCAAGACTTGCATTTAACACTTGCTGAGAAGATAACCACTTTTTAATATTTTGTTTTTATGCACGTTCGCCTTGAACAAGGCTTAAAACTACTCTTGGTAAGCGGCTATAAGAAGAAAATAGCTGAGATGAAATTAACTTATTAGGCCTATGAATAATACTTCTCAAATATGACTTGGTATGAGTCATAAAAATAAATTATGCATTAACCTTTTAATTGTTTGTTGAATGTAAATGTTAAATAATTGATGGATGTCAATGTTTAATGTGATATATTTGGTATGTTCCTTTATAATCACTCAATTCAGCAATTTGGTTGCAATGTGATTTTTATCAACCTTTCATGAATGATAGAGTGAATGAATGAATGCAGTCATAATTATAACTAACATATATTACAAACATTACTTAATTGACACAAGTCATACCTATGACTTATGCTAAACTATAATTATAAGATAATTATAAGAGAGTAACAGGAAAACAGAAACACAACTATTCCGAATGATTAAAATAAGAAGGGTGAAATGATGGCCCAAATGATGCTTTTGAATTTGTTTTTAGTATTTTTTGAATATTTTATCATTTAGCATTTGTTGCAATGGAGAGCTTATTTAGTGTGGTGCACCAACATAGTTGCTCTTAAAATCAACACCCAACTCATCAAATTTTCTTGAGTGTCCAATCCCATAACAAATCAGCAGGTAACCAGCCACAAACAAACAAGTTACATGTTTTCTTTATTTCGCTGGTATACTGCTAAAGCATGTGTTTTTCAGCCGAATTAAGTGTCGGTAGACCTATCACACCGTTGCTTTTAAGATATGCGAACATGCACAATTAATTGTCTAGATAACATGGTATATGATTGTCATGGATTTTTGAAACGTTCGTAATACTATGTTGAGTTCGTCAAACAAAAGTTAACGAGAATCTGTTTATGAGAATCTGTTTAATAATAGCATCTGAATTTATAAGTTTAGGGTTGAACTAGCGCCAAATTACCAAAGAATACATGCGCTTTAGAGGAAAAGACAAACTATTATGCCGAGGAATATTTGAGTCTTCAGAAACTTTTGAAGGACAAAACAATTCTAGGGCCTATGTGTTTTTCGTTGATTTTTCTCGAACATGGCTGTGTTTTCAGACGGAAAATTTATAATATCCTTTGATAATAGTGTCTAGTTGAAAAAATAAAAGCTGAGGATCAGTCACGAGCTTCTTGGACAATTACCAATAATCCTTTGTTAGGGTGGCACTTTGGCTACATCTGCATTACCGCACACTCCCACCAACCAAACAAGGTAGTAAAATTTTAACGGACCGTCTCCGAAGAGTCATCATCAGTAGACTGGTTCCAAGCATGCGTGGTTTATGCCGTTGCAAGGCATAGGGCAGCATTTCTTGTCATCCACACAGTCCTGATCACCGAGACTAATTCGACAGTCATTCGGGCAAATTGGTAAACCTAAGTACGGATCAAGGCTGGTTCCCTGGGGACACATGCCATCGTTCTTCACCCCTAAATGGTACGAAAAAGAAGGATTTTCATTTTGTTTATCCATGAAAATATGTGTACAGTTCTGAAATTTCTAATTACATTCACGCATGCGTACATGTTGGGAAATGCCATAGAGTTGTGCACTATGCAGACGCACAAACGCATATGCGTCACGCTACCACACATGTTGGGAAATGCCATAGAGTTGTGCACTATGCAGACGCACAAACGCATATGAGTCACGCTACCACACAAGCTCCCCAAAGGGACGTGTTCCCTGATATAGACCCATTGCACAACACGCAGCGCGCATACATGCGCGTAATTTGGGTGTCAAAACGTGCACAAAAGGATGGTACACGTGTTTACGCACAATGCGCTTGTAAACACGTGTACCATTCTTTTGTGCACGTTTTGACACCCAAAATGACGCGCGTGTAGATGATGACGTCATATGCAATGGGTCTATTGAGCAAGTCTCGCGCGTGTCGGAGCGAGAAAACACGTCAAGAGAAGAACATATTTTTTTCTGAAATCAAATCATTGTTTTTAAATTAGATCTATGAAAAAATCTGACCAACAAAAATAATAACATTACAATTTGTATAAAATGAGTTTTAGCTTTCATAATAAACACATTAATCATTTGTTAGTTTTTGTTGAAACAAACTAAAAACTCTGGGACAAGGATATCTATTTGATCTTAACTTTTTAGGAAACCCTTTTGTAAATCCACGCCCGAGTACGTGCAACCACAACCTCGTTCCCAGTGATGTACGATCTCGCCGGAAGTTACTATTTAATTCGAACGTTACATTTTGAAAATCATAAAAATCGATTGGGTAGAATGGGTGGATTTTTACCAAAAAATTCACAATGGTAGAAAACTATAATATTTAAACAAGAACTTGAAAAATATCAGGGGTAGAATGGTTCAATTTTTCACTTTCGTCGCGTTTTGTGACACTGTTTTAGGGGTGTCATTAGGTGCTGTTGCCTGGCCATGCACCTAATGTTGGAGGGACGAATGCATTTTTTAAATAGTCTTGTCTAGATATTTGTCAAATATTTATTTTTATTCCACTCCAAAAACCTGACAAATAAACTATACATATATAATTGGTAAAATACTGCATTACTTTTATCTAATTTAATCCATTCGTGTTAGTGTAAAAATTAAACACCCCTATTTTTGTAATGGTACGTTCACACAGCATCGGGGGAAAGAATTGCGCAATATCGTGTCCGCCCCTCCCTGAGGGTGACCATACAAAAACAGGATTCATTTGAAATGTATAGATAGTTCCCAGTAGACGCCATCTTTACGGGCAAATCGCATTTTGGCATGCAGGCGCGTCAAGCGCTCAAATTATTAACGCAGCCGCGTCATTCACTAACCAATCATGCAAGGAGTTTGGTGAAATGTGCGCGTGTTGCACGCCGTTCTCACGCGTAACGCATGAATGTGTGTTCCAAATTGCCCGTAAAGATGGCCGACTTACGTCACACTGCAACCTATCTATTGCGTCGAAATACGTGCATTTTTAGACGCATACTAAGCGCCCCACAAGCGCCTACAAGCGATCGAAAGTTTTTAACAAGCGTACACGCATAGCAGTCACTTTGGGTAAGCCAATCAGCGTTGATTTTTAGCGTTTCCCTTCCAGGGGTTAGAGACGTACGCGGAGTTAGCGAGCGTTAAGGCGCGCTGGCCATGGTAGCGAGGCTGCGTGCAACCACTAAAGCAGGTTTAAATGCAGACGCGCGATGATTGCACGGGCGTAGAATTAACGCGTGACGCAGTTTAAAGAGGACGCTGACGCCTCAACAACCGTAGACTGCAATGAAAAGGCTAAGCGTCTGACAATTACAGCGTCTGGTGACCAAAACAAAATTGGTGATCGGGAGGTGGGCACAACAATTTTTTGCAAGTAACCGGAAGCAGAGGTCAAGTTTAATTCTTGGGTTTTCTAAGTTGTATTGTTGAATTGATTTTACTTTCATATTTTTCATCACTTAGTATTACATTCCCAACAGCATATTTAATTGTCATGGTCATAAAGTACGTTAAACTAAAGTAATAGACAAAACAAAATCTTGCCAACGTAAAACTCCATATGGTTGGGACCACAAGTCTCGCGCGTAAGCGAACTTCCGGGACCATTGTGGTCCCAACCATAATATGGAGTTTTACGCTGGCAAGATTTTGTTTCGTCTATTACGTACTTTATGACCATGAACATTACATGTGTCGTTAGGAATGTAATACTATGTGATAAAATAATATGTCAGTTCAACAATAAAACGAAGAAAACCCAAGAATTAAACTTAACCTCAGCTTCCGGTTACTGGCAACTTTAGAATTTCTGCCCACCTCCGATCACCAAATGTTTTGGTCGCGCGATGATAATGACCAGACGCTGTAATTGTCAGGACGCTAAGCATTTTTATTGCAGTCTACGGTTGTTGAGACGTCAGCGTCCTCTTTAAACTGCGTCACGTGTTAATTCTACGCCCGTGCATGATAGGTGATGCAAAAGTTTTTCCTACAACATGTGTTCGTAATTTGGGGTCATGGATTGATTCTGAACTTACAATGAACACCCACATCAATAAAGCTTGCTCTGCCCAACATCAAACGCATTAGTCAATTCCTAACACAAGACTCTCTTTTAAAACTAATTCATGCATTTGTGACCAGTCGTCTTGATTATTGTATTAATAGCCTTTTGTATGGTCTGCCCAAGTCACAGATAGCTAAACTACAAAGGGTTCAAAACGCTGCTGCCAGAATACACCGATCCATTAAGCCCCGCCCATTTCTCATTGACCAATCACAGCCGCGAAATCTGATTACCATTTGAGCCGTTTGGTGATCTTTGCTGTAATGGTGATCGGGTTTCGCGGCTGTGATTGGTCAACTCGTAAGGAGGCGGGGCTTAATGGATTGGTCTATTGTTACTAACACACCGGTTTGAATACATTACACCTATAATCCGTCAATTACATTGGCTGCCTGTTTCGTACAGGATTAATTTTAAAATCCTTTTGTTGACCTTCAAAGCTCTTCATGGTCTTTCTCCAAAGTACTATACAGGATCTTGTTTCCATCCGGAAAGTATCTTCATATCAACTTAGGTCAGGGAATAATGGTATTTTCTTGGATTATCCTTCTGGTAAAATGTTGACTACATTTGGTGATAGGGCTTTTTCTGTCGCAGCCCCTAAGCTTTGGAATGCGCTACCGTTTCATATACGTAGCGAACAGAAACTTACCCGGCTTTTAAATGTAATATAAAAACCCACCTTTTTAAAGCCGCTTTTTAGTGTGTCTTTCTTCTATGGTCACCTTGCCAGTTAGTTTAGATTTTTAGCATAGATAGGGTTAGAGGCGTCTGTCTCCTGAAAAGGTTAAAACATTACCGATGCCAGCAGGGATATGCCTATGTAATAAGTAACTATTAGTTCACTGTTGGCGGGACAGACGTATCCCCATACTTTTGTCTGGGCACTGGCCTGGTGATCAGTCTTTTTTCTTTGCCGTTTTCTTCCATTCTGTGCTTGTTAACATGCTTTTTAACCACTCAGGCGTGGGTTTATAAAAGGGGTTCCTAAAAGGTTAAGATCAAATAACTATCCTTGTCCCACAGTTTTCAGTTTGTTTGATTTAAAACTAACAAATGATTTGTGTGTTTATTATGAAACTCATTTTATACGAATTGAAATTAGTATTTTTTTAAAGTATGACGTCATTTGCAAGGGGCAAGAAGCAGCTGAAACTTTAGGTGTGCAGCAGATGCTCACTTGTGGGACGCAAAGACTTGCCAACAGCAAGGTTTAATGGATGTTATTTTGTTTTTGTCAAGGTAAGGGCGAAAATCAAATAATATTACAATTTATTTACTACTTACCATTCTCGTTTTCTTCTTCATCTCTACGCAAGCGTCCAAGCAGAGGCTCTGGCGTCACAAGGTGGAGTAGAACCATGATAACACAGGCAGCTGTGAACCGATGCATCGCGCCTCCGCGACCGCCGTCAAAATGCCGGTTCTAATACAGAAAGTTGCTCTTGTCGACGGTAGCCCTCTGGACTTCCCTTGTGTTTGAACACGATATTGTATCACTGGGAAAAGTTCTTGTTAAGTGTTAGGGCTAGGTGTGGACAGCAGTCGTGCACAGGTTTAGGATGGGTAGAAGGCAGAGAAATTACCGGTAGTTTCTTCGTATAAGCTGGTTGTCTGCATCCACTCAACTGTCCTCTCCAAAGAAGGGCTGATCGTCCTTATATGTGACCCGCTCTGCGAAAAAGGCCCTTAAGTCGCGCCTGGCTAAACACGTCATGAGCTCTTCCATTTTGGAGTAGGGAAATTATTTTTTCACAAATCGATTTTTTTGTTTACCCTATTTTCCAACCTTGATGTCTACTCTTTCATAATTTTAAACCAGGAAGGTTGATTTTGATCAATAAAGATGAAAAACCCTGTGTTTTTGTGATAATGTTTTTAGTGGTTTGGTACGATCAATTCCGTGCGATGATACTAAAATGCCGATATTTTCACCTCTGGCAATGCTCTTCCACGAACCCCCCTATTATAAATTTGGTATCATCTTGAAGCTTATGACTAACTCTTTCTATATTTAGACACAAGAGAGGTGAAGGGTCAAATGCAATACACCGATCCATTAAGCCACGCCCATTTCTCATTGACCAATCACAACCGCGAAATCTGATCACCATTTGAGCCGTTTGGTGATCTTTGCACTAACGGTGATCGGGTTTCGCGGCTGTGATTGGTCAACTCGTAAGGAGGCGGGGCTTAATGGATCGGTCTATTGCTATGCAGGTCATTGTTTCCCCCATAAACAAACTGCGCTTGTTACTAAGGACGTGGACATATCCTGTCACATGCTCCAAACAGAGCGCACTGATTGGTCGAGACGCCCAATATTAATCTCGCGCATGCGCTGTGGTTTCGATTTGTTTGATGATAACAGATGAAAAGAGGCAGTGGTTTTGGAGGATTTCTTCGCCCTGACAAATCGATCCGCTGTATTGGCAAAGGCTTACGGTGTTCTATTGTTGGTGTAAGGGAAGCCTTCTTTAACTAACCCTCAATATCCGCCGAAACCCGCAGGATCCCGACAGGTTGTCTCACACCACTTTAATGAGCTCATTATCTTCGGGTCAATTCACATAGCTGCCTTACGTCAGACGAATATGCATGAGTTCTACTCAAGCAGGCTGGGGCAGTGGCTTCACAAAGGGACCAATTATCGGTACCTTATCTGGGGATACTTAACAATCATGCAACAGGACCTGCCCGAGATCTTCAGAAATTGAGATGCAACACTTTGATTGTCCCGCTTTGTTATGGCTGCTCGCTCAGCCGGACAAGCTCTAATCCGTTGTTGATACATTATAACTAGTCTTTCAAATGGTTTCAGTAATGACTACGTTTTGGGAACTGAAAAACATACTAACTGAGGGAAAAAATAATGTTTCAAATGACTTGAATTTTGTCTCCGTTTTCTCAAACGCTTGCATTTCATAAAACGTAGACCACCTAATCACGTGATGCCAAGAGATTTTGTTCAGAGGGATCCACTTGATTTCATTGAAGACAGTGATTGCCCAGATATACCTGGTTTACCGGACATTGGACAACCTGCCGGTAAAGAGTTTCACGTAGAAAAAGTTCTACGTGGCAAGTTTGTCAATGGCAAACTACACTTTTTGATAAAGTGGAAAGATTTCCCCAACTGCAAAAATGCATGGGAACCTGTTGAAAATCTCAACGAAACCCTTAGAAACTATCTTCAGCGAAATCCTGTCCGTATCACTGGCAAACCAAATTAATAATAGGCTATTGCATGGCATATATCTTAGTTATTGAAATTGTAGTTTTGTTGGCAAACGTGTAAATATCTTTATGGTATATGATAGCTTCATAAATTCTGAGTGGTCCTCAGAACTATGTTAAGAAAGTACTAAAATTGATTAATAACAATATCTTGTAGTAATATATATATAATGTGTAGTTTGTTTAGGTAATCCGGATTACCCTTGGTCATCAGAGGAGACGACAATCGGCCCCGCCAACGAAGTAGCTACGAATATCTTTTGGAACAGCCGCTGAGTCAACTCGACACTGATGAAATTCACTTGATGTCGGTCAACTCGTCGCAACTATTTAGCGTTATAAAATTCCAATTCATTTGCTTTAAGACCTTGTCGATATTTGACTGATCAACATTTATCGTCATCATTTTAAATCCAAATACCATCTAATGATATTGCGAATTATTGTTGATTAAAGTTATTGACTGTACTGTACTGAAGTGAACAATAATTTAATGAACAGAATGTGTTTGTAAAATAAACTGTAGATTATAGTGTTTAAAATAGTATGAATTGTCAGGGGCCAATTTTAAAAACAAGGGGCGTATGTGATGACGTTTACCCCAGCCCACAGTAATGTTTAGTTTCACGCTTACTGGTCATGGTGATTATGTGCACCTGACTGTTGAAGGAGTTAAAATACCTCCATGGTGGATGTTATGTAATAACTTTGTATATAAGGCACATTCAACGTCGACTCGTAGTCTGTCTCCTTCAGGTGCGCCACCGAGTCGACGGTGCATTATTCGTTTATTATTTCATTAAGTGTATTTTCTAGTTTCTCATTTGAGTTGTGTTCAAATAAAACACCCTGTGGTGTGTATATGTTTCAAGAAGAAAACGTTCAAATTGTGTTAGTTGCGATCCCTTGGGCGGGATGGCTAGGCCGGCCAACCCGTCCATAACAATACAAATGATTTACATTTTGTAAATACTCCCGATAAAATACTATACTAATCAAGTGCCTGACTTTCAGTGAGTCACAAAATTACTAGGGTAATCCCTTAAGAATTGACAGATCTAATAGCCCAAAGCCTACCAGATTTCTTTTGTTGTCGCGTTGCCTATTCAGACGTTAATCCCTCTGGCAAGGGACTGGGTTTTAATGAGCCCTTCGGCCAGAGCGTGACCTCTTGTGTACTGGCATATTCATGGGTTTATTCAATCCTTTTGAAAGAGCTCATAGAGTATGAAGCCGCCGGGATACGGGGGGTTTCGGTGGGAATTTAAGGTTGGTTAAAGAGGGCCTCCCTAACCAGCTGACCTCAAGTTTCGGTCATTGATTACGTACTATAGAAAGTATTTTAAGTTATTAGTAAATGCCACTCCCGTAAATTAAATACTGAGCTGCGTTGAGTGTATAAATGGAATGTGTTGGATAATGAATCTACTGGTAATCTAATTGGTAAAGTAAATTCCTGAGCACTCGAACTCAATAGATACAAACATTTGAATATGACTGGACGTCATAGCTGAAATACCTACAGTCGATTAAACATTCATGTACTCCCTTTTTGGAATTTGATATTCATTCCTGCATTTGCCGTCAAGACGAGAGGTCGACTGTAGGGAATAGGTATGTTTCCGTTTCCTTAGTTTGTTAAGTTCAGCCGAATTAGTTTTTATGCGTTGTGACTTCTGGGGACTAAGTTTTATTTAATGCTCCTATATTTGCAACAGTATGGCGTTCAAGCGATGAATAATGACACACTCAGCGTTCTCCGGGTTCTATTTCTATGGGCTTTATGCAAGGGGTCAATAAGCCATTTGCGAGTTAAATTTGAATAATGTCTGGTACAATGACTTGTTTAGTCACAAGTTACCGCTTAAATTTGAATTCCTCAGACTATCGAGACAGTTGCTATGTCACATGGTTCGGGGCAAGCTTTTGTATAGCAACCTCCAGATGAGCAAACCCTGGTACCATTGTGCCATACACATCCATTCAGAATTGTGTATGGGTGTTCACCGTCTCTTACGTAACTAAGCAAAAGCTTGCCCCTAATCATGTGACATAGCAACTGTCTCGATAGTCTGAGGAATTCAAATTTAAGCGGTAACTTGTGACTAAACAAGTCATTGTACCAGACATTATTCAAATGTAACTCGCAAATGGCTTATTCGGCTTCGAAATGTCGGCTTCTTTGTTTAGGAAAACATCGATTGAGGCATGTACTTTTAACGTATATACCATATGTAGCTTTCATAAATAAAGTACTAGATAACATTTTTTTTAAACTAAAAATATAAACAAATTACTAATAAAAGCTAACAAAAATCCACTATGACTGCGCACGGTCGCGCTGTCAAATCTTCTCGATCGCGTATGTAATACGCCATTTCCTGTTTACAAAGTAAGCATAAACCTTTTGCTTATAGACCGACTGGTAAACACGGAGCTCTAGCGGGCGTGCCATATAACGAGATCAACTTTTTAAACGAACAGGTCGACTTGTCCCAAGACAACTTAAAACTATAAGAGATTATCTCGACTTTATATAGTTCCATACGCCAAGCTGTTTTAGGACCAGGCATACTTGTAAAAAAAAACGTTGACTCTTTTAAATGAGCAAGGTCTTTCTTTATGACTGTCTTTTCACTTTTGTCACGGTATTTTCGTCTAGAACGCGTCACGTCAAAAATCTATAAACGTTTAGCGAGGTGACAGAAGGGTGGGTACCAATCGCATCTCTGGCCACAGCATGTTCGGAATGGACACCACGGAACCACAGCCGCCAACCCTCAGAAATCTGAGAAACGATTCATGCATAAATCTCTTTCTCAGATTCAAATGTTTTGGGGTGAACAATAATTGTCCAAACCATACTTCGTAGGGAACCCTGTCTCAGAAATAATAGTTTATACCATTAACAGAAGCAATGCTTCTTACCTAGTAAGTTGTTATGGTTATTCATTTTGTTGAGTTTACAAATCTACATAAGGTAGGGTAGGCCCTACCTTTATGTCAACCTATACTTAACATTTATAAATTAACGAAATCATCCAACACAAAAAGAAAAACGGGAGACGGATTTTTTGTAAATCTATCAACCCACCTAAGGTGATTTAATTACCAAATTAGAAATCTGTACAGTAATACTCTAAGACGGTCAAATATTGTTTTAATTCCGTTTTAAATAAACCTTTTAGAAAACGTCAATTGTCCCAACATCAGACGTAAAACATGGTTCGAAGCTTCAATGGTCCAAAACAACTAAGGTATTAAAATAAAAACATTTCTGATTCAGTTCTCAGTGTTCACAAACCTGACCCCCCCCCCCCCCAATATTTTTTAAAATATATAAACAAACCACAACAACAAAACTTCAGAATCAAAATTATAAAAAAATCAATAATGTCAACTCTCTACTGTGGCTAAAAGTCACACAATACTGATCATTACAATCTCATTCTACTGTAAAATAATTTATTTCAATCTTATAACAAGCACCAAATATCTTTCGTAGATCAATTCTTACAGAGAATAACATAAAAAGACAACTTTGAAAACAAAAGGGAGAAAAACCCGCACAAACCAAGACTTGCATTTAACACTTGCTGAGAAGATAACCACTTTTTAATATTTTGTTTTTATGCACGTTCGCCTTGAACAAGGCTTAAAACTACTCTTGGTAAGCGGCTATAAGAAGAAAATAGCTGAGATGAAATTAACTTATTAGGCCTATGAATTATACTTCTCAAATATGACTTGGTATGAGTCATAAAAATAAATTATGCATTAACCTTTTAATTGTTTGTTGAATGTAAATGTTAAATAATTGATGGATGTCAATGTTTAATGTGATATATTTGGTATGTTCCTTTATAATCACTCAATTCAGCAATTTGGTTGCAATGTGATTTGTATCAACCTTTCATGAATGATAGAGTGAATGAATGAATGCAGTCATAATTATAACTAACATATATTACAAACATGACTTAATTGACACAAGTCATACCTATGACTTATGCTAAACTATAATTATAAGAGAGTAACAGGAAAACAGAAACACAACTATTCCGAATGATTAAAATAAGAAGGGTGAAATGATGGCCCAAATGTCCCTAAAAATTGGTCTTCCATTGGTCGTCTGGCTGTAATTCATACTTGATATCCCGCTGCGTTGATCGAATTGAATTGTTCATTTTAAACTTTTTATTTTTAATTTTTTTTATCCCGGGGATAACATTTTATTGCTCTCTGATCAACTTACATCAACATAGAAAAGAGAATAAATGAAACCTCTTATCTTACAGTAAATAATAAGAATTAAACTGGTTACAGTAGGTTATTCACAGAGTACATAATACTTTTTCCATTTCGAATTAAATTTCTGAGAGGTTCCGTTGACAACTGACAAATATTTCTCGCAAATGTAATATCTCTTCAGGTCTATTTTAAAAACTACGAAGCAAGGACGTTTGTCGTTCATTTTCATTTTATAAATGTGAAAACGAGCAATTAAAAGAATAAGATTCAGGCATTTGAATGTGTTACCAATAACACCGAACAACATCAACTCGTTGTCTACTACGAGACTGGCCTTGGTCTTTTCCTTGATCCAATCGAAAGTAGAGTTCCAGAAAGAGGTTACATAATAACATTGGCAAAAAAGGTGAATGAGGGATTCCTCTTCAGTCTTACAAAAGGTACATACATTGGATTTTTTATTTATTTTTTTTGAAAAGAAAGGAATTTGTACCTAAAATCCTGTGTGTCAAACGGAACTGGGACCATTTTAGCTTGGAATCAACAGTACATGTAAATGGTACACTAAATACCTGAGACCATTTTGTGAAATCATAATTAATTTGGATTTTCCTTTCCCAGTTGTCCACAAACCTCCTAACAACTGTTTTAGACTGAACAAAAATGTCATATAATCTACGAGAACCCTTTTTATCACTGAGGAGAACTTGAAAATTGAACGGAAGTTGGGGGAGAGGAACGAAGTCATTATTTGGCACTGAAACATTATTAAAAGCAACCTTGATAGCTCTAACGATAGCACCAAATTCAAAAAAATTTGTCCGTACTTTAAACTTAGCCCTAAAATCGTTTGGAGAAAGAAAACCACCATTATCGTCCAGAATATCACCAACAAAGAAAACCCCAGCTGACAGCCAGTGGTGATAATGAACACATTTACCCCCAACCTTGATCAGATTGTTGTACCAAATCGTTGTTTTGTGAACGTCAGAGTGAGTGGATGGTTTATGAATTTGCGTAAATGTCTGCCAAGAGTTACATACGTCAACCCAAAATCTATTCTGATGAAACAAATGTTTATGTACAAAAAGATATGTTGAACCACCTTCTAGGTACAGTAAACGATCAATACCAAGTATTTGACGAGACAAATAAGCCCAGCCAGTGCTTTCTGAAACAAGGAGTCGACGCAGCCAGGTGATTTTTAAAGCATCTTATAGGCTCTAACGTCAACAATTCGTAAACCCCCTAGACTGTAATCTTGGATCATCTGGTTTCTAGAAACACGATCAATACCCTTCCAAATAAAATTGAAAAACATAACATTTAAATCTTTCACAATGTTGTCGGGAGGATCAGGAATGGTTAGGATAAGATACGTAAGTTTGGACAACAGAAGTGATTTTACTACCGTCACTCTCCCCAAAACAGTGAGATTCCGTCTAGACCACTGGGAAATCAGTTTACTTAGTTGTAAAATAACCTTATTATAATTCAACAAAACCATGGAATCCAGGTCAGTCGAGAAATTAATACCTAGTACTTTAAATGTATCCTTGGGCCCTACCCATTTAACATTAATATTTGTACACAGTTTCTCCATAGAACCCTTCTTTGACCCTATCAATACTGCATTAGTCTTATCAATATTAACATACAATTGGCGAAGCGGTGAAGAGTGGAAAAAGCACCGTACATAGATTGTTCTGTACCATTTAGGAACAGCACCGTGTCATCAGCAAATTGGGATATCTTAAACTCCACACCCCCTAACACAATACCCTGAACATTCTGGTTGTTACATACCATCATTGACAAAATTTCGGCGCATAACAGGAACAAATACGGACTTAGCCCATCGCCTTGCCTACAGCCACGCTCAATAGGAAAAGACTCTGAAAGAAATCCATTAACCAAAACTGAAGAATTGGCTTCTTTATAAAAAACTTGAATCCATCGTTTGATTGATGGCCCAAAATTAAAATTATCCAAAACCCTGTAAATGAAATCATGGGAAATAGAGTCAAATGCCTTCTCAAAATCAATGGAAAGCAAAATACCTGGTATATTGTTGATCTCAGACAGATTGACCAAATCATACATTGTGCGGATATTTTCGCCAATAAAACGGCCTGCCATAAAACCTTTTTGGTGATCATGAATAATGTAGGGTAAACAAGATTTCAGTCTTTCAGCTATACAGGCAGACGCAATTTTATAAGAAGTGTTTAAAAGGGTAATTGGGCGCCAGTTTTTTTAAAAGCTGTCGAGGTTTGTCCCCTTTCGGTAATAAAGTTATAATACCATTCTTTTGAGTCACCGAAAGCTGACCATAATCGTAAGCATAGTTCAGGGAACGTACAAGAAAGCATAGTAAGTCTTCATGGAAAAACTTATAAAACTCATAACTAAAACCGTCTGAACCTGGAGACTTATCATTTTTACTACTGTTCAGTGCTTTCATTACTTCGTCCCTAGCCTCTGGTAGGCGGGATCAGAAAGCAAGGAATTATTGAATTTCCAATATCCACTTCCCCGTTTCATAACAGTAAAATCAAGTTGAATATCAATGAGAGAATGGTCAGACCTATAACCAGGCTTAATATTGCAATTGACTAACTTAGAGTTAAGTTCGGTAGAAATGAGGAAAAAATCAAGTCTAGATTGTTTAAGGGTGTCATGTTGTCTCCAAGTGTATGAACGGAGTTCGGGGTTACAAACTCGCCACACATCCACAAGGTCTAAATCATTGCACATTAGACGTACTCTATTTCTAGCCAAGGGGTTATTAGTATGCAGGTAATTTACACAATCTAAGTTTTCATCTAGGATCAGATTCCAGTCTCCACATAAAATCGCATGTGCATTGTTCAAATCACTAAGAAGATCTGAAACATGTTCATAAAAGTTAGGCTGGTCATTATTTGGCCCATACAAATTAACTAAAGTTAAACGAAAATCAGCAATCTCAATATCAAGAACCAATAGATTACCGCTGTCATCCTTCTTAACGTTGTGAGCCTTGTGTACTCAAAATTGTTATTAAACAAAATAGCAACACCTCGAGAATTACTTGTGTGGGAATTGAAAAAACATTCAAGTCCCCATTCGTTTTTCACAAAGTCTTCCATGACCTCGTTAAAGTGAACATCTTGTAAGCAACAAATGGAATACTTCTTACTTTTTAGAAAATGAAACACATCTTTACGTTTAGCGTAATTCCCCAAACCTCGGCAGTTCATCGAGGCAATTGATAAAGTACTACAGTTCATTCACACAATAGTATACAAAAGTAAGGAAAAAACTGTAACCTTAGTTTCACTGTACATCAAAACTTTACAAACCATTATCAACAAAGAGAAAAATGTAATGTTGAACTGTGAAGAGAACTGAATAATTATATTCACATAACAGAGCACCCGGGATGTTTTAAATGCAATACCCCACAAAAAAGGAGAAAAAACACTCCCACTTAAAATGCCCCACCCCAAAAGACAAAAAACCCTTGACATACTTGACAGCATCCAACGACACTGTTGAGACTTACAGGCTGAGAAAGAGCCAAAAGTACTTAGCACTAGCCCCAACACGGGCCCCTCACGTGGAAAAATTGCAATGCAGTAAATGAAAAAAGTAATAGTAATGATAATACATATTAAAATACACAGCAAATTGGGATATCTTAAACTCCACACCCCCTAACACAATACCCTGAACATTCTGGTTGTTACATACCATCATTGACAAAATTTCGGCGCATAACAGGAACAAATACGGACTTAGCCCATCGCCTTGCCTACAGCCACGCTCAATAGGAAAAGACTCTGAAAGAAATCCATTAACCAAAACTGAAGAATTGGCTTCTTTATAAAAAACTTTGTCTATACGCTGAAGTTTCTTAAGATTACACAAAGTAAGTGAATTAAACCAACTAATGCAACAAAAGGTAACAATGGATTGAATGGTGCTTTGAAAAAAAAGTCTAAGAATCTGGTGACTAACATTAAAAGATTTTAATTTCCTTAAAAAATACATCCGTTGGTTGGATTTTTTACAGATTCTGGTTGTGTTAGCATTCCAGTTTAATTTGTCATCTATCATTGTACCCAAGTACTTAAATTCTTGAACCACTTCAACAGGTGTACCACTGATTTCCACAGGTTCTGTTATGGTCGTTGTTTTTCGGAAATCAAATACCATTTCTTTAGTTTTCTGTACATTTAAAATTAAGTGATTTTGGTCACACCATTCAACAAATTTGTTGATTGCAGTCCTGTACTCAATCTCACAGTTATTGGTAATCAATCCAGACAAGGCGGTATCATCAGCATATTTTGTGATAACGCATGATCCCCCATCAAGATAAAAATCACTTGTATACAAAGAGAATAGCAAGGGAGACAGAACACACCCTTGAGGGACCCCTGTACTTATGTGAATGACATCTGACATTGTATTGGCAAATCTGACCTTCTGTGATCTATCTAATAAAAAATCATTGATCCACAGTGCAAGGTAGGGATTAACACTTTGCACTTTTCTGAGGAGAACATAAGGTTTGATGGTATTGAAGGCTGAGGAGAAATCAAAAAATAAGGTGCGAACATATCTTTTGGGTTTTTCAAGGTGGTCATAAATGTTATGTAAAAATGTAATCATGGCATCCGCTACACTACGTTTCTCCCTGTATGCAAACTGAAAAGGGTCCATAAAGTTTACAGTTTCCACAGTTAGGATGTCTCTGACTATTTTCTCAAAACATTTCATCGCGATAGCAGTTAGGGCTATTGGTCTATAGTCATTAAGAACAGTAGGGCTGGGTTTCTTGGGAACTGGAACAATTGTAGAGGATTTCCATAAACTTGGAACCATGTGGCAGTCCAGGGACCACTGAAACAATTGTAGAAACATCCCCGCTAACTCCTTGTGGCAAGTTTTCAAAATCCTTCCTGAGATCCCATCAGGTCCAGCCGATTTGTTTGGTTTAATGGCCTTAAAAGATTTCTCAACTGCCGCAATTGAAATTTGCAATTTGTTGTCGTCGTTTAATCTTGACACCAGTTCCATATACAGCTTATCATGGGTCGGGTTGTCACGTGATCCATCCTGATCAAAGCGCCCATAAAACTTGTTCAACTCATCACAGAGCTGCTTAGGATCACCAGCTGGTGCATTCAATTTGTTCCGCTGAGTGTACCCTTTAATGTCCTTCATGGCATCCCATGCAGCTTTAGGGTTGCTGTTTTTAAATTTACTCTCGATTTTTAAGCCGAACGTACGCTTCGAATGTCGGATGCATTTTTTTATTTCCTTCTGTAGTTGACGTTTTTCATCAAAATTCCTGTTTGCGTGCGCCATTTGTTTTTGTTTAACAAGTCCTTTTATCTCTTTAGTTAGCCACTGTTTGTTATTGGGATAGACTTTAATTACAGTCTCTGGAATGACAAGATCCTCACAAAATTTAATATAGTCTGTGATGGCATCAGTAGTTAGGTTAATTGAAGCAGGGTCCATCATAATTTCCCAGTCTGTAGTTTCAAAACAGTTCTGCAGAGCTTCTATATTATGTTTACTCCACTGTCTAACTTTCCTAGTAATAGGTTTTGTTTGTTTAAGTTTCTGTTTGTATTTTGGAAGTAGGTAAACAATATCGTGGTCAGATCTACCAAGTGGTGCCTTTCCAAAGGTCTGATAAGCGTTTGGAATGTTACCGTAGCATTTGTCGAGGGTGCGTTGTCCTCTTGTAGGAATGTTCACATACTGATGGTAGTGGGGCATCACTGCATCAAGATTACAACCGTTGAAATCACCCATGATTAATTGAACTGCATCCGGTGATTGTCGCTCCAAATTTTGAACAGTTTTAGAAATAATATCAGCTGCATTGTTAACATCTGCTTGAGGTGGGATGTAGACGGTGGTAACAAACAGTTGAAATACCTACAGTCGATTAAACATTCATGTACTCCCTTTTTTGGAATTTGATATTCATTCCTGCATTTGCCGTCAAGACGAGAGGTCGACTGTAGGGAATAGGTATGTTTCCGTTTCCTTAGTTTGTTAAGTTCAGCCGAATTAGTTTTTATGCGTTGTGACTTCTGGGGACTAAGTTTTATTTAATGCTCCTATTTGCAACAGTATGGCGTTCAAGCGATGAATAATGACACACTCAGCGTTCTCCGGGTTCTATTTCTATGGGCTTTATGCAAGGGGTCAATTCGGCTTCGAAATGTCGGCTTCTTCGTTTAGGAAAACATCGATTGAGGCATGTACTTTTAACGTATATACCATATGTAGCTTTCATAAATAAAGTACTAGATAACATTTTTTTTAAACTAAAAATATAAACAAATTAATAATAAAAGCTAACAAAAATCCACTATCACTGCGCACGGTCGCGCTGTCAAATCTTCTCGATCGCGTATGTAATACGCCATTTCCTGTTTACAAAGTAAGCATAAACCTTTTGCTTATAGACCGACTGGTAAACACGGAGCTCTAGCGGGCGTGCCATATAACGAGATCAACTTTTTAAACGAACAGGTCGACTTGTCCCAAGACAACTTAAAACTATAAGAGATTATCTCGACTTTATATAGTTCCATACGCCAAGCTGTTTTAGGACCAGGCATACAAGTAAAAAAAAAACGTTTACTCTTTTAAATGAGCAAGGTCTTTCTTTATGACTGTCTTTTCACTTTTGTCACGGTATTTTCGTCTAGAACGCGTCACGTCAAAAATCTATAAACGTTTAGCGAGGTGACAGAAGGGTGGGTACCAATCGCATCTCTGGCCACAGCATGTTCGGAATGGACACCACGGAACCACAGCCGCCAACCCTCAGAAATCTGAGAAACGATTCATGCATAAATCTCTTTCTCAGATTCAAATGTTTTGGGGTGAACAATAATTGTCCAAACCATACTTCCTAGGGAACCCTGTCTCAGAAATAATAGTTTATACCATTAACAGAAGCAATGCTTCTTACCTAGTAAGTTGTTATGGTTATTCATTTTGTTGAGTTTACAAATCTACATAAGGTAGGGTAGGCCCTACCTTTATGTCAACCTATACTTAACATTTATAAATTAACGAAATCATCCAACACAAAAAGAAAAACGGGAGACGGATTTTTTGTAAATCTATCAACCCACCTAAGGTGATTTAATTACCAAATTAGAAATCTGTACAGTAATACTCTAAGACGGTCAAATATTGTTTTAATTCCGTTTTAAATAAACCTTTTAGAAAACGTCAATTGTCCCAACATCAGACGTAAAACATGGTTCGAAGCTTCAATGGTCCAAAACAACTAAGGTATTAAAATAAAAACATTTCTGATTCAGTTCTCAGTGTTCACAAACCTGACCCCCCCCCCAAATATTTTTTTAAATATATAAACAAACCACAACAACAAAACTTCAGAATCAAAATTTTTTTAAAATCAATAATGTCAACTCTCTACTGTGGCTAAAAGTCACACAATACTGATCATTACAATCTCATTCTACTGTAAAATAATTTATTTCAATCTTATAACAAGCACCAAATATCTTTCGTAGATCAATTTTTACAGAGAATAACATAAAAAGACAACTTTGAAAACAAAAGGGAGAAAAACCGGCACAAACCAAGACTTGCATTTAACACTTGCTGAGAAGATAACCACTTTTTAATATTTTGTTTTTATGCACGTTCGCCTTGAACAAGGCTTAAAACTACTCTTGGTAAGCGGCTACAAGAAGAACATAGTTGAGATGAAATTAACTTATTAGGCCTATGAATTATACTTCTCAAATATGACTTGGTATGAGTCATAAAAATAAATTATGCATTAACCTTTTAATTGTTTGTTGAATGTAAATGTTAAATAATTGATGGATGTCAATGTTTAATGTGATATATTTGGTATGTTCCTTTATAATCACTCAATTCAGCAATTTGGTTGCAATGTGATTTGTATCAACCTTTCATGAATGATGGAGTGAATGAATGCAGTCATAATTATAACTAACATATAGTACAAACATGACTTAATTGACACAAGTCATACCTATGACTTATGCTAAACTATAATTATAAGAGAGTAACAGGAAAACAGAAACACAACTATTCCGAATGATTAAAATAAGAAGGGTGAAATGATGGCCCAAATGTCCCTAAAAATTGGTCTTCCATTGGTCGTCTGGCTGTAATTCATACTTGATATCCCGCTGCGTTGATCGAATTGAATTGTTCATTTTAAACTTTTTATTTTTGTTTTTTTTTTATCCCGGGGATAACATTTTATTGCTCTCTGATCAACTTACATCAACATAGAAAAGAGAATAAATGAAACCTCTTATCTTACAGTAAATAATAAGAATTAAACTGGTTACAGTAGGTTATTCACAGAGTACATAATACTTTTTCCATTTCGAATTAAATTTCTGAGAGGTTCCGTTGACAACTGACAAATATTTCTCGCAAATGTAATATCTCTTCAGGTCTATTTTAAAAACTACGAAGCAAGGACGTTTGTCGTTCATTTTCATTTTATAAATGTGAAAACGAGCAATTAAAAGAATAAGATTCAGGCATTTGAATGTGTTACCAATAACACCGAACAACATCAACTCGTTGTCTACTACGAGACTGGCCTTGGTCTTTTCCTTGATCCAATCGAAAGTAGAGTTCCAGAAAGAGGTTACATAATAACATTGGTTACATAATAACCTTCAGTCTTACAAAAGGTACATACATTGGATTTTTTATTTATTTTTTTTGAAAAGAAAGGAATTTGTACCTAAAATCCTGTGTGTCAAACGGAACTGGGACCATTTTAGCTTGGAATCAACAGTACATGTAAATGGTACACTAAATACCTGAGACCATTTTGTGAAATCATAATTAATTTGGATTTTCCTTTCCCAGTTGTCCACAAACCTCCTAACAACTGTTTTAGACTGAACAAAAATGTCATATAATCTACGAGAACCCTTTTTATCACTGAGGAGAACTTGAAAATTGAACGGAAGTTGGGGGAGAGGAACGAAGTCATTATTTGGCACTAAAACATTATTAAAAGCAACCTTGATAGCTCTAACGATAGCACCAAATTCAAAAAAATTTGTCCGTACTTTAAACTTAGCCCTAAAATCGTTTAGAGAAAGAAAACCACCATTATCGTCCAGAATATCACCAACAAAGAAAACCCCAGCTGACAGCCAGTGGTGATAATCAACACATTTACCCCCAACCTTGATCAGATTGTTGTACCAAATCGTTGTTTTTTGAACGTCAGAGTGAGTGGATGGTTTATGAATTTGCGTAAATGTCTGCCAAGAGTTACATACGTCAACCCAAAATCTATTCTGATCAAACAAATGTTTATGTACAAAAAGATATGTTGAACCACCTTCTAGGTACAGTAAACGATCAATGACGAGACAAATAAGCCCAGCCAGTGCTTTCTGAAACAAGGAGTCGACGCAGCCAGGTGATTTTTAAAGCATCTATATAGGCTCTAACGTCAACCATTCGTAAACCCCCTAGACTGTAATCTTGGATCATCTGGTTTCTAGAAACACGATCAATACCCTTCCAAATAAAATTGAAAAACATAACATTTAAATCTTTCACAATGTTGTCGGGAGGATCAGGAATGGTTAGGATAAGATACGTAAGTTTGGACAACAGAAGTGATTTTACTACCGTCACTCTCCCCAAAACAGTGAGATTCCGTCTAGACCACTGGGAAATCAGTTTACTTAGTTGTAAAATAACCTTATTATAATTCAACAAAACCATGGAATCCAGGTCAGTCGAGAAATTAATACCTAGTACTTTAAATGTATCCTTGGGCCCTACCCATTTAACATTAATATTTGTACACAGTTTCTCCATAGAACCCTTCTTTGACCCTATCAATACTGCATTAGTCTTATCAATATTAACATGCAACCATGACATATTGGCGAAGCGGTGAAGCGTGGAAAAAGCACCGTACATAGATTGTTCTGTACCATTTAGAAACAGCACCGTGTCATCAGCAAATTGGGATATCTTAAACTCCACACCCCCTAACACAATACCCTGAACATTCTGGTTGTTACATACCATCATTGACAAAATTTCGGCGCATAACAGGAACAAATACGGACTTAGCCCATCGCCTTGCCTACAGCCACGCTCAATAGGAAAAGACTCTGAAAGAAATCCATTAACCAAAACTGAAGAATTGGCTTCTTTATAAAAAACTTGAATCCATCGTTTGATTGATGGCCCAAAATTAAAATTATCCAAAACCTTGTAAATGAAATCATGGGAAATAGAGTCAAATGCCTTCTCAAAATCAATGGAAAGCAAAATACCTGGTATATTGTTGATCTCAGACAGATTGACCAAATCATACATTGTGCGGATATTTTCGCCAATAAAACGGCCTGCCATAAAACCTTTTTGGCGATCATGAATAATGTAGGGTAAACAAGATTTCAGTCTTTCAGCTATACAGGCAGACGCAATTTTATAAGAAGTGTTTAAAAGGGTAATTGGGCGCCAGTTTTTTAAAAGCTGTCGAGGTTTGTCCCCTTTCGGTAATAAAGTTATAATACCATTCTTTTGAGTCACCGAAAGCTGACCATAATCGTAAGCATAGTTCAGGGAACGTACAAGAAAGCATAGTAAGTCTTCATGGAAAAACTTATAAAACTCATAACTAAAACCGTCTGAACCTGGAGACTTATCATTTTTACTACTGTTCAGTGCTTTCATTACTTCGTACCTAGTAAGTGGACCTTCAATGCGATCACGCATTTCGTCAGAAATTGGTTGTTTGTCTGCATCAACAAAGATAGACTTTAAATCCGCTTCAGTATCAATCTCCCGTAAAGAATAAAGCTTCTTGTAAAAATTCCTTGACTCTGTCAGAATATCTTCACTTCGAGTCAGTGTACAATTATCATCATTAACAATACGGCTGATACATTTGTTAACATAATTACGCTTTTCCAAATTGAGAAAATATTTTGAAGGTTTTTCTCCATGCTCCATCCAACGGGTCTTTGATCTAATTGTGACACCATCCATTGTTTTCTTACGCAACTCGATAAGATCAGCCTGTTTGTTATTTAGAGCTTCAACTGAATCACGGTCCCCATCAGCCACTTTGTTATTTAAATCTGAAATTTAGTTCTCTAAATCACTCTCAGCTTTACGAGCTTGTTTTTTTCTCCAGGCAGAAAAAGAAATAGTTTTGGAGCGGATTTTCAAAAGAAGCATTTCAAACAAAAGCTGGTCATTGATTGTAAATTGAATATCTGTTGAATGAACGGCATTTAGGTTAAACGGGTGATAGGAGTGGCTGCGTATTCTTTCACTACCTCCTGAATGGTACTTTTAACTAGCCTCTGGTAGGCGGGATCAGAAAGCAAGGAATTATTGAATTTCCAATATCCACTTCCCCGTTTCATAACAGTAAAATCAAGTTGAATATCAATGAGAGAATGGTCAGACCTATAACCAGGCTTAATATTGCAATTGACTAACTTAGAGTTAAGTTCGGTAGAAATGAGGAAAAAATCAAGTCTAGATTGTTTAAGGGTGTCATGTTGTCTCCAAGTGTATGAACGGAGTTCGGGGTTACAAACTCGCCACACATCCACAAGGTCTAAATCATTGCACATTAGACGTACTCTATTTCTAGCCAAGGGGTTATTAGTATGCAGGTAATTTACACAATCTAAGTTTTCATCTAGGATCAGATTCCAGTCTCCACATAAAATCGCATGTGCATTGTTCAAATCACTAAGAAGATCTGAAACATGTTCATAAAAGTTAGGCTGGTCATTATTTGGCCCATACAAATTAACTAAAGTTAAACGAAAATCAGCAATCTCAATATCAAGAACCAATAGATTACCGCTGTCATCCTTCTTAACGTTGTGAACCTTGTGTACTCAAAATTGTTATTAAACAAAATAGCAACACCTCGAGAATTACTTGTGTGGGAATTGAAAAAACATTCAAGTCCCCATTCGTTTTTCACAAAGTCTTCCATGACCTCGTTAAAGTAAACATCTTGTAAGCAACAAATGGAATACTTCTTACTTTTTAGAAAATGAAACACATCTTTACGTTTAGCGTAATTCCCCAAACCTCGGCAGTTCATCGAGGCAATTGATAAAGTACTACAGTTCATTCACACAATAGTATACAAAAGTAAGGAAAAAACTGTAACCTTAGTTTCACTGTACATCAAAACTTTACAAACCATTATCAACAAAGAGAAAAATGTAATGTTGAACTGTGAAGAGAACTGAATAATTATATTCACATAACAGAGCACCCGGGATGTTTTAAATGCAATACCCCACAAAAAAGAGTAATCTTTCTCCGGGCTGACCCCGCTGGCAGGTGGACTCGCAACCGTTTGAACGGCCCTTTTCCCCCCTCTGTTCCTCGGAGGCATTGCGCTACCCGCCTGAATGGTTTTCGATAATAAGTGCGATCAGGAGCCCGTGTGAGGACACGTCTTGCTCTTACGGTGTCATGGGTGCAAGTCCGAATTATTAAAATAAGAAGGGTGAAATGATGGCCCAAATGTCCCTAAAAATTGGTCTTCCATTGGTCGTCTGGCTGTAATTCATACTTGATATCCCGCTGCGTTGATCGAATTGAATTGTTCATTTTAAACTTCGTTTGTCATTATATCAAGCAGTTCCAGCATTTTTATTTACAAGTTCTTAAATAATATAGCAAATAAGCTTGTAGTCAGTTTCATATGTTAGTATAGTGTCAAATCGAAATATAACTGTTTTTCTTATAATAAATAACATCCCTTCCACTGCAACCCTTTTCAGTAAAGATGACAAAAGTGTGAAAATGCAAAATAGAACTCTTTTATAACGGATTGCGAATCCGTAATAACGGATTGCGAATCCGTAATAATGGATTGCGAATCCGTAATAACGGATTCGAATCCGTAATAACGGATTTGATTTTTTTTTCTTTGTGGCGCTAATGGGCTTTCGTAAAATTCTGATATGTTTCTTAAAATTATAAAAAATTCTGGTAAAATTACACAAGTTTGACTGACGTCCCAGCACAAATATAATCAGCTAAAGCTTCAAAAATGGACACACAACTTTGTTATTGCCAAACAAAGTTCAAGTTTTATGTTTTCTTCGACACTATGCTCGACAGGGAATGCTGGGGAAAACTCGTCAAGTCATCATGGATTTACATTAATGAATGAGTGGCACTAAAAAGGAAAACAAGGAAATCAGCTGACAGGCTAAGAAATGTTTCAATTAACTTTAGTAATACGTTTTTATTATCATCATCATCATAGTTTTCTTTGTCATGAGGGACATAGAGCCATTCATCCAATGTGATCTGATGCAGTTGCCACAACTGCGCCCATGACTGGAGGTCCGCTTCCAAATGGCACACTCAATTGTAATGTGGTTGGTCAAATAGGAGCTTTCAAATTGTATTCTGATGTCCACTTACAAAATGTTGGAAGTGTGAACTGGTGTGTGACCCGTGTTATATGATAGGTCAGCACCATTTTCTCATTGGCCAAGCTTTGTTGGGCAGTGTCACATGGTTCTGTACATCACTCTATGGTTCAAGTACAACAGCGCTATGACCTGGGCCCGATTTCATAGTGCTGCTTAAGCAGCAAATATTACTTAACACTTACCGCTTAGCAGAAATGAGCAGGTAACCAGTCACAAATGGTACATGTGACATTGCGTTTTGGCCGGTAACCTTATTCTGGTAAGAATACTTTTATTGTGCTTAGCTACTTTTTACGCTGAAGCAGCTCTATGAAATTGGGCGAGGACTCAAAACTCACAATTTGGTGAGAATTTGAGTCCGATACACTAGACTCCTTGGCCATGTCACAGCATTACTTTCAAACAATTCTCTTCCCCAAAATCAGCTGAAAACTTAACAGAGAGCAACTTACGTTGGCAGGAATGCCTGTCCGAACCGAGTTTGAAGTTTGGTTCACATGAGCAATTGTAACCACCAGCAAAGTTTGTGCACTCATGATCACACCCACCATTTCCCTAAAAGAAAAAAAAATCCCAAAAGGGTGGTTTTTATTTACGGTTTATTAGCCAAGGGCTTAATTAGGGGAAAATAAACAATAAAGTGCCTTGTAACGATGTTATAATCCAGCAAGGGTCTGGTTTACAAAAATTGGACCGGTGATGTCATAACATCTCAAAGCGCCCCTTACTAGATGTCAGTGGTGAAGTTTATGACAATCGTTTCAAAATTGGTATACATAATGACCTTTATACAGACAACATAAATGTGTGGAGTTTCATATTGATGACGTATACATAATGACCTTCATGCAGACAACATAATGTGTGGAGTTGAAGATTGATTGCCTTTAAGTTTTACTTTTTGAAGCCTTGCATTTCAAAAACCAAAGGATGACTGAGTTGAAACTTTGCATATAGATAGACATATGAAGAACAAGAGAACATAGCATGTTTCAAGCAAGCGAGACTCCTGAGTTCAAGAACAAAGTGAGGATCAACTCCCTGAAGTCAATAACTGGTGATATTAGCAAAAATCCAAAACGCTTTTGGAGTTTCATCAAGGCTAAATCACGTAAGGACTCATTGCCTTCAGTTCTCTGAAGTGAAAGCTCTGGACTTGAAGCTACCGACTCAGCTGGAAAAGCCTCTCTTTTCATGAACTTTTTCCAGTCTGTTTACTTGCAATCATCTAATGATCATGATCAAACTACTACTTTACCTAAGATTGAGAATTTAAATCTAGACACCATGCCTGATATTTATATTTCTGAAACAGAGGTCTTACGTAAGTTAAATGATATTGATACAACAACCCCAGCAAACTAGGTTAAATATACCTGGTTTACCGGACATTGGACAACCTGCCGGTAAAGAGTTTCACGTAGAAAAAGTTCTACGTGGCAAGTTTGTCAATGGCAAACTACACTTTTTGATAAAGTGGAAAGATTTCCCCAACTGCAAAAATTCATGGGAACCTGTTGAAAATCTCAACGAAACCCTTAGAAACTATCTTCAGCGAAATCCTGTCCGTATCACTGGCAAACCAAATTAATAATAGGCTATTGCATGGCATATATCTTAGTTATTGAAATTGTAGTTTTGTTGGCAAACGTGTAAATATCTTTATGGTATATGATAGCTTCATAAATTCTGAGTGGTCCTCAGAACTATGTTAAGAAAGTACTAAAATTGATTAATAACAATATCTTGTAGTAATATATATATAATGTGTAGTTTGTTTAGGTAATCCGGATTACCCTTGGTCATCAGAGGAGACGACAATCGGCCCCGCCAACGAAGTAGCTACGAAGATCTTTTGGAACAGCCGCTGAGTCAACTCGACACTGATGAAATTCACTTGATGTCGGTCAACTCGTCGCAACTATTTAGCGTTATAAAATTCCAATTCATTTGCTTTAAGATCTTGTCGATATTTGACTGATCAACATTTATCGTCATCATTTTAAATCCAAATACCATCTAATGATATTGCGAATTATTGTTGATTAAAGTTATTGACTGTACTGTACTGAAGTGAACAATAATTTAATGAACAGAATGTGTTTGTAAAATAAACTGTAGATTATAGTGTTTAAAATAGTATGAATTGTCAGGGGCCAATTTTAAAAACAAGGGGCGTATGTGATGACGTTTACCCCAGCCCACAGTTATGTTTAGTTTCACGCTTACGTGGTCATGGTGATTATGTGCACCTGACTGTTGAAGGAGTTAAAATACCTCCATGGTGGATGTTATGTAATAACTTTGTATATAAGGCACATTCAGCGTCGACTCGTAGTCTGTCTCCTTCAGGTGCGCCACCGAGTCGACGGTGCATTATTCGTTTATTATTACATTAAGTGTATTTTCTAGTTTCTCATTTGAGTTGTGTTCAAATAAAACACCCTGTGGTGTGTGTTTCAAGAAGAAAACGTTCAAATTGTGTTTCATTGTTGAGTTGCGATCCCTTGGGCGGGCCAACCCGTCCATAACAATACAAATGATTTACATTTTGTAAATACTCCCGATAAAATACTAATCAAGTGCCTGACTTTCAGTGAGTCACAAAATTACTAGGGTAATCCCTTAACAATTGACAGATCTAATAGCCCAAAGCCTACCAGATTTCTTTTGTTGTCGCGTTGCCTATTCAGACGTTAATCCCTCTGGCAAGAGACTGGGTTTTAATGAGCCCTTCGGCCAGAGCGTGACCTCTTGTGTACTGGCATATTCATGAGTTTATTCAATTAGGGCCTCCCTAACCAGCTGACCTCAAGTTTCGGTCATTGATTACGTACTATAGAAAGTATTTTAAGTTATTAGTAAATGCCACTCCCGTAAATTAAATACTGAGCTGCGTTGAGTGTATAAATGGAATGTGTTGGATAATGAATCTACTGGGAGAGTATTCATCTAATTGGTAAAGTAAATTCCTGAGCACTCGAACTCAATAGATACAAACATTTGAATATGACTGGACGTCATAGCTGAAATACCTACAGTCGATTAAACATTCATGTACTCCCTTTTTTGGAATTTGATATTCATTCCTGCATTTTCCGTCAAGACGAGAGGTCGACTGTAGGGAATAGGTATGTTTCCGTTTCCTTAGTTTGTTAAGTTCAGCCGAATTAGTTTTTATGCGTTGTGACTTCTGGGGACTAAGTTTTATTTAATGCTCCTATTTGCAACAGTATGGCGTTCAAGCGATGAATAATGACACACTCAGCGTTCTCCGGGTTCTATTTCTATGGGCTTTATGCAAGGGGTCAATTCGGCTTCGAAATGTCGGCTTCTTTGTTTAGGAAAACATCGATTGAGGCATGTACTTTTAACGTATATACCATATGTAGCTTTCATAAATAAAGTACTAGATAACATTTTTTTTTAACTAAAAATATAAACAAATTACTAATAAAAGCTAACAAAAATCCACTATGACTGCGCACGGTCGCGCTGTCAAATCTTCTCGATCGCGTATGTAATACGCCATTTCCTGTTTACAAAGTAAGCATAAACCTTTTGCTTATAGACCGACTGGTAAACACGGAGCTCTAGCGGGCGTGCCATATAACGAGATCAACTTTTTAAACGAACAGGTCGACTTGTCCCAAGACAACTTAAAACTATAAGAGATTATCTCGACTTTATATAGTTCCATACGCCAAGCTGTTTTAGGACCAGGCATACTTGTAAAAAAAAACGTTGACTCTTTTAAATGAGCAAGGTCTTTCTTTATGACTGTCTTTTCACTTTTGTCACGGTATTTTCGTCTAGAACGCGTCACGTCAAAAATCTATAAACGTTTAGCGAGGTGACAGAAGGGTGGGTACCAATCGCATTTCTGGCCACAGCATGTTCGGAATGGACACCACGGAACCACAGCCGCCAACCCTCAGAAATCTGAGAAACGATTCATGCATAAATCTCTTTCTCAGATTCAAATGTTTTGGGGTGAACAATAATTGTCCAAACCATACTTCGTAGGGAACCCTGTCTCAGAAATAATAGTTTATACCATTAACAGAAGCAATGCTTCTTACCTAGTAAGTTGTTATGGTTATTCATTTTGTTGAGTTTACAAATCTACATAAGGTAGGGTAGGCCCTACCTTTATGTCAACCTATACTTAACATTTATAAATTAACGAAATCATCCAACACAAAAAGAAAAACGGGAGACGGATTTTTTGTAAATCTATCAACCCACCTAAGGTGATTTAATTACCAAATTAGAAATCTGTACAGTAATACTCTAAGACGGTCAAATATTGTTTTAATTCCGTTTTAAATAAACCTTTTAGAAAACGTCAATTGTCCCAACATCAGACGTAAAACATGGTTCGAAGCTTCAATGGTCCAAAACAACTAAGGTATTAAAATAAAAACATTTCTGATTCAGTTCTCAGTGTTCACAAACCTGACCCCCCCCCCCCCCAATATTTTTTAAAATATATAAACAAACCACAACAACAAAACTTCAGAATCAAAATTATAAAAAAATCAATAATGTCAACTCTCTACTGTGGCTAAAAGTCACACAATACTGATCATTACAATCTCATTCTACTGTAAAATAATTTATTTCAATCTTATAACAAGCACCAAATATCTTTCGTAGATCAATTCTTACAGAGAATAACATAAAAAGACAACTTTGAAAACAAAAGGGAGAAAAACCCGCACAAACCAAGACTTGCATTTAACACTTGCTGAGAAGATAACCACTTTTTAATATTTTGTTTTTATGCACGTTCGCCTTGAACAAGGCTTAAAACTACTCTTGGTAAGCGGCTATAAGAAAAAAATAGCTGAGATGAAATTAACTTATTAGGCCTATGAATTATACTTCTCAAATATGACTTGGTATGAGTCATAAAAATAAATTATGCATTAACCTTTTAATTGTTTGTTGAATGTAAATGTTAAATAATTGATGGATGTCAATGTTTAATGTGATATATTTGGTATGTTCCTTTATAATCACTCAATTCAGCAATTTGGTTGCAATGTGATTTGTATCAACCTTTCATGAATGATAGAGTGAATGAATGAATGCAGTCATAATTATAACTAACATATATTACAAACATGACTTAATTGACACAAGTCATACCTATGACTTATGCTAAACTATAATTATAAGAGAGTAACAGGAAAACAGAAACACAACTATTCCGAATGATTAAAATAAGAAGGGTGAAATGATGGCCCAAATGTCCCTAAAAATTGGTCTTCCATTGGTCGTCTGGCTGTAATTCATACTTGATATCCCGCTGCGTTGATCGAATTGAATTGTTCATTTTAAACTTTTTATTTTTAATTTTTTTTATCCCGGGGATAACATTTTATTGCTCTCTGATCAACTTACATCAACATAGAAAAGAGAATAAATGAAACCTCTTATCTTACAGTAAATAATAAGAATTAAACTGGTTACAGTAGGTTATTCACAGAGTACATAATACTTTTTCCATTTCGAATTAAATTTCTGAGAGGTTCCGTTGACAACTGACAAATATTTCTCGCAAATGTAATATCTCTTCAGGTCTATTTTAAAAACTACGAAGCAAGGACGTTTGTCGTTCATTTTCATTTTATAAATGTGAAAACGAGCAATTAAAAGAATAAGATTCAGGCATTTGAATGTGTTACCAATAACACCGAACAACATCAACTCGTTGTCTACTACGAGACTGGCCTTGGTCTTTTCCTTGATCCAATCGAAAGTAGAGTTCCAGAAAGAGGTTACATAATAACATTGGTTACATAATAACCTTCAGTCTTACAAAAGGTACATACATTGGATTTTTTATTTATTTTTTTTGAAAAGAAAGGAATTTGTACCTAAAATCCTGTGTGTCAAACGGAACTGGGACCATTTTAGCTTGGAATCAACAGTACATGTAAATGGTACACTAAATACCTGAGACCATTTTGTGAAATCATAATTAATTTGGATTTTCCTTTCCCAGTTGTCCACAAACCTCCTAACAACTGTTTTAGACTGAACAAAAATGTCATATAATCTACGAGAACCCTTTTTATCACTGAAGAGAACTTGAAAATTGAACGGAAGTTGGGGGAGAGGAACGAAGTCATTATTTGGCACTAAAACATTATTAAAAGCAACCTTGATAGCTCTAACGATAGCACCAAATTCAAAAAAAAATTTCCGTACTTTAAACTTAGCCCTAAAATCGTTTGGAGAAAGAAAACCACCATTATCGTCCAGAATATCACCAACAAAGAAAACCCCAGCTGACAGCCAGTGGTGATAATGAACACATTTACCCCCAACCTTGATCAGATTGTTGTACCAAATCGTTGTTTTTTGAACGTCAGAGTGAGTGGATGGTTTATGAATTTGCGTAAATGTCTGCCAAGAGTTACATACGTCAACCCAAAATCTATTCTGATGAAACAAATGTTTATGTACAAAAAGATATGTTGAACCACCTTCTAGGTACAGTAAACGATCAATACCAAGTATTTGACGAGACAAATAAGCCCAGCCAGTGCTTTCTGAAACAAGGAGTCGACGCAGCCAGGTGATTTTTAAAGCATCTTATAGGCTCTAACGTCAACAATTCGTAAACCCCCTAGACTGTAATCTTGGATCATCTGGTTTCTAGAAACACGATCAATACCCTTCCAAATAAAATTGAAAAACATAACATTTAAATCTTTCACAATGTTGTCGGGAGGATCAGGAATGGTTAGGATAAGATACGTAAGTTTGGACAACAGAAGTGATTTTACTACCGTCACTCTCCCCAAAACAGTGAGATTCCGTCTAGACCACTGGGAAATCAGTTTACTTAGTTGTAAAATAACCTTATTATAATTCAACAAAACCATGGAATCCAGGTCAGTCGAGAAATTAATACCTAGTACTTTAAATGTATCCTTGGGCCCTACCCATTTAACATTAATATTTGTACACAGTTTCTCCATAGAACCCTTCTTTGACCCTATCAATACTGCATTAGTCTTATCAATATTAACATGCAACCATGACATATTGGCGAAGCGGTGAAGAGTGGAAAAAGCACCGTACATAGATTGTTCTGTACCATTTAGGAACAGCACCGTGTCATCAGCAAATTGGGATATCTTAAACTCCACACCCCCTAACACAATACCCTGAACATTCTGGTTGTTACATACCATCATTGACAAAATTTCGGCGCATAACAGGAACAAATACGGACTTAGCCCATCGCCTTGCCTACAGCCACGCTCAATAGGAAAAGACTCTGAAAGAAATCCATTAACCAAAACTGAAGAATTGGCTTCTTTATAAAAAACTTGAATCCATCGTTTGATTGATGGCCCAAAATTAAAATTATCCAAAACCCTGTAAATGAAATCATGGGAAATAGAGTCAAATGCCTTCTCAAAATCAATGGAAAGCAAAATACCTGGTATATTGTTGATCTCAGACAGATTGACCAAATCATACATTGTGCGGATATTTTCGCCAATAAAACGGCCTGCCATAAAACCTTTTTGGTGATCATGAATAATGTAGGGTAAACAAGATTTCAGTCTTTCAGCTATACAGGCAGACGCAATTTTATAAGAAGTGTTTAAAAGGGTAATTGGGCGCCAGTTTTTTTAAAAGCTGTCGAGGTTTGTCCCCTTTCGGTAATAAAGTTATAATACCATTCTTTTGAGTCACCGAAAGCTGACCATAATCGTAAGCATAGTTCAGGGAACGTACAAGAAAGCATAGTAAGTCTTCATGGAAAAACTTATAAAACTCATAACTAAAACCGTCTGAACCTGCAGACTTATCATTTTTACTACTGTTCAGTGCTTTCATTACTTCGTCCCTAGCCTCTGGTAGGCGGGATCAGAAAGCAAGGAATTATTGAATTTCCAATATCCACTTCCCCGTTTCATAACAGTAAAATCAAGTTGAATATCAATGAGAGAATGGTCAGACCTATAACCAGGCTTAATATTGCAATTGACTAACTTAGAGTTAAGTTCGGTAGAAATGAGGAAAAAATCAAGTCTAGATTGTTTAAGGGTGTCATGTTGTCTCCAAGTGTATGAACGGAGTTCGGGGTTACAAACTCGCCACACATCCACAAAGTCTAAATCATTGCACATTAGACGTACTCTATTTCTAGCCAAGGGGTTATTAGTATGCAGGTAATTTACACAATCTAAGTTTTCATCTAGGATCAGATTCCAGTCTCCACATAAAATCGCATGTGCATTGTTCAAATCACTAAGAAGATCTGAAACATGTTCATAAAAGTTAGGCTGGTCATTATTTGGCCCATACAAATTAACTAAAGTTAAACGAAAATCAGCAATCTCAATATCAAGAACCAATAGATTACCGCTGTCATCCTTCTTAACGTTGTGAGCCTTGTGTACTCAAAATTGTTATTAAACAAAATAGCAACACCTCGAGAATTACTTGTGTGGGAATTGAAAAAACATTCAAGTCCCCATTCGTTTTTCACAAAGTCTTCCATGACCTCGTTAAAGTGAACATCTTGTAAGCAACAAATGGAATACTTCTTACTTTTTAGAAATTGAAACACATCTTTACGTTTAGCGTAATTCCCCAAACCTCGGCAGTTCATCGAGGCAATTGATAAAGTACTACAGTTCATTCACACAATAGTATACAAAAGTAAGGAAAAAACTGTAACCTTAGTTTCACTGTACATCAAAACTTTACAAACCATTATCAACAAAGAGAAAAATGTAATGTTGAACTGTGAAGAGAACTGAATAATTATATTCACATAACAGAGCACCCGGGATGTTTTAAATGCAATACCCCACAAAAAAGGAGAAAAAAACACTCCCACTTAAAATGCCCCACCCCAAAAAACAAAAAACCCTTGACATACTTGACAGCATCCAACGACACTGTTGAGACTTACAGGCTGAGAAAGAGCCAAAAGTACTTAGCACTAGCCCCAACACGGGCCCCTCACGTGGAAAAATTGCAATGCAGTAAATGAAAAAAGTAATAGTAATGATAATACATATTAAAATACACAGCAAATTGGGATATCTTAAACTCCACACCCCCTAACACAATACCCTGAACATTCTGGTTGTTACATACCATCATTGACAAAATTTCGGCGCATAACAGGAACAAATACGGACTTAGCCCATCGCCTTGCCTTACAGCCACGCTCAATAGGAAAAGACTCTGAAAGAAATCCATTAACCAAAACTGAAGAATTGGCTTCTTTATAAAAAACTTTGTCTATACGCTGAAGTTTCTTAAGATTACACAAAGTAAGTGAATTAAACCAACTAATGCAACAAAAGGTAACAATGGATTGAATGGTGCTTTGAAAAAAAAGTCTAAGAATCTGGTGACTAACATTAAAAGATTTTAATTTCCTTAAAAAATACATCCGTTGGTTGGATTTTTTACAGATTCTGGTTGTGTTAGCATTCCAGTTTAATTTGTCATCTATCATTGTACCCAAGTACTTAAATTCTTGAACCACTTCAACAGGTGTACCACTGATTTCCACAGGTTCTGTTATGGTCGTTGTTTTTCGGAAATCAAATATCATTTCTTTAGTTTTCTGTACATTTAAAATTAAGTGATTTTGGTCACACCATTCAACAAATTTGTTGATTGCAGTCCTGTACTCAATCTCACAGTTATTGGTAATCAATCCAGACAAGGCGGTATCATCAGCATATTTTGTGATAACGCATGATCCCCCATCAAGATAAAAATCACTTGTATACAAAGAGAATAGCAAGGGAGACAGAACACACCCTTGAGGGACCCCTGTACTTATGTGAATGACATCTGACATTGTATTGGCAAATCTGACCTTCTGTGATCTATCTAATAAAAAATCATTGATCCACAGTGCAAGGTAGGGATTAACACTTTGCACTTTTCTGAGGAGAACATAAGGTTTGATGGTATTGAAGGCTGAGGAGAAATCAAAAAATAAGGTGCGAACATATCTTTTGGGTTTTTCAAGGTGGTCATAAATGTTATGTAAAAATGTAATCATGGCATCCGCTACACCACGTTTCTCCCTGTATGCAAACTGAAAAGGGTCCATAAAGTTTACAGTTTCCACAGTTAGGATGTCTCTGACTATTTTCTCAAAACATTTCATCGCGATAGCAGTTAGGGCTATTGGTCTATAGTCATTAAGAACAGTAGGGCTGGGTTTCTTGGGAACTGGAACAATTGTAGAGGATTTCCATAAACTTGGAACCATGTGGCAGTCCAGGGACCACTGAAACAATTGTAGAAACATCCCCGCTAACTCCTTGTGGCAAGTTTTCAAAATCCTTCCTGAGATCCCATCAGGTCCAGCCGATTTGTTTGGTTTAATGGCCTTAAAAGATTTCTCAACTGCCGCAATTGAAATTTGCAATTTGTTGTCGTCGTTTAATCTTGACACCAGTTCCATATACAGCTTATCATGGGTCGGGTTGTCACGTGATCCATCCTGATCAAAGCGCCCATAAAACTTGTTCAACTCATCACAGAGCTGCTTAGGATCACCAGCTGGTGCATTCAATTTGTTCCGCTGAGTGTACCCTTTAATGTCCTTCATGGCATCCCATGCAGCTTTAGGGTTGCTGTTTTTAAATTTACTCTCGATTTTTAAGCCGAACGTACGCTTCGAATGTCGGATGCATTTTTTTATTTCCTTCTGTAGTTGACGTTTTTCATCAAAATTCCTGTTTGCGTGCGCCATTTGTTTTTGTTTAACAAGTCCTTTTATCTCTTTAGTTAGCCACTGTTTGTTATTGGGATAGACTTTAATTACAGTCTCTGGAATGACAAGATCCTCACAAAATTTAATATAGTCTGTGATGGCATCAGTAGTTAGGTTAATTGAAGCAGGGTCCATCATAATTTCCCAGTCTGTAGTTTCAAAACAGTTCTGCAGAGCTTCTATATTATGTTTACTCCACTGTCTAACTTTCCTAGTAATAGGTTTTGTTTGTTTAAGTTTCTGTTTGTATTTTGGAAGTAGGTAAACAATATCGTGGTCAGATCTACCAAGTGGTGCCTTTCCAAAGGTCTGATAAGCGTTTGGAATGTTACCGTAGCATTTGTCGAGGGTGCGTTGTCCTCTTGTAGGAATGTTCACATACTGATGGTAGTGGGGCATCACTGCATCAAGATTACAACCGTTGAAATCACCCATGATTAATTGAACTGCATCCGGTGATTGTCGCTCCAAATTTTGAACAGTTTTAGAAATAATATCAGCTGCATTGTTAACATCTGCTTGAGGTGGGATGTAGACGGTGGTAACAAACAGTTGAAATACCTACAGTCGATTAAACATTCATGTACTCCCTTTTTTGGAATTTGATATTCATTCCTGCATTTGCCGTCAAGACGAGAGGTCGACTGTAGGGAATAGGTATGTTTCCGTTTCCTTAGTTTGTTAAGTTCAGCCGAATTAGTTTTTATGCGTTGTGACTTCTGGGGACTAAGTTTTATTTAATGCTCCTATTTGCAACAGTATGGCGTTCAAGCGATGAATAATGACACACTCAGCGTTCTCCGGGTTCTATTTCTATGGGCTTTATGCAAGGGGTCAATTCGGCTTCGAAATGTCGGCTTCTTCGTTTAGGAAAACATCGATTGAGGCATGTACTTTTAACGTATATACCATATGTAGCTTTCATAAATAAAGTACTAGATAACATTTTTTTTAAACTAAAAATATAAACAAATTAATAATAAAAGCTAACAAAAATCCACTATCACTGCGCACGGTCGCGCTGTCAAATCTTCTCGATCGCGTATGTAATACGCCATTTCCTGTTTACAAAGTAAGCATAAACCTTTTGCTTATAGACCGACTGGTAAACACGGAGCTCTAGCGGGCGTGCCATATAACGAGATCAACTTTTTAAACGAACAGGTCGACTTGTCCCAAGACAACTTAAAACTATAAGAGATTATCTCGACTTTATATAGTTCCATACGCCAAGCTGTTTTAGGACCAGGCATACAAGTAAAAAAAAAACGTTTACTCTTTTAAATGAGCAAGGTCTTTCTTTATGACTGTCTTTTCACTTTTGTCACGGTATTTTCGTCTAGAACGCGTCACGTCAAAAATCTATAAACGTTTAGCGAGGTGACAGAAGGGTGGGTACCAATCGCATCTCTGGCCACAGCATGTTCGGAATGGACACCACGGAACCACAGCCGCCAACCCTCAGAAATCTGAGAAACGATTCATGCATAAATCTCTTTCTCAGATTCAAATGTTTTGGGGTGAACAATAATTGTCCAAACCATACTTCCTAGGGAACCCTGTCTCAGAAATAATAGTTTATACCATTAACAGAAGCAATGCTTCTTACCTAGTAAGTTGTTATGGTTATTCATTTTGTTGAGTTTACAAATCTACATAAGGTAGGGTAGGCCCTACCTTTATGTCAACCTATACTTAACATTTATAAATTAACGAAATCATCCAACACAAAAAGAAAAACGGGAGACGGATTTTTTGTAAATCTATCAACCCACCTAAGGTGATTTAATTACCAAATTAGAAATCTGTACAGTAATACTCTAAGACGGTCAAATATTGTTTTAATTCCGTTTTAAATAAACCTTTTAGAAAACGTCAATTGTCCCAACATCAGACGTAAAACATGGTTCGAAGCTTCAATGGTCCAAAACAACTAAGGTATTAAAATAAAAACATTTCTGATTCAGTTCTCAGTGTTCACAAACCTGACCCCCCCCCCCCCCCCAATATTTTTTTAAATATATAAACAAACCACAACAACAAAACTTCAGAATCAAAATTTAAAAAAAATCAATAATGTCAACTCTCTACTGTGGCTAAAAGTCACACAATACTGATCATTACAATCTCATTCTACTGTAAAATAATTTATTTCAATCTTATAACAAGCACCAAATATCTTTCGTAGATCATTTTTTACAGAGAATAACATAAAAAGACAACTTTGAAAACAAAAGGGAGAAAAACCCGCACAAACCAAGACTTGCATTTAACACTTGCTGAGAAGATAACCACTTTTTAATATTTTGTTTTTATGCACGTTCGCCTTGAACAAGGCTTAAAACTACTCTTGGTAAGCGGCTACAAGAAGAACATAGTTGAGATGAAATTAACTTATTAGGCCTATGAATTATACTTCTCAAATATGACTTGGTATGAGTCATAAAAATAAATTATGCATTAACCTTTTAATTGTTTGTTGAATGTAAATGTTAAATAATTGATGGATGTCAATGTTTAATGTGATATATTTGGTATGTTCCTTTATAATCACTCAATTCAGCAATTTGGTTGCAATGTGATTTGTATCAACCTTTCATGAATGATGGAGTGAATGAATGCAGTCATAATTATAACTAACATATATTACAAACATGACTTAATTGACACAAGTCATACCTATGACTTATGCTAAACTATAATTATAAGAGAGTAACAGGAAAACAGAAACACAACTATTCCGAATGATTAAAATAAGAAGGGTGAAATGATGGCCCAAATGTCCCTAAAAATTGGTCTTCCATTGGTCGTCTGGCTGTAATTCATACTTGATATTCCGCTGCGTTGATCGAATTGAATTGTTCATTTTAAACTTTTTATTTTTGTTTTTTTTTTATCCCGGGGATAACATTTTATTGCTCTCTGATCAACTTACATCAACATAGAAAAGAGAATAAATGAAACCTCTTATCTTACAGTAAATAATAAGAATTAAACTGGTTACAGTAGGTTATTCACAGAGTACATAATACTTTTTCCATTTCGAATTAAATTTCTGAGAGGTTCCGTTGACAACTGACAAATATTTCTCGCAAATGTAATATCTCTTCAGGTCTATTTTAAAAACTACGAAGCAAGGACGTTTGTCGTTCATTTTCATTTTATAAATGTGAAAACGAGCAATTAAAAGAATAAGATTCAGGCATTTGAATGTGTTACCAATAACACCGAACAACATCAACTCGTTGTCTACTACGAGACTGGCCTTGGTCTTTTCCTTGATCCAATCGAAAGTAGAGTTCCAGAAAGAGGTTACATAATAACATTGGTTACATAATAACCTTCAGTCTTACAAAAGGTACATACATTGGATTTTTTATTTATTTTTTTTGAAAAGAAAGGAATTTGTACCTAAAATCCTGTGTGTCAAACGGAACTGGGACCATTTTAGCTTGGAATCAACAGTACATGTAAATGGTACACTAAATACCTGAGACCATTTTGTGAAATCATAATTAATTTGGATTTTCCTTTCCCAGTTGTCCACAAACCTCCTAACAACTGTTTTAGACTGAACAAAAATGTCATATAATCTACGAGAACCCTTTTTATCACTGAGGAGAACTTGAAAATTGAACGGAAGTTGGGGGAGAGGAACGAAGTCATTATTTGGCACTAAAACATTATTAAAAGCAACCTTGATAGCTCTAACGATAGCACCAAATTCAAAAAAATTTGTCCGTACTTTAAACTTAGCCCTAAAATCGTTTAGAGAAAGAAAACCACCATTATCGTCCAGAATATCACCAACAAAGAAAACCCCAGCTGACAGCCAGTGGTGATAATGAACACATTTACCCCCAACCTTGATCAGATTGTTGTACCAAATCGTTGTTTTTTGAACGTCAGAGTGAGTGGATGGTTTATGAATTTGCGTAAATGTCTGCCAAGAGTTACATACGTCAACCCAAAATCTATTCTGATGAAACAAATGTTTATGTACAAAAAGATATGTTGAACCACCTTCTAGGTACAGTAAACGATCAATACCAAGTATTTGACGAGACAAATAAGCCCAGCCAGTGCTTTCTGAAACAAGGAGTCGACGCAGCCAGGTGATTTTTAAAGCATCTATATTATAGGCTCTAACGTCAACCATTCGTAAACCCCCTAGACTGTAATCTTGGATCATCTGGTTTCTAGAAACACGATCAATACCCTTCCAAATAAAATTGAAAAACATAACATTTAAATCTTTCACAATGTTGTCGGGAGGATCAGGAATGGTTAGGATAAGATACGTAAGTTTGGACAACAGAAGTGATTTTACTACCGTCACTCTCCCCAAAACAGTGAGATTCCGTCTAGACCACTGGGAAATCAGTTTACTTAGTTGTAAAATAACCTTATTATAATTCAACAAAACCATGGAATCCAGGTCAGTCGAGAAATTAATACCTAGTACTTTAAATGTATCCTTGGGCTCTACCCATTTAACATTAATATTTGTACACAGTTTCTCCATAGAACCCTTCTTTGACCCTATCAATACTGCATTAGTCTTATCAATATTAACATACAACCATGACATATTGGCGAAGCGGTGAAGAGTGGAAAAAGCACCGTACATAGATTGTTCTGTACCATTTAGGAACAGCACCGTGTCATCAGCAAATTGGGATATCTTAAACTCCACACCCCCTAACACAATACCCTGAACATTCTGGTTGTTACATACCATCATTGACAAAATTTCGGCGCATAACAGGAACAAATACGGACTTAGCCCATCGCCTTGCCTACAGCCACGCTCAATAGGAAAAGACTCTGAAAGAAATCCATTAACCAAAACTGAAGAATTGGCTTCTTTATAAAAAACTTGAATCCATCGTTTGATTGATGGCCCAAAATTAAAATTATCCAAAACCTTGTAAATGAAATCATGGGAAATAGAGTCAAATGCCTTCTCAAAATCAATGGAAAGCAAAATACCTGGTATATTGTTGATCTCAGACAGATTGACCAAATCATACATTGTGCGGATATTTTCGCCAATAAAACGGCCTGCCATAAAACCTTTTTGGCGATCATGAATAATGTAGGGTAAACAAGATTTCAGTCTTTCAGCTATACAGGCAGACGCAATTTTATAAGAAGTGTTTAAAAGGGTAATTGGGCGCCAGTTTTTTAAAAGCTGTCGAGGTTTGTCCCCTTTCGGTAATAAAGTTATAATACCATTCTTTTGAGTCACCGAAAGCTGACCATAATCGTAAGCATAGTTCAGGGAACGTACAAGAAAGCATAGTAAGTCTTCATGGAAAAACTTATAAAACTCATAACTAAAACCGTCTGAACCTGGAGACTTATCATTTTTACTACTGTTCAGTGCTTTCATTACTTCGTACCTAGTAAGTGGACCTTCAATGCGATCACGCATTTCGTCAGAAATTGGTTGTTTGTCTGCATCAACAAAGATAGACTTTAAATCCGCTTCAGTATCAATCTCCCGTAAAGAATAAAGCTTCTTGTAAAAATTCCTTGACTCTGTCAGAATATCTTCACTTCGAGTCAGTGTACAATTATCATCATTAACAATACGGCTGATACATTTGTTAACATAATTACGCTTTTCCAAATTGAGAAAATATTTTGAAGGTTTTTCTCCATGCTCCATCCAACGGGTCTTTGATCTAATTGTGACACCATCCATTGTTTTCTTACGCAACTCGATAAGATCAGCCTGTTTGTTATTTAGAGCTTCAACTGAATCACGGTCCCCATCAGCCACTTTGTTATTTAAATCTGAAATTTAGTTCTCTAAATCACTCTCAGCTTTACGAGCTTGTTTTTTTCTCCAGGCAGAAAAAGAAATAGTTTTGGAGCGGATTTTCAAAAGAAGCATTTCAAACAAAAGCTGGTCATTGATTGTAAATTGAATATCTGTTGAATGAACGGCATTTAGGTTAAACGGGTGATAGGAGTGGCTGCGTATTCTTTCACTACCTCCTGAATGGTACTTTTAACTAGCCTCTGGTAGGCGGGATCAGAAAGCAAGGAATTATTGAATTTCCAATATCCACTTCCCCGTTTCATAACAGTAAAATCAAGTTGAATATCAATGAGAGAATGGTCAGACCTATAACCAGGCTTAATATTGCAATTGACTAACTTAGAGTTAAGTTCGGTAGAAATGAGGAAAAAATCAAGTCTAGATTGTTTAAGGGTGTCATGTTGTCTCCAAGTGTATGAACGGAGTTCGGGGTTACAAACTCGCCACACATCCACAAGGTCTAAATCATTGCACATTAGACGTACTCTATTTCTAGCCAAGGGGTTATTAGTATGCAGGTAATTTACACAATCTAAGTTTTCATCTAGGATCAGATTCCAGTCTCCACATAAAATCGCATGTGCATTGTTCAAATCACTAAGAAGATCTGAAACATGTTCATAAAAGTTAGGCTGGTCATTATTTGGCCCATTATACAAATTAACTAAAGTTAAACGAAAATCAGCAATCTCAATATCAAGAACCAATAGATTACCGCTGTCATCCTTCTTAACGTTGTGAACCTTGTACTCAAAATTGTTATTAAACAAAATAGCAACACCTCGAGAATTACTTGTGTGGGAATTGAAAAAACATTCAAGTCCCCATTCGTTTTTCACAAAGTCTTCCATGACCTCGTTAAAGTGAACATCTTGTAAGCAACAAATGGAATACTTCTTACTTTTTAGAAAATGAAACACATCTTTACGTTTAGCGTAATTCCCCAAACCTCGGCAGTTCATCGAGGCAGTTCATCGAGGCAATTGATAAAGTACTACAGTTCATTCACACAATAGTATACAAAAGTAAGGAAAAAACTGTAACCTTAGTTTCACTGTACATCAAAACTTTACAAACCATTATCAACAAAGAGAAAAATGTAATGTTGAACTGTGAAGAGAACTGAATAATTATATTCACATAACAGAGCACCCGGGATGTTTTAAATGCAATACCCCACAAAAAAGAGTAATCTTTCTCCGGGCTGACCCCGCTGGCAGGTGGACTCGCAACCGTTTGAACGGCCCTTTTCCCCCCTCTGTTCCTCGGAGGCATTGCGCTACCCGCCTGAATGGTTTTCGATAATAAGTGCGATCAGGAGCCCGTGTGAGGACACGTCTTGCTCTTACGGTGTCATGGGTGCAAGTCCGAATTATTAAAATAAGAAGGGTGAAATGATGGCCCAAATGTCCCTAAAAATTGGTCTTCCATTGGTCGTCTGGCTGTAATTCATACTTGATATCCCGCTGCGTTGATCGAATTGAATTGTTCATTTTAAACTTCGTTTGTCATTATATCAAGCAGTTCCAGCATTTTTATTTACAAGTTCTTAAATAATATAGCAAATAAGCTTGTAGTCAGTTTCATATGTTAGTATAGTGTCAAATCGAAATATAACTGTTTTTCTTATAATAAATAACATCCCTTCCACTGCAACCCTTTTCAGTAAAGATGACTCTATGGTTCAAGTACAACAGCGCTATGACCTGGGCCCGATTTCATAGTGCTGCTTAAGCAGCAAATATTACTTAACACTTACCGCTTAGCAGAAATGAGCAGGTAACCAGTCACAAATGGTACATGTGACATTGCGTTTTGGCCGGTAACCTTATTCTGGTAAGAATACTTTTATTGTGCTTAGCTACTTTTTACGCTGAAGCAGCTCTATGAAATTGGGCGAGGACTCAAAACTCACAATTTGGTGAGAATTTGAGTCCGATACACTAGACTCCTTGGCCATGTCACAGCATTACTTTCAAACAATTCTCTTCCCCAAAATCAGCTGAAAACTTAACAGAGAGCAACTTACGTTGGCAGGAATGCCTGTCCGAACCGAGTTTGAAGTTTGGTTCACATGAGCAATTGTAACCACCAGCAAAGTTTGTGCACTCATGATCACACCCACCATTTCCCTAAAAGAAAGAAAAATCCCAAAAGGGTGGTTTTTATTTACGGTTTATTAGCCAAGGGCTTAATTAGGGGAAAATAAACAATAAAGTGCCTTGTAACGATGTTATAATCCAGCAAGGGTCTGGTTTACAAAAATTGGACCGGTGATGTCATAACATCTCAAAGCGCCCCTTACTAGATGTCAGTGGTGAAGTTTATGACAATCGTTTCAAAATTGGTATACATAATGACCTTTATACAGACAACATAAATGTGTGGAGTTTCATATTGATGACGTATACATAATGACCTTCATGCAGACAACATAATGTGTGGAGTTGAAGATTGATTGCCTTTAAGTTTTACTTTTTGAAGCCTTGCATTTCAAAAACCAAAGGATTGACTGAGTTGAAACTTTGCATATAGATAGACATAGGCCCTATGAAGAACAAGAGAACATAGCATGTTTCAAGCAAGCGCGACTCCTGAGTTCAAGAACAAAGTGAGGATCAACTCCCTGAAGTCAATAACTGGTGATATTAGCAAAAATCCAAAACGCTTTTGGAGTTTCATCAAGGCTAAATCACGTAAGGACTCATTGCCTTCAGTTCTCTGAAGTGAACGCTCTGGACTTGAAGCTACCGACTCAGCTGGAAAAGCCTCTCTTTTCATGAACTTTTTCCAGTCTGTTTACTTGCCATCATCTAATGATCATGATCAAACTACTACTTTACCTAAGATTGAGAATTTAAATCTAGACACCATGCCTGATATTTATATTTCTGAAACAGAGGTCTTACGTAAGTTAAATGATATTGATTCTTCTAAAGCGACTGGATCAGACAATGTTTCAGGTTTTATTTTTAAGTCCTGTGCTTTCCTTTATGCTGGAAATCTGCAAATATTGTCCCCATACATAAATCTGGTAAAAAACAAAGCGTTTCTAATTATAGACCAATTTCTCTGATCCCTCAGGTAGCAAAGGTTTTTGAAAGAATTCTTTCTGATCAAATTTTGTCTCATGTACGTCCTGCAATTTCTGAGCAACAGCACGGCTTTGTCTCTGGTAGGGATTGTTCTACAAACCTCACATCATTATTACAGGAGGCATACTGTGCTGTTGATAAGAAAGAGCAGTTGGATGTTATTTATACTGATTTCTCCAAGGCCTTTGATCGAGTTAACCATAATTATCTGATACATAAACTTAAGTCCTACAATATCCATCCGAATGTCTTAGCTTTATTGCAAAGTTATCTTACTGGCAGAAAACATAGAGTTATTGTCAATGGTTTTTCATCCGAATGGAAAACAGTGTCCTCTGGCGTTCCACAGGGTTCTATTCTATGACCTCTCCTGTTCACTTTATTTGTCAATGACCTCCCTAGGATGTCAAATTCTGCGGACAACGATGCGTGTATTTTTGAGGTGGGCGAACAAACTCAAAAATCCACTAGAGATTTAGAGTTTGTAAAACAAACTCTAGGTGTTCGGGTTCTCGCTGGGCTCAGTGCTGTTTTAATGCGTTAGCTATAACATTGAATCGCTGAAAACATTGTTGATAGCTTTTGAAATTTCAAGGAAAGTAAAGTGTAAATCTGCTTTGCTTGTACGTTAGTTTACAAAAGAAATTAATGCACCTCACAATATGAGTTTTAAAAATAATAATCTTTTGTTAAAGCCAAATTTGAAAACTGATGACGTCATTATGACGTTAGATAAATTTTTATTGAGACATTGGTATTTAATTATGTGCTTTAAATTGTAAGTGAAAAACGAAGGTGAACTTACTAAACGTATTGTCAGCAAAAGAGTATACATTATTTAATTTATTTGAAAGGTCAGAGGGTCAATATTGTCCTTTTATACAGGGCAACATAAATTTTTCGAATTTCCTTTCGTTTTGGTTGCATATCTTAAAACGAGCCTTTAAATTACTCACAAGTACAACTATCATGTATGCCAGCCACTCACTGAAGTTTATTTATTTTTCAATGGATATTGATTCTTTATAATAAATCCGACTATGCAAATCATGTTGACATTATTAAATTACAATTCTTAGAAGTTTTAACAGGTTTTCAAATACTGTGATTTGGCTTCTCATTATGTATCGGTGCATGATACTTTGATTGTTAAATACATATGCACTGATGATGATGTCGTTAAAATAAGTCGAGCATAGTATGAGCTATTGGTTGCATTTTTTTAAATAGCTTGCTTGATTTTTAGACATTAGTCTTCATACAGAACGGTTTATTAAATTTATAATATTGAAAGAAAAGACTTGTTTTAAATAATTATGCAAGATAAAGGCAAGTCATGAAGACGGCAAGTTTAAGCCTCTCGTGAATTTTAACTAATGCAATATTTGTAACGAGTTAATAACTATTTCTACCTGTATGGTGCATCATACTCAGTGTGTAGTTTGTTACGCACCTCAAAACAGTAATAACACCAAAGTTCAACTTAATGAAATAGCTCACGCATTGACACAGCACTGACCCCAGCGATACCCGAACACCTAGTGTTTGTTGTCACAAACACGTTAAGTCTAGTTTGGTTTATTTTGAAGCATTTTGAAGTGTATTTAAGGGCCCCTGCCCAAACCATCACTGTGTATACTGACCACAATCCACTGGTTTTCATCCAAAAGATGAAAAACCAAAATCAGAGATTACTCAGATGGAGTTTAAGTCTCCACGAGTTTGACATTGAAGTAGTTAATGTTAAGGGCAAAGATAACATCATTGCTGATGCCTTATCACGACGCATTTAAAACGATTATTTTCAAATTCCACTCTTAGTGAATTTAGATAAGTATTTTCTTACCAAGTGTGTAGTTATAATACAGTAATTTTGGGGGCTTGATAATTTATCAAATTAAAAATAAAATTTTGAAAGTAAAAAATAAATAAAAAATAAATAAAATACTTTCCTCCAAGGGGGGAAGACTGTTACAGATGGGATTCCTCCTCCCCCGTTGTTATTTTATTTCCATTGGTTATTGGTTCACCTGCAGAATGTCTGTGGTATTAGGCCCACATGCACGGAAATGTTTTGATTTGATCAAGAAATCATCGATCTTTATTGTTTGTGTTTCGAGCATATCGGAGTGTTTCTCCATAGATGAATGTTTTGAATGCATGCGGGGGTTGTGATGATGTCTTGTGTAGGTATTGGTTATAGGTTTCAGTGGGTTTGGTATAGACTTTTGTGTCAAGAATACCCGTTTCTCTTAACCTTGTGCTTCTCGAAGAATGGCACATTAGACTTGTCTCGGTCCACCCAATCTCGTCACAATACCCTGGCGCCGCCCCTGATCTTAGTCATAACATGCACTTAAATCTTCCCTCTATAAAACCCCAAATGGTTCAGTTTCTATAGTCTTTTCAAAGGCCTGCTTAGTTTGGTCATGGATGGTCTGTCAATCCCTACTCTCTGAGTTCTTTACACCCACGTTCTGGTCGCGGAACACTGGTTATAAAAGTTCCCTTTGACATTCGATCACTGAAACGAGAGCTGATTTGCGATCACCCTGCGTCTCTTTTCAAAGTGCAAGGTCAGTCCAATGGTGCGTAGTTGTTTACACCATTGAGAACTCTATAGAGTTGTAACTTGAAAATTTAGACAAACGTTTTGCTTTGTCATGCTTGGAGAAAACGCAAGAGAAAAAAGCAACCAACTGTGACAATGAATACAACAAGACCAAAGTTATTATGATTTTTGTTGTTAAAAGATTCAGGCTTTGCACGCGATGGTTGGGAACATGGGTGCAAGTGCGTGGTGGAAACGTTCTTGATGTTTCCGAACTGGGCGGGGTCGAGGTTGGGTTTAATCGACGCCATTGTTTTTGCGAGCAATGAAATGTTCAGTCACTTTGGCAAAGTGATCTGTGAGGGCAATTGGTCACAAATTGTCTATGTTGGCGGGTGAAGTTTTGGGCACAGGGACGACAATTGTTCTCTTCCATTGTGCTGGGACGATGAGCTGTGCGAACGAGGCGTTGATTATATGAGTCAAGGGTTTAGATAGCTCATATGAAAACTGTTGTATAAATCTAGCCGAAATATTATCGGGGCCACTCGCCTTTCTGTAACTTATTCCATTAAGTTGTGCGAAGACTTGCACATGGTAAAAATCCATACCTTGTTGCAGAACTGCTTGCAATGGTTTATTTTATAATACATAATGACATGAATATAATTAGCAAATCTTGAGACCACCATATCTCGAACAGTTTAAGTCCGATCAACTGTTTTCGATTGTGTACTTGTGGGATACTGTAGATGTGTTTGTTAGGCTAAACGTTGTGCGACGTCATCATGACGTCAATAGTGCCCAACGTAAAGTCAATACATTTCGCTCACCACAATTCTTGTTTTATGGCCTGTGTGGTAAAAAAAACACCTCCATAAGACTGTGTGGCGCGGTATGCTACTTTATGTGTTCTCTTATGTTAAAATGTGAGGAATTATGAAGTCACCACCTGTAATAGAGCACCCTCTATCAATCGTCTATTTTTCAAGTGTCAAAAAAAATAAGTTTAATTTTGAAATCTACAGAATATGCTTGATCGAGTCAGAAGTTGTTTCCCATCCCATCTTGGAATACTGTGAGCTACGGTACTCATGTTTCAAGCTCGAAAACATGTTGCATCAATTTTTGATTTCACGTACTAACACAAAACGTTTTACTTTATTGCTTATTAATTTAGGACGAAAATCAGTCATAAGTACCATATATATGAAGTTCAAAGCAACAAGTATCCACTGTTAGAAAACTAGTGACGTTTTGAAGGAAAGTGGGATTTTATAAAAGCCTTCAACATTAAATGCCGTTTTCTACAATTATTACTTTTTACTGTCTTCGTGTGTGTGTCAGTTCGTGAAATCGGTGGATGACGATTTGATAGCTTCACAGTTACCTTGACAAAGTGTCTCGACTTATCGCATGGCTGCTTGCAATGGTTTATTGTCTGACACAATGTCAGTGTTGTATGACTCGAGTCCAGGACTCGGACTCGAGTCCGTCTCGAGTCACAATTTCGGTGACTCGGACTTGACTCGAGTCACGTCTGCAAAAGACTCGGAATCGGACTCGGACTCGACTAACATGACTCGGACTTGTCCCCGAGGACTCGTGACTCGAGTCACGTATTTTCACAAACAATACCTTTTTTAAATATTAAAAACAATTCCGATGATCCGATCGTCATTCCCGGAGTGCACATGGAGTTAACGTCTAGCACAATAAATAAGTACACTGTCGTATGGTGTTACAAGTAATAGTATTTGTGATTATTGTGTAAATGGCCATCTGCGTACAGCGCGTGTATGTTTGATTCGTATGTTCAATACGCATAATAAGGCCGTGTCCGAAACGGTGACTTAATTCGGCTACAGCTACGGCTAGGGCGCGCGCGTCTGCCTATCCTTCAACACTGACAGACGCGCTGATCTAGCCGTAGCTGTAGCCGAAGTCGCCGTTTCGGACACGGCCTAACACTGGGATGCACGACACCAGTATTATGCTGGTATTCTGTCAACGTAGCCACCATAGCCACTGCTTGTGCTTGATGCATATTACCAGGGAAATGGCATGTCTGGTACCTGTAAAACACAGCCTGCATATTGCACTGTGATGGCTGTGTGTTGTTTGCACCAGTTTCTACACATGGTCGACACACACACACACGACGTCAAGTTTGGTCACGTCACTAGTAAAAAGTAGCACAACATTTTTTAAATCATGGCATCTGCCGTTCCGCCCCGTATTGTTTCTTTTGGTTATACCAACTTTAACAAAAACTTTAACAGAACTTTGTTTAAAATAAATGTGTTTTATTTTGTCATTTCCAATTCTTATTTTACGACATTTGGTTTGCAATCAATATTTAAACAAGTGACTCGTGACTCGGACTCGGACTCGGACCAAGTGACTCGTGACTCGGACTCGGACTCGGACCAAGTGACTCGTGACTCGGACTCGGACTCGGACCAAGTGACTCGGGACTCGGACTCGACCTCGACCCAAGTGACTTGAGACTCGGACTCGGACTCGACACAGGTGACTCGACTACAACACTGCACAATGTACGTACTAAATTAAACTTTGGAGTATAGACACTATTGTGTACATTTAACCAGTACATTGTACATTTGATAGCTTCACAGTTTCAATGTACATTTGATAGCTTCACAGTTTCAATGTGTCTCGAAAGTAAACATGCATGAATTGTCGCATGACTACTTGCAGTGGTTTTCAAGAAATAACAACGAATTTATCGTTCTTAGTTTGTGAGTTCCAAAAACTCAAAATTTGATAAAAAAATTTATATCATTAATTTACCCGATAAATCATTGGAGGACGTCATTATGTTGTCAAAACTTCTGTTTCATTTATTTAAGTTTCATGACCGTACGAGCTTGGGAAGGATGTCAAAGTCTGCGGACAACGATTTGTGTGTATTTTTGAGATGGAACAAACTCAAAAATTCACTAGAGATTTAGAGTTTGTAAAACAAACTCTAGGTGTTCGGGTTCTCGCTGGGCTCAGTGCTGTTTTAATGCGTTAGCTATATCATTGAATCGCTGAAAACATTGTTGATAGCTTTTGAAATTTCAAGGAAAGTAAAGTGTAAATCTTCTTTAATTGTATGTTAGACGATGATGTCGTTAAAATAAGTCGAGCATAGTATGAGCTATTGGTTGCATTTTTTTAAATAGCTTGCTTGATTTTTAGACATTAGTCTTCATACAGAACGGTTTATTAAATTTATAATATTGAAAGAAAAGACTTGTTTTAAATAATTATGCAAGATAAAGGCAAGTCATGAAGACGGCAAGTTTAAGCCTCTCGTGAATTTTAACTAATACAATATTTTTAACGAGTTAATAACTATTTCTACCTGTATGGTGCATCATACTCAGTGTGTAGTTTGTTACGCACCTCAAAACAGTAATAACACCAAAGTTCAACTTAATGAAATAGCTCACGCATTGACACAGCACTGACCCCAGCGATACCCGAACACCTAGTGTTTGTTGTCACAAACACGTTAAGTCTAGTTTGGTTTATTTTGAAGCATTTTGAAGTGTATTTAAGGGCCCCTGCCCAAACCATCACTGTGTATACTGACCACAATCCACTGGTTTTCATCCAAAAGATGAAAAACCAAAATCAGAGATTACTCAGATGGAGTTTAAGTCTCCACGAGTTTGACATTGAAGTAGTTAATGTTAAGGGCAAAGATAACATCATTGCTGATGCCTTATCACGACGCATTTAAAACGATTATTTTCAAATTCCACTCTTAGTGAATTTAGATAAGTATTTTCTTACCAAGTGTGTAGTTATAATACAGTAATTTTGGGGGCTTGATAATTTATCAAATTAAAAATAAAATTTTGAAAGTAAAAAATAAATAAAAAATAAATAAAATACTTTCCTCCAAGGGGGGAAGACTGTTACAGATGGGATTCCTCCTCCCCCGTTGTTATTTTATTTCCATTGGTTATTGGTTCACCTGCAGAATGTCTGTGGTATTAGGCCCACATGCACGGAAATGTTTTGATTTGATCAAGAAATCATCGATCTTTATTGTTTGTGTTTCGAGCATATCGGAGTGTTTCTCCATAGATGAATGTTTTGAATGCATGCGGGGGTTGTGATGATGTCTTGTGTAGGTATTGGTTATAGGTTTCAGTGGGTTTGGTATAGACTTTTGTGTCAAGAATACCCGTTTCTCTTAACCTTGTGCTTCTCGAAGAATGGCACATTAGACTTGTCTCGGTCCACCCAATCTCGTCACAATACCCTGGCGCCGCCCCTGATCTTAGTCATAACATGCACTTAAATCTTCCCTCTATAAAACCCCAAATGGTTCAGTTTCTATAGTCTTTTCAAAGGCCTGCTTAGTTTGGTCATGGATGGTCTGTCAATCCCTACTCTCTGAGTTCTTTACACCCACGTTCTGGTCGCGGAACACTGGTTATAAAAGTTCCCTTTGACATTCGATCACTGAAACGAGAGCTGATTTGCGATCACCCTGCGTCTCTTTTCAAAGTGCAAGGTCAGTCCAATGGTGCGTAGTTGTTTACACCATTGAGAACTCTATAGAGTTGTAACTTGAAAATTTAGACAAACGTTTTGCTTTGTCATGCTTGGAGAAAACGCAAGAGAAAAAAGCAACCAACTGTGACAATGAATACAACAAGACCAAAGTTATTATGATTTTTGTTGTTAAAAGATTCAGGCTTTGCACGCGATGGTTGGGAACATGGGTGCAAGTGCGTGGTGGAAACGTTCTTGATGTTTCCGAACTGGGCGGGGTCGAGGTTGGGTTTAATCGACGCCATTGTTTTTGCGAGCAATGAAATGTTCAGTCACTTTGGCAAAGTGATCTGTGAGGGCAATTGGTCACAAATTGTCTATGTTGGCGGGTGAAGTTTTGGGCACAGGGACGACAATTGTTCTCTTCCATTGTGCTGGGACGATGAGCTGTGCGAACGAGGCGTTGATTATATGAGTCAAGGGTTTAGATAGCTCATATGAAAACTGTTGTATAAATCTAGCCGAAATATTATCGGGGCCACTCGCCTTTCTGTAACTTATTCCATTAAGTTGTGCGAGGACTTGCACATGGTAAAAATCCATACCTTGTTGCAGAACTGCTTGCAATGGTTTATTGTATAATACATAATGACATGAATATAATTAGCAAATCTTGAGACCACCATATCTCGAACAGTTTAAGTCCGATCAACTGTTTTCGATTGTGTACTTGTGGGATACTGTAGATGTGTTTGTTATGCTAAACGTTGTGCGACGTCATCATGACGTCACCAGTGCCCAACGTAAAGTCAATACATTTCGCTCACCACAATTCTTGTTTTATGGCCTGTGTGGTAAAAAAAACACCTCCATAAGACTGTGTGGCGCGGTATGCTACTTTATGTGTTCTCTTATGTTAAAATGTGAGGAATTATGAAGTCACCACCTGTAATAGAGCACCCTCTATCAATCGTCTATTTTTCAAGTGTCAAAAAAAATAAGTTTAATTTTGAAATCTACAGAATATGCTTGATCGAGTCAGAAGTTGTTTCCCATCCCATCTTGGAATACTGTGAGCTACGGTACTCATGTTTCAAGCTCGAAAACATGTTGCATCAATTTTTGATTTCACGTACTAACACAAAACGTTTTACTTTATTGCTTATTAATTTAGGACGAAAATCAGTCATAAGTACCATATATATGAAGTTCAAAGCAACAAGTATCCACTGTTAGAAAACTAGTGACGTTTTGAAGGAAAGTGGGATTTTATAAAAGCCTTCAACATTAAATGCCGTTTTCTACAATTATTACTTTTTACTGTCTTCGTGTGTGTGTGTCAGTTCGTGAAATCGGTGGATGACGATTTGATAGCTTCACAGTTACCTTGACAAAGTGTCTCGACTTATCGCATGGCTGCTTGCAATGGTTTATTGTCTGACACAATGTCAGTGTTGTATGACTCGAGTCCAGGACTCGGACTCGAGTCCGTCTCGAGTCACAATTTCGGTGACTCGGACTTGACTCGAGTCACGTCTGCAAAAGACTCGGACTCGGACTCGGACTCGACTATCATGACTCGGACTTGTCCCCGAGGACTCGTGACTCGAGTCACGTATTTTCACAAACAATACCTTTTTAAAATATTAAAAACAATTCCGATGATCCGATCGTCATTCCCGGAGTGCACATGGAGTTAACGTCTAGCACAATAAATAAGTACACTGTCGTATGGTGTTACAAGTAATAGTATTTGTGATTATTGTGTAAATGGCCATCTGCGTACAGCGCGTGTATGTTTGATTCGTATGTTCAATACGCATAATAAGGCCGTGTCCGAAACGGTGACTTAATTCGGCTACATCTACAGCTACGGCTAGGGCGCGCGCGTCTGCCTATCCTTCAACACTGACAGACGCGCTGATCTAGCCGTAGCTGTAGCCGAAGTCGCCGTTTCGGACACGGCCTAACACTGGGATGCACGACACCAGTATTATGCTGGTATTCTGTCAACGTGGCGTGTCGTGGCCGAGCGGTTAAGAGCACCGAACTCAAGCTCTGGTGTTTCTGTTCAGCAGAGTGTGGGTTCGAGTCCCGGTCGTGACACTTGTGTCCCTGAGCAAGACACTTAACTATAATTGCTTCTCTCCACCCAGGGGTAAAATGGGTACCTGTGAGGGCAGATATGGTTCTTGTGATTGATTTAGCCTAGTAGCGCATATATTGCAGCACAGGCTGTATACTCCCCAGGGAGCTGAGATGGTTTAAGGAATGAAATAAATGGCCCAGTGACCAGGGGTAATAGTATGTTAGGCGCCTTGAGCATCCCTTGGGGTGGATATGTGCGCATTATAAATGTTGTTATTATTATTATTATTATTACCATAGCCACTGCTTGTGCTTGATGCATATTACCAGGGAAATGGCATGTCTGGTACCTGTAAAACACAGCCTGCATATTGCACTGTGATGGCTGTGTGTTGTTTGCACCAGTTTCTACACATGGTCGACACACACACACACGACGTCAAGTTTGGTCACGTCACTAGTAAAAAGTAGTACAACATTTTTTTAATCATGGCATCTGCCGTTCCGCCCCGTATTGTTTCTTTTGGTTATACCAACTTTAACAAAAACTTTAACAGAACTTTGTTTAAAATAAATGTGTTTTATTTTGTCATTTCCAATTCTTATTTTACGACATTTGGTTTGCAATCAATATTTAAACAAGTGACTCGTGACTCGGACTCGGACTCGGACCGTGCGAGTTTGGGAAAGATGTCAAAGTCTGTGGACAACGATGCGTGTATTTTTGAGGTGGGCGAACAAACTCAAAAATCCACTAGAGATTTAGTGTTTGTGAGAACAAACACTAGGTGTTCGGGTATGGGGCACTGTTATGTTACTAAAATGCGTAAGCAGATTTATATTGAAAGTTTTTTAATTTTCAAAAAAAAGTCGTTTGCAAACCTATTACTTTTATACTTTTAGTGTACACGGGGGAAAGTGATATCGTTGCTGTATGAGTCTCCATAAAGTAGTTTAGATACACATGTATAACAATTTTCATGTAAATAGTCACAAACTTAACATGCTTAACTGATAAATTAAAAGACTATCACTAACAATTCAAAAATTAATGTTATCAAACTACGCATGCTTGCTACCTTATGTGTGAAGCAACATCATTTGTCATGATTATGAAAAGGGCATAAGAACCTACTGTTTACACGATGTGCAATTTATGTTGAATTTATTTTGCTAGTCACATTGTATTTCTTTGAAGTATTCAACAGGATCTAATAGTTAGATTCGCATAAAAACCGTTGTTGATCAGAGTCAAATGTATGTTGACCTTTTTCCGATTGCATTTTCTCAGTTATCAAAAGTTATTCAAATCACCAAAACAGTTCAGCAAAATACACTCGTTCAGTTGATATTTACCACCAAGCCAACAAAAGGCTAACACGAAGGTTATGCAATGAGCTATTTATGGTGGCCCTGAAGGGACATCGCACATCGCAAATATCTTTGCAAATATTTGCGATGTCGCAAATATCTTTGCAAATATCTTTGCAAATATTTGCGATGTCGCAAATATCTTTGCAAATATCTTTGCAAATATTTGCGATGTCGTAAATATCTTTGCAAATATTTGCGATGTCGCAAATATCTTTGCAAATATCTTTGCAAATATTTGCGATGTCGCAAATATCTTTGCAAATATCTTTGCAAATATTTGCGATGTCGCAAATATCTTTGCAAATATCTTTGCAAATATTTGCGATGTCGCAAATATCTTTGCAAATATCTTTGCAAATATTTGCGATGTCGCAAATATCTTTGCAAATATCTTTGCAAATATTTGCGATGTCGCAAATATCTTTGCAAATATCTTTGCAAATATTTGCGATGTCGCAAATATCTTTGCAAATATCTTTGCAAATATTTGCGATGTCGCAAATATCTTTGCAAATATCTTTGCAAATATTTGCGATGTCGCAAATATTATCGCATACTTTATCGCATACTTCGTCGCATAGTTTGCATATTTGTGGTGGATATTTTTTCAAGAGCCTAGATGGTCTTAAGGTTGTTTGGGTTCCAGCCTTCATTCCATTAACGTGTACACGCGGGTGGATAGTCGGATACAGTCTGCTCTGTGCGCGCGTGTGTTTTTTTGCTTGCACTATAGCCTATAGGTACACATGAGATGAGACGAAGAGAGGTTGACATCCGTGGTCTGTCCTTTTTTTTTATTAATATCGACAACAAAGGCATGCAAGTCAACATTATGCCGCCTTCAAAAGGATCAGTGGTGAGGATTGTTAATTTTGTGTAGTTACGATAATCGGTTGTCCAGAGCAGAGGGCTAGGAACATTAAATACTAGTTTAGGCCTACTACTACTGTAGTAAACTAGTATTTAATGTATAACTCCTGAACTTGATTGATATTTGATAAATTATAATTAAAAAGGCCACCACCAGGACTTGGGTCAATCGGGTGAATACATAACATATGGCTCTTTTGCTGTTACCTATAAATAAAATAGTTAGGTAGTTGTTGCGATAATCGTAACGGAAACCAGTCAAGTCGCCCTTCCATCAAAGTCGCCCACTAGTACTACAAAGGTCGCCCCTCACATACAAAGTGGCCCCCTCTCAAGTCAAAGTCGCCCCTCACAAAGTCGCCCCATGTCACCCGGTGTATAAAAGGTTGAGCCATTTCACAGAGTGAGGGCGCTGTTGAGAATTTTGAAACAACTTATTCAGGCAGAAGGAGATCCACTCTGTACGTATGTTGGCGTAACAATGTGAGGGGGGCGACTTTGCGAGGGGGGCGACTTTGTAGTGGGCGACTTTGTAGTGGGCGACTTAGCTGGGAGGCAACTTGACTGGCATTCATCGTAACCCACCATCCTCCCGACGGTCAGAGAGGATGGTGGTGGGTTACGATTATTGAAACTAAACGCTGTACCAAGTAATTAAGCCTCATTATTATGATTAGGCCTACGTTAGGGCCCATTTATTATTATTTTTGTTTTTATTAGGCCTACTATAATTACTAATCAAGTACAGCAGCCTATGCTGACATAAAACTGCTTTATTTTTCCTACATTACATTGTACTGGTGGTAGTCCTTTTTAACTATTAAGTTGTTCTGGATAGATGAAACATCAGATTTCTTTTGTCAAAATGTTTGCACTGAATGAGACAGTTAATTTACACTGCGCCGTGGGTGTTTGACCTTGGGAGAACCAATGGCGGCACTGCACACAAGTAATCATAGTCAGTAGCACTAACTTAGAAGTACAGTGCGTAAATCTTCATACCATGAAGAAGTACTTTATTGATGAATTAAAATGCCACACAGATGCCGAACCTGTATCATGACTGTAATTCTTATATTCAAATATCTGCTGTAATGTTAAATAAAATTTGAAAAAATAATTTGTCCTTGCATCTATTATTTTTCTATTAATTTCTTCCTTTTAATTCACTGTTTAGTTGCTATGGGTTGTTGCGTGTCAACTTGTGTGTACGCATCGTGTTGCTGCCGTTCTACCGGACTACACTCCAGCTCTTCAAGGATTGATTCCTGAAGGAGCAGTTGATCGTATCCTTTTGAAAATTGTCATGTCATGTACATTTATGCAATCTGTATACAGATTCTGCTCTTTATTAATGGTTTAGTCACATGAAAAAAATTACCTGTACCATGTACTAAACCAATGGAATAAGTTAAAGCTGTCAAATACATAATTGTATTGTGCTTCCAACTAAAATACAATTCTTTTCAGCATGCATGGTTAAAATAAGCATTATTTATTTTAGTCTTTGTGTGGAACGTAGGATGTCCCATAGCGCTCATAATGCTTTTATGTAGTTTTCAATTTTACTTCCCTTTACATTTTCTACAAACTTTGTGTCTGTTCTAATAATTGCTAAAATGTAAAATTCTTCCTGTTTATTATGTCCATAGTTATTTTCCTTGCTACTTAAATATTCAGTTCTGTACCTGTTAGTTATGTACTTCAATGCAGGCAACACCATTCCAGCAATATGTTCGCTTTTGTTCTTCCAACACGGGGTAACACGTAGGTCAGTATTGTAGATTACTAATAATTCCCCCCCCCCCCCCCAAAAAAAAATTAAAAAATAAAAGTTGAAAACATAACTTCTGATATGTTTCAGAATACTTAAAACACTTCAAATTTATAGTAAATTTTCAGGTGTTGTGCTAGCAGAATTCCCAGTTAAGTGGGAAAAAAAATCAATGATCAGTTTTATGACAGGAGCACCATGTCCTAATCCTTTTAATCCCCATACAATTAGAACAACACTGTCTTAGCCCTGTATGGTGGTTATTGTCTGAGAACCTCAAGCCATTGAAGCTATGTTCCTTTGAGCAGCCACAAGGTTTTAATGAGCAAAGAATGACCTATAATGAATATTGGTTATTCAGGTTTACAAGAATCTATTCAATGAGAAATATTTCATAATTGATGTTACTTCATATTCGGAATAATTTCAGATTATGCAAAGAGAGTCATCAAGGCGACAGTGCTCCTTTATCAGCAGGGTGAGAAGACATAAAGTCCAATTTTCTTCAGCTTGTTTGCAATCCTGGCCCCCTATCATTCAAGCACGGTAACAAGACCAGACAAGGACACTGCTGTGGAAAGTTTTGTGTCAAGATTTAATTTAATAACTGAACCTGTTGGCAGACCTCAACCTAAACCTGGCATTGAAGATGTCCAAGAAACACAGAGCAGGCTGGGAAGAGCGAGACATCTGAAGAGAAGAAAAGTATTAACTGAAGAAGGTGATGATTCATCAATAAGAAAGAAGAGCACAACTGGGAAGAAGTCTAATAAAAGAACAAAGGCCGATGATGGTTGTTCAAAGAAGGGACAAGGGTCAACAATTCAGGAGGAGTCTGGGGAGAAGGCGGTGATTGGTGATGATGGCAAGCGGGACAGAAAGTGACCCCAAATCAGTACTGCCCCAAATTGTGGTAAAGGGAGAATAGGAAAACAATGCGATAATGAAAATTAAACTATCCCCCGTTTCAATGAGGTGGTTGGGTTGGTGTAGAGGTATCTTTCCTCACCTTTCACCTGTAGGACTCTGGTTCGAATCCTGCTGGGGGCACTATGTGGATTGGGTTTTCAGTCCCTACCTGACTGCATGGGTTTTCCTCCCGCATCTAAAATTGAAACTTCCTTGTCTTTTTTTCCATTTGGTTATTTGCTAGTACATTGATTTCGTTCGCTTTTCTGAGAGTCCTTGGCTTCACAACCAGAATAAATTAAATGAAAACAGTCTCTTTTGTCATCCTAATACATGTATTGAGGAGATACATTTGAGATAGTTTGTTTAAATACCTTATTGTACATGCAGAGGAATATTTCTGATGGTCACTATGATTAATTCAGCAAGCCATTTTGGATTGTTTACCTTGTTGATCACATTGTACATATTTCTGTACACCTTTATTATCTTATGAGACGTTTATGTAACTTTTATTTGACCACAACCACATCAGGTAATTTAAATGTAGGGTTTTATTGAGTACATGTATAATTATTTGTTATTATTATTATTATTGTTTTAAATATTAATTTTGTTTGCTGTGTAAAATTAATGAGCAGCCCTAGTTTGTGCTTATTGCATGGTGAAGTACAGGAGTTGTTTGGGGAGGGGGGGGGGGGGGGAGACAGAGGAGTTGGAGTATTCACAGTGAGAAAACATTTCATGTGTAATGTGTTTTCATCCAGGGCAAACACAAAACATCAATTACACGTCTTTGTTTACAAGTTGCCAGAAAACCTAACTTGCTAGTGTTGACTGTAATTTGTACTTTTTGTTTACATTTTCTTAATTGAGCTGATCATTTTTGATAAGGTGGTCTTTTAATGCAAGACGAGTAAGCAACGCAAAGAATTAGTTTGGCAATATTCCCTTTTTAATTTAGCCGTTTTCTATTTAATGCCTCAAATTTGAAACTACAAAGGGGAGGTCAACTATACTAATACATGGGTAGTGTTATTTTAAAAAATTCTTGACATTAAATAATACTTTTAACTTATAAAATACTGCTTTGTGTATGTAAGGTGGTTGTTTAGAATGTCTTTAATTATTCAAGAAGGGTTAGCAACATTCTCTTTTAAATAAGCTGCTTTCAATTGAAACTGAAGAGGGGTACTTTGAAATAAAATAATACTCATAAAGACTGATGTGTGTACATTAAAAGTGTTTATTGTCATTTACTCGTTGATCATCTAAAAATTTATAGTAAATGGAGGCCACCATGTTTGTATCCTCAATCCTGAAAACTATGCACCAGACTAGCTGAACATGTTTTGATCATATTCTAGAATTTAAGTATAATTTAAACTTTGCATGGTGGAAGTGCAATCAGGTGAGGTTTGCAGTGACATCATGTGTAAAATTTCTTTTGAGCAGTGGTGGTTTGACAACTTCATGAAGACGAACAGAGCATACTGATCAAAACATCAAGTTGTGAAACCACCATTTCTTTTCAGGACCACCACAAAGAGATCATTCACATGGTGTGTTGGTGTTACCACAAACCTCACCGGATTATAGCGATGTTCTTGTAATGACATCCATCCCATCTCAGTGAACCAAATGTTTACAGAATTTTATCCAAGATTGTGGTTCTCAAAAAAGTTCCCCTTTTGAAGCCTCTTTACCGTAAAACTTCCATGTATGTAATATGTAGTGTGAATACAAACCAGTGAGAGACACAACAGCATGGGCTATATGTTTGACAAATTATTTGTGCGTCTAGCCGTCTAACTTTTGAATCTCATTTGGGAGCATTTACAAACATTTCACCAACTATAGCGGCTATAAATAACACATTACCCACCCTAAATTCAGGTGAGATGAGGAACTCGTACAATAAGATTGGCAATATTTTTTTATATTTTTTTAAAATTACTTTTAGTCTAGAGGTGGTGGGGGTACAAAAATCCTTTTGTCCATTGGGGTTGGGTTACATCGTTCGGATGGCGTCCATTATACATGTACATGAAGGAAGTGGCACTCTGTTGAACCTTCCAAGGTAGCCCCAACACCATCTGACAACTTGCTGGTATTCAACATTGCGATATTTTCTGCAAACAAAGTAGTAGAAGAATAACAAATTAGGTAAGGTTAACAGTTCATGTCAATTTTTGTTAACGCAAAGTTTTCCCATTTTGAAGAAATCATGTACATAGTAAGGGTGGAAATATACTCTTCTGATTTGTCCAGTCCAACAACCCATAGGAGATCCCCCCCCCCCACACACACACACACATTTGGGTTCTGTAAGAAGTCAAAAACTGAAAAAGATGAGTCGCAACTATTTTTCTGTAACAGTCTCGACAATTGTGACAGAGATCACAATGTTTTGGAAAAATCTGTTAGTACAGCTTTTATGGTTAGTGTTGTCTTGAGTTGTATAAATGATCTAATCCAACAGTCAATTATACCCGAACCCAGGGTCAGGTAAGAGGGGTAATGTTTTTTATTTTTTTAGGGGGGGGGGGGGGTGTTTGCTCATTACATTAATTTTGCAGTTCAATTTAAAAACAAGACACTTGGGCCCTACTTCGTACTTGGTACAGCGTTTAGTTGTGATAATCGTAACCCACCAACCTCTCCGACCGTCGGGAGGATGGTGGATTACGATTATCGCAACGACTACCTGACTATTTATCGGTACCTGCCGTATGTATTGACTCGAGTCCTGGGCCAAATTTCATAAAGCCTGTCAAAAAAGTGTTAAGCACAAAAACTTTGCTAAACAGAAACAAACAGGTTAGCTACTGCCAGTGTATTCCATAAAGTTAACATAGTTGCGACTGGTACCCTGCTAAATTTTGCTAAGCAAATAGTACATTTTCCAAGCAGTATTTTCTGCTAAACAGCTTTATGAAATTGGGTCCTGCCTGGTGGCCTTTTTATACTTTCCATGGAGGTCCAGACTCCATGGGAGTAGGTTGCTACCTCCTCCATGTACCGTAGTACGTATCGCGTAGTACTACTATATAGAGAAAGGACCTTGAGCCATCCCCTCTGCTCTGGACGGACAACCGATTATCGTAACTACACAACATTAATTAACAATCCTCACCACTGATCCTTTTGAAGGTGGCATAATGCTGATCTTGTTGACTTGATGCCTTTTTTGGTTGAGATTCATCAAAAAAACGACCACGGATGTCAACATCTCCCTTCATCTCATTCTCAATCTCAGTGCATTTGACATGTACACACACACGGCGCAGAGCAGACTGTATCCGACTATTCACCTGGGTGTACATGTTAATGGAATGAAGGCTGGAACCCAAACAACCCTTTAGGCTCTTGAAAAAATTCTCGACACAAATATGCCAACTATGCAACAAAGTATGCAACAAAGTATGCAATGAAATTTGCGACATCGCAAATATTTGCAAAGATATTTGCAAAGATATTTGCGACATCGCAAATATTTGCAAAGATATTTGCAAAGATATTTGCGACATCGCAAATATTTGCAAAGATATTTACGACATCGCAAATATTTGCAAAGATATTTGCAAAGATATTTGCGACATCGCAAATATTTGCAAAGATATTTGCAAAGATATTTGCAAAGATATTTGCAAAGATATTTGCAAAGATATTTGCGACATCGCAAATATTTGCAAAGATATTTGCGATGTACGATGTCCCTTCAGGGCCACCATAGCTATTCATTGGACCACCGTCGAACATCGTAGATTTCCGAAGGATGGTTGCATTTATCGACGAGTGCAGTAACAAAGGACCATTAACTTGGTATAGCGCCACCATGGATAACGTATCACGACACAGCAATGCAGTCTTCGTGGACTTTGCACCTAAGATCAATGGCGCAGTGTGTGTACCGTTTACATGTACATGCAAGATTACGCGTGGTCAATGGAGCAGAATGACCAGACCTGCGGGCTAATACTAACGTAATGTTCAACTTACATTTTCAGCGGGAAGTCAAGAACAACCGGGATAACTCTTTGTGTAGCATTTGTTGAGTTTTAAAAGACCTGTCCGATGATGTATTGATTGAAGCAATCCATTCAGTAATGATTAAGTTATGATTTTTTGAAATATTAAATTTTGATTTACTGTATTTCAACACCTGATGACGTAATCATGACGTCACAAGAACTTGATGGAGGTTTCATCAAGGTTCTAACATGGTGTAAATTTCAGGTTGATCGGATAAACAGAAGTGAAGAATTTGGGCAGGAAATGTTTTTTGGTTAAGAATTGCAGAAAGGCAAACTTTGACCTTCCGTTACGACCGGAAGTAAAGGTCATGTGAATTTGGCGTTAACTTTTCAAATGTTGCCCGTGTCTTGATCTATCATAATGTTTAAATATGAATATTATAGCTTTCCTATTCAGAAACATACAGGCATTGGCATGAGGGCACTTTTTGACCTTAAATGGCTTGTAATTTGACACCCGATGACGTCATCATGACGTCATTGCTCACACATCTTCTGCTCTTTATGTTCTAATGTCACATTAAGTTTCAAGTTGATCAAAGGTTTGCAAGTATGTTTTTTTCTGCGGACAAACGACTATCAGAAGAATAAGCAAAACAAAGAAAAACTAGGGATTTAGAGTTTGTAAAACAAACTCTAGGTGTTCGGGTTCTCGCTGGGCTCAGTGCTGTTTTAATGCTATCTATATCATTGAATCGCTATATCATTGAATCGCTGAAAACATTGTTGATAGCTTTTGAAATTTCAAGGAAAGTAAAGTGTAAATCTTCGTTGATTGAACGTTAGTTTACACAGGAAATTAATGCACCTCACAATATGAATTTTTAAAAATTATAATCTTTTCTTAAAGCCAACCCTATTTTGGTTGCTAAAAAAAATGATCCTTATCCTTATCTTTATCCTAAATTTGAAAACTGATGACGTCATTATGACGTTTGATAAGTTCTTATCGAGACATTGGTATTTAATTATGTGCTTTAAATTGTAAGTGAAAAACGAAGGTGAACTTACAAAACGTATTGTCAGCAATAGAGTACATTAATTACTTTATCTGAAAGGGCAGAGGTTTAATATTGTCCTTTCATACAGAGCAACATTAATTTTTCGAATTCCATTTCGTGTTGGTTGTATAAACGAGCCTTTGAATTACTCACAAGTACAACTATCATGTATGCCACTCACTGAAGTTTATTGATTTTTCAAAGGATATTGATTCTTTATTGATTAATGAATCCGACTATGCAAATCATGTTGACATTATTAAGTTACAATTCTTAGAAGTTTTAACAGGTTTTCAAATACTGTGATTTGGCTTCTCATCGGTGCATGATACTTTGATTGTTAATGCACTGATGATGATGTCGTTAAAATAAGACGAGCTGTTGGAGGGCGCATAACAATACAACATATCAGAGTAAGGAAATTACGCAAGAAAAAAATAGTGGAAGGTGCACATCCTGTTTTTGATGTGAACAACTTATAAACGAAACCTTATTAAAAAACATTCATCAGTCTGACCATTTTCTGACTATAGTGACACAGCCAACAATCATACCAATCCCCCATTGCCCAACTCTATCTCTTCGACGTTCATACTAAACGTTCCTTAGTTTTAAAAACATCTCACCAACGTCACCACTTGATGATACAGGATAAAACTTATAACGTGCATGTGCATTAAATAAAATAATCCTTTTGAAAAGCAATGATGTTCACACGAAAACTTACCGAAGATAGTCCCGTGTAGCAACGATAGAGACATGCCGTGAAAAGGGTCTGAAACACCCCTCACGATCCGATGACACATCCTTCCTTCTCGGTGTATGATCAAAACATAACCAATGTTCGTCTTTTTCTGCTTGCATTTTCCCACATAATTAAATATCATACGAATCACTGAAGCAGGTGGTCATCTCAGTGAAACTTCGTCTTCAATTCCATATTGATAATAAAGCCATGAGAAGGGCAAGTAGGGGAACAATTAGACGTCGAATCTTAGCGGAAATCATGTTAATGCTAGTACGTAGTAGTAAGTACGCCATTGATAAGATTGCACTACGTTGTAAGTAAAACATGAATGGAAACCCTCGTTACGCCCACATGGCACTGATAGTAAACAACTACCGTTGTGCCACGTTGGTCTGTAACGAGTGCCTTGACTGGCTAGCTACCCGCCGTTGCCAGTCGCGAGGGGGTATGTCATTCTGCGTTAGGCAATGGATTAAGATTAAAGGCCAATTTCCTTAATAGATCTATGAAAAACTTGATTCGTTCCAGTGTATCAAACAATAAGTATTCAGTACCCTTTGTTTTCAAGAAAAAACAACGAATTTATCGTTCTTAGTTTGCGAGTTCTGCATGGTTGTTAAACCAAAGACTCAAAATTTGATTAAATTATTTACATTTAATTACCCAATAATTCATTGGGTGACGTCATTATGTTGTCGAAATTTCTGTTTTATCTAATCATCAGGTGTAATATTGTTGCCAAGTTTCATGACCGTGCGAGTTTGGAAAAGATGTCAAAGTCTGTGGACAACGATGCGTATATTTTTGAGGTGGGCGAACAAACTCAAAAATCCACTAGAGATTTAGAGTTTGTAAAACAAACTCTAGGTGTTCGGGTTCTCGCTGGGCTCAGTGCTGTTTTAATGCGTTAGCTATATCATTGAATCGCCATATCATTGAATCGCTGAAAACATTGTTGATAGCTTTTGAAATTTCAAGGAAAGTAAAGTGTAAATCTTCGTTGATTGAACGTTAGTTTACACAGGAAATTAATGCACCTCACAATATGAATTTTTAAAAATAATAATCTTTTGTTAAAGCCAAATTAACGAATCCAACCCTATTTTGGTTGCTAAAAAAAATGATCCTTATCCTTATCCTTATCCTAAATTTGAAAACTGATGACGTCATTATGACGTTTGATAAGTTCTTATCGAGACATTGGTATTTAATTATGTGCTTTAAATTGTAAGTGAAAAACGAAGGTGAACTTACTAAACGTATTGTCAGCAAAAGAGTACATTATTTAATTTATTTGAAAGGGCAGAGGGTCAATATTGTCCTTTCATACAGAGCAACATTAATTTTTCGAATTTCCTTTCGTTTTGGTTGCATATCTTAAAACGAGCCTTTGAATTACTGACAAGTACAACTAACATGAATGCCACTCACTGAAGTTTATTTATTTTTCAATGGGTATTGATTCTTTATTGATTAATAAATCCGACTATGCAAATCATGTTGACATTATTAAGTTACAATTCTTAGAAGTTTTAACAGGTTTTCAAATACTGTGATTTGGCTTCTCATTATGTATCGGTGCATGATACTTTGATTGTTAAATACATATGCACTGATGATGATGTCGTTAAAATTAGTCAAGTATTATGAGCTATCGGTTGCATGTTTTAAATTAGCTTGTTTGATTTTTAGACATTGATTTTCCTACAGAACAGTTTGTTAAATTTAGAATATTAAAATGAAAGACACTTTTTTAGGATAATTATGCAAGACAAAAGCAAAGCATGAGGACGGCAAGTCTAAGCATCTCGTGAATTTATACTAATAACATAATGAGTTAAGTACTATTTTTAGGAAAACCTCCATCGAATATGCATGTCATAATACAAAGTTGACGAAAAACATTTATTAGTCGAACCATTCTCTGACTATAGTGACACAGCCAACAACCATACCAATCCCCCATTGCCTAATTCTACCTCTGCGACGATCATACTAAATGCTTCTTAGTTTTAAAAACATCTCACCAACGTCACAACTTGATGATACAGGATAAACTTTATAACATAATTGTGCATTAAATAAAAGACCCATTTTGAAAAGCAATGATGTTCATACGAAACGTACCGTTTCTAGTCACCGTGCAGCGACGATAAAGACTACCGTGTGTGAGGGTCTGAAACACCCTACACAAACCGATGACGCGTCCCTTCTTCTCGGTGTGTGATCAAAACACAACCAATGTCCGTCTTTTTCTGCTTGCATTTTCCCACATAATTAAATATCATACGAATCACTGAAGCAGGTGGTCATCTCAGTGAAACTTCGTCTTCAATTCCATATTGATAATAAAGCCATGAGAAGGGCAAGTAGGGGAACAATTAGACGTCGAATCTTAGCGGAAATCATGTTAATTCTAGTACGTAGTAGTAAGTACGCCATTGATAAGATTGCACTTGCGTTGTAAGTAAAACATGAATGGAAACTCTCGTTACGCCCACATGGCACTGATAGTAAACAACTATCGTTGTGCCACGTTGGTCTGTAACAAGTGCCTTGACTGGCTAGCTACCCACCGTTGCCAGTCGCGAGGGGGTATGTCATTCTGCGTTAGGCAATGGATTAAGATTAAAGGCCAATTTCTCTAATAGATCTATGAAAAACTTGATTTGTTCCAGTGTATAAAACAATAAGTATTCAGTACCCTTTGTTTTCAAGAAAAAACAACGAATTTATCGTTCTTAGTTGGCGAGTTCTGCATGGTTGTTAAACCAAAGACTCAAAATTTGATTAAATTATTTACATTTAATTACCCAATAATTCATTGGGTGACGTCATTATGTTGTCGAAATTTCTGTTTTATCTAATCATCAGGTGTAATATTGTTGCCAAGTTTCATGACCGTGCGAGTTTGGGAAAGATGTCAAAGTCTGTGGACAACGATGCGTGTATTTTTGAGGTGGGCGAACAAACTCAAAAATCCACTAGAGATTTAGAGTTTGTAAAACAAACTCTAGGTGTTCGGGTTCTCGCTGGGCTCAGTGCGGTTTTAATGCGTTAGCTATATCATTGAATCGCTGAAAACATTGTTGATAGCTTGTAAATTTTAAAGAAAGTAAAGTGTAAATCTTCTTACACAGGAAATAAAAGCTACCCAAGATATGAAATGTTATAAATAACAAACTTTTGTTTAGCCAGATTTGAACTGATGACATCATTATGAAGTTACAAATGTTTTTATCGAGACATAGATATTTAAATATGTGCCAAGTGAAAAACAAAGATTAACTTACAAAAAAAAAATCAGCGAAAGAGTACATTATTTAAATTATTTGAAAGAGCAAAAGGTCCATTGTCATTTCATAGTCATACAGCAGAGGAACATTTTCCCCTTCCCCTTCATCTTGGCAGCAGATGTTGAAACAATCCTTTGAATGACCCACACGTTCAACTATTATATATGCCATTCACTGAAGTTTATTTATTTGTCAATGGATATCGATTCTTTTTTTATTAAAAAACCACATTAGATGATATTTATGTTGACATTATTAAGTTACAATTCTGAAACTTTTTACAGTGAGTTGGATACTCATTAAGTATCGGTGCATGAATCATTAATTGTTCAAAACATATGCACTGATGAAGATGTCATTAAAATTAGTCAAGTATTATGAGCTATCGGTTGCATGTTTTAAATTAGCTTGTTTGATTTTTAGACATTGATTTTCCTACAGAACGGTTTGGTTAAATTTAGAATATTAAAATGAAAGACACTTGTGCAAGACAAAGGCAAAGCATGAGGACGGCAAGTCTAAGCATCTCGTGAATTTATACTAATAACATAATGAGTAAAGTACTATTTTTAGGAAAACCTCCATCGAAGGGTCTTTAAATATGCATGTCATAATACAAAGTTGACGAAAAACATTTATTACTATATTAGTCGAACCATTCTCTGACTATAGTGACACAGCCAACAACCATACCAATCCCCCATTGCCTAATTCTACCTCTGCGACGATCATACTAAATGCTTCTTAGTTTTAAAAACATCTCACCAACGTCACAACTTGATTATACAGGATAAACTTTATAACATAATTGTGCATTCAATAAAAGACCCATTTTGAAAAGCAATGATGTTCATACGAAACGTACCGTTTCTAGTCACCGTGCAGCGACGATAAAGACTACCGTGTGTGAGGGTCTGAAACACCCTACACAAACCGATGACGCGTCCTTCCTTCTCGGTGTATGATCAAAACATAACCATTGTTCGTCTTTTCCTGCTTGCATTTTCCCACATAATTAAATATCATACGAATCACTGAAGCAGGTGGTCATCTCAGTGAAACTTCGTCTTCAATTCCATATTGATAATAAAGCCATGAGAAGGGCAAGTAGGGGAACAATTAGACGTCGAATCTTAGCGGAAATCATGTTAATGCTAGTACGTAGTAGTAAGTACGCCATTGATAAGATTGCACTACGTTGTAAGTAAAAAATGAATGGAAACGCTCGTTACGCCCACATGGCACTGATAGTAAACAACTACCGTTGTGCCACGTTGGTCTGTAACAAGTGCCTTGACTGGCTAGCTACCCACCGTTGCCAGTCGCGAGGGGGTATGTCATTCTGCGTTAGGCAATGGATTAAGATTAAAGGCCAATTTCTCTAATAGATCTATGAAAAACTTGATTTGTTCCAGTGTATAAAACAATAAGTATTCAGTACCCTTTGTTTTCAAGAAAAAACAACGAATTTATCTTTCTTAGTTTGCGAGTTCTGCATGGTTGTTAAACCAAAGACTCAAAATTTGATTAAATTATTTACATTTAATTACCCAATAATTCATTGGGTGACGTCATTATGTTGTCGAAATTTCTGTTTTATCTAATCATCAGGTGTAATATTGTTGCCAAGTTTCATAACCGTGCGAGTTTGGGAAAGATGTCAAAGTCTGTGGACAACGATGCGTGTATTTTTGAGGTGGGCGAACAAACTCAAAAATCCACTAGAGATTTAGAGTTTGTAAAACAAACTCTAGGTGTTCGGGTTCTCGCTGGGCTCAGTGCTGTTTTAATGCGTTAGCTATATCATTGAATCGCTGAAAACATTGTTGATAGCTTTTGAAATTTCAAGGAAAGTAAAGTGTAAATCTTCGTTGATTGAACGTTAGTTTACACAGGAAATTAATGCACCTCACAATATAAATTTTAAAAAATAATAATCTTTTGTTAAAGCCAAATTAACGAATCCAACCCTATTTTGGTTGCTAAAAAAAATGATCCTTATCCTTATCCTTATCCTACATTTGAAAACTGATGACGTCATGACGTTAGATAAGTTCTTATCGAGACATTGGTATTTAATTATGTGCTTTAAATTGTAAGTGAAAAACGAAGAGTACATTATTTAATTTATTTGAAAGGGCAGAGGGTCAATATTGTCCTTTCATACAGAGCAGCATACATTTTTCGAATTTCCTTTCGTTTTGGTTGCATATCTTAAAACGAGCCTTTGAATTACTCACAAGTACAACTATCATGTATGCCACTCACAGAAGTTTATTTATTTTCCAATGGATATTGATTCTTTATAATAAATCCGACTATGCAAATCATGTTGACATTATTAAATTACAATTCTTAGAAGTTTTAACAGGTTTTCAAATACTGTGATTTGGCTTCTCATTATGTATCGGTGCATGATACTTTGATTGTTAAAACAAGTCGAGCATACAATGAGCTATTGGTTGCATTTTAAAAAATAGCTTGCTTGATTTTTAGACATTAGTCTTCATACAGAACGGTTTGTTAAATTTATAATATTGAAATAAAAAACACATGTTTTTAATAATTATGCAAGATAAAGGCAAGTCATAAAGACGGCAAATTTAAGCCTCTCGTGAATTTTAACTAATAAAATAGTTTTAACGAGTTAATAACTATTTCTACCTGTATGGTGCATCATCATACATTCAGCAAGAAATTAGGGAATTCAACACAGCAACGAGTATGATTTTTTTCACTGGAGAACATTCGGGTACTGATGTGTTGTATATTCTGAAGAAGAAAAAACAATAAACAAAGTATGACTCAAAGCAAATTAAGTCAAGCTGAAACTGCTCAAATAAATAAAATTCAAGACTTACAACATTTCATGATTTTATAATAATAATAATAATTTATTGAATTTATATTGCGCTCTCTCCAGGACCAACCTGTTCGAGGGCTCATAACAATACAACATATCAGAGTAAGGAAATTACGCAAAAAAAAATGAGTGGAAGGTGCACATCCTGTTTTTGATGTGAACAACTTATAAACGAAACCTTATTAGGGGAAACTTTATCGAAGGGTTTTCAAATAAGTATGTCGCTATACAAAGTTGACGGAAAACATTCATCAGTCTGACCATTTTCTGACTATAGTGATATAGCCAACATTCATACCAATCCCCCATTGCCCAACTCTATCTCTTCGACGTTCATATTAAACGTTCCTTAGTTTTAAAAACATTTCACCAACGGTCACCACTTGATGATACAGGATAAACTTTATAACGTAATTGTGCATCAAATAAAAGAATCATTTTGAAAAGCAATGATGTTCACACGGAAAACTTACCGAAGTTAGTCCCGTGTAGCAAGGTAAACACATGCCGTGACGAGGGTCTGAAACACCCATTACGATCCGATGACACATCCTTCCTTCTCGGTGTATGATCAAAACATATTACCATTGTTCGTCGTCTTTTCCTGCTTGCATTTTCCCACATAATTAAATATCATACGAATCACTGAAGCAGGTGGTCATCTCAGTGAAACTTCGTCTTCAATTCCATATTGATAATAAAGCCATGAGAAGGGCAAGTAGGGGAACAATTAGACGTCGAATCTTAGCGGAAATCATGTTAATGCTAGTACGTAGTAGTAAGTACGCCATTGATAAGATTGCACTTGCGTTGTAAGTAAAACATGAATGGAAACTCTCGTTACGCCCACATGGCACTGATAGTAAACAACTATCGTTGTGCCACGTTGGTCTGTAACAAGTGCCTTGACTGGCTAGCTACCCACCGTTGCCAGTCGCGAGGGGGTATGTCATTCTGCGTTAGGCAATGGATTAAGATTAAAGGCCAATTTCTCTAATAGATCTATGAAAAACTTGATTTGTTCCAGTGTATAAAACAATAAGTATTCAGTACCCTTTGTTCGGGTATGGGGCACTGTTATGTTACTAAAATGCGTAAGCAGATTTATATTGAAAGTTTTTTAATTTTCAAAAAAAAGTCGTTTGCAAACCTATTACTTTTATACTTTTAGTGTACACGGGGGAAAGTGATATCGTTGCTGTATGAGTCTCCATAAAGTAGTTTAGATACACATGTATAACAATTTTCATGTAAATAGTCACAAACTTAACATGCTTAACTGATAAATTAAAAGACTAACAATTCAAAAATTAATGTTATCAAACTACGCATGCTTGCTACCTTATGTGTGAAGCAACATCATTTGTCATGATTATGAAAAGGGCATAAGAACCTACTGTTTACACGATGTGCAATTTATGTTGAATTTATTTTGCTAGTCACATTGTAATTCTTTGAAGTATTCAACAGGATCTAATAGTTAGATTCGCATAAAAACCGTTGTTGATCAGAGTCAAAGTTATGTTGACCTTTTTCCGATTGCATTTTCTCAGTTATCAAAAGTTATTCAAATCAGTGAATCACCAAAACAGTTCAGCAAAATACACTCGTTCAGTTGATATTCACCACCAAGCCAACAAATGGCTAACACGAAGGTTATGCAATGAGCTATTCATTGCACCACCGTCGAACATCGTAGATTTCCGAAGGATGGTTGCATTTATCGACGAGTGCAGTAACAAAGGACCATTAACTTGGTATAGCGCCACCATCGATAACGTATCACGACACAGCCACCATGGATAACGTATCACGACACAGCAATGCAGTCTTCGTGGACTTTGCACCCAAGATCAATGGCGCAGTGTGTGTACTGTTTACATGTACATGCAAGATTACGCGTGGTCAATGGAGCAGAATGACCAGACCTGCGGGCTAATACTAACGTAATGTTCAACTTACATTTTCAGCGGGAAGTCAAGAACAACCGGGATAACTCTTTGTGTAGCATTTGTTGAGTTTTAAAAGACCTGTCCGATGATGTATTGATTGAAGCAATCCATTCAGTAATGATTAAGTTATGATTTTTTGAAATATTAAATTTTGATTTACTGTATTTCAACACCTGATGACGTAATCATGACGTCACAACAACTTGATGGAGGTTTCATCAAGGTTCTAACATGGTATAAATTTGAGGTTGATCGGATAAACAGAAGTGAATAATTTGGGCAGGAAATGTTTTTTGGTTAAGAATTGCAGAAAGGCAAACTTTGACCTTCCGTTACGACCGGAAGTAAAGGTCATGTGAATTTGGCGTTAACTTTTCAAATGTTGCCCGTGTCTTGATCTATCATAATGTTTAAATATGAATATTATAGCTTTCCTATTCAGAAACATACAGGCATTGGCATGAGGGCACTTTTTTGACCTTAAATGGCTTGTAATTTGACACCCGATGACGTCATCATGACGTCATTGCTCACACGTCTTCTGCTCTTTATGTTCTAATGTTACATTAAGTTTCAAGTTGATCAAAGGTTTGCAAGTATGTTTTTTTTTCTGCGGACAAACGACTATCAGAAGATTAAGCAAAACAAAGAAAAAAAAAAAAAAAAAAAAAAAAAAAACGAACAAAAACAAGGAGTTGTTCGGCTGTTAGCCGAACACCTAACTAGTGATTTAGTGTTTGTGTGAACAAACACTAGGTGTTCGGGTATCGATGGGGCACTGTTATGTTACTAAAATGCGTAAGCAGATTTATATTGAAAGTTTTTTTTTTTTCAAAAAAAAGTCGTTTGCAAACCTATTACTTTTATACTTTTAGTGTACACGGGGGAAAGTGATATCGTTGCTGTATGAGTCTCCATAAAGTAGTTTAGATACACATGTATAACAATTTTCATGTAAATAGTCACAAACTTAACATGCTTAACTGATAAATTAAAAGACTATCACTAACAATTCAAAAATAAATGTTATCAAACTACGCATGCTTGCTACCTTATGTGTGAAGGAACATCATTTGTCATGATTATGAAAAGGGCATAAGAACCTACTGTTTACACGATGTGCAATTTATGTTGAATTTATTTTGCTAGTCACATTGTATTTCTTTAAAGTATTCAACAGGATCTAAAAGTTAGATTCGCGTAAAAACCGTTGTTGATCAGAGTCAAATTTATGTTGACCCTTTTCCGATTGCATTTTCTCAGTTATCAAAAGTTATTCAAATCACCAAAACAGTTCAGCAAAATACACTCGTTCAATTGATATTTACCACCAAGCCAACAAAAGGCTAACACGAAGGTTAAGCAATGAGCTATTCATTGGACCACCGTCGAACAACGTAGATTTCCGAAGGATGGTTGCATTTATCGACGAGTGCAGTAACAAAGGACCATTAACTTGGTATAGCGCCACCATGGATAACGTATCACGACACAGCAATGCAGTCTTCGTGGACTTTGCACCTAAGATCAATGGCGCAGTGTGTGTACCGTTTACATGTACATGCAAGATTACGCGTGGTCAATGGAGCAGAATGACCAGCCCTGCGGGCTAATACTAACGTAATGTTCAACTTACATTTTCAGCGGGAAGTCAAGAACAACCGGGATAACTCTTTGTGCAGCATTTGTTGAGTTTTAAAAGACCTGTCCGATGATGTATTTATTGAAGCAATCCATTCAGTAATGATTAAGTTATGATTTTTTGAAATAATAAATTTTGATTTACTGTATTTCAACACCTGATGACGTAATCATGACGTCACAAGAACTTGATGGAGGTTTCATCAAGGTTCTAACATGGTGTAAATTTGAGGTTGATCGGATAAACAGAAGTGAAGAATTTGGGCAGGAAATGTTTTTTGGTTAAGAATTGCAGAAAGGCAAACTTTGACCTTCCGTTACGACCGGAAGTAAAGGTCATGTGAATTTGGCGTTAACTTTTCAAATGTTGCCCGTGTCTTGATCTATCATAATGTTTAAATATGAATATTATAGCTTTCCTATTCAGAAACATACAGGCATTGGCATGAGGGCACTTTTTTACCTTAAATGGCTTGTAATTTGACACCCGATGACGTCATCATGACGTCATTGCTCACACATCTTCTGCTCTTTATGTTCTAATGTCACATTAAGTTTCAAGTTGATCAAAGGTTTGCAAGTATGTTTTTTTCTGCGGACAAACGACTATCAGAAGAATAAGCAAAACAAAGAAAAACTAGTGATTTAGTGTTTGTGTGAACAAACACTAGGTGTTCGGGTATCGATGGGGCACTGTTATGTTACTAAAATGCGTAAGCAGATTTATATTGAAAGTTTTTTTATTTTCAAAAAAAAGTCGTTTGCAAACCTATTACTTTTATACTTTTAGTGTACACGGGGGAAAGTGATATCGTTGCTGTATGAGTCTCCATAAAGTAGTTTAGATACACATGTATAACAATTTTCATGTAAATAGTCACAAACTTAACATGCTTAACTGATAAATTAAAAGACTATCACTAACAATTCAAAAATAAATGTTATCAAACTACGCATGCTTGCTACCTTATGTGTGAAGGAACATCATTTGTCATGATTATGAAAAGGGCATAAGAACCTACTGTTTACACGATGTGCAATTTATGTTGAATTTATTTTGCTAGTCACATTGTATTTCTTTAAAGTATTCAACAGGATCTAAAAGTTAGATTCGCGTAAAAACCGTTGTTGATCAGAGTCAAATTTATGTTGACCCTTTTCCGATTGCATTTTCTCAGTTATCAAAAGTTATTCAAATCACCAAAACAGTTCAGCAAAATACACTCGTTCAATTGATATTTACCACCAAGCCAACAAAAGGCTAACACGAAGGTTATGCAATGAGCTATTCATTGGACCACCGTCGAACAACGTAGATTTCCGAAGGATGGTTGCATTTATCGACGAGTGCAGTAACAAAGGACCATTAACTTGGTATAGCGCCACCATGGATAACGTATCACGACACAGCAATGCAGTCTTCGTGGACTTTGCACCTAAGATCAATGGCGCAGTGTGTGTACCGTTTACATGTACATGCAAGATTACGCGTGGTCAATGGAGCAGAATGGAGCAGAATGACCAGCCCTGCGGGCTAATACTAACGTAATGTTCAACTTACATTTTCAGCGGGAAGTCAAGAACAACCGGGATAACTCTTTGTGCAGCATTTGTTGAGTTTTAAAAGACCTGTCCGATGATGTATTTATTGAAGCAATCCATTCAGTAATGATTAAGTTATGATTTTTTGAAATAATAAATTTTGATTTACTGTATTTCAACACCTGATGACGTAATCATGACGTCACAAGAACTTGATGGAGGTTTCATCAAGGTTCTAACATGGTGTAAATTTGAGGTTGATCGGATAAACAGAAGTGAAGAATTTGGGCAGGAAATGTTTTTTGGTTAAGAATTGCAGAAAGGCAAACTTTGACCTTCCGTTACGACCGGAAAAAAAGGTCATGTGAATTTGGCGTTAACTTTTCAAATGTTGCCCGTGTCTTGATCTATCATAATGTTTAAATATGAATATTATAGCTTTCCTATTCAGAAACATACAGGCATTGGCATGAGGGCACTTTTTTACCTTAAATGGCTTGTAATTTGACACCCGATGACGTCATCATGACGTCATTGCTCACACATCTTCTGCTCTTTATGTTCTAATGTCACATTAAGTTTCAAGTTGATCAAAGGTTTGCAAGTATGTTTTTTTCTGCGGACAAACTACAATCAGAAGAATAAGCAAAACAAAGAAAAACTAGGGATTTAGAGTTTGTAAAACAAACTCTAGGTGTTCGGGTTCTCGCTGGGCTCAGTGCTGTTTTAATGCGTTAGCTATATCATTGAATCGCTATATCATTGAATCGCTGAAAACATTGTTGATAGCTTTTGAAATTTCAAGGAAAGTAAAGTGTAAATCTTCGTTGATTGAACGTTAGTTTACACAGGAAATTAATGCACCTCACAATATGAATTTAAAAAAATAATAATCTTTTGTTAAAGCCAACCCTATTTTGGTTGCTAAAAAAAATGATCCTTATCCTTATCCTTATCCTACATTTGAAAACTGATGACGTTTGATAAGTTCTTATCGAGACATTGGTATTTAATTATGTGCTTTAAATTGTAAGTGAAAAACGAAGGTGAACTTACTAAACGTATTGTCAGCAAAAGAGTACATTATTTAATTTATTTGAAAGGGCAGAGGGTCAATATTGTCCTTTCATACAGAGCAGCATAAATTTTTCGAATTTCCTTTTGTTTTGGTTGCATATTATCTTAAAACGAGCCTTTGAATTACTCACAAGTACAACTATCATGTATGCCACTCACAGAAGTTTATTTATTTTCCAATGGATATTGATTCTTTATAATAAATCCGACTATGCAAATCATGTTGACATTATTAAATTACAATTCTTAGAAGTTTTAACAGGTTTTCAAATACTGTGATTTGGCTTCTCATTATGTATCGGTGCATGATACTTTGATTGTTAAATACATATGCACTGATGATGATGTCGTTAAAACAAGTCGAGCATACAATGAGCTATTGGTTGCATTTTTAAAAATAGCTTGCTTGATTTTTAGACATTAGTCTTCATACAGAACGGTTTGTTAAATTTATAATATTGAAATAAAAAACACATGTTTTAAAAAATTATGCAAGATAAAGGCGGCAAATTTAAGCCTCTCGTGAATTTAAACTAATAAAATAGTTGTAACGAGTTAATAACTATTTCTACCTGTATGGTGCATCATCATACATTCAGCAAGGAATTAGGGAATTGAACACAGCAACGAGTATGATTTTTTTCACTGGAGAACATTCGGGTACTGATGTGTTGTATATTCTGAAGAAGAAAAAAACAATAAACAAAGTATGACTCAAAGCAAATTAAGTCAAGCTGAAACTGCTCAAATAAATAAAATTCAAGACTTACAACATTTTATGATTTTATAATGATAATAATAATTTATTGAATTTATATTGCGCCCTCTCCAGGACCAACCTGTTCGAGGGCGCATAACAATACAACATATCAGAGTAGGAAATTACGCAAGAAAAAATTAGTGGAAGGTGCACATCCTGTTTTTGATGTGAACAACTTATAAACGAAACCTTATTAGGGGAAACTTTATCGAAGGGTTTTCAAATAATTATGTCATAATACAAAGTTGACTGAAAACATTCATCAGTCTGACCATTTTCTGATTATGTGACACAGCCAACAATCATACCAATCCCCCATTGCCCAACTCTATCTCTTCGACGTTCATACTAAACGTTCCTTAGTTTTAAAAACATTTCACCAACGTCACCACTTGATGATACAGGATAAACTTTATAACGTAATTGTGCATCAAATAAAAGAATCATTTTGAAAAGCAATGATGTTCACACGAAAACTTACCGAAGTTAGTCCCGTGTAGCAAAAATTCCTACCTCCATGGATAAACACATGCCGTGAGAAGGGTCTGAAACACCCATTACGATCGGATGACACATCTTTCCTTCTCGGTGTATGATCAAAACATAACCAGCATTGTTCGTCTTTTCCTGCTTGCATTTTCCCACATAATTAAATACCATACGAATCACTGAAGCAGGTGGTCATCTCAGTGAAACTTCGTCTTCAATTCCATATTGATAATAAAGCCATGAGAAGGGCAGGTAGGGGAACAATTAGACGTCAAATCTTAGCGAAAATCATGTTAATGCTAGTACGTAGTAGTAAGTACGCCATTGATAAGATTGCACTACGTTGTAAGTAAAACATGAATGGAAACTCTCGTTACGCCCACATGGCACTGATTGTAAACAACTACCGTTGTGCCACGTTGGTCTGTAACAAGTGCCTTGACTGGCTAGCTACCCACCGTTGCCAGTCGCGAGGGGGTATGTCATTCTGCGTTAGGCATTGGATTAAGATTAAAGGCCAATTTCTCTAATAGATCTATGAAAAACTTGATTTGTTCCAGTGTATAAAACAATAAGTATTCAGTACCCTTTGTTCGGGTATGGGGCACTGTTATGTTACTAAAATGCGTAAGCAGATTTATATTGAAAGTTTTTTAATTTTCAAAAAAAAGTCGTTTGCAAACCTATTACTTTTATACTTTTAGTGTACACGGGGGAAAGTGATATCGTTGCTGTATGAGTCTCCATAAAGTAGTTTAGATACACATGTATAACAATTTTCATGTAAATAGTCACAAACTTAACATGCTTAACTGATAAATTAAAAGACTAACAATTCAAAAATTAATGTTATCAAACTACGCATGCTTGCTACCTTATGTGTGAAGCAACATCATTTGTCATGATTATGAAAAGGGCATAAGAACCTACTGTTTACACGATGTGCAATTTATGTTGAATTTATTTTGCTAGTCACATTGTAATTCTTTGAAGTATTCAACAGGATCTAATAGTTAGATTCGCATAAAAACCGTTGTTGATCAGAGTCAAAGTTATGTTGACCTTTTTCCGATTGCATTTTCTCAGTTATCAAAAGTTATTCAAATCAGTGAATCACCAAAACAGTTCAGCAAAATACACTCGTTCAGTTGATATTCACCACCAAGCCAACAAATGGCTAACACGAAGGTTATGCAATGAGCTATTCATTGCACCACCGTCGAACATCGTAGATTTCCGAAGGATGGTTGCATTTATCGACGAGTGCAGTAACAAAGGACCATTAACTTGGTATAGCGCCACCATCGATAACGTATCACGACACAGCCACCATGGATAACGTATCACGACACAGCAATGCAGTCTTCGTGGACTTTGCACCCAAGATCAATGGCACAGTGTGTGTACTGTTTACATGTACATGCAAGATTACGCGTGGTCAATGGAGCAGAATGACCAGACCTGCGGGCTAATACTAACGTAATGTTCAACTTACATTTTCAGCGGGAAGTCAAGAACAACCGGGATAACTCTTTGTGTAGCATTTGTTGAGTTTTAAAAGACCTGTCCGATGATGTATTGATTGAAGCAATCCATTCAGTAATGATTAAGTTATGATTTTTTGAAATATTAAATTTTGATTTACTGTATTTCAACACCTGATGACGTAATCATGACGTCACAACAACTTGATGGAGGTTTCATCAAGGTTCTAACATGGTGTAAATTTCAGGTTGATCGGATAAACAGAAGTGAAGAATTTGGGCAGGAAATGTTTTTTGGTTAAGAATTGCAGAAAGGCAAACTTTGACCTTCCGTTACGACCGGAAGTAAAGGTCATGTGAATTTGGCGTTAACTTTTCAAATGTTGCCCGTGTCTTGATCTATCATAATGTTTAAATATGAATATTATAGCTTTCCTATTCAGAAACATACAGGCATTGGCATGAGGGCACTTTTTTGACCTTAAATGGCTTGTAATTTGACACCCGATGACGTCATCATGACGTCATTGCTCACACACCGTCTGCTCTTTATGTTCTAATGTCACATTAAGTTTCAAGTTGATCAAAGGTTTGCAAGTATGGTTTTTTTTGCGGACAAACTACAATCAGAAGAATAAGCAAAACAAAGAAAACTAGAGATTTAGAGTTTGTAAAACAAACTCTAGGTGTTCGGGTTCTCGCTGGGCTCAGTGCTGTTTTAATGCGTTAGCTATAACATTGAATCGCTGAAAACATTGTTGATAGCTTTTGAAATTTCAAGGAAAGTAAAGTGTAAATCTTCTTTGCTTGTACGTTAGTTTACAAAGGAAATTAATGCACCTCACAATATGAGTTTAAAAAATAATAATCTTTTGTTAAAGCCAAATTTGAAAACTGATGACGTCATTATGACGTTAGATAAGTTCTTATCGAGAAATTGGTATTAAATTATGTGTTTTAAATTGTAAGTGAAAAACGAAGGTGAACTTACTAAACGTATTGTCAGCAAAAGAGTACATTATATAATTTATTTAAAAGGGCAGTGGGTCAATATTGTCCTTTTAAACACGGCAACATTAATTTTTCGAATTTCCTTTCGTTTTGGTTGCATATCTTAAAACGAGCTTTTAAATTAATCACAAGTACAACTATCATGTATGCCACTCACTGAAGTTTATTTATTTTTTAATGGATATTGATTAATAAATCCGACTATGCGAATCATGTTGAGATTATTAAGTTACAATTCTTAGAAGTATTAACAGGTTTTCAAATACTGTGATTTGGCTTCTCATGTATCGGTGCATGATACTTTGATTGTTAAATACATATGCACTGATGATGATGTCGTTAAAATAAGTCGAGCATAGTATGAGCTCTTGGTTGCATTTTTAAAAATAGCTCGCTTGATTTTTAGACATTAGTCTTTATACAGAACGGTTTGTTAAATTTATAATATTGAAATAAAAAAACGCATATTTTTTAATAATTATGCAAGATAAAGGCAAGTCATGAAGACGGCAAGTTTAAGCCTCTCGTGAATTTTAACTAATAAAATATTTTTAACGAGTTAATAACTATTTCTACCTGTATGGTGCATCATACACTTCCCAAGGAATTAGGGAATGGAACACAGCAACGAGTATGACATTTTTCACTGTAGAACATTCGGGTACTGATGTGTTGTATATTCTGAAGAAGAAAAAAACAATAAACAAAGTATGACTCAAAGCAAATTAAGTCAAGCTGAAACTGCTCAAATAAATAAAATTCAAGACTTACAACATTTCATTATTTTATAATAATAATAATAATTTATTGAATTTATATTGTGCCCTCTCCAAGACCAACCTGTTCGAGGGCGCGTAACAATACAACATATCAGAGTAAGGAAATTACGCAAGAAAAAATTTGTGGAAGGTGCACATCCTGTTTTTGATGTGAACAACTTATAAACGAAACCTTATTAGGGGAAACTTTATGGAAGGGTTTTCAAATAATTATGTCGCAATACAAAGTTGACAGAAAACATTCCTCAGTCTGACCATTTTCTGACTATGTGACACCATGGTGACCCAGCCAACAATCATACCAATCCGCCATTGCCAAACTCTTATCTCTTTGACGTTCATACTAAACGTTCCTTAGTTTTAAAAACATCTCACCAACGTCACCACTTGATGATACAGGATAAACTTTACAACGTACTTGTGCATTAAATAAAAGAATCATTTTGAAAAGCAATGATGTTCACACGAAAACTTACCGAAGTTAGTCCCGTGTATCAACAATAACACATGCCGTGGAGAAGGGTCTGAAACACCCCTCACGATCCGATGAAACATCCTTCCTTCTCGGTGTGTGATCAAAACATGACCAATGTTCGTCTTTTTCTGCTTGCATTTTCTCACATAGTTAAAAATCTGACGAATTACTGAAGCAGGTGGTCATCTCAGTGAAACTTCGTCTCCAATTCCATATTGATCATAAAGCCATGAGAAGGGCGAATAGGGGAACAATTAGACGCCAAATCTTAGCGGAATTCATGTTAATGCTAGTACGTAGTAGTAAGTACGCCATTGATAAGATTGCACTACGTTGTAAGTAAAACATGAATGGAAACTCTCGTTACGCCCACATGGCACTGATAGTAAACATCTCCGTTGTGCCACGTTGGTCTGTAACAAGTGCATTGACTGGCTAGCTACCCACCGTTGCCAGTCGCGAGGGGGTATGTCATTCTGCGTTAGGCAATGGATTAAGATTAAAGGCCAATTTCTCTAATAGATCTATGAAAAACTTGATTTGTTCCATTGTATAAAACAATAAGTATTCAGTACCCTTTGTTTTCAAGAAAAAACAACGAATTTATCTTTCTTAGTTTGCGAGTTCTGCATGGTTGTTAAACCAAAGACTCAAAATTTGATTAAATTATTTACATTTAATTACCCAATAATTCATTGGGTGACGTCTATTAATTAAACAACGTAACGGCGAGGTTTTTCATGTAAATAGTCATAAACTGAACTGATCGTATGCAAGACCTGTTCGATGATGTATTGATTGTAGAAATCCAATCCGTAGTTATTGGACTATAATACTAAAAGATATCACTAACAATTCAAAAATAAATGTTATCAAACTACGCCTGTTTGCTGCGCTTATACCGTCTGGTGCCGATTACTGAAGCAACAAGTCATGATTATGAAAAGGGCATAAGAACCTACTGTTTACACGATGTGCAATTTATGTTGAATTTATTTTGCTGTTCACATTATTTTGAAGTATTCAACAGGATCTAAAAGTTAGATTCGCGTAAAAACCGTTGTTGATCAGAGTCAAATTTATGTTGACCTTTTATATTTTCGATTGCATTTTCTCAGTTATCAAAAGTTCTTCAAATCACCAAAACAATTCAGCAAAATACACTCGTTCAGTTGATATTTACCACCAAGCCAACAAAAGGCTAACACGAAGGTTATGCAATGAGCTATTCATTGGACCACCGTCGAACATCGTAGATTTCCGAAGGATGGTTGCATTTATCGACGAGTGCAGTAACAAAGGACCATTAACTTGGTATAGCGCCACCATGGATAACGTATCACGACACAGCAATGCAGTCTTCGTGGACTTTGCACCTAAGATCAATGGCGCAGTGTGTGTACTGTTACATGTACATGCAAGATTACGCATGGTCATTGGAGCAGAATGACCAGACCTGTGGGCTAATACTAACGTAATGTTCAACTTACATTTTCAGCGGGAAGTCAAGAACAACCGGGATAACTCTTTGTGTAGCATTTGTTGAGTTTTAAAAGACCTGTCCGATGATGTATTGATTGAAGCAATCCATTCAGTAATGATTAAGTTATGATTTTTTGAAATATTAAATTTTGATTTACTGTATTTCAACACCTGATGACGTAATCATGACGTCACAACAACTTGATGGAGGTTTCATCAAGGTTCTAACATGGCGTAAATTTGAGGTTGATCGGATAAACAGAAGTGAAGAATTTGGGCAGGAAATGTTTTTTGGTTAAGAATTGCAGAAAGGCAAACTTTGACCTTCCGTTACGACCGGAAGTAAAGGTCATGTGAATTTGGCGTTAACTTTTCAAATGTTGCCCGTTTCTTGATCTATCATAATGTTTAACTATGAATATTATAGCTTTCCTATTCAGAAACATACAGGCATTGGCATGAGGGCACTTTTTTGACCTTAAATGGCTTGTAATTTGACACCCGATGACGTCATCATGACGTCATTGTTCACACACCTTCTGCTCTTTATGTTCTAATGTCACATTAAGTTTCAAGTTGATCAAAGGTTTGCAAGTATGGTTTTTTTTGCGGACAAACTACAATCAGAAGAATAAGCAAAACAAATAAAAAAATAAAAAAAACGAACAAAAACAAGGAGTTGTTCGGCTGTTAGCCGAACACCTAAAAAACAAAAAACGAACAAAAACAAGGAGTTGTTCGGTCTGTAGACCGAACACCTAAAAACAAAACAAAAACGAACAATAACAAAGAGTTGTTCGGTCTGTAGACCGAACACCTAAAAAAAACTAGCCTTAACGTGTTTGTGACAACAAACACTAGGTGTTCGGGTATCGCTGGTGGGCTCACTGCTGTTTTAATGCGTAAGCTATATCATTGAATCGCTGAAAACAATCTGATAGCTTTTGAAATATTAGAGAAAGTAAAGTATAAATAGGTTACACAAGAAATAAAGGGCTGCTAAAATTTTTAAAAATTTTATAAATAACAACCTTTTGTTTAGCCAAATTTGAAAACCTATGACATCATTATGAAGTTAGAAAGTTTTTAGCGAGACATAGGCATTTAAATATGTGCCTAGTGGAAAACAAAGATTAACTTAGAAAGTAAGTTTATTTATTTTTCGATGGTTATCGATTTTGTATTGATAAAAAACCACACTAACATGTTGACATTATTAGGTTACAATTCAGAAAAGTTTTTAACAGGGTTTCAAATCCAATTAGGTGGATACTCGGTTCAGGAAACATTGATTGTTCAATACAAAAACACTGATGATGATGTCGCTAAAATAAGTCAAGCAAGTTCTGAGCTGGCAGTTGTATTATTTAAAAAGCTTAATTTGCTTGATTTTTGGATATTGATTTTCCTACAGAACAGTTTGTTAATTTTTAGACTATTGAAAGGGCACTTGTTTTAAATCATAATGCAAAACGAAGGCAAATCATGAAGACGGCAAATCTAAGCCTCTCTTGAATTTTGACTTATAACATAATGATTTATAAGTTCTATTTCTACCTGTATGGTGCATCATACAGGAAATGAGGAATGCAACACAACAACACGTGGAAAATCTGTCACTGGATCCAAGACCATGCCGGTGGATGTGCTGTATTCTGAAGAAGAAAAAAACAATATTACAAAATAAACAAAGTATGACTCTAGGAAAATTAAGTCAAGCTGAAACTGTTAAAATAAACAAAAATCAAGACTTAAAACGTTTCATATTTATATAATAATACTACTAATTTATTTAATTTATATTGCGCTCTCTCAATGACCAACCTGTTCAAAGGGGGGGGGGGTCAAAACAGTAACAACATTCAAACTTAGGAAATTGCACAAGAAAAGGTTAGTGGAAGGTGCACATATTGTTTTGGAAGTGAACAACTTATAAACAAAACCTACTTTACTTAACACAAACGTCATCAAAGTTGCCGACAAACATTCTTCAGTCGGACCATTTTCTGACTTTAGTGACACAGCCAACAATCATACCAATCCCCCATTGCCCAATTCTACTCCTCGACGATCACACTAAACGTTCTTTAGTTTTAAAAACATCACCAACGCCACCACTTGATGATAAAAGATAAACTTTATAACATAACTGTGCATTAAATAAATACTCATTTTGAAAAGCAATGATTTTCACACAAAGCTTACCGTTTTATCACCGTGTGGCACCGATATAGCATCGATAAACACTGCCGTGGACGCCGTCCGAAACACCCATTCATGAGCTGATGTCAAGTCTCTGCTTCTCGGTGTTTGATAAACACATAACCAATGTTCGTCTTTTTCTGCTTGCATTTTCTCAAACAATTACAAGTCATACGAATCACTGAAGCAGGTGGTCATCTCAGTGAAATTTCGTCTTCAATTCCATATTGATCATTAAGCCATGAGAAGGGCGAATAGGGGAACAATTAGACGCTGAATATAAGCGGTATTTAGATCTATAATCTTAATAGTACTGTAGCGGTAATTCCTTACCATACAACATGTAGTAATGATGTGTGCCTTATGCTTTATCATTAGTTGTGCCCCTAAGGCCCTCCATACTTTGATTCTGATGACCTTTGTACTCGCATGGCAGATGCTTGCTGGGATGTCTCAAGATGGCAGACTGTTTGTTTGATTCTTGATTAAAATAGTAAAAAGTAATCTTCGAATATCTTGTCGATCTTAAAGGTATGTTTCCAGTCTTCCTAAAATATATATAATGTAACCTTTGCCCGTTACAGTACGCCATTGATAATCTTGAACTACGTTGCGCTGGTCTTTTTTCGTGCGTGATATCCGGGCCGGGGGTGCCGCGGTGCGCCTTGACTAAAGGCTAGCTTCCCGCCACATGAAACAACAATGACGACACTGAACTGCAGCTTGCATCAGTTTCAACGTTAGGCCAAACAAAAAAACATGTTGAGTTGCCCTCCGCGACCGACCCCAAAATGCTGAAATCTCGGGTCGTTTTTGTTTTTTTTGTTTCCCCCCCCCCCCCCCCCCCCGTTTTTTCATTTTTGATGAAACTTACACATTATCTGTGTTTAACCAATCTAAAACGAATATATTTATTCCAAATAAGCTGAAACAATTTTGCAAAGCAAAGATTTTAAAGTAAACATGCAAGAGGTCGATATTTTACGTTTTGTGTTTTGTGTGCCGCTACACTCGTAGTCGTACGCAACGTGCCCGGCCATCTACGGTACCTCGGATCGATCCCACGCAATAGCACATGACATGAACTGCCTGCAGACAGAATTCGCTGGCATACAGCCCGAATTCGCTTGAGCCAAGAAGCGGATTCACTGGTGGTACCCAACACTTGTTTTGAGCGCGAGTACCAGATCAAACGGTCATTTTTAACTTGTGTTAACTAAATGTGTTCACCTAGCTCTTAGCTTGCCTTGTGTGTTTTGGATGTTCAAACAAATAACTTTTCAATAGGATATTTCAAACAATAATTGTGCAACTTACTCCGAATTATTTTCCGCGATGAGTACCGGGCGCCGCCATTTTGGAATGATCCCAATCATGCCAATCAAACTACGACGTCATCGGCCGGCCAGACTGTGGGAGGAGCGTATAAGTAAAGCAACAATTGAAATGTTCGCACCCTCGCTCCGCCCACCAGCCGGCCGACGACATGGTATTTTGATTGGCATGATTGGATCATTCCAAAATGGCGGCGCCCGGCACACATCGCGGAAAGTATTTCGGAGTAAGTCGCACAATTATTGTTTGAAATATATTTTTAAAAGATCGTTTGTTTGAACATCAAAAACACGCAAGGCAAGCTAAGAGCTAGGTGAACACATTTAGCTGGTTTAAACCACCGAATGACCCTTAGAGAATGCACTTTAAAATGGTTATAGCTTCAAAAGAAATGGGCGGGATGTGTGACCAAGGATCCAGGAAAAAGTGTATAAAATGTTTGAAAACAAATTATAAAAGATATGAAGTTAAAGAATGAAAAGACAAGAAACATTTATGTACTTCTGCACACTAGTACATCATTGTATATTGATTGGGATTAGTTCCAATGCATTTCACTAATCCCAATCTTCAAATGACAATCAAGGTAAAAAAAAATATATAAAAAAATAAAATAAAATCCCGACCGACCGACCCCTTCAAATTTTTTTACTGGAGGGCAACTCAACAATTTTTTTTTTTGGCCTTATATGTACGTAATGTTTTGTCAATCAAAGTGGGGGGGGGGGGTACGAGTGGGTAGTTGCTCTTCATTGTCCGGTTTTGACCATATATTAAGGTCAAAATGTTGTCATGTCTGTGTTCAGAAGTTTGAGCACGACTAACGTTCTACACCCTGATACAAAAATTATGCTGAAATGATCAGTAGTTTTAAAGATATATATAAGATAGGATAATAAGAAATTTTCAACTTCCGATTTGAACCGGAAGTAAGTTCAAATGTTGGACGGGTTCTGTGTAGCGTTTGTCGAACTTTAAATGAGCTATCCGATGATGTGTAGATTATAAAAAATAAAAAAATGGTTCATGAGTTATGCTTTTTACAAATATTAAACTTTGATTTATTATAATTCGATGCCCGATGACGTCATCATGACGTAAATAGGTTTGTGTCGTCTTGATAGTGAGGTTCAACTATCTGTTGAGTTTCATTGTTCAATTCAATCTCAATCTTGAGTTATTCCGTAGATAAGCTCGAAAGTGTTTTTTTGAAGGAAAAAACGAAGGCGAACTTCGACCTAGGGTAACGACCCGGAAGTTAAGGTCATGTGAATTTGGCGTTAACTTTTCAAATGTTGCCCGTGTCTTGATCTATCATATGCCCAAATATGAATACTGTAGTTGTAATATTCAGAGACATACAGGCATTGGCATGAGGGCACTTTTCGAGCTAAAATGGCTTGTAACTTGACACCTGATGACGTAATCGTGACGTCACAACTTACTCGGCTTCTCCTAGTTATGTTCTAACTTCACATGAAGTTTCAAGTTGATCAAAGATTCGGAAGTATGCGTTTGCTTGCGGACAAAGCTCACTGAGAAGAATAAGCAAAACAAAGAAGAAGGAAAAACTAGAGATTTAGAGTTTGTAAAACAAACTCTAGGTGTTCGGGTTCTCGCTGGGCTCAGTGCTGTTTTAATGCGTTAGCTATATCATTGAATCGCTATATCACTGAATCGCTGAAAACATTGTTGATAGCTTTTGAAATTTCAAGGAAAGTAAAGTGTAAATCTTCTTACACAGAAAATAAAAGCTACTCAAGATATGAAATTTTATAAATAACAAACTTTTGTTTAGCCAGATTACAAGTTACACATGTTTTTATCGAGACATAGATAATTAAATATGTGCCAAGTGAAAAACAAAGATTAATTTTTTTTTTTTTTATCAGCGAAAGAGTACATTATTTAAATTATTTGAAAGGGCAAAAGGTCCATTGTCATTTCATAGTCATACAGCAGAGGAACATTTTCCCCCTTCCCCTTCATCTTGGCAGCAGATGTTGAAACGATCCTTTGAATGACCCACACGTTCAACTAAATATGCCATTCACTGAAGTTTATTTATTTGTCAATGGATATCGATTCCTTTTTGATTAAAAAACCACATTAGATGATATTCATGTTGACATTATTAAGTTACAATTCTGAAACTTTTTACAGTGAGTTGGATACTCATGAAGTATCGGTGCATGAATCATTGATTGTTCAAAACATATATGCACTGATGAATATGTCATTAAAATTAGTCAAGTATTATGAGCTATCGGTTGCATGTTTTAAATTAGCTTGTTTGATTTTTAGACATTGATTTTCCTACAGAACGGTTTGTTAAATTTAGAATATTAAAATGAAAGACACTTGTTTAGGATAATTATGCAAGACAAAGGCAAAGCATGAGGACGGCAAGTCTAAGCATCTCATGAATTTATACTAATAACATAATGAGTTAAGTACTATTTTTAGGAAAACCTCCATCGAAGGGTCTTTAAATATGCATGTCATAATAAAAAAGTTGACGAAAAACATTTATTAGTCGAACCATTCTCTGACTATAGTGACACAGCCAACAACCATACCAATCCCCCATTGCCTAATTCTACCTCTGCGACGATCATACTAAATGCTTCTTAGTTTTAAAAACATCTCACCAACGTCACAACTTGATGATACAGGATAAACTTTATAACATAATTGTGCATTAAATAAAAGACTCATTTTGAAAAGCAATGATGTTCATACGAAACGTACCGTTTCTAGTCACCGTGCAGGGACGATAAAGACTACCGTGTGTGAGGGTCTGAAACACCCTACACAAACCGATGACGCGTCCCTTCTTCTCGGTGTGTGATCAAAACATAACCATTGTTCGTCTTTTCCTGCTTGCATTTTCCCACATAATTAAATATCATACGAATCACTGAAGCAGGTGGTCATCTCAGTGAAACTTCGTCTTCAATTCCATATTGATAATAAAGCCATGAGAAGGGCAAGCAGGGGAACAATTAGACGTCGAATCTTAGCAGAAATCATGTTAATGCTAGTACGTAGTAGTAAGTACGCCATTGATAAGATTGCACTACGTTGTAAGTAAAACATGAATGGAAACTCTCGTTACGCCCACATGGCACTGATAGTAAACAACTACCGTTGTGCCACGTTGGTCTGTAACAAGTGCCTTGACTGGCTAGCTATCCACCGTTGCCAGTCGCGAGGGGTATGTCATTCTGCGTTAGGCAATGGATTAAGATAAAAGTCCAATTTCTCTAATAGATCTATGAAAAACTTGATTTGTTCCAGTGTATAAAACAATAAGTATTCAGTACCCTTTGTTTTCAAGAAAAAACAACGAATTTATCTTTCTTAGTTTGCGAGTTCTGGTTGTTAAACCAAAGACTCAAAATTTGATTAAATTATTTACATTTAATTACCCAATAATTCATTGGGTGACGTCATTATGTTGTCGAAATTTCTGTTTTATCTAATCATCAGGTGTAATATTGTTGCCAAGTTTCATGACCGTGCGAGTTTGGGAAAGATGTCAAAGTCTGTGGACAACGATGCGTGTATTTTTGAGGTGGGCGAACAAACTCAAAAATCCACTAGAGATTTAGTGTTTGTGAGAACAAACACTAGGTGTTCGGGTATGGGGCACTGTTATGTTACTAAAATGCGTAAGCAGATTTATATTGAAAGTTTTTTAATTTTCAAAAAAAAGTCGTTTACAAACCTATTACTTTTATACTTTTAGTGTACACGGGGGAAAGTGATATCGTTGCTGTATGAGTCTCCATAAAGTAGTTTAGATACACATGTATAACAATTTTCATGTAAATAGTCACAAACTTAACATGCTTAACTGATAAATTAAAAGACTATCACTAACAATTCAAAAATAAATGTTATCAAACTACGCATGCTTGCTACCTTATGTGTGAAGCAACATCATTTGTCATGATTATGAAAAGGGCATAAGAACCTACTGTTCAACTTAAAGGCACTGAACACGTTTGGTAATTGTCAAAGACCAGTATTCTCACTTGGTGTATCCCAACATAATGCATAAAAATATAACAAGCCTGTGAAAATTTGGACTCAATTGGTCATTGAAGTTGCAAGAAAATGATGAAAGAAAAAACACCCTTGTTGTACAAATTAGTGTGCTTTCAGATAGGAATAAAAGGCTTCTGGCCAGAAGTCTTTTATTATTTTAGTGAGAAATTACCTCTTTCTCAAAAACTACGTTACTTCGGAGGGAGTCGTTTCTCACAATGTTTTATACAATCAACAGCTCTCCGTTGCTCGTTACCAAGTAAGTTTTTATGCTAATATATATTTTGAGTAATTACCAAACGTGTACAGTGCCTTTAATGAAATAGCTCACGCATTGACACAGCACTGACCCCAGCGATACCCGAACACCTAGTGTCTGTTGTCACAAACACGTTAAGCCTAGTTTGGTTTATTTTCTCATACAATGTATACACTACACATACGACTTCGGAGTCTAGACACTATTGTGTACATCTATTGTGTACACTATTGTGTACACTATTGCATTCATTTGCATTGCATTCATTGACAAAGTGTGTGTTAAAGGTTATAGGTCAATAATTGTCGCATGACTGCTTGCAATGGTTTATTGACTGATACAATTTAAACGCTACATAAAACTTTGGAGTCTATGCACTTTATTGTACATTTAACCAGTACATACATTTGTACATTTGATAGTTTCACAGTACATTGACAATATGTGTCCTGAAAGTAAAAATCCATACCTTGTTGCAGAACTGCTTGCAATGGTTTATTGTATAATACATAATGACATGAATATAATTAGCAAATCTTGAGACCACCATATCTCGAACGGTTTAAGTCCGATCAACTGTTTTCGATTGTGTACTTGTAGGATACTGTAGTTGTGTTTGTTAGGCTAAACGTTCTGCGACGTCATCATGACGTCACCAGTGCCCAACGTAAAGTCAATAAATTTCGCTCACCACAATTCTTGTTTTATGGCCCGTGTGGTAAAAAAAACACCTCCATAAGACTGTATGGCGCGGTATGCTACTTTATGTGTTCTCTTATGTTATAATGTAAGGAATTATGAAGTCACCACCTGTAATAGAGCACCCTCTATCAATCGTCTATTTTTCAAGTGTCAAACAAAATAAGTTTAATTTTGAAATCTACAGAATATGCTTGATCGAGTCAGAAGTTGTTTCCCATCCCATCTTGGAATACTGTGAGCTACGGTACTCATGTTTCAAGCTCGAAAACATGTTGCATCAATTTTTGATTTCACGTACTAACACAAAACGTTTTACTTTATTGCTTATTAATTTAGGACGAAAATCAGTCATAAGTACCATATATATGAAGTTCAAAGCAACAAGTCTCCACTGTTAGAAAACTAGTGACGTTTTGAAGGAAAGCGGGATTTTATAAAAGCCTTCAACATTAAATGCCGTTTTCTACAATTATTACTTTTTACTGTCTACGTGTATTCAATACCCTTTGTTTTCAAGAAATAACAACGAATTTATCGTTCTTAGTTTGCGAGTTCTGCATGGTTGTTAAACCAAAAACTCAAAATTTGATTAAATTAATTACATTTAATTACCCAATAATTCATTGGGTGACGTCATTATGTTGTTGAAATTTATGTTTTATCTAATCATCAGGTGTAATATTGTTGCCAAGTTTCATGACCGTGCGAGTTTGGGAAAAATGTCAAAGTCTGCGGACAACGATGCGTGTATTTTTGAGGTGGGCGAACAAACTCAAAAATCCACTAGAGATTTAGTGTTTGTGAGAACAAACACTAGGTGTTCGGGTTTCGATGGGGCACTGTTATGTTACTAAAATGCGTAAGCAGATTTATATTGAAAGTTTTTTAATTTTCAAAAAAAAGTCGTTTGCAAACCTATTACTTGTATACTTTTAGTGTACACGGGGGAAAGTGATATCGTTGCTGTATGAGTCTCCATAAAGTAGTTTAGATACACATGTATAACAATTTTCATGTAAATAGTCACAAACTTAACATGCTTAACTGATAAATTAAAAGACTATCACTAACAATTCAAAAATAAATGTTATCAAACTACGCATGCTTGCTACCTTATGTGTGAAGGAACATCATTTGTCATGATTATGAAAAGGGCATAAGAACCTACTGTTTACACGATGTGCAATTTATGTTGAATTTATTTTGCTAGTCACATTGTATTTCTTTGAAGTATTCAACAGGATCTAAAAGTTAGATTCGCGTAAAAACCGTTGTTGATCAGAGTCAAATTTATGTTGACCTTTTTCCGATTGCATTTTCTCAGTTATCAAAAGTTATTCAAATCACCAAAAAAGTTCAGCAAAATACACTCGTTCAGTTGATATTTACCACCAAGCCAACAAAAGGCTAACACGAAGGTTATGCAATGAGCTATTCATTGGACCACCGTCGAACAACGTAGATTTCCGAAGGATGGTTGCATTTATCGACGAGTGCAGTAACAAAGGACCATTAACTTGGTATAGCGCCACCATGGATAACGTATCACGACACAGCAATGCAGTCTTCGTGGACTTTGCACCTAAGATCAACAATGGCGCAGTGTGTGTACCGTTTACATGTACATGCAAGATTACGCGTGGTCAATGGAGCAGAATTACCAGACCTGCGGGCTAATACTAACGTAATGTTCAACTTACATTTTCAGCGGGAAGTCAAGAACAACCGGGATAACTCTTTGTGTAGCATTTGTTGAGTTTTAAAAGACCTGTCCGATGATGTATTGATTGAAGCAATCCATTCAGTAATGATTAAGTTATGATTTTTTGAAATAATAAATTTAGATTTACTGTATTTCAACACCTGATGACGTAATCATGACGTCACAACAACTTGATGGAGGTTTCATCAAGGTTCTAACATGGTGTAAATTTGAGGTTGATCGGATAAACAGAAGTGAAGAATTTGGGCAGGAAATGTTTTTTGGTTAAGAATTGCAGAAAGGCAAACTTTGACCTTCCGTTACGACCGGAAGTAAAGGTCATGTGAATTTGGCGTTAACTTTTCAAATGTTGCCCGTGTCTTGATCTATCATAATGTTTAAATATGAATATTATAGCTTTCCTATTCAGAAACATACAGGCATTCGCATGAGGGCACTTTTTGACCTTAAATGGCTTGTAATTTGACACCCGATGACGTCATCATGACGTCATTGCTCACACATCTTCTGCTCTTTATGTTCTAATGTCACATTAAGTTTCAAGTTGATCAAAGGTTTGCAAGTATGTTTTTTTCTGCGGACAAACTACAATCAGAAGAATAAGCAAAACAAAGAAAAAAAAAAAACCGAACAAAAACAAGGAGTTGTTCGGTCTGTAGACCGAACACCTAACTAGAGATTTAGAGTTTGTAAAACAAACTCTAGGTGTTCGGGTTCTCGCTGGGCTCAGTGCTGTTTTAATGCGTTAGCTATAACATTGAATCGCTGAAAACATTGTTGATAGCTTTTGAAATTTCAAGGAAAGTAAAGTGTAAATCTTCTTTGCTTGTACGTTAGTTTACAAAGGAAATTAATGCACCTCACAATATGAGTTTAAAAAATAATAATCTTTTGTTAAAGCCAAATTTGAAAACTGATGACGTCATTATGACGTTAGATAAGTTCTTATCGAGAAATTGGTATTAAATTATGTGTTTTAAATTGTAAGTGAAAAACGAAGGTGAACTTACTAAACGTATTGTCAGCAAAAGAGTACATTATATAATTTATTTAAAAGGGCAGTGGGTCAATATTGTCCTTTTAAACACGGCAACATTAATTTTTCGAATTTCCTTTCGTTTTGGTTGCATATCTTAAAACGAGCTTTTAAATTAATCACAAGTACAACTATCATGTATGCCACTCACTGAAGTTTATTTTTTTTTTAATGGATATTGATTAATAAATCCGACTATGCGAATCATGTTGACATTATTAAGTTACAATTCTTAGAAGTATTAACAGGTTTTCAAATACTGTGATTTGGCTTCTCATGTATCGGTGCATGATACTTTGATTGTTAAATACATATGCACTGATGATGATGTCGTTAAAATAAGTCGAGCATAGTATGAGCTCTTGGTTGCATTTTTAAAAATAGCTCGCTTGATTTTTAGACATTAGTCTTTATACAGAACGGTTTGTTAAATTTATAATATTGAAATAAAAAAACGCATATTTTTAATAATTATGCAAGATAAAGGCAAGTCATGAAGACGGCAAGTTTAAGCCTCTCGTGAATTTTAACTAATAAAATATTTTTAACGAGTTAATAACTATTTCTACCTGTATGGTGCATCATACACTCCCCAAGGAATTAGGGAATGGAACACAGCAACGAGTATGACATTTTTCAATGTAGAACATTCGGGTACTGATGTGTTGTATATTCTGAAGAAGAAAAAAACAATAAACAAAGTATGACTCAAAGCAAATTAAGTCAAGCTGAAACTGCTCAAATAAATAAAATTCAAGACTTACAACATTTCATTATTTTATAATAATAATAATAATTTATTGAATTTATATTGTGCCCTCTCCAAGACCAACCTGTTCGAGGGCGCGTAACAATACAACATATCAGAGTAAGGAAATTACGCAAGAAAAAATTTGTGGAAGGTGCACATCCTGTTTTTGATGTGAACAACTTATAAACGAAACCTTATTAGGGGAAACTTTATGGAAGGGTTTTCAAATAATTATGTCGCAATACAAAGTTGACAGAAAACATTCCTCAGTCTGACCATTTTCTGACTATGTGACACCATGGTGACCCAGCCAACAATCATACCAATCCGCCATTGCCAAACTCTTATCTCTTTGACGTTCATACTAAACGTTCCTTAGTTTTAAAAACATCTCACCAACGTCACCACTTGATGATACAGGATAAACTTTACAACGTACTTGTGCATTAAATAAAAGAATCATTTTGAAAAGCAATGATGTTCACACGAAAACTTACCGAAGTTAGTCCCGTGTATCAACAATAACACATGCCGTGGAGAAGGGTCTGAAACACCCCTCACGATCCGATGAAACATCCTTCCTTCTCGGTGTGTGATCAAAACATGACCAATGTTCGTCTTTTTCTGCTTGCATTTTCTCACATAGTTAAAAATCTGACGAATTACTGAAGCAGGTGGTCATCTCAGTGAAACTTCGTCTCCAATTCCATATTGATCATAAAGCCATGAGAAGGGCGAATAGGGGAACAATTAGACGCCAAATCTTAGCGGAATTCATGTTAATGCTAGTACGTAGTAGTAAGTACGCCATTGATAAGATTGCACTACGTTGTAAGTAAAACATGAATGGAAACTCTCGTTACGCCCACATGGCACTGATAGTAAACATCTCCGTTGTGCCACGTTGGTCTGTAACAAGTGCATTGACTGGCTAGCTACCCACCGTTGCCAGTCGCGAGGGGGTATGTCATTCTGCGTTAGGCAATGGATTAAGATTAAAGGCCAATTTCTCTAATAGATCTATGAAAAACTTGATTTGTTCCATTGTATAAAACAATAAGTATTCAGTACCCTTTGTTTTCAAGAAAAAACAACGAATTTATCTTTCTTAGTTTGCGAGTTCTGCATGGTTGTTAAACCAAAGACTCAAAATTTGATTAAATTATTTACATTTAATTACCCAATAATTCATTGGGTGACGTCTATTAATTAAACAACGTAACGGCGAGGTTTTTCATGTAAATAGTCATAAACTGAACTGATCGTATGCAAGACCTGTTCGATGATGTATTGATTGTAGAAATCCAATCCGTAGTTATTGGACTATAATACTAAAAGATATCACTAACAATTCAAAAATAAATGTTATCAAACTACGCCTGTTTGCTGCGCTTATACCGTCTGGTGCCGATTACTGAAGCAACAAGTCATGATTATGAAAAGGGCATAAGAACCTACTGTTTACACGATGTGCAATTTATGTTGAATTTATTTTGCTGTTCACATTATTTTGAAGTATTCAACAGGATCTAAAAGTTAGATTCGCGTAAAAACCGTTGTTGATCAGAGTCAAATTTATGTTGACCTTTTATATTTTCGATTGCATTTTCTCAGTTATCAAAAGTTCTTCAAATCACCAAAACAATTCAGCAAAATACACTCGTTCAGTTGATATTTACCACCAAGCCAACAAAAGGCTAACACGAAGGTTATGCAATGAGCTATTCATTGGACCACCGTCGAACATCGTAGATTTCCGAAGGATGGTTGCATTTATCGACGAGTGCAGTAACAAAGGACCATTAACTTGGTATAGCGCCACCAAACGCATCAACTTTACTTTACGCTTCATGTACATGTACATGTACATGTGGGCCAGCAATGCACAGTCACGACACAGCAATGCAGTCTTCGTGGACTTTGCACCTAAGATCAATGGCGCAGTGTGTGTACTGTTACATGTACATGCAAGATTACGCATGGTCATTGGAGCAGAATGACCAGACCTGTGGGCTAATACTAACGTAATGTTCAACTTACATTTTCAGCGGGAAGTCAAGAACAACCGGGATAACTCTTTGTGTAGCATTTGTTGAGTTTTAAAAGACCTGTCCGATGATGTATTGATTGAAGCAATCCATTCAGTAATGATTAAGTTATGATTTTTTGAAATATTAAATTTTGATTTACTGTATTTCAACACCTGATGACGTAATCATGACGTCACAACAACTTGATGGAGGTTTCATCAAGGTTCTAACATGGCGTAAATTTGAGGTTGATCGGATAAACAGAAGTGAAGAATTTGGGCAGGAAATGTTTTTTGGTTAAGAATTGCAGAAAGGCAAACTTTGACCTTCCGTTACGACCGGAAGTAAAGGTCATGTGAATTTGGCGTTAACTTTTCAAATGTTGCCCGTGTCTTGATCTATCATAATGTTTAAATACGAATATTATAGCTTTCCTATTCAGAAACATACAGGCATTGGCATGAGGGCACTTTTTTGACCTTAAATGGCTTGTAATTTGACACCCGATGACGTCATCATGACGTCATTGTTCACACACCTTCTGCTCTTTATGTTCTAATGTCACATTAAGTTTCAAGTTGATCAAAGGTTTGCAAGTATGTTTTTTTCTGCGGACAAACGACTATCAGAAGATTAAGCAAAACAAAGAAAAAAAAAAAAAAAAAAAAACCGAACAAAAACAAGGAGTTGTTCGGTCTGTGGACCGAACACCTAAAAACCGAACAATAACAAAGAGTTGTTCGGTCTGTAGACCGAACACCTAAAAACCGAACAATAACAAAGAGTTGTTCGGTCTCACCTAAAAAAAAAAAACGAACAAAAACAAGGAGTTGTTCGGTCTTATCAGTGTTGTATGACTCGAGTCCAGGACTCGGACTCGAGTCCGTCTCGAGTCACCATTTCGGTGACTCGGACTTGACTCGAGTCACGTCTGCAAAAGACTCGGACTCGGACTCGGACTCGACTGTCATGACTCGGACTTGTCCCCGAGGACTCGTGACTTGCGAGTCACGTATTTTCACAAACATTACCTCTTTTAAATATTACAAACAATTCCGATGATCCGATTGTCATTCCCGGAGTGCACATGGAGGAATATTAACGTCTAGCACAAGAAATAAGTACACTGTCGTATGGTGTTGCAAGTAATAGTTATCCTGATTATTGTGTAGATGGCCATGTACGTACAGCTCGTGTATGTTCGATTCGTATGTTCAATATGCATTATAACACTGGGATGCACGACACCAATATTAATGCTGGTATTCTGTCAACGTTAACACCATAGCCACTGCTTGTGCTTGATGCATATTACCAGGGAAATGGCATGTCTGGTACCTGTAAAACACAGCCTGCATATTGCACTGTGGTGGCTGTGTGTTGTTTGCACCAGTTTCTACACATGGTCGACACACACACACACACGACGTCAAGTTTGGTCACGTCACTAGTAAAAAGTAGTACACAATTTTTTTAATCATGGCATCTGCCGTTCCGCCCCGTATTGTTTCTTTTGGTTAATACCAACTTTTAATAACAACAACTTTAACAGAACTTTGTTTAAATTAAATGTGTATTATTTTGTCATTTCCAATTCTTATTTTACGACATTTGGTTTGCAATCAATATTTAAACAAGTGACTCGTGACTCGGACTCGGACTCGACCCAAGTGACTTGGGACTCGGACTCGGACTCGACACAGGTGACTCGACTACAACACTGGGTCTTATAAGACCGAACACCTAAAAAAAAAAAAAAAAAAAAAAAAAACAAGGAGTTGTTCGGTCTTATAAGACCGAACACCTAATAAAAATAATAAAAATCTCGACGAAAACAATAGCTGTTCCGACCTATGTCGGAACAGCTAATTATATGTGCCATGCGATTAGATTATTAAACGTACCATGCAGTGAATTTGTAATTTGTTAGAATGGATTGCATAAACCAAGTGAACCAAGCTTGCGAGTAATTTGTTTTTCTTCTTCTATCATTTCCCCTTCCTGGGCCGTGCACATTTTGGCGTTCTGGTATGCTCTGAGGTTCCCTTTTAAAGGCCCTGTACACTATTGGTAAGATCGAAAAACACAAATATTCACAGATTCACACATAACTTACATGATTTAAAGTAAGTAATGGTACAAAGGGTTCCTTAAAATATTTCTGCCTAAAATGCTATCGTTTCTGAGAAATGAGTAAAACAATAGTTTTTATCGCGCGCGATATTAACATTGATGTTTGAAAAACAGAAAACACATAAGGTCTCTTTTCACTATTTTCTCGTGACCTTGATGACCAATTGAGCTCAAATTTTCACAGGTTTGTTATTTCATGTATGTGGTTGATTACACAAAACATGAACACTGTCTGTGATTAGTTTGTCAGCTCTGCCAATCCTGTATAATACCTTTAAGATATCAAGACTAAATAAAACACCTTCATGCCAATCATTAACTTGTTACCAACATTTCTGAAGATTTTTATGGTCCGAATACAGCAGGTCCGCGGGTTCAAGCCTCGGTAGGCCTACAGGCATACACTTGCCTTGTTCAGACACAGTACTAAAGTCGCCTAAATCATGCTTCAACCTGATGGATGACCTCTTTAAACCGAAGATAAACCGCACTGGTTAATGGGTAGTTTTATTTTTTACGACTGCCCCCCTCTGCTCGAAAAGTTAATTCGGTTCGGGTCTAACTTTAGTACGCTGTCTGAACATGGCCAATGATGGGTTAGGATCAGGATGATTGGTCGTTGTCTCTACAGCCTCAACATTTAGACCAAGCATGCGGATGCACCTCATTCCGGGCTAACGCATGCATATGAGAGTTTACCAATGGTTTCAACATTTTTAGATTCTTTTGGAAATTGGTGGAATGTTCTCTTCGTGTCACAACAACAAAACACTTGTTTCAAGCAACAAATTATTTCAATTACTGCAATAATTGTTGCAAGACATCTGGAGAGTGTTAATATTCCTACTGTATTAATTTAACAACGTTTACAATATGAACGACGAAAAAAATTGTATTTATTAAGTGCTTATAAGTAATCCATTCGAACGAAACTTGGGAGACAATATCCCGTAATAATACAGTGTAATGCATATTTTAGGCAACGTAGCATTTACAAGCTTATATTACCATAATTTTGTGTGTGCAATTTGGGTCACAAATTGGTGGGTGTGGCAAGCAGTAGCAACAAGTGTAGTTGGTGCAAGGGGTCAATAGTGAAGCTAGTGCACTACCAGGCAAATAAGATTATAATGATATTACATCTTACACTTTTATAGTTTTTTGATAGGTTTTTGTTTATATTCTTGTTATTTCGGTCTTACGACGTCATTTCGTTCTATTGATCAAACTAACCTGTCGTCATAATAGTGGCTTCTTATATAGCGCTCATATCTGTCACTCAGTGACACTCAAGGCGCTTCCAAAGTCAGTATTTTCCTGCAAGGTATGTGGAGCTCTGAAGCACGAGACCTATTCATTTTACACAGCACCATGTAATGGTTTTACAAGGTGCTGTGGCGCAATATGCAGCCAATCAAACCAGGAACACCGGGGCGAACCCCTTCTCTTTTCGATAAGTGCACTGGGTTCTTTTACGTGCATTACACAACACACGGGACCAACGGCTTTACGTCCCATCTAAAGAATTGCTTAAGGACACAAGTGTCACGACCGGGACTCGAACCCACATCATGCTAAACAGAAACACCAGAGCCAGAGGTTTCAGTGTAGAGTCAGCACTGCTCTGATTGGTTCTTCTGAAAGGAAAACTCTGGTTGGTGGGCTAGTTGGTAATCTGCCTCAATGAATTTCTACAATTCCTTGCAGCAACTGTGTGAATATACACACATTACCGGTGTTGTGAGAATTGAAATGAAACTTCCGTTTTTTAATTCAGAAACAGCCACTCAATTCCTCTGAATTTCGTTTTTCAAAACAGCTAAAATTCAAGGTAAATCTTACCTCCTTCAACTTCCCCGCCATCTCTACGCACGCGACTAAACCAAGTCTTCGTTGTTCCAAAAAGGATTAAACCCAAGAGAACACAAGCAACAAGAATCGTGCACCTATGCATCACGAACTCCAATGTCTCTATCCACGGAAAGAACTCCAACCAAGCACCCGTGTTTAAACCGCCTTCAAGGATTGAAGTCTGCTGTTGTGGTGAACAATTCAGTATGGAATTATCGCCAACTCCGCTGCTATCCGGCCGGAGAGTGGAATAGATTCTCTGTCCATGGATTAAGGAATTCCTTGAAGTTTTTTGCGTAAGATACCGGGACTGACTGTGTAAACACACACAACCTAAGCCAGGACAGTTTTCCTGCAGGTTGGATTCCCATGTACTGAATTGGATGTAAATATTCAACTAACAAAAATCGGTAACTGTTATCAGTGATTTATAGCGACAATGACCAGATGGGTAGATTAATCAATCGTTGGATTTACATAACTATAGCAAATCGATTAGTTTTGTGAAGCAGTTTTTTGTTTTTTGTTATACAACTGGTAGAAACCCGTGAAAAGGCATACATGAACAACACGAACAGAGTTATTGATTATCTCTCTCTCGTTTTTAATTGTTTTTTAATACAAACACCTGTTTACCGGAACTGATGTGCATGCGTAAATTAAAAAGTTTTGACAGCGTGCACGGGGCACAAAGCCAAACTGGTATTGTTGACCCGAAGGTGCAGATGTGAAACAAATCTGGATGGAGCCAATAAATAATTGTTTTGCTCAAGGTTATGTGTTAATAAAACTCTGAATTATTTATTTTCATAAATAAAATGGAAAAACTAGAGATAACAAAAACAAGGTGTTCGTGGGTGATGTCTTTAAATTATGATGGAACGAATTGGTGACAACATTTTACCTTAATATCAGTCCAATGTCTGGTTTATGAGCAATGAATTTATCAAATAATAAACATCAACTTCCAGTTTGAACCGGAATTTAATGTCAAATTGGGTCACATTTTGTGTAGCGTTTGTTGAGATTTAATAGATCTTTCTAATGACGTAAAGATTGTAAAAATCTAAAGTGTGGTTCAGAAGTTATGATTTTTTCAAATATGAGCCTACTTTTCAACTTCCGGTTTGAACCGGAAAAAGGGTCAGATGAGGTCACACTTTGTAGCGTTGGTGAATTCTTCAGAGTCCTTTGTGATGACGTACAGATGATAACAATCCAGTATGAGGTTCAGAAGTTATGATTTTTGTAACATTAAATTTCAACTTCCGACTTGAACCGGAAGTCAATGTCAAATGAGGTCACACTTTATAGAGTTGGTTAAGTTTTAAAAGCCTTACCTCAAATTTCATATTCCTGTTTGAACCGGAAGTCAAGGTCAAATGGGATCTCATTCTGTGTACCGTTTCTTAAAATCTTCTAAAATGAACCATTTTCTTCTGTTAATTGTTTATCTCAAAATATCAATATTTGAAGTTGGGGGCACCTGGGGGAACTGGCATCAATTGTGGGGGCACGTGCCCCGTTTTTTCTCCCTTTTTAGCCTATAATTGTTTTCAGGGTGATTTTTCCCACCTTAAACATTACCGACCAATGATATGCACACCTTAATGTTTTTACTTGTGATCCAGATAATAACTTTTTCAAGGCAGTTTCACTGAGTCAACATTAATAGCATTGTAGGAAGATGGTTTGATTACTTTGATTCTTTAGGATTTATCTGTAACACATTTCTAAAAAATTACTCCGGTGTTTTAAAAGGGAAATTTTCTTCAGAAAACAGCAGACATTTTTTGTATTTTTTATTTTAGGAAATATCGACTCAATTAGTATTCGGTAAAATTACATGGTTTCGCAAACGGGTTCAATCAGGAAAAACTCTGTAGTCCCTACGTGAAGCAGATTTAATTAACAACGTGATTGTAAATATTGTAAACATTCCACTTTGAATTTATGTCCAGAAAGCAGCAGTATTATAACTCCATTTTCAAAAGGCACATTGAACAAGAAAAGACAAAGAAGCAGAACAAGGGATAAACACACCTGAAGGTCATGCAGTGATGGCCTGACCCGAATTATTATTTTAATTCTACCACGAACAACCACACAGTGGTTTTTTGTATAACTTTGTTTTAAACTTTTCCTACCTATAGTGTGGTTCAGAAGTTATACCTTTTTTTTTGCATCACTTGAGTGCACCACACTAAAAAGAGACTAAACTGTAAACCCACAACTTTTTATGCAAATCAAAGATATGAAAAAGAAAGCATTTTGTTTTTAAAGAGGCTGAGATGCTTTTGAATTTGTTTTTAGTATTTTTTGAATATTTTATCATTCAGCATTTGTTGCTATGGAGAGCTTATTTAGTGTGGTGCACCAACATAGTTGCTCTTAAAATCAACACCCAACTCATCAAATTTACAAGTTACATGTTTTCTTTATTTCGCTGGTGGGTCATTCCATGTCAAACCAACGCACTTTTTTACCTTATGTCTTCCGATTTTGATAAAAATTGCTGTGCTTGTAGGTACTAATGAGCAATGAATGCACACCAAGTTTTAGCCCAATCCGACCTACCATGTGGTCAGGGCAGAAACCACAAAAAATGACCTTTTCAGAGTAAAATACCACCCTTTTGGTACAAATATGTCAAAACCATGTCAATTTTCATTGAATATATGCAAATTTGGTATTAAAATAATGAGAATTGCATGCTCAAATCAAATTTGTTGTCAAAAATTAATTTTGTAAAAAGTAGGTCACCGTGACCTTTAACATGTTATCGTGACCTTTGACCCAATTTTTGTAATAATGTATCATTCCAAAAATCTACGAAATGAAAATGACTTGATAGAGCATGTCTTCCTCTGTCAGAATCCACTTAGAAAACATTGGGCACTTAAAAATTTACAACTTTATGACTATTTTTGTACAGTTGGTAGGTTACAAATTAGTCAATTTATATACTTTACATTATAAATCCACCAACACAACTCACTCTTCTGTTTCTAAAGTTACTAAAATTAAACTAGATTTGTAAGAATGACTGTGTTTCCATGCGACGGATTTTCTGTCAGAAGTTACTTGTTACTTGTTATAATAATCCCCTTGCAGCCCAATTTGGGCTAAACTGGGATGTTTGTGGAAAGTGACGTCAACAGTCAGGTGGATAAGGTGCCAAAGAAAAGAGAAAAGTGCACTATTTACAGGTGCAGAAATAAGGAAAAGTATTTGTTGTTCAGAGAACAGTGTTGCCATACAGAGGCTGCATTACTCTGATGGCAGGGCTGGCTGCTGTTAAAAAGGCCTGTATGGATGGGGCTATGTGCAGAACAGCAGATGGTGGTAGCCTGTTCCAAACTGACATAGTTCTTGGGAAGAAAGCAAACTTGTATGCATTGATCGTTGGGATGATTAAAGAGGTGTATTTGAGTGGGTGATCAATTCGTTGTGAGATATGTGTAGCATGCTGAAAGCACTGTGGAAGTGTAATATTGACTAAGTTGTAGTGAATTTTGTAGTACAGAGTGCATTGTTGGATCAGACGGCGAGTGTGAAGTAGGTCCCAGTTTAAATTTTCTACAAGCGGTGTGATATGAGTTGTAGTTCGATAGTCAGAAAAGACAAATCTGGCAGCATTCTTTTGGATCTGCTCGAGATGATTTATATCAGTGGTAGTGTTAGGGTTCCAAATTTCACTGGCATACTCAATTTGTGGACGAACTAGGGATGTGTAGGCTCTTGCCTTAACCTGTTGTGAGCAAGGTGATAATGTTCTTCTAAGAAGACCTAGAGTACGACTTGCTTTGTGTTTGATTTTGGAGCAATGGTCTGTCCATCTTAAGTCGTGTGAGATCGTAACACCCAGGTAGTCATGTTTTTTAACACGGATTAATTGCTCACCCAAAAGAGTATATTGGTGTATAATTGGGCTACGTTTGCGGGTGATGGTAAGAACTGCGCATTTCTTTGTGTTAAAGCTCATTAACCACGTGTTTGACCACTTCCCCAAGGTAATTAGGTCATTCTGCAGAATCTGATGATCAGCTGCTGTCTTTATCTCCCTGTAGACAATACTGTCATCTGCAAATAGTTTAATGTTTGATTGAATGTGTTCATTTATATCGTTTATGTATAAGATAAATAGCATGGGCCCCAGGACAGACCCTTGAGGGACACCGGAAGTAACATCAATCCATGAGGAGTGTGTTCCATTAACAGTAACGGCTTGTTTACGATTCGAGAGAAAGCTGTTGATCCAGCCTAAGGTGTTGTGTGTGATGCCATAGTACTGCAGCTTCTCAGCTAAGAGCTGGTGGGAGACTTTGTCAAAGGCCTTACTCAAATCGAGGAGTATGACATCCGTTTGCCCTTTATGGTTTATTGTTTCAGACCAGTCGTTTGTTGAGTTTGCCAGTTGTGTAACCGTTGATAGGTGATCCCTGAATCCATGCTGTTCGTCAATCAGAATATTATTTGAGTTAAGATGCTTAGCTACATGGCTTAGGATAATATGTTCCATTACTTTACTACAGATACATGTTAACGAGATGGGTCTATAGTTACATGCTTCATCTTTTGGTCCGCTCTTGTAGATTGCTGTGACCATGGCCTGTCGCCATTCAGTTGGTACTATATTAGTGTCATACGACTGTTGAAAAAGGGATCTCAGAGCTGGCGCTAATTCGTGCGCAACAATCTTAAGGAGACGTGAGGGCATTTCATCAGGGCCAGCTGCCTTTGATGGATTGAGTTTGGAAAGTTGTTTGGCCACACCGTCTACGCCAATGTGGAGGTATGAAATAGGTACATATGGTGAATTTCCCTTGCTCTGTATATGAGAAAGATTAGCAGTTGGTTTATTAAAGACACTCTTAAAGTGTAGATTTAGTGCCTCGGCCTTGTCAAAGTCTGAGCTGCACACTTTGTTTTCCGATTTCATTGTTGGAATACCTAAGTTATCAGTTCGCATTAGTTTGACATATGACCAGAAAGACTTGGGATTCTCAATTAGATTATTACCAATGACATTGTTGACATAGTCACGATGGGAACTCCGTACAAGTTTGGTGACATGGTTACGATATGAGCGGTATGATTTCCAGTCTGTTTGTTTGTTTGATTTGTTGGCTTTAGCAAACAATTTATCCCTTTTCCTCATTTTGCGCTTGACAAGAACAGTTACCCATGGCAGGTTATGTTTACTTTTGGATAGTTTGAATGGAACACAGTCTTCAACAAGTTTAGACAGACTGGTTTTAATGCATCCCCAGTTGGTATCCACTGTCTGTTTGGTTGGGTCTGACATGAGATACTTACTTGTAAAGTCATGCACTTTGGATCTAAGCACATTCGTATCTGCCTTCTCAAACTGGTAGATCTTTCTTTGGGGTTTCTTCTGAGTTTTGAGTTTCATGTTGATGTCAAACAGCACAAGACAGTGGTCAGATATACCAGGGAGTATCTGAATACTCTGGATAGAATTGGGAATTGTAGTTACAAGTAAATCCAGTGTGTTATTAGATATGGGTCTTGTAATATTGTTTACAAGTTGTGATAGAGAGTTATCCAGTAAGAAATTTAGAACTTTCTCATGTAATGATTTAGTTTTGCTATTAGTTGACTGCCAGGTGGTCCAATTTATATCTGGTAGGTTGAAGTCCCCACCGATTATAACTTTCGGATGTTGCCGGGGGTTTCTATTAATGATCTTAGAGAGTGAAGAGTTTAAGGTATCAACAGATTGTATTTTATTTCCAGGTGGTCTGTAGAAACTGGCCAAAAATAGAGGTTTGGAGTTACTAAACTGTATGCTAGCCCAAACAATTTCACCGTCTGTGTCAAGGTCTGGCTCACCAGCTGTTATAAGAGAGTCCTTTGTTGCAATGAACACACCACCTCCATTGGCATTACGGTCTTTTCGGTACACACTATAATTTGTTGGAAACAGCTCATAGGTAGCCATTTGACCATCAATTTTAGATTCGCACCCTAGTATGATTTCTGGTTGATGTTGGTCAATTGCAGCCCTGAAAGCAGCTTGTTTAGCAGGGCTTTTGATGCCATTGCAATTTATAATCATTGCTGTAAGACTGTGTTTACGATTTTTGGGGGTAAACATTTTACGATTACTTTTCATGTCTTTTATTGGGGTAGAGGTACTATGCACTGTGGTAGTTCCATCAATGGTAGTAAGATCCCCGGTTGCATCAAGATCAGACAATTGTGAGAATGGATTTGAATTTGTAAATGAAGGGGCGTCAAAGGATGACGATTCAAAGTTTGAGGAACCACAAATACAACAAATCCATGAGAAATTTGACAGGTTTTTCATGATACTGTAATTAATATCACAGACTCCAGTGCATTGTATGTGATACCAAAGATCACAATGGTCACAAAGGATACCCTTATCACTTTCCTGAAGTGTCTGCTTTTGTGCAACTTAAGTGAGGCATACAGGGCATTTAAGGACAAGTATCCAGAACTGAAGGTGGGTTTTTCAAAATTGGCGGAATTTAGGCCCAAATATTGCGTTGTAGCTGGAAGTAGTGGTACACATTCCGTGTGTGTCTGTACCCATCATCAAAATGTAAAGTTGATGATCCATGCCGTTGACATTCCTCATTTTCGTGGATCCTACAAAAACCTGCTTGCTGAAATCACCTGTAACCCTGGCACTATGGACTGTTTCCCGGGAAAGTGTTCTATGTGTCCCCAGGTTGCTGAATTGAAGCAGAAAATCATGGAGGAGATAGAAGAGGAGGCCATTGATGAAATATGTTACAAGCAGTGGATATCAACAAACCGATCAACATTAGAAACATGACAGCAGAGGTTAATTCATTCTGTGATCGGTTTTCGGAGAAGCTAATTCTTTAGCTAAAACGGCATGAATTCATAGCCGACCAGCAGGCAAAGTTTCTGAATTACCTGAAGTCAGAGATGCAGCATGGTGAAATAATTGTTCTTGGGGATTTCTCAGAAAATTATGCATTTGTTGTTCAATATTCATCACAGGGGTTTCACTGGACAAATGACCAAGCAACACTGCATCCGTTTGTAATCTACTTGAAAAAAAGACAGCCAGCTTCTTCATCTCAATTTTGTTGTAATCTCAAACAGCCTCACCCATAACACTATCGCAGTTTACTGTTTCCAACGAAGACTACACAACTACCTTGAGAAGACAATGCAGGTACACAAAGTATTCTACTTCACAGATCTTCTGCACAATATAAGAACAGAAAGTATTTTGCAAACTTGACCTGCCACAAGGATGACTTTTCATCGGATACCGAGTGGCATTTCTTCGCCACATCACATGGGAAAGGACTGTGTGATGGATTGGGTGGAACTGTAAAGCGTTTGGCCGCAAAAGCCAGTCTTCAGAGGTCGTATGAGGCAAGATCGCCAAATGTAACACCCGGTATGACTTTGGGTCGTCACACACGTACGTTTTACATTAAGTCTGAAAGATGAAAGGAAACAGGGAACAAATGAGTTGGTTGCTCTGTACTATAGCTTGTTGTATTCTTCCAGTCATTCATCAGAATGACCTGAAGATTACAAACACTGCCAACTCACAAGTCCCTGTGGTCTCCCAGGTGCACTACGGCTGTTTAATGCTGGCTCTGTATTATAGCATGAAACAGTTAAAACTTGAAGAACTGATTAGAAACCAAAATTTTATAGGGGGTGGGCTAATTTCTATAACAATTTTCTGTGACCGCTACAATCGCCCCTGGAAAAATAAATGGTGTCCCAACCATTTCAAAAAAATAACTAACACTATACATCATAATGTAGGTACCCTACCAACTGACTCTACCTGCTGCAGTGAACTTAAGTGGGAGTCGTGGGCTAAGGTGAATGTTCCAGGAATACAGTTTGATTTTGTGGACAAGAGTGAAGTGCAACAGTGCGGAGAATTCCTTGAGAGTCGATTTTCATCAGCAGTGACTGTTCAGGGTACGCAACAGTTCTATATGCTTTCTACCCGCACCCAGTTCAGCGGACTCACATCGAGTTGAAATTCCTTTCAAAGGAACAAAATGCCAAGTCAGTGAGAGTCATTAAACTTGAAGAAGCTCAGTGATGAATGGGTATATAAGGTAACTTTGATTGCGATTTTGAATATTATCTTCAAGCAAACTTGAATCCTACATGTAGATCCTGATTAGTCTATCCATAGCAACAACAGTGTGATGCACACTATGTCAGGGGGCTTGCCCACCCCCTCCAAGGTTGTCAATTTGTTTGTTTGATTTTTTTGGTCATTTATTTTTACAATCTTCTAAAGAAATTTGAAGGAAAAAATTAGCCCCCCCCCCTAAAAAAAGCAAAATCCTGTGAAAAGCCACTGCTGATAATTTATAGTAGACCACATCAGCCCTCAACATGAGAAAATTCCCAACCAAGAATAATTTTAGTAACAATTGAAACAGAACAATAAGTTGTGTTATTGCATTTCTAATGTAAAGTATATAAATTGACTAATTTGTAACCTACCAACTGTACAAAAATAGTCATAAAGTTGTCAATTTTTAAGTGCCCAATGTTTTCTAAGTGGATTCTGACAGAGGAAGACATGCTCTATCAAGTCATTTTCATTTCGTAGATTTTTGGAATGATACATTATTACAAAAATTGGGTCAAAGGTCACGATAACATGTTAAAGGTCACTCACGGTGACCTACTTATTACAAAACTAATTGTTGACAAAAAATTTGATTTGAGCATGCAATTCTCATTATTTTAATACCAAATTTGCATATATTCAATGAAAATTGACATGGTTTTGACATATTTGTACCAAAAGGGGGGTATTTTACTCTGAAAAAGTAATTTTTTTGTGGTTTCTGCACTGACCACATGGTATGTCGGATCGGGCTAAAACTTGGTGTGCATTCATTGCTCATTAGGACCTACAAGCACAGCAATTTTTATCAAAATCGAAAGACATGAGGTAAAAAAGTGCGTTGGTTTGACATGGAATAACCCTGGTATACTGCTAAAGCATGTGTTTTTTCAGCCGAATTAAGTGTCTACCTGTTGAGAAAACGGCAAAAAAAATCTCAGGTATGTACATACAATTAAACAAAACTAAATTTTGGCAAATGGACAACAACGGCAAAGAGGTGGTATGAAAACGCGATTGTAAAAAGCATGGGTAAGATTTTTAAAACGTTCGATATACCGGTAGGCCTATCACACCGTTGCTTTTAAGATATGCGAACATGCACAATTAATTGTCTAGATAACATGGTATATGATTGACATGGATTTTTGAAACGTTCGTAATACTATGTTGAGTTCGGCAAACAAAAGTTAACGAGAATCTGTTTATGAGAATCTGTTTAATAATAGCATCTGAATTTATAAGTTTAGGGTTGAACTAGCGCCAAATTACCAAAGAATACATGCGCTTTAGAGGAAAAGACAAAAACTATTATGCCGAGGAATATTTGAGTCTTCAGAAACTTTTGAAGGACAAAACAATTCTAGGGCCTATGTGTTTTTCGTTGATTTTTCTCGAACATGGCTGTGTTTTCAGACGGAAAATTTATAATATCCTTTGATAATAGTGTCTAGTTGAAAAAATAAAAGCTGAGGATCAGTCACGAGCTTCTTGGACAATTACCAATGATCCTTTGTTAGGGTGGCACTTCGGCTACATCCGCATTACCGCACACTCCCCACCAACCAAACAAGGTGGTAAAACTTTAACGGAACGTCTCCGAAGAGTCATCATCAGTCGTTACTGGTTCCATACATACGTGGTTTGTGCCGCTGCAAGGCACAGGGCAGCATTTTTTGTTGCCATTCACACAGTCCTGATCACCGACACTAATTCGACAATCATCCGGGCAATTTGGTAAACCTAGGTACTCATCAAGGCTGGTTGCCTCGGGACACATGCCATCCTTCTTCACCCCTAAATGGTACGAAAAAGAAGGATTTTCATTTTGTTTATCCATGAAAATATGTGTACAGTTCTGAAATTTCTAATTACATTCACGCATGCGTACATGTTGGGAAATGCCACAGGCCGTTTACGAAACGGAGGCTCAGGCTGAGGCTCAGGCTCAGGCTTCAGAAACGTCGGCCATATTGAAGCCTTTGCGAATACACCCCCTTACCGAGGCTTCGTCAGGCTTCGTCAGGCTCCGCTTTGGGCCGAATTCCGAAGCCTCAAACACAAAGCCAAAGCCGGAGCCTCTGATTCGTATGAGGCCGACGTTTCTGAAGCCTAAGCCTGAGCCTGAGCCTCCGTTTTGTAAACGGCCATAGAGTTGTGCACTATGCAGACGCACAAACGCATATGCGTCACGCTACCACACAAGCTCCCCAAAGGGACTAGACTTGATTCAAGTCCCTTTCTCGTGCGAGGTCCCTAACACACATGTAACGGCCGCGTATTTTTTTTTCCCCCAGGACGAACGTGGGCTATTAACATAAAATGGGGGTGTTTGGCCGTAAAATACCCTCGCGCATGCGTACTCGTTTTAATGTATAATTTCTAATGTCTAACCCTAACCCTAACTCTAACCCTAACCCTAACCCTAACCCTAACCCTAACCCTAACCCTAACCCTAACCCTAACCCTAACCCTAACCCTAACCCTAACCCTAACCCTAACCCTAACCCTAACCCTAACCCTAACCCTAACCCTAACCCTATCCCAAAAATATTTTATCGGGCAATCAAGACTCTGCAAGTAGTCTTGGTTCCAAGACCATGGTGTTTGCTCGGTACACACAGAATCAGTACCTGGATGGGAACAAAAATACAAAGCGCCCTCTATGTTTATTCATTACAAAAGTGCACAGTGTATACCCGACGAACGTTTACCTGGATGGGAACAAAAATACAAAGCGCCCTCTATGTTTATTCATTACAAACGTGCACAGTGTATACCCGACGAACGTTGGTACTGATTCTGTGTGTACAGAGCAAACACCATGGTCTTGGAACCAAGACTACTCAGCAAGCCGCAACTGTATTTCAACACACAACTGTTACGTCCAAGTACGCATGTGCAAGGGAAAATGTAAAGTTTACTACGCCCATTTTATGTTAATTGCCCACGTTCGTCTGTCCTGGGGGAAAAAATATGCAACGCGCCAGCATGCAGTCACAGTACAGACATATAATGCCAGTGCGCCCTCACCGACAAAATGTAGCTATTGTGGTGGCGATCAAGGAACAGGTTGGGGAATACAGAGCGCAAAACAATAGATAGTTCCCAGTAGACGCCATCTTTACGGGCAAATCGCATTTTGGCTTGAAGGCGCGTCAAGCGCTCAAATTATATTAACGCAGCCGCGTTGTTTACTAACCAATCACGCAATGAGTTTTGTGAAATGTGTGCGTGCTGCACGCCGTTCTCACGCGTAACGCATGACTGTGTGTTCAAAATTGCCCGTAAAGATAGGCCGTTTACGAAACGGAGGCTCAGGCTCAGGCTCAGGCTTAGGCTTCAGAAACGTCGGCCATAGTTTTCTGACGATGAGACAAGGAAGGGACTTGCGCGGTATTGGGACTTGAGTCAAGTCTACAAAGGGACGTGTTAATATGCTAATTACATTCACGCATGCGTACAGACACTACTGGTTGGCAAACGCCATAGAGTTGTGCACTAAGTAGACGCACAAGCGCGTCTGCGTCACGCCACCATCAGCCCCACACAAAAAGGGGCAATGTTCCATCATTTTGCCAACCAATGGTGTAAGTGCGCACGCATGATGTGCAATTTACATATTTCATGGGAAGGGTCTATAGACCTTATGCATTGACGTCACCAAGCCGCCATCTTAGAGGTAAACTGATGATGAAACAATGGAAACGCGCTGATTTGTACGCGCGGCGCACAAGACTGGCCAATGAGCATCTTCCGTTTGACCTCTAGGTGAGGGCGCCCTACTCAAATGACGTCATATGCATAAGGTCTATTAGTCCTGTGGTTGATCCATTATGTGTTAGAGACTACGCAGAGCGCACTGTCAAAGGACGCACAAGTCATAGAGCAACTGGCCCCCTCTCACGTGTTTACGCACAATGCGCTTGTAAACACGTGTACCATTCTTTTGTGCACGTTTTGACCCCCCCCCCCAAATTACGAGCGTGTAGATGATGACGTCATATGCAATGGGTCTTGTCTCGCGTCCGTGTAAGCGAACTTCCGGGACCATTGTGGTCCCAACCATAATTTATGGAGTTTTACGCTGGCAAGATTTTGTTTCGTCTATTATTTTAGTTTAACGTACTTTATGACCATGAACATTACATGTGTCGTTAGGAATGTAATACTAAGTGATACAATAATATGTCAGTTCAACAATACAACGAAGAAAACCCAAGAATTAAACTTATTCCTCAGCTTCCGGTTACTGGCAAAAAATTAGAATTTCTGCCCACCTCCGATCACCAAATGTTTTGGTCGCGCGATGATAATGACCAGACGCTGTAATTGTCAGACGCTAAGCCTTTTTATTGCAGTCTACGGTTGTTGAGACGTCAGCGTCCTCTTTAAACTGCGTCACGCGTTAATTCTACGCCCGTGCGATCATCGCGCGTCTGCGTATAAACCAGCTTTTAGTGGTTGCACATACTCAGGCGTGGGTTTATAAAAGGGGTTCCTAAAAAGTTAAGATCAAATAACTGTCCTTGTCCCACAGTTTTCAGTTTGTTTGATTTAAAACTAACAAATGATTTGTGTGTTTATTATGAAAGCTTAAACTCATTTTATACGAATTGAAATTAGTATTTTTTTAAGTATGACGTCATTTGCAAGGGGCAAGAAGCAGCTGAAACTTTAGGTGTGCAGCAGATGCTCACTTGTAGGACGCAACGACTTGCCAACAGCAAGGTTTAATAGATGTTATTTTGTTTTTGTTAAGGTAAGGGCGAAAATCAAATAATATTACAATTTATTTATACTTGCGCGGTATTGGGACTCAAGTCCCAATACCGCGCAAGTCTACAAAGGGACGTGTTCCCTGATAGGGCAAGTCTCGCGCGTGTCGGAACGAGAAAACACGTCAAGAGAAGAACATATTTTTTTTCTGAAATCAAATCATTGTTTTTAAATTAGATCTATGAAAAAAATCTGACCAACAAAAATAATAACATTACAATTTGTTTAAAATGAGTTTTAGCTTTCATAATAAACACATTAATCATTTGTTAGTTTTTGTTGAAACAAACTAAAAACTCTGGGACAAGGATATCTATTTGATCTTAACTTTTTAGGAAACCCTTTTGTAAATCCACGCCTGAGTACGTGTAACCACAACCTCGTTCCCAGTGGTGTACGATCTCGCCGGGCGCCATGTTTTCTTTCCCAGAGTGCATCGCTCGATCATATCCCCCTGGAAGTGTGACTTTGAAATATCCAAATATAAGGGATATTTTAATAGACCCTTCCCATGAAATATGCTAATTACATTCACGCATGCGTACAGACACTACTGGTTGGCAAACGCCATAGAGTTGTGCACTAAGTAGACGCACAAGCGCGTCTGCGTCACGCCACCATCAGCCCCACACAAAAAGGGGCAATGTTCCATCATTTTGCCAACCAACGGTGTAAGTGCGCACGCGTGATGTGCAATTTACATATTTCATGGGAAGGGTCTATAGACCTTATGCATTGACGTCACCAAGCCGCCATCTTAGAGGTAAACTGATGATGAAACAATGGAAACGCGCTGATTTGTACGCGCGGCGCACAAGACTGGCCAATGAGCATCTTCCGTTTGACCTCTAGGTGAGGGCGCCCTACTCAAATGACGTCATATGCATAAGGTCTATTAGTCCTGTGGTTGATCCATTATGTGTTAGAGACTACGCAGAGCGCACTGTCAAAGGACGCACAAGTCATAGAGCAACTGGCCCCCTCTCACGTGTTTACGCACAATGCGCTTGTAAACACGTGTACCATTCTTTTGTGCACGTTTTGACCCCCCCCCCCCCCCCCCCCAATTACGAGCGTGTAGATGATGACGTCATATGCAATGGGTCTTGTCTCGCGTCCGTGTAAGCGAACTTCCGGGACCATTGTGGTCCCAACCATAATTTATGGAGTTTTACGCTGGCAAGATTTTGTTTCGTCTATTATTTTAGTTTAACGTACTTTATGACCATGAACATTACATGTGTCGTTAGGAATGTAATACTAAGTGATACAATAATATGTCAGTTCAACAATACAACGAAGAAAACCCAAGAATTAAACTTATTCCTCAGCTTCCGGTTACTGGCAAAAAATTAGAATTTCTGCCCACCTCCGATCACCAAATGTTTTGGTCGCGCGATGATAATGACCAGACGCTGTAATTGTCAGACGCTAAGCCTTTTTATTGCAGTCTACGGTTGTTGAGACGTCAGCGTCCTCTTTAAACTGCGTCACGCGTTAATTCTACGCCCGTGCGATCATCGCGCGTCTGCGTATAAACCAGCTTTTAGTGGTTGCACATACTCAGGCGTGGGTTTATAAAAGGGGTTCCTAAAAAGTTAAGATCAAATAACTGTCCTTGTCCCACAGTTTTCAGTTTGTTTGATTTAAAACTAACAAATGATTTGTGTGTTTATTATGAAAGCTTAAACTCATTTTATACGAATTGAAATTAGTATTTTTTTAAGTATGACGTCATTTGCAAGGGGCAAGAAGCAGCTGAAACTTTAGGTGTGCAGCAGATGCTCACTTGTAGGACGCAACGACTTGCCAACAGCAAGGTTTAATAGATGTTATTTTGTTTTTGTTAAGGTAAGGGCGAAAATCAAATAATATTACAATTTATTTATACTTGCGCGGTATTGGGACTCAAGTCCCAATACCGCGCAAGTCTACAAAGGGACGTGTTCCCTGATAGGGCAAGTCTCGCGCGTGTCGGAACGAGAAAACACGTCAAGAGAAGAACATATTTTTTTTCTGAAATCAAATCATTGTTTTTAAATTAGATCTATGAAAAAAATCTGACCAACAAAAATAATAACATTACAATTTGTTTAAAATGAGTTTTAGCTTTCATAATAAACACATTAATCATTTGTTAGTTTTTGTTGAAACAAACTAAAAACTCTGGGACAAGGATATCTATTTGATCTTAACTTTTTAGGAAACCCTTTTGTAAATCCACGCCTGAGTACGTGTAACCACAACCTCGTTCCCAGTGGTGTACGATCTCGCCGGGCGCCATGTTTTCTTTCCCAGAGTGCATCGCTCGATCATATCCCCCTGGAAGTGTGACTTTGAAATATCCAAATATAAGGGATATTTTAATAGACCCTTCCCATGAAATATGCTAATTACATTCACGCATGCGTACAGACACTACTGGTTGGCAAACGCCATAGAGTTGTGCACTAAGTAGACGCACAAGCGCGTCTGCGTCACGCCACCATCAGCCCCACACAAAAAGGGGCAATGTTCCATCATTTTGCCAACCAACGGTGTAAGTGCGCACGCGTGATGTGCAATTTACATATTTCATGGGAAGGGTCTATAGACCTTATGCATTGACGTCACCAAGCCGCCATCTTAGAGGTAAACTGATGATGAAACAATGGAAACGCGCTGATTTGTACGCGCGGCGCACAAGACTGGCCAATGAGCATCTTCCGTTTGACCTCTAGGTGAGGGCGCCCTACTCAAATGACGTCATATGCATAAGGTCTATTAGTCATGTGGTTGATCCATTATGTGTTAGAGACTACGCAGAGCGCACTGTCAAAGGACGCACAAGTCATAGAGCAACTGGCCCCCTCTCACGTGTTTACGCACAATGCGCTTGTAAACACGTGTACCATTCTTTTGTGCACGTTTTGACCCCCCCCCCCCCCCCCAATTACGAGCGTGTAGATGATGACGTCATATGCAATGGGTCTTGTCTCGCGTCCGTGTAAGCGAACTTCCGGGACCATTGTGGTCCCAACCATAATTTATGGAGTTTTACGCTGGCAAGATTTTGTTTCGTCTATTATTTTAGTTTAACGTACTTTATGACCATGAACATTACATGTGTCGTTAGGAATGTAATACTAAGTGATACAATAATATGTCAGTTCAACAATACAACGAAGAAAACCCAAGAATTAAACTTATTCCTCAGCTTCCGGTTACTGGCAAAAAATTAGAATTTCTGCCCACCTCCGATCACCAAATGTTTTGGTCGCGCGATGATAATGACCAGACGCTGTAATTGTCAGACGCTAAGCCTTTGTATTGCAGTCTACGGTTGTTGAGACGTCAGCGTCCTCTTTAAACTGCGTCACGCGTTAATTCTACGCCCGTGCGATCATCGCGCGTCTGCGTATAAACCAGCTTTTAGTGGTTGCACATACTCAGGCGTGGGTTTATAAAAGGGGTTCCTAAAAAGTTAAGATCAAATAACTGTCCTTGTCCCACAGTTTTCAGTTTGTTTGATTTAAAACTAACAAATGATTTGTGTGTTTATTATGAAAGCTTAAACTCATTTTATACGAATTGAAATTAGTATTTTTTTAAGTATGACGTCATTTGCAAGGGGCAAGAAGCAGCTGAAACTTTAGGTGTGCAGCAGATGCTCACTTGTAGGACGCAACGACTTGCCAACAGCAAGGTTTAATAGATGTTATTTTGTTTTTGTTAAGGTAAGGGCGAAAATCAAATAATATTACAATTTATTTATACTTGCGCGGTATTGGGACTCAAGTCCCAATACCGCGCAAGTCTACAAAGGGACGTGTTCCCTGATAGGGCAAGTCTCGCGCGTGTCGGAACGAGAAAACACGTCAAGAGAAGAACATATTTTTTTTCTGAAATCAAATCATTGTTTTTAAATTAGATCTATGAAAAAAATCTGACCAACAAAAATAATAACATTACAATTTGTTTAAAATGAGTTTTAGCTTTCATAATAAACACATTAATCATTTGTTAGTTTTTGTTGAAACAAACTAAAAACTCTGGGACAAGGATATCTATTTGATCTTAACTTTTTAGGAAACCCTTTTGTAAATCCACGCCTGAGTACGTGTAACCACAACCTCGTTCCCAGTGGTGTACGATCTCGCCGGGCGCCATGTTTTCTTTCCCAGAGTGCATCGCTCGATCATATCCCCCTGGAAGTGTGACTTTGAAATATCCAAATATAAGGGATATTTTAATAGACCCTTCCCATGAAATATGCTAATTACATTCACGCATGCGTACAGACACTACTGGTTGGCAAACGCCATAGAGTTGTGCACTAAGTAGACGCACAAGCGCGTCTGCGTCACGCCACCATCAGCCCCACACAAAAAGGGGCAATGTTCCATCATTTTGCCAACCAACGGTGTAAGTGCGCACGCGTGATGTGCAATTTACATATTTCATGGGAAGGGTCTATAGACCTTATGCATTGACGTCACCAAGCCGCCATCTTAGAGGTAAACTGATGATGAAACAATGGAAACGCGCTGATTTGTACGCGCGGCGCACAAGACTGGCCAATGAGCATCTTCCGTTTGACCTCTAGGTGAGGGCGCCCTACTCAAATGACGTCATATGCATAAGGTCTATTAGTCCTGTGGTTGATCCATTATGTGTTAGAGACTACGCAGAGCGCACTGTCAAAGGACGCACAAGTCATAGAGCAACTGGCCCCCTCTCACGTGTTTACGCACAATGCGCTTGTAAACACGTGTACCATTCTTTTGTGCACGTTTTGACCCCCCCCCCCCCCCCCAATTACGAGCGTGTAGATGATGACGTCATATGCAATGGGTCTTGTCTCGCGTCCGTGTAAGCGAACTTCCGGGACCATTGTGGTCCCAACCATAATTTATGGAGTTTTACGCTGGCAAGATTTTGTTTCGTCTATTATTTTAGTTTAACGTACTTTATGACCATGAACATTACATGTGTCGTTAGGAATGTAATACTAAGTGATACAATAATATGTCAGTTCAACAATACAACGAAGAAAACCCAAGAATTAAACTTATTCCTCAGCTTCCGGTTACTGGCAAAAAATTAGAATTTCTGCCCACCTCCGATCACCAAATGTTTTGGTCGCGCGATGATAATGACCAGACGCTGTAATTGTCAGACGCTAAGCCTTTTTATTGCAGTCTACGGTTGTTGAGACGTCAGCGTCCTCTTTAAACTGCGTCACGCGTTAATTCTACGCCCGTGCGATCATCGCGCGTCTGCGTATAAACCAGCTTTTAGTGGTTGCACATACTCAGGCGTGGGTTTATAAAAGGGGTTCCTAAAAAGTTAAGATCAAATAACTGTCCTTGTCCCACAGTTTTCAGTTTGTTTGATTTAAAACTAACAAATGATTTGTGTGTTTATTATGAAAGCTTAAACTCATTTTATACGAATTGAAATTAGTATTTTTTTAAGTATGACGTCATTTGCAAGGGGCAAGAAGCAGCTGAAACTTTAGGTGTGCAGCAGATGCTCACTTGTAGGACGCAACGACTTGCCAACAGCAAGGTTTAATAGATGTTATTTTGTTTTTGTTAAGGTAAGGGCGAAAATCAAATAATATTACAATTTATTTATACTTGCGCGGTATTGGGACTCAAGTCCCAATACCGCGCAAGTCTACAAAGGGACGTGTTCCCTGATAGGGCAAGTCTCGCGCGTGTCGGAACGAGAAAACACGTCAAGAGAAGAACATATTTTTTTTCTGAAATCAAATCATTGTTTTTAAATTAGATCTATGAAAAAAATCTGACCAACAAAAATAATAACATTACAATTTGTTTAAAATGAGTTTTAGCTTTCATAATAAACACATTAATCATTTGTTAGTTTTTGTTGAAACAAACTAAAAACTCTGGGACAAGGATATCTATTTGATCTTAACTTTTTAGGAAACCCTTTTGTAAATCCACGCCTGAGTACGTGTAACCACAACCTCGTTCCCAGTGGTGTACGATCTCGCCGGGCGCCATGTTTTCTTTCCCAGAGTGCATCGCTCGATCATATCCCCCTGGAAGTGTGACTTTGAAATATCCAAATATAAGGGATATTTTAATAGACCCTTCCCATGAAATATGCTAATTACATTCACGCATGCGTACAGACACTACTGGTTGGCAAACGCCATAGAGTTGTGCACTAAGTAGACGCACAAGCGCGTCTGCGTCACGCCACCATCAGCCCCACACAAAAAGGGGCAATGTTCCATCATTTTGCCAACCAACGGTGTAAGTGCGCACGCGTGATGTGCAATTTACATATTTCATGGGAAGGGTCTATAGACCTTATGCATTGACGTCACCAAGCCGCCATCTTAGAGGTAAACTGATGATGAAACAATGGAAACGCGCTGATTTGTACGCGCGGCGCACAAGACTGGCCAATGAGCATCTTCCGTTTGACCTCTAGGTGAGGGCGCCCTACTCAAATGACGTCATATGCATAAGGTCTATTAGTCCTGTGGTTGATCCATTATGTGTTAGAGACTACGCAGAGCGCACTGTCAAAGGACGCACAAGTCATAGAGCAACTGGCCCCCTCTCACGTGTTTACGCACAATGCGCTTGTAAACACGTGTACCATTCTTTTGTGCACGTTTTGACCCCCCCCCCCCCCCCAAATTACGAGCGTGTAGATGATGACGTCATATGCAATGGGTCTTGTCTCGCGTCCGTGTAAGCGAACTTCCGGGACCATTGTGGTCCCAACCATAATTTATGGAGTTTTACCCTGGCAAGATTTTGTTTCGTCTATTATTTTAGTTTAACGTACTTTATGACCATGAACATTACATGTGTCGTTAGGAATGTAATACTAAGTGATACAATAATATGTCAGTTCAACAATACAACGAAGAAAACCCAAGAATTAAACTTATTCCTCAGCTTCCGGTTACTGGCAAAAAATTAGAATTTCTGCCCACCTCCGATCACCAAATGTTTTGGTCGCGCGATGATAATGACCAGACGCTGTAATTGTCAGACGCTAAGCCTTTTTATTGCAGTCTACGGTTGTTGAGACGTCAGCGTCCTCTTTAAACTGCGTCACGCGTTAATTCTACGCCCGTGCGATCATCGCGCGTCTGCGTATAAACCAGCTTTTAGTGGTTGCACATACTCAGGCGTGGGTTTATAAAAGGGGTTCCTAAAAAGTTAAGATCAAATAACTGTCCTTGTCCCACAGTTTTCAGTTTGTTTGATTTAAAACTAACAAATGATTTGTGTGTTTATTATGAAAGCTTAAACTCATTTTATACGAATTGAAATTAGTATTTTTTTAAGTATGACGTCATTTGCAAGGGGCAAGAAGCAGCTGAAACTTTAGGTGTGCAGCAGATGCTCACTTGTAGGACGCAACGACTTGCCAACAGCAAGGTTTAATAGATGTTATTTTGTTTTTGTTAAGGTAAGGGCGAAAATCAAATAATATTACAATTTATTTATACTTGCGCGGTATTGGGACTCAAGTCCCAATACCGCGCAAGTCTACAAAGGGACGTGTTCCCTGATAGGGCAAGTCTCGCGCGTGTCGGAACGAGAAAACACGTCAAGAGAAGAACATATTTTTTTTCTGAAATCAAATCATTGTTTTTAAATTAGATCTATGAAAAAAATCTGACCAACAAAAATAATAACATTACAATTTGTTTAAAATGAGTTTTAGCTTTCATAATAAACACATTAATCATTTGTTAGTTTTTGTTGAAACAAACTAAAAACTCTGGGACAAGGATATCTATTTGATCTTAACTTTTTAGGAAACCCTTTTGTAAATCCACGCCTGAGTACGTGTAACCACAACCTCGTTCCCAGTGGTGTACGATCTCGCCGGGCGCCATGTTTTCTTTCCCAGAGTGCATCGCTCGATCATATCCCCCTGGAAGTGTGACTTTGAAATATCCAAATATAAGGGATATTTTAATAGACCCTTCCCATGAAATATGCTAATTACATTCACGCATGCGTACAGACACTACTGGTTGGCAAACGCCATAGAGTTGTGCACTAAGTAGACGCACAAGCGCGTCTGCGTCACGCCACCATCAGCCCCACACAAAAAGGGGCAATGTTCCATCATTTTGCCAACCAACGGTGTAAGTGCGCACGCGTGATGTGCAATTTACATATTTCATGGGAAGGGTCTATAGACCTTATGCATTGACGTCACCAAGCCGCCATCTTAGAGGTAAACTGATGATGAAACAATGGAAACGCGCTGATTTGTACGCGCGGCGCACAAGACTGGCCAATGAGCATCTTCCGTTTGACCTCTAGGTGAGGGCGCCCTACTCAAATGACGTCATATGCATAAGGTCTATTAGTCCTGTGGTTGATCCATTATGTGTTAGAGACTACGCAGAGCGCACTGTCAAAGGACGCACAAGTCATAGAGCAACTGGCCCCCTCTCACGTGTTTACGCACAATGCGCTTGTAAACACGTGTACCATTCTTTTGTGCACGTTTTGACCCCCCCCCCCCCCCCAATTACGAGCGTGTAGATGATGACGTCATATGCAATGGGTCTTGTCTCGCGTCCGTGTAAGCGAACTTCCGGGACCATTGTGGTCCCAACCATAATTTATGGAGTTTTACGCTGGCAAGATTTTGTTTCGTCTATTATTTTAGTTTAACGTACTTTATGACCATGAACATTACATGTGTCGTTAGGAATGTAATACTAAGTGATACAATAATATGTCAGTTCAACAATACAACGAAGAAAACCCAAGAATTAAACTTATTCCTCAGCTTCCGGTTACTGGCAAAAAATTAGAATTTCTGCCCACCTCCGATCACCAAATGTTTTGGTCGCGCGATGATAATGACCAGACGCTGTAATTGTCAGACGCTAAGCCTTTTTATTGCAGTCTACGGTTGTTGAGACGTCAGCGTCCTCTTTAAACTGCGTCACGCGTTAATTCTACGCCCGTGCGATCATCGCGCGTCTGCGTATAAACCAGCTTTTAGTGGTTGCACATACTCAGGCGTGGGTTTATAAAAGGGGTTCCTAAAAAGTTAAGATCAAATAACTGTCCTTGTCCCACAGTTTTCAGTTTGTTTGATTTAAAACTAACAAATGATTTGTGTGTTTATTATGAAAGCTTAAACTCATTTTATACGAATTGAAATTAGTATTTTTTTAAGTATGACGTCATTTGCAAGGGGCAAGAAGCAGCTGAAACTTTAGGTGTGCAGCAGATGCTCACTTGTAGGACGCAACGACTTGCCAACAGCAAGGTTTAATAGATGTTATTTTGTTTTTGTTAAGGTAAGGGCGAAAATCAAATAATATTACAATTTATTTATACTTGCGCGGTATTGGGACTCAAGTCCCAATACCGCGCAAGTCTACAAAGGGACGTGTTCCCTGATAGGGCAAGTCTCGCGCGTGTCGGAACGAGAAAACACGTCAAGAGAAGAACATATTTTTTTTCTGAAATCAAATCATTGTTTTTAAATTAGATCTATGAAAAAAATCTGACCAACAAAAATAATAACATTACAATTTGTTTAAAATGAGTTTTAGCTTTCATAATAAACACATTAATCATTTGTTAGTTTTTGTTGAAACAAACTAAAAACTCTGGGACAAGGATATCTATTTGATCTTAACTTTTTAGGAAACCCTTTTGTAAATCCACGCCTGAGTACGTGTAACCACAACCTCGTTCCCAGTGGTGTACGATCTCGCCGGGCGCCATGTTTTCTTTCCCAGAGTGCATCGCTCGATCATATCCCCCTGGAAGTGTGACTTTGAAATATCCAAATATAAGGGATATTTTAATAGACCCTTCCCATGAAATATGCTAATTACATTCACGCATGCGTACAGACACTACTGGTTGGCAAACGCCATAGAGTTGTGCACTAAGTAGACGCACAAGCGCGTCTGCGTCACGCCACCATCAGCCCCACACAAAAAGGGGCAATGTTCCATCATTTTGCCAACCAACGGTGTAAGTGCGCACGCGTGATGTGCAATTTACATATTTCATGGGAAGGGTCTATAGACCTTATGCATTGACGTCACCAAGCCGCCATCTTAGAGGTAAACTGATGATGAAACAATGGAAACGCGCTGATTTGTACGCGCGGCGCACAAGACTGGCCAATGAGCATCTTCCGTTTGACCTCTAGGTGAGGGCGCCCTACTCAAATGACGTCATATGCATAAGGTCTATTAGTCCTGTGGTTGATCCATTATGTGTTAGAGACTACGCAGAGCGCACTGTCAAAGGACGCACAAGTCATAGAGCAACTGGCCCCCTCTCACGTGTTTACGCACAATGCGCTTGTAAACACGTGTACCATTCTTTTGTGCACGTTTTGACCCCCCCCCCCCCCAAATTACGAGCGTGTAGATGATGACGTCATATGCAATGGGTCTTGTCTCGCGTCCGTGTAAGCGAACTTCCGGGACCATTGTGGTCCCAACCATAATTTATGGAGTTTTACGCTGGCAAGATTTTGTTTCGTCTATTATTTTAGTTTAACGTACTTTATGACCATGAACATTACATGTGTCGTTAGGAATGTAATACTAAGTGATACAATAATATGTCAGTTCAACAATACAACGAAGAAAACCCAAGAATTAAACTTATTCCTCAGCTTCCGGTTACTGGCAAAAAATTAGAATTTCTGCCCACCTCCGATCACCAAATGTTTTGGTCGCGCGATGATAATGACCAGACGCTGTAATTGTCAGACGCTAAGCCTTTTTATTGCAGTCTACGGTTGTTGAGACGTCAGCGTCCTCTTTAAACTGCGTCACGCGTTAATTCTACGCCCGTGCGATCATCGCGCGTCTGCGTATAAACCAGCTTTTAGTGGTTGCACATACTCAGGCGTGGGTTTATAAAAGGGGTTCCTAAAAAGTTAAGATCAAATAACTGTCCTTGTCCCACAGTTTTCAGTTTGTTTGATTTAAAACTAACAAATGATTTGTGTGTTTATTATGAAAGCTTAAACTCATTTTATACGAATTGAAATTAGTATTTTTTTTAAGTATGACGTCATTTGCAAGGGGCAAGAAGCAGCTGAAACTTTAGGTGTGCAGCAGATGCTCACTTGTAGGACGCAACGACTTGCCAACAGCAAGGTTTAATAGATGTTATTTTGTTTTTGTTAAGGTAAGGGCGAAAATCAAATAATATTACAATTTATTTATACTTGCGCGGTATTGGGACTCAAGTCCCAATACCGCGCAAGTCTACAAAGGGACGTGTTCCCTGATAGGGCAAGTCTCGCGCGTGTCGGAACGAGAAAACACGTCAAGAGAAGAACATATTTTTTTTCTGAAATCAAATCATTGTTTTTAAATTAGATCTATGAAAAAAATCTGACCAACAAAAATAATAACATTACAATTTGTTTAAAATGAGTTTTAGCTTTCATAATAAACACATTAATCATTTGTTAGTTTTTGTTGAAACAAACTAAAAACTCTGGGACAAGGATATCTATTTGATCTTAACTTTTTAGGAAACCCTTTTGTAAATCCACGCCTGAGTACGTGTAACCACAACCTCGTTCCCAGTGGTGTACGATCTCGCCGGGCGCCATGTTTTCTTTCCCAGAGTGCATCGCTCGATCATATCCCCCTGGAAGTGTGACTTTGAAATATCCAAATATAAGGGATATTTTAATAGACCCTTCCCATGAAATATGCTAATTACATTCACGCATGCGTACAGACACTACTGGTTGGCAAACGCCATAGAGTTGTGCACTAAGTAGACGCACAAGCGCGTCTGCGTCACGCCACCATCAGCCCCACACAAAAAGGGGCAATGTTCCATCATTTTGCCAACCAACGGTGTAAGTGCGCACGCGTGATGTGCAATTTACATATTTCATGGGAAGGGTCTATAGACCTTATGCATTGACGTCACCAAGCCGCCATCTTAGAGGTAAACTGATGATGAAACAATGGAAACGCGCTGATTTGTACGCGCGGCGCACAAGACTGGCCAATGAGCATCTTCCGTTTGACCTCTAGGTGAGGGCGCCCTACTCAAATGACGTCATATGCATAAGGTCTATTAGTCCTGTGGTTGATCCATTATGTGTTAGAGACTACGCAGAGCGCACTGTCAAAGGACGCACAAGTCATAGAGCAACTGGCCCCCCTCTCACGTGTTTACGCACAATGCGCTTGTAAACACGTGTACCATTCTTTTGTGCACGTTTTGACCCCCCCCCCCCAAATTACGAGCGTGTAGATGATGACGTCATATGCAATGGGTCTTGTCTCGCGTCCGTGTAAGCGAACTTCCGGGACCATTGTGGTCCCAACCATAATTTATGGAGTTTTACGCTGGCAAGATTTTGTTTCGTCTATTATTTTAGTTTAACGTACTTTATGACCATGAACATTACATGTGTCGTTAGGAATGTAATACTAAGTGATACAATAATATGTCAGTTCAACAATACAACGAAGAAAACCCAAGAATTAAACTTATTCCTCAGCTTCCGGTTACTGGCAAAAAATTAGAATTTCTGCCCACCTCCGATCACCAAATGTTTTGGTCGCGCGATGATAATGACCAGACGCTGTAATTGTCAGACGCTAAGCCTTTTTATTGCAGTCTACGGTTGTTGAGACGTCAGCGTCCTCTTTAAACTGCGTCACGCGTTAATTCTACGCCCGTGCGATCATCGCGCGTCTGCGTATAAACCAGCTTTTAGTGGTTGCACATACTCAGGCGTGGGTTTATAAAAGGGGTTCCTAAAAAGTTAAGATCAAATAACTGTCCTTGTCCCACAGTTTTCAGTTTGTTTGATTTAAAACTAACAAATGATTTGTGTGTTTATTATGAAAGCTTAAACTCATTTTATACGAATTGAAATTAGTATTTTTTTAAGTATGACGTCATTTGCAAGGGGCAAGAAGCAGCTGAAACTTTAGGTGTGCAGCAGATGCTCACTTGTAGGACGCAACGACTTGCCAACAGCAAGGTTTAATAGATGTTATTTTGTTTTTGTTAAGGTAAGGGCGAAAATCAAATAATATTACAATTTATTTATACTTGCGCGGTATTGGGACTCAAGTCCCAATACCGCGCAAGTCTACAAAGGGACGTGTTCCCTGATAGGGCAAGTCTCGCGCGTGTCGGAACGAGAAAACACGTCAAGAGAAGAACATATTTTTTTTCTGAAATCAAATCATTGTTTTTAAATTAGATCTATGAAAAAAATCTGACCAACAAAAATAATAACATTACAAGGTATAGATGTTATTTTGTTTTTGTTAAGGTAAGGGCGAAAATCAAATAATATTACAATTTATTTACTACTTACCATTCTCGTTTTCTTCTTCATCTCTACGCAAGCGTCCAAGCAGAGGCTCTGGCGTCACAAGGTGGAGTAGAACCATGATAACACAGGCAGCAGGTAGCGTGAACCGATGCATCGCGCCTCCGCGACCGCCGTCAAAATGCCGGTTCTAATACAGAAAGTTGCTCTTGTCGACGGTAGCCCTCTGGACTTCCCTTGTGTTTGAACACGATATTGTATCACTGGGAAAAGTTCTTGTTAAGTGTTAGGGCTAGGTGTGGACAGCAGTCGTGCACAGGTTTAGGATGGGTAGAAGGCAGAGAAATTACCGGTAGTTTCTTCGTATAAGCTGGTTGTCTGCATCCACTCAACTGTCCTCTCCAAAGAAGGGCTGATCGTCCTTATATCGGCAAAAGAGTTGGATCTTAATTTCAAGTATTAATCTTGAAAATCCATATCGTAAATAGTGATTTGTTTGATGATAACAGATGAAAAGAGGCAGTGGTTTTGGAGGATTCCTTCGCCCTGACAAATCGATCCACTGTATTGGCAAAGGCTTACGGTGTGTTATATTGTTGGTATTGATTGCATGTACATAAATGATTTATATATAATAAGTGCACATGCACGGGAAGAGCTGACCGTGCATGAAGACGTGTTAGGGTTGCTGAGGGAAATAAGTTAATGACTTTAAATTAAAACAAACTGATAAAATGACATATTGCAGGTCCTTGGCAACAGCTGTGTATAATTAACCATTATAATTAATTACTTGGAGTTTGTTCGATATCATTATTTGGCCACTTCAGTTTATATAACGCACATGCTGCAATTACCCAGACAACATTTTATCATTAAATCACTCCCATTTATTTAAAAAAAATAAAAAATAACTGGCAAATAGCCGTCCGGTAACTTTTATTTTTGCAATCCATAAATTTGTATTAGACTGACCTATACCTTATAATTTGTATGTCATCTCAAGATGATAGTGCGTTTTGTTTAAAACAATAGACCCAATTGCATTGGCCGCCATCGCTCAGGTTAAACAATGAAAACGTGCACGTGTTCGAGCCGCGAACAAGTTTCAGCCAATGGTAGGTCTTCCTTGGACCTCAGTGAGGGCGATGCTCGGGCTTTATCATAGAAATAGAACCCGGAACGCTGAGCTCGACCGCCCTCTGTGTCGTCTGTGTATGGCAAAATGATCATCACGTGACACGCGTGTATGGCAAAATGGCAACGCACATAGACCGTTTCTACGTGTTTTCATTGGTCAATGTTCATGACGTCTACTGTATGGCAAAATATTATCACTGGCTTATCACTGACCAGCCTCGCTACCATGGGCAGCGCGCCGTAACACCCGGCGTACGTCTCAAGCCATACACGCGTTTAAAAAAATGGCGTACGCGCGTCCATAAAAATGGTCTCACAACGAAATCGCACGCACAATGACACACTCAGCGTTCTCCGGGTTCTATTTCTATGGGCTTTATGCAAGGGGTCAATTCGGCTTCGAAATGTCGGCTTCTTTGTTTAGGAAAACATCGATTGAGGCATGTACTTTTAACGTATTATGTAGCTTTCATAAATAAAGTACTAGATAACATTTTTTTTTAACTCAAAATATAAAAAAATTAATAATAAACACTAACAAAAATCCACTATGACTGCGCACGGTCGCGCTGTCAAATCTTCTCGATCGCGTATGTAATACGCCATTTCCTGTTTACAAAGTAAGCATAAACTTTTTGCTTATATTATAGACCGACTGGTAAACACAGAGCTCTAGCGGGCGTGCCATATAACGAGATCGACTTTTTAAACGAAGAGGTCGACTTGTCCCAAGACAACTTAAAACTATAAGAGAGTATCTCGACTTTATATAGTTCCATACGCCAAGCTGTTTTAGGACCAGGCATACTTGTAAAAAATAAATGTTTACTCTTTTAAATGAGCAAGGTCTTTCTTTATGAGTCTTTTCACTTTTGCCTTTCCCTGGACGGCCTCTGCTTGTTATATTGTATTGTCCAAAGAATGAAAATAACATAAATAAAATAAATAGGGCCTACTATTACAGCAAGGCGTTTTGTTGAGATACATTTTCTTAACCAGTAATACAATTTGTAGACGGGGGAGAACGATCTAGTCATCTGCTGCATCAGTGATATCCCACTCGTGAAGGTCTTTATAGGTCCCGTAGGACTATAGCTCTCGTACAAGTACACTACCAGTGACTGTGCAGAGCAGAAAGACTTAAGTCTGAATGGTTTTTGTCAACGTAATACTGTTATAATAGGCAACATTATCAAGAAAGATACAACAAAAGTCACCTGTGAAAGTTTTAGCTGAATACAGTGTTTACTTGTTGAGAAAACAGCAAAACACTGTCACGGTATTTTCGTCTAGAACGCGTCACGTCAAAAATCTATAAACGTTTAGCGAGGTGACAGAAGGGTGGGTACCAATCGCATCTCTGGCCACAGCATGTTCGGAATGGACACCACGGAACCACAGCCAACCCTCAGAAATCTGAGAAACGATTCATGCATAAATCTCTTTCTCAGATTCAAATGTTTTGGGGTGAAAAATTGTCCAAACCATACTTCGAAGGGAACCCTGTCTCAGAAATAATAGTTTATACCATTAACAGAAGCAATGCTTCTTACCTAGTAAGTTGTTATGGTTATTCATTTTGTTGAGTTTACAAATCTACATAAGGTAGGGTAGGCCCTACCTTTATGTCAACCTATACTTAATAACATTTATAAATTAACGAAATCATCCAACACAAAAAGAAAAACGGGAGACGGATTTTTTTAAATCTATCAACCCACCTAAGGTGATTTAATTACCAAATTAGAAATCTGTACAGTAATACTCTAAGACGGTCAAATATTGTTTTAATTCCGTACAATTAAATAAACCTGTTAGAGAACGTCAATTGTCCCAACATCAGACGTAAAACATGGTTCGAAGCTTCATTGGTCCAAAACAACTAAGGTATTAAAATAAAAACATTTCTGATTCAGTTCTCAGTGTTCCCAAACCTGACCCCCCCCCCCCCCCAATATTTTTTTAAATATATAAACAAACCACAACAACAAAACTTAAGAATCAAACATATAAAAAAATCAATAATGTCAACTCTCTACTGTGGCTAAAAGTCACACAATACTGATCATTACAATCTCATTCTACTGTAAAATAATTTATTTCAATCTTATAACAAGCACCAAATATCTTTCGTAGATCAATTCTTACAGAGAATAACATAAAAAGACAACTTTGAAAACAAGTGAGAAAAACCCGCACAAACCAAGACTTGCATTTAACACTTGCTGAGAAGATAACCACTTTTTAATATTTTGTTTTTATGCTCGTTCGCCTTGAACAAGGCTTAAAACTACTCTTGGTAAGCGGCTATAAGAAGAAAATAGCTGAGATGAAATTAACCTATTAGGCCTATGAATTATACTTCTCAAATATGACTTGGTATGAGTCATAAAAATAAATTATGCATTAACCTTTTAATTATTTGTTGAATGTAAATGTTAAATAATTGATGGATGTCAATGTTTAATGTGATATATTTGGTATGTTCCTTTATAATCACTCAATTCAGCAATTTGGTTGCAATGTGATTTTTATCAACCTTTCATGAATGATAGAGTGAATGAATGAATGCAGTCATAATTATAACTAACATATCTTACAAACATGACTTAATTGACACAAGTCATACCTATGACTTATGCTAAACTATAATTATAAGAGAGTAACAGGAAAACAGAAACACAACTATTCCGAATTATTAAAATAAGAAGGGTGAAATGATGGCCCAAATGTCCCTAAAAATATATTGGTCTTCCATTGGTCGTCTTGATATTCATACTTGATATCCCGCTGCGTTGATCGAATTGAATTGTTCATTTTAAACTTCGTTTGTCATTATATCAAGCAGTTCCAGCATTTTTATTTACAAGTTCTTTATACTTAAAAAAAAATCAATTATCTTAAATAATATAGCAAATAAGCTTGTAGTCAGTTTCATATGTTAGTATAGTGTCAAATCGAAATATAACTGTTTTTCTTATAATAAATAACATCCCTTCCACTGCAACCCTTTTATAGACAGTAAAGATGACAAAAGTGTGAAAATGCAAAATAGAACTCTTTTATAACGTTCAAAAGGAAGCTTTCTCAATGAATCTAAAAAAAGTTTCACCATTTTGCTGCAGATAAAACCACATTTTTTACAATTATTTTTCTCTCTCTGATAATAAAGATTTTATTCTGAAAGTCGTAAAATACTGAAACAGGTTTTTGGGCTGGAAATATTGATTATTTTTTTTGTAAAAAAACATTATTTTTCTCTCACAAACTCAACCTAACCATAGTGTTCCTTTTCTACAACCAACTACAAAATAACCGCTTAATTTACACTATTTACACGAAAAACTTCTCTTAAATTCACCTGGTGATTGTATATATTATACTTAAGTTTTTAGTATAGAATTAAATATTTTTGGTAGTCAAACATTTGTAAAATTTGTAAAACTAAAATAAGATTTGTATTGGCCTGAAAAGTGTTCGGACTACAAGTGCTGATTCTTACTACAGGAGCTCGTGATAAACATTTTGTAGGACAACTTTTTGTTCAAGAACTATTTTACAAACACCCCTAGTAACATAACAAGATTGTGCGTTATAAAACCTCCATCAAAAGACTGCCAACTGCATTTACAACGCCATTAAGAAAATTGTATTGGTTGTATGCGTATATATTTACATGCAGCTCATTCCTGATGGTCAAAATGTCACAATTCAACGAAAGGGAATTGTACAGACTGTGCAAGTCTCGCGCGTATCGAAACGAGAAAACAACTCAAAGGAGGACTACACTTTTCTATGAAAGCAACTAGACCCCACTTTTTCAAATGATATTAATACGAATTTCCCTGAAAATAAAATACCCATAGCAATTTTTATAGTACAATAAAACAAGACCCATTTAATTTACCAGTAGGCCTAACGCCAGAGTTTTTTCGACGTTAGGTTTAACGATAATATGAACGACAGTTGGGCAAAATTCTTAATTGTTTATAGTAACCGGAAGTCAAGCCTTATTCTCTGATTCCTTGGTTGTTGTCCTACTTTCATAATTTTCTTTTTACTTTCCCAACAATTTTTAATTTCTTAACAAGCCTTAAACAATCCCCCTTTTTTTATACATACCCTCGGGAATGTCTGAAAAAATTATATTTATATATTTTTTTACATTTTTCCAAATGCCTCTGTGTGTGTTTGGGTGTGTTGTTTTTGCTTTTTTAACTCCTTATTACTCCTCATTATGTACTGCTTAGGACTATAGTGTTCTTGTAGGTAATTCTTTGCTGCCAGTGTTTTTTATTCTTGTGCATTTTTATTGTATGAATCCAGGGCCCCCGGGGAGAACAGTTCATTGAAAACTGACAGGGCTACTGTTCCTGGTTAAGACGAAATAAATAAATAAGTAAATGAACAATATGATATAACTTTTGTAGTCACATTCTAGGTAAAACTCAATTTTTGAAGTATTTGACCAAACAGAATCAAACTCGTCCTGGAACTTCGAATACGCGCGAGACTTGCACAGTCTAATAAAATGAAACCCAATAAGGTTGTGCCCAAATTGGCTATGGCTGGATCGCCACACCATCATGCGTTGAAGTATGAGACGTTCTGATCTACACCCTTAGCAACAGCCGTAGCCATAGCTGTAGCCGGCAATTTGGATATGGCTTGTAAGGCTAGTAACTGAAGCTTCCATACTGGCTTTATCAACACCTGATGCAGTGGCTTCAGAATAATTATAGTTCACCTATGAAAATGATCTTCTGGAAATTTAAATTTGGAGGGGCAAAGATTATATAGAAAAGAAGCCTAAGAAATGAGAGAATTTCATAATATCAGGTAGTTTTCAAGAATCATATAATAAAATTAGTCTATGGTAATGATCAATACTGTTTATTAAGTTTGCAAGAGAACAACGATTGCATGTATTTTTTTACGCTTTTTTATGCAACAATCTTAACAAAAGGTGCGTTTGGACTAACTTGTTTTCATTTGTGACATTTAGTCATCAGTTTAAGTTGAACACTTGATAAAACTAACCAATGTGTGGCTCAGTATAGTTCTTAGTAAGTACAACACAAGTAATAGCCAAAATATACAGGATCAAATCCTGTCGGAGTCAATATTTCTTAATTCACCCTACAAATAACAGCACCTCGGTGAAATAACTATTTTGAAATTAAAGTTTTAAAGGCTTAACAAAGATCTTTCCCTTTTTCAGAATTAATACATTTCAGTTACTCTGAAATTGAGGCCACTTAAAAAGAAAAACAAGTTTCCCTTAAAATGGACCTCTTAGTTTTAAAAGATGCAACAAAATCTTAACCTGCCTTTCTATACAACCTTTTGGTTACTGTTTTTTAACAGATCCGAGATTATCTCTTGGAAAGTGAATCTTCAGAAGATTTTGAGGTCACTTTTCTTTGGAAGATTTCTGGAAGCTTTCTTCAGTGTACAGGAAATAGGCTGTGGCGGGGTAAAGCTCTGGGTGGGTCTTTATTTGATTCATGAATTTTACTGACAACAAAGGGAACGTTGTTTTCATTCTGCTTGGCTTCAAGGACTCGAACCTAAAAATATGAGACCAGAACAAAAAGACACAAATATTATTAGAAATATCCTTTCAATACAATTCAGTATTTCTATACTTAATCAAGTTGTTGAACAACACAGTTGTAATTTTGGGCGTCGTGGCTGAGCCATTAAGAGCAACAGACTCAAGCTCTGGTGTTTCTGATCAGCAGAGTAGGGGGTTCAAGTCCCTGTCGGGGCACTTGTGTCCTTAAGCCTTAGGTCCTGTGAACTAGGATTGGCAGTGCCCATAAAAGAACCCAGAACAGTTATCGTGAGTAGCCAGGCGGTTAAGAGCACCAGACTAGAGCTCTGGTGTTTCTAATCAGCGGAGTGTGGGTTTGAGTCCCAGTTTCGACACGAAAGCTGTAGGATCCATGTGATGTGTAATGCATGTAAAATAACCCAGTTATTGCTAAGAGAAGGGGTTTGCCCTGATGTGTCTGGCAGAGGCTGCAGTCAGTTGTGAACCCTTTAAAGGTGCTACATACATAGTTTTAGCCCAAAGAGTCAAAAACCGTCTTCAAATGTTTCTGTTTGTTCAAGTGCCTTGAGTACCTTATTGGTAGATGTGTGCGTTAAGACTATAATATAACTTATATGGCATCTTATTTAGTTTTTACCCTTACACAGATGTGTGTTAAACAATCTACACTCAGTAGCCTACTTTCCCGAGTTCTGTGAAAAAAATCCACAGGCAAATCACTTGGGTGGGATTCGAACCCACAAAATTTGCATTGCTATAAATTATGGCATCATTTTTTACGAGACAAATTACCCTTTTTCTACAAAAACCTTGTGTGGATGTGTGTGCAAGTCCACAGGAGTCTCAATATCCTGCAGAGGGCAGAGTATGAATAATTTGAGTTCTCGGACCCACCCTTTGTCTACAGTGCCCCGTCGCCAACTCACCCTTTCCCAGAGTTGTGTGTTTTGAGCTTTGACATCTAAAATGGCAAGCTGCATGGTGTCTAGGGTGGATTGTAAGCCCTCTATCATCGACTGCATCTCCTCAAAGTTTTCACATGTGGGACAATCTGTTGACAACAACAACATTTACTCAAGGATAATCCGATAATAATTATTTAAACAAAGAGTGTACTGTCAGTTAAACAGTGGTCAGAACAAGACCAAGGGTGCTCTGCATTATCTATGCTGACCTTTTTTTACAAATAGATTAGGCCTATTAGTCAATATTCTACATGTAAACAATTTTAACTGAAATCAATTCAGCGATGAAAAGATATTTATAATAATAATAGTTACAAATTATTTGAACAAAATACACAACTATAATCTCATGCATTTTGGAAGCAAAATGGTAAGTTGAGCAGCTTGAGTTTTGAATTTTCCTAGTGCGGAATAGTAAAAACTGACAGAATACAAAGACAATTTTGTTCATTGATGTTAAGTTTGCATCAAGGTTAAAAAATATTTGTTGGTTATATCCATACACCAATGCATGTAAAGTACTGTCCTCAGTTCTGTGAAAATAATCCACAGGCATATTACTAGGGTGGAATTCAAACCCACAACCTTTGCCATTCTATAGACGATGTGACCTCTGTTTACATTCTAACCGCCCTCTGTTGACAAGTCTGTTGTCCAAGTCATGTTCCGCCGGTCAAAAAGACGCGTAGTCATGGTAATATTGCGTGTACTTTCTAGCTGGCTGTCAAGTACACAAAGGTTTTGCCCGGCGACATGCGCGCGCATCATGTTATGATTTTCAAATGACGTCAGAGGTCACATCGTCTATAGAGCAGATGATTTACTACAAGACCACCAAAATTGCCCAGTACAGGCAGTTTGAATCCTATATTTTAGTAGGGGGTACCGCAACAATTTAATAGATGTTAACAAAGAAATTCTGACATATTTCTTAAAATTATAAAAAATTACACAAGTCTCAGCACAATTATAATCAGCTAAAGCTTTAAAAATTTACACACAACTTTGTTATTGCCAAACAAAGTTCAAGTTTTATATGTTTTTTCAACACTATGCTCGACAGGGAATGCTGGGAAAAACTCATCAAGTCATCATGGATTTACATTAATGAATGAGTGGCACTAAAAAGGAAGTAAAACGAGGAAATCAGCTGACAGGCTAAGAAATGTGATGCCTGTGACAATGTTTCAATTAACTTTTTTTTTTTTTTTTTTTCAATTCAATTTACTTTATTTCCAGTAATAGCCTATTTACTTTAGTAACAGGCATTTATTATCATCATCATAGTTCTCTTTGTCATGAGGGACATAGAGCCAATGGTGATCTGATGCAGATTTCCACAACTGCTATGCCCATGACTAGAGGTCCGCTTCCAAAAGGCACACTCAATTGTAATGTGGTTGGTCTCTTAGGAACTTCCAAATTGTATTCTAGAACCTTATGCTATTACTACCCCTGCTCATCGGGCTATAACCAGTTTTGATCCATTCTCAACTTCTTAGGAGTATGCAGCACCGGCAGCCAAATGAGTGCACATCATTCTTATCAACAATCTCTATCCACTATCCTTCTATCCACAAATAAACCCATTTACTATTGGGCGATGAGAAGCAACTATAGTTAAGTCTATGCTCAAGGAATAGAGTTACTCGTTAATACACACATAACCATGCTGTCCCAACATGGGCACAAACCCCTATGGGTAAATTACATATAGATGTCCACTTCAAAAATGTTGAAAAGGTGAACTGGTGCGTGACCTCTGTTATGATAGGTCAGCACCAGTTTCTCAATGGCCAAAAATGCTTTGTTGGGCAGTGTCACATTGTTTTGTTCACCCTCTAACTCTATGGTTCAAGTACAACAGCGCTATGACCTGGGCCCCGATACCATAGAGCTGCTTAAGCAGCAAATATTACTTAACAATTACCTGCTTAGCAGAAATGAGCAGGTAACCAGTCACAAATGGTACATGTGACATTGCGTTTTGGTAAGAAAACATTTATTGTGCTTAGCTACTTTTTACGCTGAAGCAGCTCTATGAAATTGGGCGAGGACTCCAAACTCACAATTTGGTGAGAATTTGAGTCCGATATACTAGACTCCTTGGCCATGTCACAGCATTACTTTCAAACAATTCTCTCCCCCAAAATCAGCTGAAAACTTTAAAGAGAGCAACTTACGTTGGCAGGAATGCCTGTCCGAACCGAGTTTGAAGTTTGGTTCACACGAGCAGTTGTAACCACCAGCAAAGTTTGTGCACTCATGATCACACCCACCGTTTCCCTAAAAAAAAAAAATCCCAAAAAGGTTTATTAGCCAAGGGATTAATTAGGGGAAAATAAACAATTGTTTTGTGAAAGTAACAGATACAATATAAAAGTTACTTCAAAAAGTTTCTGACAGTTCGCAGAAACTGAAACTTAAAAATTACAACTTACAATAAAAGTATAAACGTACTAATTAGGAACTATTTACAACAATTGAAACATCACAGAGAAGCCGGAGTATTTATTTGTATTGTATTTATGTATCTATTAAGATGAAAGTGTCATTACACTGGACAATACAGAGTTATATAACGTTTCTGGCATTGCTGTCCAACATTTGAGGCTCTATATGCAAATGGCTGACCATGCAAGAAGGGGCTAATACTAAGGCTAGTATACCACCGTTGTGGTTTATTACAAAATATTGCATATCTCTCTATCAAGTTTTAATTTTTTGTATTTGTCAAGGTCGTTTCATCACTTTGTTTTTTTGTAGTAGTAGCAGTATTTCCAGGTGACTTTTTAAATCAAATTTTGATGCCCCTGGGCCACTTTACACCTTTGGTGATGCAAATTTGATTTACTTTTTTATATTCCTTTTATCTTGAAGTTTGTTTGACCTTTTTGTGACTTTTAACGTTTTACAAATTTAAGATGCAGGTCGGTCGTTGGACTGCAAATTTTTGAATGTTTTTAAATAAACCCTAAACCATATGAGAGAAGTACAGTCGCAACTACTTAAAACTTTGTGATATTTTAGCTGGTTACCTATTTCTGCTAGGCAAGTATTTTCTGAGCTTAGTATTTTCTGTGCTTACAGGCTTGATGAAGTTACGGCCAAGGTTGTTACTGATCTATGGATTAGAAATCTTAACGACTATAGGGCCACGACTTGATTCCCTATGTAGTGATTTCAATTTACCAAGTCCTGACAATTCACAAGTCTGGGGGGAAAAGAAATTGACATCCCTCCCTACCAACCACTCCCCCATCCCCAAGTAACACCCCCCCCTTCCTTCCCAACCAATTAATTGGTTGGAGGAAACGCAGACGGTCGATACTCTAATTAAAACACTAACCTGCAGGCATTCATTCACGTCATTGCAGAGTTTGTCGTTGTCAGGTGACATTTCAAAACCCTCTTCACAAGAACAACTGATGATAGAAAAATAAATCAATGGGTAAATACAGTGGAAGTCGTGGGTCTCGAGAGAATCTCTTCAAATAACTTACCAGTCTGAAACCAAATCCATGGAATATTAAGCCATGTCCGAACTGACGGCTCCAGCTACGCAAACGTCTGGACTGCCGGGCCATCATGCATTGAAGTTTTTGATGACCTTATAGCAACACCCTAAACAACAGTTGTAGCGGTAGCCGTCAACTCGGATACAGCCTTATTCCAGGCCAAAATTTCTTCGCGACATTTTGACATTAAATACTAGCTGATTGATGTGAATTTGAAAAACAAATCCTGAGAATACATAAGCATACTTGCAAGCAAACATTTTGTACAAGATTTAAAATCTAACATCCTGTATTTAATTTACTGTACACAAAACTCAGGCAATGTAGAAGGCCAAGTTGTTCATAACCTCAAAATATGAAAATGATAAATATCTTGCCCCTTCTAACACCAAACAAGGCCCAAGGTATAACTGTGATCAGAAGAGTTGACACAAAAGCATTTCATAGAAATCAAGACGGAACCGGACTTACTTAAACCCTCCTGGGTAATTAGTGCAGATCTGGCCACAGCCTCCATTGTCCCTCTCACACTCATTAATGTCTACATTGAAACAAGACAACACAAGAAAAAATTGAATTTCAAACCTTGCACTTATTGAAGCAGTTACATTTACACATCTATTGACTGTCCCTATGTTCCGACATCCCCAGAGCTGTTGATACATAGGGGTGTGGGAATGAATATACTGTTCCATAAACTGTTTAGCTCAAATGTACAACATTTGGGTTTAAACAAAGTAAAGTTTACTAGAGTTGGATTTGAACCTGTGACCTCCCGATTAACATGTCGATGCTCTACCAACTAAGCTATATCTCAACCTCATGTTGATGGTGTCCCTATTTTGGCAACATCTTTGTTCAGGGGTGCCAGTCACTACCAGAAGCAAATCCAATATGTAGGCCCCTAACTGCTGTATAGCCTGGGATCACATCTAAGTTTATACAACTTTGGAAGCGGCAGGAGAGGGACCTTTAAGGGGATGCAACTTCTTATTTCAAATAACAAGTAAATATAACACAAGGGAAACTGTATGAAAATATATTCATAGTTTTATCTATGAAGAGGCAGACCATTTCCATTTTGTAAAGGGTCCTTAGTTAAATCTATGAGAATAAATTTAGGGCCCCCAACGTCAAAGTCTAGGGGCAACAGAAACCATGGCTTCTGTGGCCTCCTTGATATGCCAGGCCTGCAGAGACCCTTCAAAGTTATTTTGGATTTCCGGATAGAATGAAGGGGTTCCTACCAAGACAGGTGCAGTTATCGGAGCCCATGTAATAGCCTGAGTCACAGCTACAGGTGTAGCTTCCCTCTAGATTAAGACAGTTCTCCATCTGGTTGCAGCAGGCAAAGTTTGACTCGCACTCGTTGATGTCTCGACAGGACCTGCCATTCTGTTGGAGCTCAAATCCCTCATCGCAATCACAACGATGGCTGGATAGACAATGATGTAATAGAAAAATTATATGATTGTCATAATAGATAGTTCCCAGTAGACGCCATCTTTACGGGCAAATCGCATTTTGGCTTGCAAGCGCGTCAAGCGCTCAAATTATTAACGCAGCCGCGTCATTCACTAACCAATCATACAATGAGTTTTGTGAAATGTGCGCGTTCTGCACGCCATTCTCACGCGTAACGCATGACTGTGTGTTCCAAATTGCCCGTAAAGATGGCCGATTTACGTCATATTGCAACCTATCTATAGGAAGAAATAACAGTGGGTTTCTGACAGCTTGTGTTTTTTACTCTTTATAGATTTCATACTGTATTCAACTATATTTTTACAGTCATTATTTATTGCTAAATATTGATTGTGAATCACATCCATTCCTGTTTTCAGGTTTTTGTTGTACTTCAGGTGTTTGAACAATCATTAAGTTATTCTGTTTTGCAATACTACTTGTATTTAATAACCTTTTCATAATCTTATTCAATGCTTTGCTTTGGCTTTTCGAAATTTTTAAACAACTTTTAGTTCAGCTTGCTTCCGTGTTTTATTACTTGGCTGCAATTTGACACTACAAGTAATTTTACAATTCTATTTGAAGTATTTTTATTGCCTAGTTGTTATAGTTTTTATTGTGAGGCGTTTTGGGGTGTTTTATATTAGACGCTACTGCAACTTACCCTCCTTTGTCATTGATGCAGATTTGTGAGCATCTCCCATTGTGGTCGTTGCACTCATTGACATCAGAGCAAGAAACCCCATCAGACATGAGGAAGTAACCAGGTCGACAGTCACAAGTGAAACTACCCAGAGAGTTGACGCATAGATCATTGTGGTCACAGAGCTCTTGGGTACATTCATCAATATCTGAACGTTAACAAAACATTTAAGAAAGTGTTTTATCGTTATTGAACTTGACTGAAAGGTACACAAATCAATCTAAGCTCTTTACAGCTAATTTCTCAGGAAAACAAAGTTCAAGGAAAGGTTAATATTTAATTAACACCTCCAAGACATATCATGCATTAACGCCTTGAGGTCAGTTTTCCTTAAAAAACAAAAACATCATTACTTTATTCATATTACTATCATCAACAAAATGAAAATAAAGTAAATATAATAACTTGTGGTTTAAAATCCAACAATATTATAACTTGATAACTTTTTTTTGTTTTACCAAATCCTGAATTAGATACAAAAAGCAAACATTTTACAAGAGAAGTAATGGTTTGCCAAAAACAAAACTTTGATAACATTTCCGGGTTTTAATGTTGTATTTAGTAATCAGGATTATAAAATAAAGTGTGGGGAGGGGCGGCTTTGCTGGGGGCAACTTTGCTTGAGGGCAACTTTGCAGGGGGCGATACTGCAGGTGGAGACTTTGAAGGGGGCAAGATGACTGGTTTCTATCCAGGGAATCAAAGACAACTTCTGAACCTGTCAAATTTGTCACTATCACCCTAATTGACGTCAAGAAATCAATCGGAAGGAAGTATATCCCTTTCCTAATGGTCACACATGCTACCTGTACGTCAGAGCTTTTAACACTGTGCTGTACCTGAGGGGGGGGTTGTTTGACGTGTCAATTCTCAAAGGAAAACCACACTTTATCCGCCTCCTGTTTAACTAGAATTGGAAGGAGTTTGAGAACTATAGGTACTATTTTTGTAAAATCCTTTAGACTGAATTGTATCACTGTGATGAAGTGTCGTTCATGACACTAACTTTGAAAACTGAATCTCAGGTCCCACTTGTCTTATTTTGTTAATTTGGAGGTTGCAGATTCAAGTCTCGCTTTAGTCAATGTTTCTTTGTTCAACCCAAAATTATTTAAAGTTTACCCAGTCAGTTTCCCTTGTGGTTTATTACTTGATATTTAAAATTGAAAGTCACATCCCTTAAGGTGATCCCCTGACTGCCGCTTCTCAGGTTGTATCGTAAACTTGGTTGTGATCCCTGGCTACACGGCAGTTACAGGTTGAATGTCTTTTGACTGGCAACCCCCAAACAAAGATATTGACAACACAGGGAGTTTCCCAACATTAGGGCCAGATAGCCCAGTTGATAGAGCGACAGCATTTTAATCCAGAAGTCACACACAGTCAATTTCTCTTTGTTCAACCCCAAATTATTTAAAATTTACCCAGTCAGTTTCCCTTGCAGTTTTTTACTTAAAATTGATATTAATTTCGCTCCTTACAGAAACAAGGAATTTACTGAAAATTGCTATATTCATAAACTTCTTCCTAAAAATAGTTTTAATATTGGGTAAGATAACTCAGCTGGGTTAAAAAATAGGATTATGAGTGTGTACTTTTTCTCCTATGAATTCCCCGTGAAATGATCACAGGGTGGCAAAATCCTGCAACTTTTGTAATTTTTTGTAAAAGCATGTTTTACCAGTCAAATTTATTTCTCTTTACTTACCATCACAATGTGTTTCATTTATCATACTGTATCCATCATTGCACTCACAATGGAATCTGGAAAAACAAGAAGACAAACTTTGCTGAAAGGTGTAGCAAAATCATTTTCTCACAGGAGGGTGAGTATGGCAGTTACTTTGTTTTTAAGCATTAATTGTTTTCCTTGTGCTTGACTCTCAATGTCTGTGCAACCTCAGCTGATTAGGTGTGTTATCTTTTGTGTGAGTAAAAACAGGTAAAAATCAACTAAAACCACAAACATTACGCAAATTCCTGAGTGTGCTGATTTTTTTGATTTTTTATTTGAATTTTTTTATGAGATATCGCCTAACTCACAAGGCCACGGACGGCCACTCAAGGTGAGGGCTACACATAACTGATTTGGGCTATCGACCCAAATCAATTGACACCAGGGGCACGTTGCCTCCTACTCCTGGGGCTGAAACAGGATTACCCCCTTCACTGTCTGGTAGAGCAAAATGCACTACCTTCCCAACTTTTTCGAAGCAAGTATCGAACCCACACTCTGCTGCTGAAAACACCAGAGCTTAGGTCCGGTGACCTAGACCGCTCGGCCACGACACACCATGATTACAAACACAATGGATTTTCAATTAGCAAACCCAAAGTTCCTGGCCCAGTTCTAAAAGCTGCTAAGCATTAAAAATGTGCGTACCAGACAGGTATCAAGCTCATTTTTGTTCAGCAATATTTTCTGCTAAGGCAGCTTTATGAAATTGGGCTCTAGGTTTTCAGTATTTTATTCTGGCCAAACTCTTGGTGCATAATAAGCCAACTGAGGCTGACTGAGGCTGTGATGTTAGATGTTTCACCAATCAAATACCATGGCAAATCACTTGGCTCTACAAAGAACAATTTCCTATCTTTTTATTGATGTGCCTTAAACAGTGCATTGGACCTACAGCTTTTAAAGGAACCAGACTATTTTTCCTTCCAGCCTCGGTTTGATTACATTGTTTTGAATGGGAGAAAATCAAGATGGCCGCACCATGATAAAGGTCTATCGTACCAATATCCTAGAGGTCTTTTCTGCATACTTACCCTCCATCCACGTTAGCACACACCTGTTGACACTCATGCAGTAAGTCATTCTGGCACTCATCCACATCTGAAAGCAAACACACAAATCAATCACATTTCAGTCGGTATTAGGTTTCTATGACGGCAAAGCAGCAGCTGTTTTATAATTAAAAAATCCCACCTTATTAAAAACAGAAAGTGAGTCTTCAATACCCTTAGGTACACAAAGGAAAGACAAACATGAGGAAGTTGAAAAATAAAATTAAACAATTTATAACTCGTGCCCCCATTTAGTTCTGCCACTGAAAAGACATCAGAATAATAAAGCACAGAGACAGGGTTCTATGAATGGCATGAACAGTCTTAGATTTGTGAAATTTTACAACAAACGTCATATTCAGGAATGAGAATGGATGAACATGAACAATAGATAAAAATTCCCTCTTCATGTGGAAAGACAATAAAATTGCAAAATGTTAAATTGTAAAGGTTTAGAAAATAGAATTAGCTGTTGCATACTGGTGGTACCACCCACAAGACAAGGGGTCATGTCACCTGCACCACCACTAATCTAGCTATCTAATATCTTGCAGAGTCTGTGGTGTTCAATATATAGGTGAAACAAGAACTACACTCAAGAGGCGTTTCTATGGCCACAGATCCACAGTCAACACCCAAAAGCTGGATACACCTGTAGGACACCACTTCAACCTTCCTAACCACTCCATTTCTGACATGAATTTACAGGGCATTGAGGCACTAGGTAACTGCAGAGAGACTGTCCGTCTGAGTAGGGAAAAACTTTGGATAAGGCGCATAAAGACCACTCAGCCCCATGGTTTGAATATCCAAGAAGGAAATGACTAATAACCTTTTGTTTTTGCCTTCTCCTTTTCCCACACAGTTATCCACTTTATTAGTCTGCCCTACATTGTATTAACTAATTATTTACCTCTCTTCTAATCTTCCATTTTGTCCTTTGTGTTCCCAACTTCTTGTGGTCAAGCTATCCCCTTCCCTTCATAACCCCCCCCCCCTTTTGTCTTCATAATCCCTGCTTACCCCCTGCCTTCTCTGAATGCTTTCTGCTTTTCTCCCTCCACTCTCTCTATTCATGTATTTCCACTTGACTACTCTTGCAACTCTTGTCTGCTTGTATGTGTGTTGTGTGTTGTGTGTTGTGTGTTGTCATTTAGCCTTCAAGAAAGACTCTGCTAGGGTCGAAAAGTCAGGCCACTAACTTATTTTTTGTAAAGGTTTACACAGACTCTCTACATCATTTCAAATAGATAATCTGAAGGTCTGGTCATAACAAGGGCCAAGTCTTTTCATCTCTGTGATGGAAAGTTTGCATCTTTCAAGAAAATCTGAAGTTGCAGGGAACCCAATTAAAAATCCTGAAATCAGGAAAATCCTAATTAATCACAAGCGTGCATATTAAAGATATCTGTCATAATTTGTAATTTGTAATGAAATTGTTTTTGTAATCAGTTATGAATTTGAATGTTTTTAGTGCACATACAGGGAAAACATTTTTCACTTTTTACTTGTAAACTGTGATGAAATAAATAAAATTGAAATTGAAATTGAAATTGAAATAATGACAGTTGGCAAAAAATCTTTACCTATGCAGTTGTTCCAATCATGTGTCATGTAACCCTGAGGACACAGACATGTGTAGTTGCCCTCCACATTCTGACAAATAGCGCCCTCATCGGTGGCGCAGTGGTCTGCTTTTGGACCCGAAGTAGTGCATTCATCGATATCTGCGCAATAATCCACATCAGGTTCTTCTTGGAAGTATCCCTCAAAACATCTGGGTTACAGAAAAGGGAAAATAAATATTGAAAAATATCACCTTAAGTCTTTAATTTTGTACTGATCACCGTCTCTCTTTTAATAATAATAAAATTACAATAATAATACTTGGTAATTCTTATACAGTGCTTTATCACACCCCTAGGGGCGTATTAAAGTGCTCATATTTTATTTTTCGATTTTTCAACAAGATAAGCAGAGCTATGTCTTTAATTGTGAGACCTTTTTATGTAATCTTATGGTTTACAAGGTTCTGCAGCCATTGCCAGTAACATCGGGGCAAACCCCTTTTCATTGCGATAAGTGTAACTGGGTTCTTTTATGTGCTCTTTTATGAATATTTAGATAATGTCCTAAAATTTGTTTACAACTATCGCGATCAAACAGTGAGGAAATTTAGGTGAACACTCATCCACTGTTTTAAATTTTGGCTCTTGAACATTTCATAAGATGCGAAACATTCTCAAATAATTACAACTTCAACCAGGCGTGTAGCAAGGTGTTTAAAAGTTGGGCAGCCATTTAGTTACAATCCCTGCGAACAGTGGCGCTAATCTGTACAGTATCCATCAACCGCGGCAGTGGTTTGGGAGAGGTATATCAACCCTACCAACATGCCCAAGAAAAAAATCAATGGTTTTTGACAATATTAGTTCAACTTGTTGGTATAAATATTGTGTCTGGCGTTGTATATTTAGAATAAGAATTCCACTGTAAACTTACCCAAAAAAAGAAATTTTCCATCTCTACATACAGTTCTTGACAGATCTCATACGCTAGAAACTATCTTTCTAAAGAAGACGTAAGAAGATCCTGCCACTTGATTTGGGCTATTTTAGATACAAATTTTCATTATGTCTGAATTCTTCAATCTGCCTAACACAAGCAAAAAGTGGGGCGGCCATGGCAAGCCAGCCACCATTGCTACTCGACTGAAGTCAAGTGGGAAGACAATCTGATGAAGTGTTATCTTACCCACATTCCCATGAGCCGAGAGTGTTGTAGCATCGTTGGATACATCCACCATTCTCATGGACACATTCATCAATGTCTTCACATCGCAACATGTTGCCTTTAAGGTAGAACCCTTCATCACATGTACACTCAAAAGAACCTGTTTGAAGACATTTCATATACTAAGACCATATCTGAATTGGCGGCTATGCTACGGCTACAACTAAAGGGTGTTGCTGAGGATGTCGACACTTCAATGCGTGATGATGCGGCTCGATTTCACAAAGAGTTAAGACTGATCTTAAGTGCAAATCCATCCTTATTGCTAAGCAAAGTGTGATGTCACAATACAAATCACCATGGTAATACTGACAACTCATCTTGAGATGAATCTTAGTGCTTTGTGAAATCAAGCCCAGCTGTAGCCCCCAATTCAGACACGGCCTTATAGTACATTTTTTTCAAATGTACACTTATGAAAGAATTTTATACATGGGACATTTCATATATGAAGGAAAGATATAAACAATCATATGGGAAAAAAGAATTAGCTGTTGCACACTAAGGAATAAATGCAAACAATAGTTATAGCCTTTGAAGGGTTGAAATGTCAGGCCATTAATTTGGGGGAAAATCATGAAATAGAAAAGACATCAGACAATAGAGGAGAGAAATTCTATGTAAAGGAAAATATTTCAATTATATTACACAAAAAACATTTATATGAAATGAATCATTTACATTATTTAAATCATTTATATGAAATGAATTAGTATGGTAGATACATGTTAATGTCATTTTCAAAGAAAAACTACGAATAAACTTCAAATTGAAACATTCCAAATTCAAAGGATGATAATCACACAAAATGTTACTCTAAATTCTTTCTAAACTTTCTAAACCCAGCATATTTCAGAAAAGATTTCAGGAAGGTTATTTACCATCTGTGTTGGTGCATGAATGTTGGCATGGTCCCCTGCTATCAGATGCGCATTCATCAATATCTACACACACCTGATTGGTCAAATCTGTTCCCTGGTAACCTACACGGCATCTGCACTCTTGGCTGCCGGGTAAGTTAACGCAAACATGCTGGCAGTCTCCATTTGCTTCCAAGCACTCGTTGATATCAAGGCAACCGGTACTGTTGTCATTTTTGATAAACCCAAGCCTGCATTCACATTCAAACCTTGAAAAACAAGTTCATTTCATTTTATTTTATTTATTTCACTTATTAATTGTGGTTGTGAAGCCAAAAACTTTAAAGAAAAAGCGAACTTGATCACTATACCAAGAACCCTACAAGGAGGAGATCAAGATGGAAGTTTCAGTTATAGATGTGGGAGGAAAACCCCAGAGAATTATTCCAGAGAAAAATCACGCAATCAGGCAGGGACTAAAACAAACCAATCCAATCTACAGAATCTTCATTGGCTCCCTGTTCAAGTTAGAATTAAGTTTAAAATTCTCCTCCTTACTTTTCATTGTTTACAAGGCACAGCCCCAGTTTAACTCCAGGACCTAGTTCACAAATATATTCCTTCTAGAAATTTACGTTCCAAATCCAAGTCCCTTCTTGTCATTTCCATCCCTGTTACAAAATCATACGGAGCTAGGTCATTCCAAGTAGCTGCAGCTGAACTGTGGAATGGCTTACCCGAGTCTGTTAAGGAAGCAGTCACGGTTGGCCAATTCAAAAGTCGCCTCAAACACATCTATTCACCGTCTATCAGTAATTTCCGTTGGTATTTTATTTGTATCTTCTTGTTTTCTCATTCCTTTAAAGCGCTTAGGGACTTAACAGTGATATGCGCTATACAAAAACGGTTTATTATTATTATTATTATCCATGAGTGCCTCGGCGGGATTCCAACTGGGGCTCCAGATGTAGAAGACAAATTCAAATGTTTTTATATCAAATTGCTGTGGGTATTTTAAATTTCATAAATGTTGTATAAATGTAAATTAAAACAAGATTTGATTTGACAGAAAAATAGTCTTCAGTCGAGTTGTTTTCTCATTCTCGATACGCTTGAGACTTGCACAGTCCATAAGATTGTCTATAGACTGTGCAAGTCTCGCGCGCATTCGAACTTCCGGGACCATAGTGTCCCAACCATATGGAGTTTTACGTGGGCGAGATTTTGTTTCGTCAATTATTTTAGTTTAACGTAGGTTATGACCTAGAAAAGTATACATGTTGTTGGGAATGTAATACTAAGTGATAACAACATATGAAAGTAAAACCAATTCAACAATATAACAAAGAAAACCCAAGAATTAAACTTGACCTCAGCTTCCGGTTATTGCAAAAAATTAAGAATTTTGTGCTCGCCTCCGATCATAAAACTTACGTAAACGCTTGTTTTGGATGCGCAATTATAATCGCCAGATGCTGTAATTGCAAAGCAAACCCTTTTCATTGCAGTCTATGGTTGTTGAGGCATCAGCATCCTCTTTAAACTGCGATACGGGTCCATTTAAGACCCGTTTGACCTTCACGAATCCGCGTGAGGGGTTTCTAAAAAGTTAATATCAAATAGGCATCCTTGTCCCAGAGTTTTAATTTTTTTTCAATAATAATATACACACTATTGTGATTGTTTTTTCAAAAGCTAAAACTTTTCATAAAATTGTAATGATTTATTTTTGTTCTTCAGATTTTGTCATGAGATATAATTTAAAACAAAGATTTAATTTCAGAAATAAACATGTTCTTCGTTTGACGTGTTTTCTCGTTCGAATACGCGCGAGACTTGTACAGTCTATACTGGTTTATATAAGTTCATTATTTACTTGATTTACTGCATTATTGTATGAGTGGAATAAATGTTCTGTTAGATTGTAATTGAATCTACCAGTATTTCATCAGCCTCAAACAGAAGACTCGAGACAATCAAACTAAGGAAAAATATCAAAATAAAAAAATAGTACAAAAACAGGATTAAATGATATAAATTTGGCACCATCTGTATTAGAAATAAATAATGAACTGAGGCAATCAGCTTTCCATGATTCAATAAATAGATTGTGGAGTCGATTTAGTATGATGTTACTTCTCTAAGCATTTAGAAAGTCAATGTAAAAGTGGGGAATTGTGAGGGCGCCAGTGGGGTTAGATTTGAATAATGTGTGGTACAATGACTTTCTTAATCACAATTTACCACTCAACTTTGAATTCCTCAGACTATCGAGACAGTTGCTACATCACATGATTCGGGGCAAGCTTTTGCGTAGTTACATGTATGTGAGAGAAGGTAAACATCCAGACACAATTTAGTTGTGTACGGCACAATGGTACCTGGGTTTGCTCATCTGAAAGTTGCTATACAAAAGCTTGCCCGAACCATTTGACAAAGCAGCTATTTGTCTCTATAGTCTGAGGAATTCAAATTTAAGCAGTAACTTGTGACTCAGCAAGTCATTGTACCAGACTTGATTAAAATCGAACTCGCTAATTGCTTATTGGCAGATGGGTATTTAAATGCAATGAGTAATATGTACAAAAAAATGGAAAATAGAACATTTAAAGAAATAATTAGTAAGCTCTATGAGGATGTTTATAACTGTCATATATATATATACCTGCCGTCAAAGTTAGTACATGTATGGCAGTCTTCAGGTTGTGGGTTACATTCATCTATGTCCTTACAGATCATAACATCTGGAAGATTGGAGTGATCTGGGTAGAAACCTTGGTAGCATTCACAACGGAATCCACCCGGAAAATTGATGCATTTATGGTCGCACTGGGTTCTCAGCTCTGTGGAACATTCGTCAATGTCTGGTCAAGAAAAATATGCAGAAAGTAAAAATCAAATATCAAGTAATAAATCGTTAAGGAAACTGACTGGGTAAATTTTCATTTAATTTGAGGTTTAACAAATACAAATTTACTAAAGCCATTTTTCTGATAAATGGTCCTCTCTGCACTGTGCTATGAAAATGACTGTTGATAACAAGCGATGCGGCCATGCCCTGTTGGCAGGTTCCAAATAGTCGAATTGTAGTCTAACCATCGTCGACAAGACAGAGTATGGGCCTACTTAGTCGAACTAATATGGCCCAAAATGTTTAGTAAAGGCTTGTCATAAATGCTGATTGGTCAAAAGATGCAGGTAGGTTACCTAGTTACCAATCAGCATTGGGCAAATTAACCACTGACCTTTGCACACACGTCCGTTAGGGCTGAGTTCGAATCCTTCATCACAATCACAGTAGTAGCTTCCTGGTGTGTTGATACAACGCTGGTTACAATGATGGCTCATGATGCCCTGCCCTCCACGATGTTGACACTCATCAATATCTGAGAAGAAAACATTTGAAACTAGAGTTCATAAACAATTTTTTTTAGAAAGACTATGCTAGGGTTTAAACGTCAGGATATTAAATATTTTTTGCAATTATACAATTTTGGTTGGTAGGCAGTTTGCAACAGCTAATTACATTTTCTCAAAAAATTATTTAGTAGGATTTGAAACATGGCAATGGTCACAGCGCAAACTAACGTATGGGTTAAAAAACACAAAATTTTGCAAATCGGTTTTTGTACTAATTAATGATGAATGGGATTACTTTTAACATTTTCAACAAGTTTCAGGACCTAACACATAGGTCTATTGGTTTCATAATTACACAACATCCGACGTATAACTAGAAATGCCATTCAGTGTTTGAAAAAGAATTAAACTTCAACCGTGATTTTCTTCAAAGATGGAATATTGGCTGTGGTGCACCTTGTGACAGTTTGTGGTGCGATCGATGTGTAAATCCCTTTAGGGAGGAGTGTTGCCTCTGACATTTGGAACAGTATAATCTGCTCGTCTTCAGGAGAAAGTAAACGAGCAGAGTATACTGTTCAAAACGTCGAGACCACACCGCCTTATTTCAGAGCCAACACTCCTCCAAAAGAGATTTACACATGGTTGAACCCGCAATTTTCGTCTTTATAGTTATTTCTTATTTTCCACATCATGCAAAGCTTCAAAAACCACTTATTAATAAAGATGATTGACTATAATCCCCAAATTTCTCACAGCCCTTTCTGATATCTCCACTTGCATAAAACTTGCATAAAACTTGGCTGCAACATTTGTGAATGGTTCATGCATAAATCGCTTCTCGAATTCAAATATTTTGGGGGGTGAAAAAAATACTCAAACCATAATTCAAAGGAAATCCTTTTTCAAAATAAAAACAAGTGAACAGCTGCAGTGCCTCTCACCAAGTAACTTTTTTATGGACATTAATTTTTGGAGTAGTTACCAATCCATGATCCTCCTAACCCTCATTAGGGTCCCTCTACATACCCTGCCAAATACAACAGAATGCAACAAAGTTGAAATGAGAACCATGCCATATGCAACAAAATGCAACAAGGGATTTTGTTGCATTGTGCAGGCATGTTGTTTGTGTTAGGATTGAGCAAGGGTGTTTGCCCTGCTCAATGCAACAGTATGCACATAAGTGTAGTGGTGACTTGGCTAATATGTGGGACCATGAACTCTGCCAAATACAACAAAATGCAACACCAATATGAAGTCACTTGATTGCTAAATGCAACAAATTCAGTCAAAGAATGACATCTCAGTTGACTGCCAAATGCAACAGATTGCAACAACTATTACCATTTGGTGCATATTGTTGCATTTAGCATGGTACGGGTTTTAACAACCAAAAACATTCCAAAGTTCAAACAGAACACCATGTGTAATAAGCCTTTTATACTTGGTATTTCTGGGTCATGAGTATTTGCCCATCTATGGCCCTACCTATAAGAAAACACATCACTGTTATCCCCTTTCAACAGTTTCCCCCTTCCTGAATCTCTCTGGGGAAAATATTTGTTGCTTTTAAAAACTCCAGAGACAACAAAATTGTAACAAAAACCTTTTCAGGCCACATACCTTTAGTTAGGACCAAATTGAGGGACTTTTAGTACAACATAAAACTTGTGAAAGTTTCTTATAACTCAATCATAAATGTGTACAAGGGTTCACCCCCATGCAAAGGGTATCAGGTTGGTTGGTGCAATCGGGTTTTGATCTCTTAAACTTTTGTAAATCAATGCCACTTGAAAATTTGGTTGTACTTCAAAGAATGTTGTAATTAGTTCACCTGTGCAGTTGAATCCATCTTCGGACAACAGGAAACCTAGGTGACAGGAGCAATAGCGACCATTGAATTTCTCATGACAGATATGATTACAGCCGCCGTTATTCTCTCGACAATTGGCCTTGACTGTAGGGAAAGAAAAGACATGAAGAGGTGATACTTTAAGTGGATGGAACGTAGACAAACTTAAAGGCAAAGTATACCTTTGGTTTTTGGAACCTTTCAATTGTTTTAATCCTGTGTAAATGTTGATAAAAAACTAACCAGTGCAAATTTCATTTCAAAAGGTTGTAGCATTTTTGAGATATCTCTGGAAATCTGGAGCGGTTTTAGCCACTTGGGAAGAATAATCCGTAATTGCAAAACACAATCTAAAAAACATTTCATGCATGAATTGTTTCTCAAACTGACATTTTTTTGAATCCTTCTGTTCAAAACCAAATTCCTTAGAAGGGAATCATTTCTTAAAATATCATACATTATCGACGTTTTTTTTTTGATATTTGAAATAAAAAAGCTACATCCCCTTAAGGTGATCCCTTGGCTGCCATTTCCCAGGTTGTATCATCAACTTGGGTGTGATCCCTGGCTACACAGCAGTTACAGGTTGTATGCCTTTTGACTGGCACCCCTGAACAAAGATGTTGACAAAATAGGGGCGAATAGCTCAGTTGGTAGAACGCCAGCCTGTTGATCCGGAGGTCGCAGGTTCAAGTCCCATCCTAGTAAATTTGTCTTTGTTCCTCCCCCCCAAAAAATAGGAAAACGAATAAACTTACTTCCACAGGTATGTCCATCCAGAAGGAGTTCGGAGCCAGGAGTGGAGCATTCACAAGTATAAGAGCCGATGATATTACGGCATACTTCCTGGCAACCCCCATTACCAGACTGGCACTCATCAATATCTGAGAACAAAAAGAAAAACCTTGCCAAATTTAGAAATGTGGAGCAAACTAAACATTCATTATAATCATAGGTTTTTAAAGGAGATGTTTTCTTGCAAATTTCCTGAACAATTTGCTGCATCAAGTTCTAACCTTTGACTACACCTTAAAATCTAGCTTTAAAAATCAGTCATGTAATTTTGTCAAGCAGGTTGAAAATTTGGAAAGAGTTCAAAAAAGAGCGCTTAGAATTATTCTAGGGTCTTCATACTCTACGTACAAAAACGCACTTAAAGACACTAAACTAACTCCCCTAAAAGAACGTCGTAAAACCATGTGCACTAAATTTGCTATTGACTTGTCTAAATCCAAGTCCTTTAAAGACTGGCTACCTAAGCAGAGATTTGAAGAGGTAAAATATGATCTTCGTAACAAGAATAGATTCACTCAGATAGTGTGCAAGACCAACAGGTACAAACATAGTGCAATCCCATACCTAATTCAATTGCTCAATGAGAATTCGGAATAAAGTAATCTCTTGTTTTTATTGGTAAATAATTTTATTATACTGCAATCCATAATCAAGCTGCTCAATGAGATTGATTTGTAGTTTCTTGGTTTTTATTGTAATGTACTAGTTCATTTTTTCCTTTTTCACATTTAAAAAAAAATAAAATAAAAATATGCAAATTCTACATTGTTGTATATTTTAACTATTCAGTTTGTAGATATTATTGTTTTATTTTTGCTTTTTTTAAATAATTTTTAATAATGTTTGTATGTACAATTCGTTGCAATTTTGCCTCTGGCAACAAATTCGGATTTTTAATAAACCATGAATATGAATATAATATATAAAGAGAGGACATAGTTCAAGCACACACAATTTTGGTCAGCAGATTCTAGTTTTTTATGGCACTTTTAAATTAAACAAAAAAGGAAAATTTGCTGAAAAGTTGCTTACCTGAGAAAATATCACATCCTTTAAAAGATCATACACACCAAGTTTGGAAGGAAAACTTAAACAATTAAGTTTTACAACAACCAAAAAACCTACAAACAAACCCTTTTCCACTGAGGGTGTTTATGCTGTAAACATTAAGCCTTGTGGTTCTGCCTACATAATAATTATGTACTCTGTAAAGCATCAAGTTGGATCCTGGTTTATACTGGTCTATACACGACTTCAAATTTTCTATGCCACTTTTGATTTGAGAAATATTTTTTTTAAATTTTATTTATTTTTTTAAATTTTTTTTGCAAGCTGAGAGATTACAACTTAGGATTGGCCTCTTGACACTACCTCAACTTCTTGGCATGGACAGATTTGATATTTTTATTTTATACTCAGTTGGACTTTTGCCAATGTCCTGGTCAGTTACCTCCCGAAGGAAAGAATCTCTTTAACATCTTGGCTTTGCTTCACTTTCCCTTTCATAAGTGTTTGGTAATTGTCCAACAAGTTAATGAACATATATATCCTGAATTCTTCAAGGGACACTGAACTCAAGAAACACCCAAACCTCTCAAAAAGGGTAAAAAACACAGCAAAACCATTCAATTATTTTGTGTGTTTTCTGAATTGTCCATGGAAGAGTTTAAAGGTATTTAACAGAATTGGTAAGGATAAAAAACATCACTGTTTAGTTTTAATGCAAAAAATAGTTAATGGCTTGACATTCTGACCCTTGCAGAGTCTTCTCCTGTTTATATTTTGTTAGTCTGAAAGCTTACTGATTATAAAGTTCATACGAGAAACTTTTTTTTCTGTGAAATATTTCACTCTGAAATGAAGTCATATTCCGGAAAACTGTATCTGAAAACCTATATTTACAAAAACACAACAGCCAATTTAGGTTGTTACAACCAGAATTAAGGATGATGTTTTTACAGGCTGAAAACTGTGCACAGTTTTTCACTACTTTCTTCTGACTCACACAATGGATTGCGCCCAAATTTTCACAGGTTTGTTATTTCATGTATATCGTTGATCACAGCATCAACAAAACACGAACACTGTCTGTGACTATTTTGTCAGCTCTACCAATCCTGTACACCTTTAATGACCAAGTACCAACCATCCAACAAGTATAAAAGGATGCATTCTTACCGATGCAAGCCCAAGCATTAGGAGCAAGACGGTATCCTCTCTGACAATCGCATCGGTAACTGCCCTCCAGATTGACACAGATCTGTGCACATCGATCCTCAGCACTGCACTCGTCTCTGTCTGTTTTCAGAAAAAGTGAATGCATAGAATGTTACTATTAGGAGCTTCATCTGTCTACAGCGCCAAATATAGAATTGTTTTTTAGCACATATCGTCACCCTTATTCTAGAAGAGCCACTTATGTCAAATGTTGTGACTGAGATTTACATTTTTCACTGTACTTAACTTAAAACTGCAAATCTGCAAAACTATAAAGCCGCGATTTGCAGTTTAAGACTTCTCATATGATTCTGTCAAAGTTTAACTTTTTACATTGTCTAACTAACTTCTTTGAAAAAAATTGCTAATTGCCATTAGTGTATCTTTTCAAGTAAGTTTTTACGGTCATTAAGTTATGGAGTATCTACCAATCTATGACCATACCTTTAAGTACAGAAAATTCTTTATAATTCAGGTTTTTCCTTACTTAAGTAATTCATCCAGACAATATGAAGCAAGGCAGAAATTTTTACCACAAAAAATGTCTCATACAAACAAAATAGTGTCAAGTGGAAAGAACACTTTTATCTCAAGTACTGAAGCATTCATCTTTATGCATACACCCACAAGCTTCTTGGATCTGATAAAAGGGGTTATGGGTTCAAGATGGAAGTCCATTTCATCGGGGCGAGGCCAGACACATCCTCGTCAAATGTAAATGTTGCGTTTGAATGCCTTCTGGCATCTTTAACATTTAGCCGTAACCTTCACATTTGGGTCAGGAAGCTATTTAGAAGGTGGAAGGTATGTGGGAACTGCAGAAAGTCTGAACATGATTAAAGATAAAGGTACAGCCTTGGGGAAAATATTGCTGTAAAAAGATGCCCCTCTGTTTGAATCAATCAAGATTGAACAATCAAAGATAGCCGAACAGACTTTTATTACGGTGCAGCCAATACAAATAGTCCGACCCCTTTTTTATATATAAAATTGAAAATATAAGTGTCATTGTGTAAACTGGGATTCAGACAAAGATTGCTGCAGTGTGATAAACCTTGGATGCTTTCACTGTTTTCAAACATGAGTTTTGGACTTGAGAGATCAAATTTAATCGTTTTACTAATTTCTCAAAACCATTTCAAGCAAAATGTTTTCAGGGAAGTTTTCCACGTGGACATTTTGTATCGCATATGTAGGTTCAAAGACCTTTGTGTGATTTTTCCCTCCCCACAATAATATACTATACACGCCTGCTCTCACTGCCATCGCAATTCTACAACCTACTGTTTCTCTAAGGGGAATCGATTCCTTCAGGCTTAACTCTTTCGCTCCGGAATTTAATTTTCGAATTTCGCGCGTTTGTACGTAATTTATTATCTACACTGCGTCAACGAGCCGCTGTGAGCGGCTTTCCGTAGGGAACGGGACATTTATGTGAGCCGCTGTGAGCAGCTCGCCGTAGCGAAAGAGTTAAATTGGACTTGAATTTGATTGTCTAATGGCTATCAATTCCATTGGACTTCTATTTGATTCTTTTTTGACAGTACCGTCATAGCGCTATCCTCAATTGCGCAGTCTGTTGATGGAACATTTTATTAAAGTACAAAAGTGCATGCGAAGATAGTAACATCTTGGAACCAAGACCACTGTTGTAAGTCAGTGGATATTTATATTTTCACTCTTACCAATGCTGTGCATGCCCTTTAAAGTGAATTCATGAGAATAATTCACCCATTTCCCAACACATTGTAGATGTGGCAGGAAAACTGATAAACACCTTCAAATTACTATACCCCTGATGATTAACTTAAAGCCTGTGCCAGAGGCATGCATGGTGAATGACCGCGAAATTATGTCCACGAGTTGCTTGTAGTCGCATTTACCCCTTAACTATTTCAGTGCCAAGGTTGTACATGTACGATCTATGTTATGTATTCCGAAAATGCCAATATCGTACATGTACGATCTAATTTTATGTACTCAAAAAGTGTCATCAATCGTATCGTACATGACTTGTGTGACCCATAATATACATGTTATTACGAGAGGGCATTATCACTCAAGAAAGCGTATTGACTTTGGGATGTACCAAGGCAACACAAATCAGCAAGATCGGTTTTGTTTGGTGAGAAAAACTTCTTTTAACACAGATTTCAAAAAACCTCAAAAAACTGGGCACTTAGGATCAAAACATGAAAAAAGACGGGCACTGAAAGAGTTAAAAGTGACTACAGAAGGAGTGACAGCCACCATAAAAAGGTTATATAAAAAGCATTCAGACACTAAATTTGGCAATTTTGTGAATTTGTTTTCTTTGTCTTCTTTTAATTTCAAGCTTTATATATATGGACAGACGATGTATTTAAATAAGGATCAGGAAAAAAATGAAAAGGGAAAATAAGAAAGAAGGCATGTATCTGCTATGCTGTTTATGCTTTAAAATAGAAAATGGCCTGTGGAATTACCGGTATCATGAAACAAAATGGCACTCATTTGCGTTGTCTGATGTTTTCAGAGCCACATTATGGGCAAATTTAGTTTTACAGATGCAAATTTGTATAAAACCCTAAATCTAAATTTCTATGGATTATGCACTTTTATAAAGAAAATGTAATCTCTTTTAAATTATAAATGTTATAAGTTAACAGCAGGGGAAGGTGGAGAAGTGGTGTGGCTAAGTGGTGATGGAAGGGGGACCCTAATTGTGAAACATCATTAATGTATCTATATGTTCTAGGTTGTAATCCAAGATCCTAACCAATACCTCAAAATATTTTTATTTTTGCTAAAAGTGTATTTCTTAAAGGAACCAATCTGTTAATGGAATAAAAAAAAATGATTCAGAAAAACTACCGGAAAAAACGATTACAATCAGACCAAAACAAATTAAACATGACTAATTTGACCAAGGGCACAGCTGTGCCTATCTACAACTAATAAAAAGTGCTGTGTACTTTTCTTCAAAGACCTCTTGCTTCTTGCTCTTTGGTCGATCAGGATGTTCGATCTCATTGGTAGATTTTGCTTAGTCCAAAAGGGAAGGTAGGAATTGATATTCCTCTTAAATGTACAATTGTATTGCATTGAATTGAACAAACAAACAAACAAACAAACAACAAACCAATCCATTAAGTCCCTTTCATTTAGTGACCCGAAAATGCCAGCTTGACAAAAGTCAAAAATACCCAAGTGGGCACCTTTGATAGCGTAAGGCAGATGCGCCAATGGTTGGCAGTGCTAAATGGAATCAGTTTATTCCTGTGCACAATTTTATTCAGCTGCTTAAGCACAAAACTTAGCTAAGCACAACATTATGCTTACCAGAATAAAGTTACCAGCTAAAACATCATGTCACATGCACCATCTTTTCTTTGTCTTTTGACTTATTCTGTTGAAACAGTATTTTTACCCTTTAATATAGACTGTGCAAGTCTCGCGCGTATCCGAACGAGAAAACACGTCAAACGAAGAACATTTTTATTTCTAAAAATAAATCTTTGTTTTAAATTATATCTCATGACAAAATCTGAACAACAAAAATTAATCATTACAATTTTATGAAAAGGTTTAGCTTTTGAAAAAAAAATCACAATAGTGTGTATATTATTATTGAAAACAAATTAAAACTCTGGGACAAGGATGCCTATTTGATGTTAACTTTTTAGAAACCCCTTACGCGGATTCGTGAAGGTCAAACGGGTCTTAAATGGACCCGTATCGCAGTTTAAAGAGGATGCTGACGCCTCAACAATGAAAAGGGTTTGCTTTGCAATTACAGCATCTGGCGATTATAATTGCGCATCCAAAACAAGCGTTTACGTAAGTTTTATGATCGGAGGCGAGCACAAAATTCTTAATTTTTTGCAATAACTGGAAGCTGAGGTCAAGTTTAATTCTTGGGTTTTCTTCGTTATATTGTTGAATTGGTTTTACTTTCATATGTTGTTATCACTTAGTATTACATTCCCAACAACATTTATACTTTTCTAGGTCATAACCTACGTTAAACTAAAATAATTGACGAAACAAAATCTCGCCCACGTAAAACTCCATATGGTTGGGACCACTATGGTCCCGGAAGTTCGAATGCGCGCGAGACTTGCACAGCCTATTGCTGAAGGCTGGCAAGACCAGTGAGCGATGCTTATTATTACCTAATCTCTTGTAGCATGTAATTTTGTAACTTTTTAACAATTTTTCTGCTAATGACTTTTGTCTTTTTATCTCGTGTTTTTGTACATAGTGCTTTGAGGCTGTTTTCTGCGATACTGCATGTTATAAGTTTCTTTTTATTAAAATTTTCGACTGATGTTTCTGCACTGAGCACAAAGAAGCAGGGCCAAATGTCATGGCTCTGCTTACCGTAAGCAAAGAATCAGCGCTTATGGAAGCAGTAAATTCTGCCCTTACGTCAAGCGTATTTCAAAGGTTAGCATGGAATTTTTGCTTGTGCGCGTGCATAGTCCAAGTTACTAGGCATTCTTCACTTACACAGCTAGGGCAGAAATTCGGAGAACGTAAGAAAAGAGTTTGGCGGTACTAAGCAGAGCCAAATTGGGCCCAGCTCTATGACATTAGGGCCTGTACACTTAGCACATTTACCTATGCAGTTCAATTTGTTCTTGCTCATTCTGTAGCCTGTTCGACATCTGCAGGTTGGCTTGCCGTTTCTTATCTCACACAGTTGATCGCATCCGCCGTTGTCAACCTGACAGGGGTTGCTCGGTGCGTTATCTGGATCTGACAAAGAAGTAATGAATCCAATACAAATAAAAACATATTTGATATACATTTACAACAAAAGCTACTTAACTTCTTTTAAAGTAGATAAGTAGTGTTTTGGGTAGAAGAGACTTTAGATTGATGTTTTAAGTTTTGTTAGATTTTCAGGCAATAATTAGCTCAAATAAAGACAATAAAATATTTTGTTTTGTGAATCAAACTTTAATATTATGATATTATGTTATGGTTAACTTAGGCTCCGGGCACAGAGGATTCTGGTTAGGTATTTGGAAGTAACAAAAGCAAAATGACTTTAGAGTAATGTTACAGTAAGAGAAGGTGTTGCATTATGAAATCAATAGACCTCAACACTTCACACTAATATTACAATCCTTATCAGTAAAACTAATTTAATTGTTGGGTCGAATATAGACTAATCTGCTAGAGTGGGACTTGAACCTGAGACTTCTAGATTAGTGCGCTGACGCTCTACAACTGAGCCCTAATGTTGGCAGCGTCCTTATTTTGTTAAGATCTTTGTTTAGGGGGGCCAGTCAGAAGCCATTCAACCTGTAACTGCTGTATAGCCAGGGATCACACCCAAGTTTATTATTCAACCTGGGAAACGGCAGCACAGGCAAAAAAACTAACATCGGACATTAACATTCAGTTTTGTCCAACATGAAGTTCTTGAAAGAACTAGCAGAATGATGTCTTCAAAAAAGAACTGCAAAATCTAACAAGGGGATCAAACCTTTTGTAAACCTGGAGTTTCCCAAGGTACAAGACATGTTTTTTTGAATTTTCCACTCCTCCCTAAACAAAGGTATTCCACTGGAGCCATACATGGCAGGTAGGTGATGGAATTATGCCTTTAATGATACAAGCATGGAATCTGCTATACAGTCAGGAAGACAACAGCTATAGCGCCATTGCATATTTCATATATAGGTAGTATATCAAGAAATGGCGGCCATTGTGACATATTAAAAAATATTTTTCAAAATTCAACTTCGCGATGACCCTACAGCCAAATACCTTTCTCATAATATACTCTTTATTCCAAATGTCATGCTTAATTCATCAAAGGCACAATTCCCCAAAATATTTCCCATATCTGCCCCACTAACATGTATTTATATTTAGAAGAACAGCTGATCCTAAAAAAGCAACAACTGTTGGCATCAATTCTTCATTTCTCGACCACTTCCCATGGCAAAGATTCATGGTTTGGGTGTTAACCTTCTGCTTGTACGTCATTCAATATTGGCCATGTTCCCACGTAATCTTTTCGTTGTAATACAACACACCACATCCTCTCTTTAAGAAATACTGAGTACGCATAAAGTTGTCCTTGTACATATATGACGTGGCATTTACTCACCCACAATAAAAAGGAAATTTACAGGTTAGAAATCTGAAAAGAAAAAAACTCCTGACAAAACAGAGAGTGTAGACAAAGACATCTGAACTGTTACTTTTCAAAATGTAACTTCTTTGCTGAAGTTGGTTACAAACTAATAAAGACCCGTCTTATGCTCTACTGCTGAAGAAGGAGAAAATGCTCTCTAATGATCATGAAAAAATTCAAAATATACAGTGTGTAATTTTTCAGATGCATCAAATATAAATAAACAACAGGACTTCATTTGAATACTGTAATATATTCTTAATGAACAAATTTACATGTTTTAACAAAAGAAGTCCACATAATGTAGGGACTTGGAACACTATGTGGACTTACACATGTCCACACAGTGTTATTTACAGTGTTGAGGAATAGGATTTTCCTTAAGTGTACAGAACAAAGGAATGTCCACACAGTGACTGCAACAGAGAGCTGTGTGTGTGGGGGTGGGGGGGGGGGGGGTGGGGGGGGGGGAGATTGTCAATACTTTCAGCAGTAAATCAATGACATATTAAACATTAATAACAAACCATGATCAAAGCCCATATTAAATGTTTCAATGGACAATAGTGCTAGTATCCTATACATTTTTTTATTTTTTTGTTCGGTCACATAAAACTTTTCTTGGTGATGAGAACAGTGATTGGGGTGGGTTTTGGGTTACCCCTTATTATAGATAAAAAACCAGCCAGCTACAAATTCAGGACATTTACAGAATCTGTGCATCACCAGAAATACATGAAAACATTGTAGACTATTTCTTTCTCACTTTGGTGACTGATTTACCTTTGTCAAGAAAATTTGAAGGCTCTGGGAGATTTTGAAAACATAATGAAATCAGGAAAAATCCTCAGAAGTCACATTTTATGAGTTACACCGCTTGTTTTCAAACACCATTGGAAAAATACTTCCCTGGATGACTAACTCCCTTCAGAACAACACAAATTAATTTGAGAGGTTTCCATAGTGATACCACAAAGGCCTTCTTAGACCATAAACATAACTTTGCAGACAATGATTGGGCAAATTACACTCTGCGTTTATAAACCACTGTTCCCTTTTTTCAACAACAGCTAAAATAATACATTTCTATTGTGCTACCACATCAACTGTACAGTCTGTCATCATGTATGGCTCTGATACATGGACAGTAACGAAGGAATTGGAAGCAAAACTAGATGGGTGTTATACAAGACTGCTACGGAAATGTTTAAATGTACATTGGAGTCAACATATGACAAATACTGAACTGTATGGCAATGCACCTAAACTTTCCTGTAAGATACAACAACGCCGTCTCAAATTAGCAGGGCACTCATACAGGAATACCAAAGAACCAGTCTCTCAACTTATCACGTGGACACCAAAACATGGAAGGAGAAATAGGGGAAAACAAAAGCTCAGCTATACAGATGTAGTTGCTAGGGACATCGGGGTGCTTCGATCTGATCTTCCTAACTTGATGAGGGATAGAAATGAATGGGCAAATCTCAACATGATTCCGACTTCTGTCGACTAGAGAGAGAGAGACCACAGACTTCCCTGGATGACTAACTCCCTTCAGAACATGACAAATTCATTGAAGACGTTTCCATAGTGATACCACAAAAACCTTCTTAGACCATAAACATAACTTTGCAGACAATGATTGTGCAAATTACACTTTGCGTTTATAAACCACTTTCCCTTTCTTCAACAACAGCTAAAATAAAACATTTCCATGGTGCTACCACAGACTTCCCTGGATGACTAACTTCCTTCAGAACATCACAAATTCATTGAAGAAGTTTCCATAGTGATACCACAAAAACCTTCTCAAACCATAAATGTAATTCTGCAGACAATGATTAAGCAAACTACACTTTACGCTCATAGTTTCTTTTCTTCAACAACAGCTAAGTTCCTACTTTTCCATTGTGCTACCACAGACTTCCCTGCCTGAGTTGTTACACCATGGGCTCTTTCCAGAACCAACAAAGCACATTTCCACAACAAAACCACAAAAAACCTCTTCAGACCATCAACATAATTCTTCAGACAGTGATTGCGCAAATTACATTGTATGAGTTGATGTCAGCTAAACCACAAACCAAGAACAAGCATGTTTCATATACAGCAAGCGAAGCATGGTCAAAACCTTACCTTGCAGAAAATTTCTGAAATGTACCACAAAAACACTAGGAGGGGGTGTGTAACCCATGAGAGAATGGATATTGCATCCTCTGTTACAAAAAAAACCCAGCTTCATCAAGTCGTCAGTTACACAAACCTGTTCATAACTCCCCAATTATTCTTGAGCATTAGTAAATTCAGTTTCTCCTGTCGGGCGGGGGAGGCCCCTCCCCCAACTTAGAACCCCCACCTCCCCCTCTTACCCCCCAAATGAGATCGAAAAAAAATGCACAAATGAATGGCTTAATACATTGAATATAGCCCCCAAATTATGTCATTGCCCCCGCTTGCCTACCCAAATGCAAATGTCTGTCACGCCACTGGGTCAATCCTTACCAAAGAGGAGAGCAAGTTGGCTGTAAAAAAGACCTCCACAACTCATACAGAGTTTTATGTACTGGGTTTCTCCGCAAAACTTACTAGATTGTATCTCTACCATGCAAAAATTCAAATCATACCCATGTACATGGTGTTACTGCAAACCTTGCTAGATTGTATCTCCACCATGCAAAGTTTCAAATCCTACTCAGGTACATGGTGTTACCGTAAACCTACTATAGACTGTAATCCCACCATGCAAACTTTCAAATCTAACTTAAAGAGGACAATGTTAAGTACACACCTAGTGACCTAGGTTTAAATTTAAAAGCGACAAAGCACACTTCAATGGGCAAAATATATTGCTCATATGAGCAAAACTTCAATACACTGCGATTTCAATGCAATTTCCACAGATCAGTTACAAAATACTCATTCATAAAAGGTGGATTGAAATGATCGACCGTTCCAATCCCCAATCAACAGAAAGTTTTGGAAAAGCATTAGGGTGCAGCAGAAATTACCGCACCATTTTCCAGTGTTTATGCGGTTCTGAGCACTGAAGAATTATGGATTTACCCGTTTAAAGCTCCTGCTACCTAGTGTCTCAAATTCTGCTATTGTATCGCCCTTTATTGTGATGAGGAAGGGCTAGAAAGATGGCCGTCTGAGCCACAGGCAGAAACAACCAATCAGCAGACGGGATAGTAACCACATTGGGCTAGACACAAATTAACAAAATAAAATGCGTAATTGATGGCACACTCATACTTACTTCAAACCTACGCCCAAGATTTCAAGGAAACATCTGGATATGCACACCCATTTGTCAGTATGTGGTTACGGTATGAACTCTAAGAAGCTTTGTGCACCTCCTGTTTTGAATCTGAGGGAAGGGGTGGGATAAAAGACTGACCAATGTATAGCATTTTAGATGCGCTTGCCATAAACAAATTTGCTCTTAACAGACAAATATATAACAAAACTGAGTTCTTATCCAGCACTTTTTATTTGTTTTTCAACAGGATAAACAGAGGTGATTTGAATAAAGATACCCATTTATGTAGCACCTACATGTACTTATGGTTTACAAAAGGTGCTGCAGCGCATTCAGCAGCCATTGCCAGAAAAACCGTGGCAATTAAACACTATCTCTTCACGATAACTGTAACTGAGTTCTTTTACGTACATGACACTGGACCTACAGCTTTATGTCTCATCCGAAGGACGAAGCAACAATGGTTCAGTGTCTTGCAAAGAACCTGTGCCAAGACCACGACCTGAATCAACACTATGCTGAACAGAAACACCAGAGGTTGAGTCCAATGCGCTTGATCGGTCATCCAGGACACCTACTCAATATCAATCAATAACAACATCTAGAAACTACATATCATTCATAAATCCTAAGCATGATTTGGAGTCAATAGACTGGAGCACTTTGCATGACCCTCAAAAAAATAACTACATAATCATGGTTTCTGTTGAAACATTGTTTACTCAGCTTTTTTTTTTTTTACAGCTTCCAGATTTTCACATTAAAACATTGTGGCACTGGGGAGATTACTGTAAAAACAATTTCAAATTTTGTAAAGATTTGAGGTCAAATGTTGATCTGCAGTTGACATCCAGTGAATTCAAATACAAATTGAATTGACAGCTACGGTGCTATTTATAAAACTGCTGTACAAAAACCTACAAAAAGCAGACAAAATAACAACAACAAACCAATTTACCAATAGACCCAGTCCAGTTTCAAAACACATTAGCTTCGAATGAGCAGTTTTGTTTTGGGTTTGCTTGCAAACCCATCACTATTAATTCAATGCTCCATTCAGCAATATAACAAACCAGCACAACAACATATTTCAGGTACCTTGTTAAGCTAAAGAAGGAGTGCTTTGGACAATTCGTTATCACAGTATGGTTCATTCTGTTTGGTACTTTCATGACGTAAAAGAGACCTCCAAGAATCCCTGTGGGTTTCAAATTAAAGTTAAACTTCCGAGATGAGTGAAGGAAACACATTTGCAGGTTGTACTTCTTAAAGGGAAGGTAAACGTTGTTTTTGATGAGTGTCAAGCTGTCAACTTCTATGATATGAAACAAAACCATACAATGACTTGTAAAATGTAGGCCTATATAAGGCAAAAAAACAGCTAGGTTATGAGCTGGAAAAAAATATCATAGATCTTATTTTAAAAGCAGAAAATATCGTTGACCAATTTTTGCTTGGCAAAAATAAGCAGGGAGCCAGTCACAAACTGCGCACAAAACATGGTATTCTGGCTGGTAACCAGTAAGTAAAATTGTTTGGTGCATAGGCCTATAAATAATTTTTGTGCTTAGTTATAAGCAGCTCTCTGAAATTTGACCCTGATTGTGTTTTTAAGTTAATACATGAAGCAAACAAGTTGCATGATGGCAATTTGTTTTAAAAGCAATGCCTTATTTCTCACAAATTCCAAGGGAAAAAATTGATTGGATATACTTGCACTTTACCTGTACAAATTTTAAAAAATTAAAACTTTTGTTTAGTTATCAAATATGAATAAAACTTTACAAGATGAAAACAAAATCAGCTGGGTACTTTCACTACAACTTTACATGAAGTATAGCTTCCATTTGCTGCAATATGAATGGTTTATTTTGTCAGCTTGGGATGTTCTGTGGCTATTTCTTCCCTTTAAATTGTTGGAATCAGACAAGATGGAATGCAAATGGATTGCACTGAACTGGGTTCGTCCAGACTATAGGAAGCAAGTAGGACTGATAGTAAACTTTTAAAGGGAAGGCATGAAGAAACAGAATACTAATCTTCACTGAGAAGAAACAGACTTGGACATAATGTGAGTAAGCTCAGTGGGGGACTGCCCAGCGGCCACAGTGCTGTCCGGGAACAATGTCTGTAATAAGCCTTTTAGGAGTCCAGGTTTTGGTTTTTTTTTCATTTCGACAGCCTGTGTCATTACAAGGTAACATTTTTGGAAGTAAACAATTTTGACAGCATGCTATCATTTCTTTTTACATGTGGAGACCATACGTCCAGATTGGTGCACACAACAAAGTAGCGAAAAGTGTGAAGGGATTGAAAAGGGTTTTTAAAATGTTCAAGAAAAATGTATTTTTATTTAAAAAAATTATGTATACAAATTTCATAATAAAATGAAAAAGTTGCAAGCCTTCCACTGAACAATGAGAGAGTGTCTGGAAAAACAGGAAATCTCTCATTAAAAAAATATATAAATATAAAAAAACTGATTTGAGTCAAATAGCAATAAGTGAAAAAAAAATGTCATCCTCCTCAAATCTATCCTGAAAATGTCACAAACGAAAACAAATATTCAATTTAATGAAACTTCTGGGGGTTTGCAGACTACAGGAACTGTGAAAACAAGAAAATGAGAAGGTGGAAAAAACACCCAGTGGCCTTGCAGTATCACTAACCTAATGCATCATACTTGTACACACCTTCTTTTCAACAAAGAATAATCAAATGTGTAGACACTACTGCTCTTTAAAGCAACTCCAATATAACGTTTCATGCTGAGCCTCCTTAACTGCAAAAAAAAAAACTGTCAACAACTTGATTGTGCTACCGTTGCATCCCCTCCCCCTGCTTGATTTGATGTGACGTTATAGTTGGTTTGACTGGGAGGAAATTGGGTTATTAGAATGGAATCTTGAGTGATCCTGCTGCTTTCTAACAAAGAATTAAGACAGAAAACAAATCTGTGGGGAAAAATATTATAAGTAGAATGTAGTACATACTTGCTACATTATTAAAAATCCTCAGAGTGCGTCAACTAAATTTCTGGGCCAAATTTAACAAGTACCTAATGAGAGTTAAGACCATGCTCTGCACAGAAATAAACGTTGCTGAAGAGAAAAAATATCTGTAAAATACCAAGTGTTATAAATAGCTTTGTCAAAGTTACATAGTTACATGCTTTTCCATTTAAAGGTAGGGTCATACATTGTAGATTGGTTTTTGTCAATGTAATGCTGATTTATAGGCAAAAATATAAAGAAAGATACAATAAGAGTCACAAGAGCGTGAAAGGTTTAGCTGAGTACAGTGTCTACTTAACAAAAACTGTCAAGGTATTTTCACAAGAACGTCAAATCCATCCGTTTAGCGAGGTGACAACAGGTACCCAAGTCTCGGGCCACAGCATTTGCAAACAGACACCACACTCAGAGTCTGAGAAACGATTCTTGTATGAATTGATTCTCAGATTCAAATGCTTTTGAAAGAAATTTTTTCCAAAACATATTATTTCAAAGGAATTTGTTCTCAAAATAGTTTTTAATATTAACAAATGCAGTGCTTCTATCCAAGTAGACCTTCATGGTAGTTAATTTTTGGAGTAGTTACCAATCTATGACTTGAACTTTAATAACCAATAACGTTCCTTAGTACAAACATAACACCAATGTGTGATAAGCCTTGTACACTTGGTACTTTCACACAAAAAAATCACAACTCAAGTGGGATTCGAACCCACAACCTGCTAGACTACTGAGCTCACCCAGTAAAGTGAAGCCAGTTCGAAACCTATTATCAAACAATATTTTTTTTTTACAAATACAATTACAAATATAATTTTAGCAGTTACAACTTCCTCTTATTGTTCTGCCCTTTCAGAGCCATCATTTCAACTGGTGTTATTTCTCCCTAGTATGGATTGATTGATTGATTGGTTGATTGATCGATTGATTGATTTATTGATTTTGGGGAGGACCTTGAAACTGGCAATTTTACATACACCCACCCCTACAAAAACACATACAAACAAAGTGAAAACAAGACAGCATGCATCCGTGGGATGAAGATAAGACACAACGTACACAGGGAGTAGGAGTCATAATCCATCTTTCTATGATCATCATCATCCTCCCCATCGTCATCATCCCCATCATCATCCTCATCCTCATCCTCCACCTCCTCTGACGACGAAGAAGAGTCCCCACTTCTCCTATCTCTATGGCTCCCTAAAGTTTCTATGGAAACATAGCGAGGGATAGCGCAGTTTATAAACCCTCATAATAATAAGAATTCGATGTTGCTTTATAATTGGGGTGTAAACTTAATCCACTGCAATAATCATTCTATCTAACTAGTACTATATGAAAAACTTCTTGTCTTTAGCCTACTGTTAAATGAAGTTGACTACAGCCCTGTACTTTGTGTATTTCATCCTTACTTAAAAGCTCAATACTCCATTAGAGAATATTTGTTCCTATAAAATAAAATACAATTTCTAAGTCTCTAGCCAGTTTGCATTGTGAATAAACTGATTTTAGACAAACCTGTCTTAGTGATTTTAAACCTGTTAGTTTTCAAAATCATACAAAACCTTCATTTACAGAAAATATTTATGTCTACAGGAAATATGTGCAGTGTGCAGCTTTTCATGTTTGTTATGATAGGACCTTCATATAAATGCATATTTCGATTGATGCAATAAAAAAAAGCAATGACAATTTGGAGGTCTTCAAATGTTATTCTAAAAACGTTGACAGTACTTGGTATGAACTTTGTTATCAATGAGAGCTCAGATAGATAGTTCCCAGTAGACGCCATCTTTACGGGCAAATCGCATTTTGGCATGCAGGCGCGTCAAGCGCTCAAATTATTAACGCAGCCGCGTCAATCACTAACCAATCACGCAATGAGTTTGGTGAAATGTGCGCGTGCTGCACGCCGTTCTCACGCGTAACGCATGACTGTGTGTTCCAAATTGCCCGTAAAGATGGCCGACTTACGTCATACTGCAACCTATCTATTGTATTTTTACAATTATCAGGGCCCAATTTCATAGAGCTGCTTAAACACAAACAGTAGCTAAGCAAAACAATAAGGTTACCAGCAAAAATACCATGTTATGTGTACCATCTTTGGCTGGTTTCCTGCTGATTTTTGCTTAGCAGAATTTTAAAGCAATACTTTCCACTTGTAAACAGGAGTAGCTAGACAAGCTCGACTTCCTAGACTAAATAAAACTAACTTCTCATCAGGGATGTCAGTTGATCTGCCTCTGACTCATCCCCCATGTGACAGAGTCGGACTTAATTGACTGATCATCCTAAGCAGGGATTAACTTCAGTATGATGTCTTCACATGTCGCCATTCTTGTCTTGTTACAAAACAAGGAAGTCCAACCTCTAAATGACTTAAAATTTAATTGAGGGGTGCTATTTTTAATTTTCTTTTTCGTGGTGTATGGAGACTCCTCGTTGCTTGCATTAAGTCTACTGTTTGGAACTTTAACAAGTGGGGCTGTCCAAAATATTTGAGTTTATCTCTACACACATGTTCTGTGTTATTCTACTTTTAAAAAATAAAGCAGATGACTTCATAAGGCATACTATAAGACAAGATTCTATTCAAGAAATGCCATAAAACTCAAGGAAGCAAATAAGGTAGATGAAAAGGTAGCTGAATGAAAAACAATTATACAGAACTAAACAAATATCTGTTTTGTTTAATTGTGTTGTTTATTCTTGTAATGAATGACAGGCTGCCGATGGTTTATGTTTGCACTGCCAACAAAATAATGTTCAAACCCACGACCATGTACAAGACCATGCTACATGCTGAAAATCAAATCATCAACAAAAACACTGCAGAATCCACTGCAGAATCACCAGAAATGATTTATTGTTATACCTTGAATCAAATTGCCCTACATGGGCCATCACAAATACTTGTTTTTATGATTGCGCCCTCTAGCGGCAGGTAATACGAGTTGCTGCATACTGGTTAACACACTAGTAACGCCTGGGAGGCTGGCAACAATCAGCAACCCAGACACATGAAGCATTGTAAGAAGTACAACCAGGAAGTCAAATTCCTTTATCATTTCAATAGAATCAAAAGTCATCTCTTTCAATGTCGAATTTATTTGCAATGCGAAAATAAAGAGAGACTAAGGTGTACCAAGGCCACTTTTTTTTCCAGGGTCTTTCTTTTTGGGGGCAGGAAGTGGATCGGAAGAGGATCATAAAGAGAATGAGTACCAAAATCACATGAAACTGCAATGCCTGCTGTAGGCCTAAAAAGAAAACAGGTTTTGTGTTGTAAATAGTCCAATTTAGCATGCAGAGCCATGCAATGTCAGCGTAAAGAATAAAAAATTGCCAGAGTCACAAATAATTACAAAACAAATTCACGACCACATGTATAAACATGACCACACTTGCATAAAACCTCACAAATGATGGTGAAAAAATATTTGGAAATTACAATGTAACAGCAGTGGAGTAGGAAGATGAATTTACCTAAGACCAGGGATGGGATCACAACAAATAAGATAAAAGTCTTGAATGAATTTCACAAAGCCAGTTGATTTTAGCAAGCAAGTATTTTGATAACATAAGAATACTAGGGCTTTGCCACACAAAGATAACTTTTTCAGGCAATTTGGGAGGCAACCATAACCTATGCAGTAGCACAAGACAGATTTGTCTATGAAGTGTCTCACTATCCCCAATAAATTGAATTGTGCTTCTTGTATGTTGCCTGGAACTGATTGGCTGTAATTTACACAATAACATGGCCCTCAGCATCCACACAATAAGCTAGCTCATCAGCCCCTCTCATCCAGAAAGAGTTTTGGGCGGAGGTTAAATCAAGCATGCCATGGTTAGAATGTACCTCCACAATTTCACTTACTGGTTTCTTCATACTCCAAGCGAAATCCGGGAAAGCTGACGGATTCATCGCTGAGGAATCTCAGCAACATCACGTTACTTGTTGTCATGACGGGATCGGGGAGGTCATTACCGCAATATCGTCCAATCAGCTTAGAGCCTGGGATAATACAAATATTCATTGGGAAGTGACACACAGATTTGTTTACTAGTATTAATTTTCTAGTTAATGTCATACTTTGTTAACTCTATCCAAGTCTTTCTGAAGGACCTCAACATGGTTAAAATTGGATATTTCATGGAATTTTTAGATACATACACAGGCGCAAATCCAGGGGGTCCAGTGCCCTCCCTCCTCTGGGTCCAAAGTCCTTCCTGCCCTGGACGACTTTTTTTACTGATTATTTTTGTTTTTAATATTGTTTTTCTTTTGTTATTCTTAAACTTGTACCATCACATAATAATAGCCCTAATCCAGCTACAGACCTAAATTTATGTCCGCTTGCAATGTACCCACAATTATTGCAACCCTCCAATTACCTTTTCTTGTATTATTCTTTTTTTCTTCTTTTTTTTTTTAAGGAGGGAGGGATTGGTTTTTGTTTGACCCCTCACTGGACAAATTTCTGGATCTGTGCCTGTTTCAGTCCCAAAGAGCAATCAAGTGCATGTAGTTCCTTAACCAGAACAAACCCAAGTGATCCATCTCATGGTTCTAGCAAGAATCTAAGTATTCGGGTGTTGAGTTACTGTAGAACAGAACTTCATAGATTTGGCATAAATCCTGGCCAGACCACCTGATGATTCTGGGGTGAAGTGCCAGCGCATACAAAACACAAAAACTTGAGGCTCCAGTTGAAACATTCACAAAAGTTCAACAAAAGTTCAAGCTGAGTGAATGTTTTGCTGACAGTGTGCAATTTGCTTAAACTTTCTTGACATTATTGGCCATCAAATCAGAATGTATTATTTTATACAATATTGAATATATATTTTAACAAAAATGTATTTATCAATTCTGATTGTGAAGCCAATGAGTCTCAGAAAAGCTAAAAACTTAATCACTACACTAGTCAAGAAAGCCATGGAGAAAATACAAAGAAGGAAGTTTCATTTTTAGATCTGGGAGGAAAAAATAAGAGAATTATTCCAGGGAAAACCCAAGCAGTCAGGTACGGACTGAAAACCCAATCTACATTGTGCCCTCTGGGATTCGAACCAGAGCCTTTGAGGTGAAATGCCAAGAAAGTTACTAGTACGCCAACCCTACCGCTCCACCAACCTGACCCAACCCCTTTGTACATAAAACACAACTGCTTATTTTGGTTTACAACTTAAAAATAAAACTATACTAGACAGAAGAAGGAGGGTGAGGTGGGGGGGGGGGCATCACTACTTAATACTTACTTGTCACTGGTCCGTCAAATATTTCCAAGCTGTCATAGCTACAGTAAAATGGAGTTCCTTCAATTCCGAAGACGAGAAACTGCAGCCGTATCAGCTTGTTGTTGGCAACAGTGATCTTGTAGATGCAGTTTTGATTGCTAGGGTAATAGCCAGGGAAGTTTGGGGAGGTCAGTTGTCCTGATGGTTCATTGAAGTTCCTAGAGCAACCTGTTCAGGGAAACAAAATAACAACTCCAAATAACTTTCACATCTCAAAAGAGAAGTAATGTATCTGTTATCTTCTACAGGCATGATAATTGGCACTTGATGCATTTTATTTCATTTCAAATCGGCTTGGCCTCAACAAACGGAACAGTTGTATTGTACTCACATGCATCCGGTGTTTGTATCTTAATAATGACAACCAATGTAATTTCAAGATTAACTTGATGTGACGCTCTAAACTTTTTTGGCATGTGCCCAGATCTTGAATCTTTTGACACTAATTCTTTGTAAATTTGGTCAGCCTACTACATCTGCAAAACAACTCATAAAACGACTCAAACAAATTGACCGACAGTGATTGTTTTGCAAACTTTCATCCAGCCGATGTCATCTGTCCTTGTATATCGTTGGGATACATGAGAAGTTCCACTCTACCATTGGCCACAAGCCAATTGCGGCTGTAAACTGCGTACCTCAATTCTAACCTTCCAGAGAAGAATTAACCTGTTTTAATCTGTAAGCCTTTTCGGAAGTTTCTTTTCCACCATCAGTGTGCGTGATTGTAAATCATGATGTGCCAAAATAAAAAGATTGATTATATGACACATTTGGTCAGATTGTCCAAGGACAGTATCATTTTCAATTTGGAGAAGGCAGATCTTAGAAGACTTATTTCAATGACATTCATGAAACTTGGCATTTTCATTGTTTTTAATGAGCTGCCTGACATTAATTACAAATTACATGTAAGTTAATTGCATATTATCAAAAATGTATCTCTTTGAAACAAACAATCTTGTAAGAAATTGTGATAAATGATTGGTAATGATTCGAAAACAATGTTTAAAAAATATCATTTTGAAAAAAAGCTTATTATTCAATATTTGTACTCCAGTAGAAGGGTTCAAGTGGACATTAAGATCCCACTAGGTGATTATGCGATCCCAATCCTACTCATTAATTGATATAATTACTTCTCCCTCAGCTAGGAAGAGAATGCTTTTTTTAAATAATAACTAAAAAGTGGTTGATCATTTAAAGAATTTCACCTGTGCTGAAGTTTGCGTGGAATCCAAGTCTAGCAATGGAGGAATCACTGATGAACTTGATGAAGAGTTTAGATCCTGTGGATGTAATGGTGCGTGGGGTTTCATCACCGCAAAAGCGTCCAATCAGAGTCGCTGTATCATCAGCTCCATCAAATACCTGAACGTAATCATAACTTTAAAAGAAAGGACAGATCAGTGGATTAGTGAAGATGTAACTAAAGTCATTGTTGCAAAAAATTGTTAATGGCCTGATGTTTCGACACTAGCAGAGTCTTTCTCGAAGGCTAATTCTATTTTCTCATTAAAGTCATTGTTGATACTCAAGTCATTATTATTTATTACGACTCAACCAAGTAGTAATGCCAGTGGATGTTTTTCTGCAGGACTCCGAAGGTCATTGAGTATACAGTGCTTTGAAGTCACAGCCTATTGTTGAGATTCAGTACAGATTCAAAACTAACTTTTCTTAAACAAACCCCTTTTCAGTGCTCTTGTTATGCCATTAATTATTTGTTAAAAGATAATCTGACATAAATGTAAAAAAATAAATACATTGTCTGCATGTAAATTGAACAAAGTTTTAACAACATTGAAATTATCACATTAAAGCATATAAAATGTAATATTTGTAACATTGTCCAGATTTCAAATGGGGAGGTGGGGGGCATCTGGGGGGGGGAGGTGGGGGTCATCTGGGGGGGAGAGGTGGGGGGCATCTGGGGGGGGGGGGAGGTGGGGGGAATCTGGGGGGAATCTGGGGGGAATCTGGGGTGGAAGGGGGAGCACAGACAGCAATTAGTTCTGCCACTGATTCAAAGTTTCTAAAAGATAGGTCCTGATGCACGCCATCTTTACTGGCAATTCGGGATTTGGCTTGAGTTGCGTCAAGCATTAAAACTTTTCTACGCAGCCAAGTGGTTTACTGACCAATTATGCAAGGAATTTTATCAAACTCCTACATGCCGCCTGCAGTACTTTGGCAAAACGTATAGTTTTGGATTTAAAAAAATATTGCCCTTATCGATGGTCGACTTTACACTGTGTGACGTCAACTATCCATTGCAACTAAAACTTAAAAAATTGTCAAATTAGAGACTACAAATCCATGCCTCTACGCAGGGACTTTTATATCTGTGCACATACAAATGACATAGATGAGAGCACTGTTATATGCCCTTTAGTTTTGGGTGGTATGCAAACTCCACATACCTGTAAGTGTAAAGAAGACAGATATATTTGTTACACTTACTAGCAGCCTGACGACTCTTCCACTTCGAATGAACTGAACGTCAATGAAACATGATTTCCTTCCTCCGAGGATATCAGCCAGGCACACATAGCATCTGTAGGATACTGCCCCGGGTAGTTAGGGGAGGTGATTATCCCAGCCCCTGCAAACATGTGACTCCCGCAGCGAAGTGATGCGGCATCGACGGTCTGCCGCGTACACGCTACGCTGATGGCTCTGAAAGAGAGAACATACACGATCAATGAGAACTGTCGAAGAATTACCGGTATCCCTGCCATTCTTCTAATGCACCTGAATTCTTGGAACGAGACTTCTGAGCAGGAGCAAAGTCTAGTTGTGTGATCTCGTGAGGCAACTGAATGAAACAGGTGATGGATGATCCATTTGAGGAGGGCATATTCCTCTGCCGGGGGGGGGGGGGGGGGGGGGGGGGGGGGGAGTGGGGGGGGGGGGTAAAAGCAACCTGGAGCCCTAAGGGAATTTACCAATCAGTATCTAGAACACCATGGGGTAGTTTACCATCTTTGACGTCAATGGCTCGGATCACATACACGACTTGAAATAACTTTGGTTTCCCATGAGCCAGATGGAGCAGGAAGTTATAATCTATCCCTAATACTGAAGGATAAGGGGGGGGGGGGGGTAGGGGAGAAAGAACACTAGGATTGAGGTCGCTAGTATTGCAATTCACACATTTTGCAAAAATCGATGAATAATAATAAAAGTTTATTACACAAATTCCTGTTGCACACTTCATCCAACAAGTTTTGCTCGGCGAAATCAGAAAGTTCTCATAATGCTATGCTCAAGTCCACTTACTTTGTCAAACACAAATTACAGCTTTGGTAATTTTACTTCATTTCATTTCAATATAGTTTCAAAGACAGGACAATTGCACATTTGAAGGATTGCAACAAATTTAACTTAATTGCTGTCTAGTTGTTTTCCAAATGCCATTACACAAAAATCTGATAGCTTATTATAAAATTCATACTAAGTCCATTCTCCAGAGAAACGTTGTGGCTGAAATACTTTCCAAGTCAAAGAAATAACAGTCAAAGACCACATAAATCATCTTTGCTTATTGCATTTGCTGCTATCGTAAAAAAGCCTGATTTGTGTGTTATGCAATGCACATACAAAAACAGTACACTTATCATACAGAGAAGGAGTTTGCCCTGTGTTTCTGGCAGTGGCTGCTGAGTGCGCGACAGCACCTTGTAAACCCCTATAAGGTGAGCTACATAAATGGGTATCATAATTCATAAACTTCAAAATCATGCCTTAAAAAGTGTTTCTCTTTGTCCAAGCGCCTTGAGCACATTCTTGGTGGATACGTGCGCTATATAAGACTTCAATATTATTATTACTGTTATTATTTGCATCTTTTTGAACATCCTCGGATGGACTAATTTTCTTAATGGAATTTTTATTGTTATGCGCCCTCGAACAGGCTGGTCCTGGAGAGAGCGCAATATAAATTGAATAAATTATTATTATTATTATTATTATTATTATTACTGTTATTATTAATTTGCACAATATCCCTCACAAAAGATTAACTTTTTTTTCCATTGATATCTCCGTCTCATGACCACCAACTTTGCTTAATTCTGCTATAATTTGGCATGCCCTGGCTGAGCGGTCTAGTTCAACAACCCAAGCTCTGGTGTTGTCAGCATCAGCAGAGTGTGGGTTCGAATCCCAGTCATGACACTTGAGTCCTTGAGCAAGGCACTTTACCATATTTGTTTCATAAAAAGTTGAGATGGTAGTGCATTCTTCCCTACCAGCCAGGCTCCTAGTGGATGATACCCATGACTACATCCTTATGGACTGTGAAGGGGTGACCCTGTTTCAGCCCCAGGAGTAGGTGGCAACATGCCCCTGGTGACAGTTGATTTGGTTTGACAGCCCAAATAAGTTAAGTGTAGCCCTCACCTCATAAAATTAATAATAATAAACAAAACTCCCCTAATTAAACAAATGGACCCCTGCAAATGAACAAAAATTATCATTGATTTGGGCAAAGTTAAGTTTGTTCAGGCTGAGTACGCATCAATGTTTATAGCAGAATCATAATTTACAAAATGATGACATTAAATTCACCTTTGCACTAGCCTGCAGTCTGCCAATATATGAAATCTGCCACCATATTTTTATTTTGAAGAAAAGAAAAGAAATAAAAACACATTGCTAACCCATTCTCAAGTTCTTTCGTTCTTTCATACTAGCACCATTTTTGTGCGAGATATTTCCCTCTGAAATGAAGTTATATTTGAGAAAACTATTCTGAAAACCTAAAAAAGCGCAACATCTGATTTTGGTTGTTGCAACCCAAGTTAAGGACTATGCAGTGTGTTTAAAAGATGAAAATTGTGCATGGTTTTTCACTATTTTCTCCCGACTCACACAATGGATTAAGCCCAAACTTTCACATGTTTGTTAAGGTGGATCACACAAAATATGAACACTGTCTGTGACTATTTTCAAAGCTTTAACAATAAAACCCAGGGACAACTTTTTAAAGCAAAAAATACCAATGTATCTGCTTCACCACAAGACATCGGAATCCAATCCCACCAAGATACAAACCACAGGAATGTACTTATTACTGGTCTGTCCGACTCAGTTTTCATCCAACAAATCTCAATACATCAGCCCTATTGAAATCTAGATACCATTTTAAAGGGAAGGTTTAGCATCCGTTTATGTTTTTTTCAAAAAGCGATGCAGGAACTTCAGCTTGAAGGGGGCAAGGCCATTTGTTTCAGCATGCCCTTTTGTTGGAAAGTGCCCTTTTGTTGGAAAGTGCCCTTTTGTTGGAAAGTGCCCTTTGCTGAATGAAAATGGCCTTGCCCTTGCAAACCTATGGAAAGTCTGAATATTTTGAAGGGGCACTAAGGTGTCTGATCAAGGGCAACAGAACCAATGGACTCCACCTAGTTCCAGGTCTAAAATGTTTGAAGGAAGCAGTATGTCAATTTTGCCGCAGGCAGAATGATCTTTACAAGGGAGCAAACAAGTTGAAGGCACATAAATGTTTCCTGCCCGAACTCTGTAACCTCTTCAACCTTGATTGCTCTCGTTTTCAATCACAATTTCACTGGCCCATTACTTTCAAAGATGCTTTCGTTCAATAATGGTGGGTTTAGGCTGCTGGATGGGGGGGGGGGGGATGCTAGGGAGCATGGATATGGGAGAGTGTCAACTGTTCTAGGTGATTGCAGACAGGTATGCAAAGATATTCAGATACATTCTTGAAACAACCAATGTCAAACTCAACATTACTTGACTTCCGAGTTAATCCATTGCCTGCCTTTTTTTAACTCCGTGTTTAACACCACAGACAACACTGTCAGAGGGGTGAAACAAGTAAGGGGTTAGTATTCAAAATGGAGGCTTTATCACAGTAGAGTGTCTACTCTGTAGGATCCAGGGGTCTAGACTGACCCCTACAGCTGTCATTTTGACTTTGCCTTCAGTTGAGAAATTGCTTCAAATTGACGCTGTCGAAGGCTATGGTTTTGGTGGTAAACTGTTTACTTTTCAGATAAGAGTGCAACATATGCAAACCTATGGTGCAAACAGTGAACCCAATAATATTTGCTGACACACCATCTCACGGATGACAACTTTAATCAAGACTGATGAGTTTTTCAACCAAAAAGGGGGAAGAGGAACTTACAAAATATTTACTGTTTTGACGTAGAGAAGTGCATTTTTGACAATTAACCTCTATAGTTGGCACTCACTGCATTGGCAGTCGTCCCATCAAAGGTTGAGTGGGGGTCACTATTACCTGTACTGCATGTTACGCAAAATTCCACAGCTTACTTGTTTATTTACATACATTTCATCGCAGTTGTCTCCCACTTTTCAACTCAATTCAGTGTCAGAAAATATAATTACAATGTCTCAGAGGGATCTGGAATTTTGTTGAAATCTGGTGTCTTAGCTGTGGTTCTATTTACAGTCGATCTTTTTGCTTTTGTTGACTGTAGCTGCCTGCTTATTATCTTTAGTAAACATAATTTTTAATTGAAATTTATGAGGGCCAAGTTTGATAAGGCTTTTAAGCAGAACAAATATTGTTAAACAAAACATCCAAGTTTAGCAAAAACAGTAGCACGACACCAGCAAAACAAAAAGGGTTGTAGGCTGGTAACCTGCTTTTTCTGCAAGATTTGTCGGCGCTTAGCAAATTTGTTGTGCTCACCAGTTTTATTTGGCCCTGTATCATAATTCTGAAAGCAAAAGAAAATTTGCTAAGCTTGAATATTTTATCTACAACAATATTGTTTGTAAGTGCATGGCTTGGTTTTGCTTTACCAGTAAGACTGGTTTAGCAATAGTTTTCCTTTGCAGCTCAGAAGGAACTATAGTCCTGCTAGCCCCCCCCCCCCCTCGCATCTCCCACAACAAAATCCGAATTGTATACTACTCACACCAACAAGAAAGTTCAACTGGTCAAACCCTAATTGATGTTCGCTGTTTCCACTAAGCACTGTGAAATTCCAGAAACCTGGCACCTGAAATGTATGTCTCTGAAGAAAGTTTCCAGGAAGGGGGTGACTGGATCCAGGGGCTTGCTTGGAGTATGCAATGACGTACTTACCCCTTGAAATTATAAGAGTGCGTAGCCAACTTTGGTATCAATTATGATGTTAGTAACCTGTACCTCCCCCCCCCCCCCCAACCCAGCAATTCCCTCACGGATTCAAGTGTTTATCAAACTTTGATACTTAAAGAGGGGCTCCAAGATCAAATTAAGTTTTGTAATGCCCTCATTTTCCATTAGATAGAGTCCTTATGAAAATGGAAAAACAAATTACAAGTCTCTATAACCCAGGCATGCAACTGTAACTTCACCAAAAATTAGGAAATTACAAAATTTCAATGATTTTGTACAGTATTTTTCAATTTTGAATGGTAAAACTGAGAATAAAAAAGAGGAAATCAGCGGAAAAGAGGAAAAGTTGCATGCCTGATAACCTCACGTTAATATGGTGTAAAATGTTACTGTATGATAGGCCTACGCTTCAAGTAAAATTGTTGTCAAAATCTAAAAACATTCAATGACATCACATTTCATGGTCTGTACATATTTGTACTGAGAATTTTTATTTCATTCCTGAATTTTGATGATATTTAATCAAAACGGTATTGAATTTGGAATGTACAGACCCATTTCTTTTTTTTTGTCCAATGAAGTCATGTTTCAAATTTCGCTCTGAAAGAGTATCAAGTAAAATGAAACACCATATTTACCTTATATTAAAGACTTATTACTTGTCATTTTGAACCTACTTTCAAGAGGACTTTATCTATTGGAGAAACAGTTCATCACAAAACTTGATTTTACCTCGGAGCCCCTCTTAGTATTCTAGTGCCCTCTTAGTGCCCCACTCCATCAACACCCCTACCCTCCATCAATACCCCTACCCTCCATTAACACCCCTTCCCTCTGTCTCATGAAGCCAGTTAAACCGTCCAACTTTGCATACCTGGGATAAAGGAGGACCTGGGATCTTGCTTCAATGACAGCAGGCTAAGAGTCTAAAACAAACAGGTAGGCCTAAACCATTCTCAATAGCTGGTCCAACACCCTGAGCCAACAACCTGATTGACCCATTATTATTCTCTTGCCTGTTTCAACATGCCATTCACATTCCACCAATGATTTTTGGGGGTATATATTATCTATGAGAAGCATCCATGAGAAAAAAATTCAAGGCTTCTTTCTTTATGATTTGAGACTGTGGTATGTGAACTTGGAACTCATATGTTTACACAAAAACAAACTAAACAATGGGAAAAATTGTATTACAAAACTCAATTTAGATACTGTACACATCTACACAGTTCAAGAACCTATGTTGACCTGAATGTTTAACTTCATTGTATTCCAATGTTTTACCAGCAAATACACAAAGCCATCCCCCAAATGGTGTAAATTACCTTCTGCTTCTTGACAAGCTGAAAACATTGGCACCCTGGCTTTTATTAATGTGTACCAAATCCAACGTCTCGGCCTTCAAGAACTATTTTACTGGTATTGGTACGAGAGATCAAGCTGGGCGCTGCACAGTAACTTAATGCACTTGGTGCTGCATCTACTGGTGGCATATTACACTAAATTGTATCATATTGGGACTCTAATTTGTGTGTGGATTCATCTACCAAGTATTTAAAGGTTCTGCACAACATTGGTAAAGATAATATAAGCATTCACAGATTTACACGCAACTTACATCATATAAAAAGATGGTCATGGTGGAAAACATTCCTTGAAATTATATAACTACACTTTGTGAACCAACATAAACCAAATAACGAGTTTACTGGTCTTTGACTTTAGCCAATGTTGTCCACATGCTTTTAAAAGGGGATTCCGGATAGTCTAAAAGAAACACTATGGAAGACACATTACTTCAAAACAAATGTAAACTATGTTGTGAATTTTTTGCTAAAGGTATGATGTACGATTTGTCATGATCCCCCCAAACAAAAACAAAAACAAATTAATCTAAGAGAAATAAACCACAAGGGAAACTGATTGGGTAAATTTTAATTAATTGTAGGTTGAACAAAAACAAATTGACCAGAGTGGGATTTGAAACTGCAACCTCTGGTTTAACATGCTGTCGCTGAACCAACAGCCATCTATACATGTAGCCCTAGGTCACTCCCGAACTAAGGTATTGACAGAATAGGGAGACCACCAGTATACCCGGAACTCAGCGTACATGTCCAAACTTTATGTACTCGCATATACTGACTGTACTACTAATACTATAATGCCGCCTGGCACGCCTATGCGGTGATCGCGTGAGTGGTGGAAAGTTTGTCTTACATCCAGGTATTTTCAGCAAAAGTTACGTTATTAGTGCTATCCATTATGATGGTAGTGAAAATCTACAGCAGTATAGATCGGATGAGTTTGTATATTTTGGTTTATTTCTCCTCAAGGACAACTTGTCAGACTGTGGCACTTTTGGCATAGTAACCTGTTGAGTATATACTGTTGGAAAAACAACTTAAACATCTTCAGAAGAGTGCTGGAGGAATTTGTGCTAGATAAATTCAACTTTCATGTTCTGGCAGAGATACGTGTTGATACAATATTTTGCCTTAGGCAAAAAGGTGTGCTCTACATGTTTATTTAATTGATCACTGCAACTTGGCATAGCAAAAAGGTCACTATCAAAGATTAAAGAATGCCGAAGGCGCAAGATGCGGAACTGATGTACCTCTATCTTTTGTTTTGTTGGAATGTGAAATACGCATGGCCGCCATTTCAGCAAGCAAATGTTTTGTGACATCATTGATAGCACTGGTCATTGTCTGCACTGATCTACTGTTGCATCAAAATAGTTGCTTGCTTCCATGGTGCACAATTTACATTTCAGCCTGAGTTCCCCATGTTTCCCTTCAGTGCTCTATATAATCTGTGGTAGCTATTCACTGACATATTAGCCTGTGTAGTGCAAACTCTGCTTCTAACCCTGATTGGTCAAAAGTTTTTATACACAAAATCCCTGCTTCTGATACATGCTTCAGTAAATCCAATACGATATCAGATTTCAAGAAGCCCAACCAAACAGGAAGAAACACTTACTACAGAAAACCACAAACCAAGATCATGATAAAAAAACACTTTGCGGTAAATATTTATCCATGACCTTCACCATGTATCAAGGCAAAAAACCTTCCTTGAAAAAAAACCTTTTTATTTGGAAAAAGTAGGCTAATTAGTTGAGCCGTTTCCAAACTTTCCACGCATGCTTGGCTCATTCTATGATCATCACTTCCTGGTAAAGTAATTAGCTTTTACCTTTAAAAAAAAGGTGAACAATGCTCTCAATTTTTCTGTGCACAATTTTAACAAATTTATTTTGCCAAACTCCATGCATCTTGGGGTGACGAATGACAATGTGAGCTTTGACACAAGTGAAGGCATGTGATGTAAACACTGCTGTCAGTTGGAGTTAAGGACAGTGCTTCCAAGGTTTACTACCTGGGAAAATGCTTGGTGGGAATTAAACTGGGCCGACATCTGGAAAAGTTTTCCCTTCTTTGAAGTGAGAACGTTACATTGTTATTCAATTTTAAATTCCCAGAGTGGTCTTTACAGAGTGAGGGTAAGCAGAAAATAGAATGCCCTCAGTAAAACTTGGACCAATAAACTCCTTCCAGAGTTTGTTATGTTCAAATACAAATGGAAAACTGGAGCGACTTCTATCAAGCTGCTTTAAACATTGCAATTCGAGAACTGTTTGGCTTTTATTTATACAGAAGACACAGATTTTCAGACAAAGTTGGTCACAAAAAATATGGGTTTTGCCTGGTAACCTGCTCCTCCAAGCAAAATTTTACTATCCGAATTTTACTTTGTGAAATTGGACCAGTTACAATGCTTGGCCAGAATTTATGCACAAACTTCAACAAGAACAACTTTCACCAGTTTGTTGCCAAGTGTGCTTCTAAGGTTCCTTATGAACACACTTTTTGCCCACTGCTTAAAACCACTGCTTCAGCTTAGGTTCTGGCTTTGGCTCTAATAGTCATTTTGAAAATGAACACTTTCAGTGCGAGACTTCAAATAGGCAGAAGGTGCCTAAACTGGAGCTAAGTCCTAGCCTGTGGGTTTGGCCGTAGTGAGCACCAGAGCCAAATTTCATAGAGTTGCTATAGGCAAAAAGCAAATACAACTTTCTGCTAGCAATATTTAGCAGGATACCGGTCACAAATGGTACATGCAACGTGGTATTTTGGCTGGTAACCTCATTATGTTAAGCATAATGTTGTTGATCTTAGCTACACTTTGTGCAAAATAAGCAGTCTATGAAATTGGTGCCAGTACCATGTGTAGAGCCATGAAAAATATGCATGGATGTCATGGATTAACAAGAAAATCAACCCCCAGGGTGTTTTAGGACAATCTTGGAAAACACAAAGTTGAACTTAAAAACATCATTAAAATTTACCAAGGGTTTAATTACACGCAGGTCAATAAAATGTGGGAATGGGATAGATTCTCCGTTTTGCTACCCTGGATCTATACCCTGGTTACCAATTAAAAACCTGCATGCAAGCATCTGCCCGCTGCATCATTACACAATTTTGCAATAAGATTCAACACGAGTGTCCCTCACTTCCGTGTTGTATTAAAACTGGGCTGGGCGGCACTTGTTGCCACTCAAACCCCTGTTATTGAATATCTCAAGGTAACCCAATAAGTCCCCATACTTGTATATGAGGCGTGCATTAAGTGTTGTCATACAATTACTTATCATTTTTCAGTAAACCACAACAACTGGAAAGAGGGCATTTCTTTAGCCATTTTCATGATAACATCTTAATTAGTGTTTCCTGGTTAATCCTAGACCCAAGGGCGTACTAATGAAGTCTAGTATAGCTGACTCGATGACGATAAGGTAATGCTTTGGTGATGTTGACTTCACAAAGCTACTGCTGGTAAGCACATACTCTCGTTGAATCAAGATAAAGTACAGCAACTGTTGTAGCAAACTTTGTACATACTTTTGAATCAATATAATGTATGATTGTGATAAAGTCAACAAAACTAGTCTTTGAATACAGATACAGAACAGCATTTGTAAAGCAGGGCAAACTGTAGCTGGATTAAGCTAGCTAACTCTTTGAATCAAGAAAATGTACTGCACTAGTAAAGTATATGCACAAGCCGCTGCTGGTATATGCTTACTCTCTTTGAATCTGATAAGTAAATCCTTTGAGAAGTTAGAAAAACTTTTATTGGTTTACTCTATCTGAATCAAGACAAGGGAGTTTAGGAAATATGCATATAACAAGTGTTTCCACAGGCCTTATTCACCAGTTTGCAAGCCCGATACTTCAATGAGGCAATGCCTCTGTTGCCCCTTGTCTTTGCCTTGGTGCCCATTGAAATGTTCCAATAGAAATTTACATTTTCATCATAGAGGAGCCCTTTACTAAAGAGTAAACGCCTTAGTGCCCTTGCCCTTTAAAAACCGAAGCATCATGACTGCCATTGACTTTCTAAGCACTCTGAGGTAACAGACTAATTAGGTCCATTGGCAGGGGCACCCTCACTTTCAAAATATAGTTTTGTTTGGTGACAAATAATAAAATCTAGTTCCTTGTTCTTGCTGTCAGAAATGAAAACAAGTCACACTATTGGTAATTTGAAGGATTATTTATATCAAAGAGGGCCTTGGCCTATTCATATGGTAGTCTTGCTTTGAAATCTGACAGGCGTGAATGAAGGTGCATGCTTCCAACCCTGTGATGTCTACTAGTTGCAGACAACTGCAAAACAGTTGGAGTCTAAGCGAAAGAAAAACACTTTTGTTGCCAATTCTCAGAAACAACACCCAGAGCTAATTAAGAAAAGTTAATCTTGAAAACTTAACTTTCTAATTGTACACTTTAGTATGAAATTACTGATACTAACAATCCTTAATTAGTTAAGATGTCAACACATGATAATTTTTTTTTCTTTCTTATGACTTATGAGAGGGTGTTTCAACCTTGGCAAAACCTTCAAAGAGTTCATTCTACTTTCTCCTTGTGATTTCAGGTAAATATTTTGAAATTGTCTTCATGTCCTGGTGCAGCTGTCGTGTTTAATTATTCTTTCATTGAAATCGATGTAAGAAGATTAGCTAACCACAACAACATTTTGCCTACAAGATTAAGGATACCAGCTGAAATACCGTGTCACATGTACCATCTGCAAACCTTGAATTATATCTTTGAGAGGAAGTCTATGGGGGACATTTGAAGGGGCACCAAGGCCAGGACCATGAGCAACAGAAGCCACGGCCTCTGTGTAGTTCCAGGTCTACATTTATGACTGCAAACTTTTACTGACGGGAAATTTTTTAACAATTATTTTCTGCACCTCTACAAAATTGGGCCCAGGTTTGAATTGGCGGATGCAGCTAAGGCTATGGCTGTTGCTAAGGGTGTTGCTATGGGCATCCAATGCTTTAATGCATCACATGAGCTGCAGCCACAGCTGCTAATTTGAACATGGCCTGAGTCATGGCTAGTCAGGGTCATACTTGTTAAATGTAAATCTGCATTCATTACTGTTTATGCAATCCAGGAAACAGACCAAAGGTGACAGCAGCAAGACAACAAGTTAAAGAGCTACATTCAAACTGAAAAGTTACCCATGAAGATAATGAAGTCTTGAATATTTGCCAAGAAACACATTAAGAAGACAACCAATGTGATTTATGAGCCTGAAAGGTACCAGTTATAAGGACAAGTTACTTTCATTTTCATCCAAAACACACATGTTTAACTTCAATAATAAATCACATTTGCTCAACAATACCTTTAACAACATTACTCTGAATTCGGAGAAGTTGTTTATTCTTTATGTGTTTACATCTTAATCATTTTGATGAATGATAACTGGACACTAGCCAATAAAATTGAAAATTGGAAAATGAGGAAACCAGGCGAACATCCAGGCATGATATGGACCCTTGAAAAAAGTTGAACAAATCTTATTGACTACAAGTGCTCTACAAACTATAGCTTTGATATGTCCTTTTTAAAAAGACTTAAATTAATTAAAAATCTTTCTACTCCAAGGGCTAACAAAAAATCAGAAATCCAATAGAAAATGGAAGAACATCATTCGGAATATTTGAACAGAAAAAGAAAAAAATGTTGTTACATAAACATGACCTTCATGAACAACCATTCAATGGCTGCTAAAACCATCATGAGTATTGGCAAGGAAATCTTGACCTAGTTTGCATACACAAATTTAGTAATCTACGTCATCTTCAGTATTTTTATGATATTATACGATCTATGTAGGCCACACATTTATGTAATTTCATTTCATGTTGGCAAGCATTCATGTGGACACTTTACAACTATTTACTCCACGATCCCTCCATAGCAGCTTTGGGTGTTTGATGAGCTAACCAGTCATGGATGAAAATGACATTTAACTGAACTTTGATTTTTGCCGATGTCTATCCTAAAGTCATCTTTATTGGTGTAGCTGGTGAATGATTGGTTAGACCATGTAACCTGAGACTTCAGACGTTTACAAATGAGCCACAGAAAATGGCACGTCTGACTTTTACACAGCTCAAATGGAAAAAAACATAAAATCTTACATTGTATGTAAATTGCATGTACAACTTGTTTATCAACTTATGATATGACGAAAGGGAGTACATCTCGAAAACTTGTTTAGCTTTCACTTTTAGAATTATTGCTTTCATGTGGTAGTTTTGCAAATTTACAATTTCTCAAATGCAAGGGGCTTCCCATTCTATCCTTTAAGTCCCAGGGAAGCTCAAGAGCAATGTTATTTTTGGGAGGCGTTTTTATAGGTGTTGGGAAGGGCCATCCTTGGGAAAAAGGTCTCAATGGGTCAAAGATTGCATCATGGATAAGTCTCAGAGGAAATGTAAAAGAGGCACACTTCAAATTGGAATAACACTCTAAAGATGTCTGGCAAGTGTCAATGCAAGTTCATGTTTGGCCTTGGGAAAACATCAGGAGAGGATTTCTTCCATTCAATTGCCAATCCCCACCCCCCCCCCCCCCCAAAAAAGGAGAATAAAAAGAGCATGGAGCGCAAAAGTGAATGTTAATTCTTGTAAAAAATTGGGGGGGGGGAGGACCACTTGCAAATTTCTTACATCAGTATCAACAAAATATCACAAATGATAAGCCATTAAAAGGGATATACATCCAACACAAATAAATGAATCGAGTTGGGAAAGGTTACGATAACATCCCAGTGCCAGAATCCACCTGATATTGGGCTAGCCTTCCCTGCATGTTATGACACAATGGTGTAAGGTCACCTAACAAATGCTTCCTCATCAAAAGGCATTGTCCTGTTGTTTAAAGACCACAAGACAATCTTGCTGTAAACATAACAGAAGAACAACCTATTTCTAACAATGAGAATCAGGGTCGTGCATCTCAGCATATGTGCTGAGATGGACCGTGGGGATCAGAAGGTGGGTTCGAATCCTGGCTGGGATTATTTCAGATTATGATTTTTGAAGGGTATGGGTTCGTTGGGTTTACTTGAACTGCCAGTTGAAGTCATAATGTAGGTTCTAACCTTGCCACAGATCAGTCAAAACGTCAGTTCGGGAGCTCAGATATTTGCTTTTAAAGATGACAGATTAGTCAGAATGTGGGTTTGAATCTTCAGACAAGGTTCAAATCACCAGGGCCCAATTTCATATAGCTACTTATATTAAGTACAAAAAGTGGCTAAGCACAACAAAATAATGCTTACCAGAATAGGGTTACCAACCAAACTACCATGTCACAAATACAATTTGTGACAGATATCCTGCTCATTTTTGCTAAGCAGAATATTGTTAAGCAATATTTTCTGTTTTAATAAGTAGCTCTTTGATTTGAAATAGGGCCCTGGTCTTGTTGTCAGTATGGATTCGAGACACTGACCACAACCTCATTCAATTAAGTCCTTCAATTAGTAAGGCATGTAAACAAAATTAGACACTTAACCATAACTGCTTCCCTTCACCTAAAAATCCAGGTTGACTTTGAGGATGATATCAAGTAGCTGTCCCATATAACCCCATATTCCTAGGTCAGCTACATGTAAGTGAGGAATTACATCAACTTTATGACACAGCAGAAAACAGCGCTTGTAAAGGGCGGTCATGGAACCTGAGTTAATCAAACTTTTCCCTTGTTTTTGTTATTTCCATTTAAACCCTGGGTAATAATTTTGGGTCATTATAAGTAGGTGATATAAGGACAAGTATTTGACAGGAGTAGTTGGCGCCAAGAAAATTACAAGTTGAGTGACACAAGGGGGAAAAATAATTTCCCATGAGGTCATGTGTTTTGGAAGCTTTCAAGTCCAGAGTAATTTCAGAGCAAGCGTTCAAAACATGCACTTAAGGTATACCTGAATGGTAAAAATACATTTATAACAAAATAAAAAATCAGCAAAAAAACCAAACAAAAGCAAAAACAATCATTCAGTGATTTTTTACAAACTTGGCACTGGAATAATTTATCCAGAGAAATAATTCTGCTTGAATACTACAAGGTGCAATTCAGTCCATTGTTCCCACAACACTACATGACAGTATACCCGATATGTGGCAGAGGGTGTCCCCCTAAATGTTCCAATACTTCAACACACTCTTTTCCTCTTGGTACAGAAGTACCTCCCAAAGATCCTCAAAAGAATTCAGGAGATTTCCAGAACACAATGAAGACGAAAAAGGAGGGGGGCACCATGCATACATGTATATCGAGCACCAAATGTTTACTTCAATTAGCCAACGGAAATAATTAAAGCACACACAATGCATGAAACAGGAAATCCCAAAGAAAAACATTTACCATTAGGCTATTTGGTGTTTCCTCAAAAGTTTACCACCTTACTATAGTGAAACTGTTATTGGTTTGTTTGTATGGTGTGTATATTATTTGAACACTAAATAATCAGAATGAATGTAGGTTTTGAGGCATTGCATGATGATGAGGTATCAATGTACATATACCTAGTTTGCGGTTCTTGAGAATTTGTCTTGCCTCCCCAGCGGGACAGTTTTTCCAGAACTAAGTAATCTCCTGAATTTTTTTAATCTACTCCGCAGCAGTAGAATAAACAGCAAGACAAGTTCTCAAGAACACATATAAACAGCAAGATAGATATACACACTGAATATACATAAGTTTTACAGGCCCTACTCATCCAAAAACCAATAATCTGCGTGTATTATATCTTTAAAGAAGAAACTGTAACATGAACCATGGAGATGTCACCCTCACACTGGGACCTGGAAAGGGTTTGTAGAGATATGTAACCCTTTTATTGAATACTTCCATTGGCTCACAAACTATTGGCAAAACTCAAACAATTATGACTTTTTGCAGCTTTAAAAAGTTCAAACAGTTGAAAAGCCATCAATGTTGCTTAATCATGATTTTCTAAAAAGGAACTACCTGTGCTTTGAACACAAACACTGGACATATCATATCAAAGTCATCAATTCTGTGAAAAACTTTGTGCTTTCACCTACTGGACGTATTAAATAAACACATTTTTACAAAAACTTTACAGACATCTCCTTGATTTCATCATTATCATTTAAGACAGTTATCAGATATTTATTACAAAATACTATCAGTTGTTAGTTGAAACATAAACAGATACCCAACATTTTTTCAAGAAAGATCAAAAGTAAGTAAAAAGATTGCTCCTTTCCTTAAGAAAAGCTTTAACTTTTGGTAGATAAACTATATATTTTGTTTTAAGAAAACATCTTTGTTTGATAGGGACAACATATAAATAGCAGACATTTTCCAACATAGCAAATAAAAAACACCTGTATAATTTTCCATTAGAGATTATTATTCATTAACCATGTTTGCTCTATCGAAATTAACTGTGAATTATCTACCTAAACAAATTGACATTGTCCTTTAAAGTAAATTGGCACCACTTCCTTGTTTTTACGTAAGTTGCATATCATCTTGGCAAAGGTCTTGTTTGAAATTCCTGTGCATTCCAGGTCAACTTCCATTTTTGCCAAACCCATGATTTATTTTAGGACATGGGTCTCTTGTTAGCCCACAATGATTTATTACTGACAAATTCACAACACAATGTGTAATTTATCAAAGAATCCATAACATTTAGTTGGGTCCTCCTGTTTGGCACAAGCCCAGATTTCAACCACAAAATGGGATCCAAGTCAGAAACCACACAAAGGAAAATGCTGCTGTGATAAGTTGGGCAACCATTTGGCTAACCAGTGTGTCATATAATATGTTCTATTTTAAATTTTCATCAAATTTGGACTTTCACAGGATAGGTGGTTACAAGTTATTTGTTGTTTGCCCATTATTTAAGTAACAATTATGCACACAGAAAGTTTTTTATTTTTTGCTAAGTAATTGATTTATTCATTGTATTTTCTTATTTTGTTGTGTATTTATTTGTTAACTTATTTGTTCATTTGTTTGTTTATTTTTACATTGTTTTATTTTTATTTATTCATTAATTAATTTATTTAATTTGTAGATTTGTTTAGTTTTGTTTTGTTTTTGTTTTTGTTTTTATTTTTGTGTTTTTTGGGGGGAGAAAAAGGTGGAAAGAGAAGTGGTAGAGTTACTTGGTACTGATTGGTTGGTGGTTCAACTTTCTTAAATATATGTCAGTAAAATAAGAATACAGATAATTACAGACACTTATGGAGCGCTCTTATTATGTATGACACTGCTTTACATAAGAACAAACAGACAAAGAAAAAGGGTGGGAAAGTATTAGAAAGTACACCTCAACCCTAACCAGGAATGATACTTGGCCCTTGAAAAAAACTGGGAAGACTTTACCGAGTACCAGGTCGACCTACATGTACACATGGTGTAGGCTTTAAAAGAATTTTCAGACTGTTAAGTCATAACCGATTTTTCAAAGGGGAAAATCGGATATCAGACTGAAGTAGGATGAATATTATGTCTGCCTCACACTCCTTGGTCAAGTCTGGGTCTACTTTTGTACATGTTTACAACCAAAGGGTCATAACTAAATCTAAGGAGGTCAATTGTAAACGCAAATCCCAAGATTCTTGACCTCTTAAACTATATCCTACTTCCTAAGTCAACCTCAATACAAGAATACAGATTGAATACAGATTGTGCAACCCATTTTGTATTTTTCAAGGATGAAGTAAGACTTGCATCTTGCTGAGAGTCTCATTCAAAACACATGGATATGACAATAATTATCAGTAGTTAAGAAAGATGGTTTACAGGTAAGGGAAGGATAGCTTAATAATAATGGTAATATACTTGGTTCTTATAGCGCATAATTTTTATATCCTAATAGCTAGATCAAGGCGCTTCACAGCACTGTTATCCCTGTTCATCAGGCATACTTTTAGACAATTCCTCTGACTTTCTCAACTTCCTAGAGAGCATGCAGCCATATAAGCTGCTTAAATTAAGGCTAAAGGTTTAATCCAACACAATACTCCTGGGTTAAGAGAAGCAAATATGGTTAAGTGCCTTGTTCAAGGACACAAGTGTCATGACCGGGAATCGAACCTTCTCTCCAATGACTTAGCCATCAAAACTCAGCCATCAAAACTCAGCAATCCAACACAGTAGACCCCTCGGACACAACAACCTATTAGTATTACCTCATACATTCGGTATTTGCACATGGCATTGACAGAACTACCTAAAGCATGAAGGAGTTCATGTCAACTCAAGAGCTCAACATAAATCTTTCCAATGGTAGTAAAACCTGATATGACTTTGTTGTAGTCATATTGTTACCTTGATGAATGACACTCCTATTTGTTGAGTAACTCTAGACTATCAAGAAATAGACAATGGTTTTATATTCTTGATGGTGCAAGTCATTCTAATTCATGGGTGATCAGGTAGAGTCTTGGCATGCGCTAGTTTTGCCCTACAATGATGTACTTTTAGCACTTTTAGGTCAGAAATCTATGTGTCCATTATGCATAACATGTAGTGCGCAATCCTTTAAAATGAAAAATACAAGCCAAGCAATGCACATCATTTTTCCAGATAACCCAGAACCAGTAGTTGGTAACTGTTTACAACAGTTCAACACATACTTGAGTCTATTTTTGAACAAGCATTGGATGATCATTGGACTTGAGACAGGCAGAAAGTGTACATAACTTATATGTATTTTTTTTAAATCATACATTTTATGTGTCATGTCATGTTGTGGCCGAGCGATTAAAGGTATTATACAGGATTGGCAGAGCTGACAAAATAATCACAGACAGTGTTCATGTTTTGTGTAACCAACCACATACATGAAATAACAAACCTGTGAAAATTTGAGCTCAATTGGTCATCGAGGTCACGAGAAAATTGTGAAAAGAGACCTTATGTGTTTTCTGTTTTTCAAACATGGAGTTTATTATCGCGCGCGATAAAAACTATTGTTTTACTCATTTCTCAGAAACGATAGCATTTTAGGCAGAAATATTTTAAGGAACCCTTTCTACCATTACTTACTTTAAATCATGTAAGTTATGTGTGAATCTGTGAACATTTGTGTTTTTCGATCTTACCAATAGTGTACAGGGCCTTTAAGAGTGCCACACTCGAGCTACACTGTTTCTGATCAGCAGAGTGTGGGTTCGAGTCCTGGTCATCACATTTGTGTCCTTGAGAAAGAGACTTTACCATAACTAATTCATCCTTCAGATGGGACATTAAGCCGTAGGTCCCATGCACCAGGATCGGAAGTGCACGTGAAAAAAACTAAAACACTTAATTGTGGAAGAGTAAGGAGTTAACCCTGGTATTTCCGGTTTACATAGCGAGCACCAATGTTTACAGGTTTTCAGTGATTTAATTTTCAGTGATGAGCTTCTGTGATTCAGTTCACTTATGACGCATCCTTGGTTTCATTACCAACAAATATGGAAATAATAATAATGTACATTAACTAATGATAAGAGGGAAGTTGGTATATCAAAACTTACTTACTAACTCCCACCCCTCCACAAATCCTTCTACATCCTCTTTGCCAAAATAAAGGATTCAGAACTTAGAAGGACTGAGGGCTGTAGGCTAAAATAACCATTGCTTATCACTGGGTCAGGCATTCCAATCTTTTTTAAGTCCATCCAATTAAATCCGGTGAGAAGTTTTAAAAAGAGCCCTAAATCATGTTGGATTTTAAATAAACTTGGGTCGATTGTGCTATACCAACTGACCTTTGTTGGCAGTCTTCGTAATTTGCTAATATTCTTGTGGGGGAGGGGGGAAGGAGGGGGGGGGGGGCACTTACAATTTTCTCTTTTGTGAAAAAATTATTCAATTCGTTTTGTATTTAGTACCTGCTGAAGTGATTTATTAGAGATGTCCCTGGAGCGATTGTCAATAGTGTGGCAGGAAATTGTTTATCTGTTGGGGGCACTTGGAGGTCACCCAAGTATACATTTAGGAAGTGATAATATGATGATGTGAAGATAGGCTGTGATAGAGCACAGGTGGAGGTGGTGGGGTGTTGGGGGTGGAGGAAGGGAGCTTGAGAAAAACAACATGTTTAAGCTGCCCTGTGACATCAGAGGGCCCAGAGGGATTTGTAGGGGGGGGGGGGGGTATCATGACAGAGATTGACCAAAACTGCCAAAGGATGACAGAGTGTCCCTGCAGAATGTACCCTTGTCACAGTCTGAGGACAAGGCAGTGATGTAACATGTAGGCCTACACACAAAACTCTGCTTACCATTGGGGGGGGGGGGGGGGGGTTTGACCTAAACCATAGAGCAAGGACAAAACTTACATTTATTTCATCAAGAGCCTAACTTTTTGTATTTTTATTTAGGCATTTATTTTAAACACTTTTAAACATGTTATCAAAGCGCCTTACACTATCACTACTTCTTGTTCATTGGGCCTTAAAGGCCGGAAAATACTTTTGGTAATTGTCAAAGACCAGTTTTTACTTGGTGTATCCCAACATATGCATAAAAAAAAAAAAACTGTGAAAATTAGTCATCGAAGTTGCAAGAAAATAATGAAAGAAATAAACACACTTTTTGCATAGAATTGTGTGCTTTCAGATGTGTGCTTCATGCCTGAAGCCTTTCTCAGACTCAAAATTTTGGGTGAAACATTATTACTTTCTCTAAAACTACATTACTTCAAAGGGGGTCGATTCTAACAAGGTTTTAATAATATCAACAGCTATCCATGTATCCAGTGCTCTCTACCAAGTAAGTTTTTATGACCATTAATTTTTGAAGCAATTACCGAAGGTTATACCCTGCCTTTAAGCATTCCTGGAACCATGACAACTCCTCTTTGGAGTATGCAGCACTGGCAACCAAGTTGGTGCATAGGTTGCTAATAACAGCAAATAACCAAAACTGAGAATGTAATGTTATATACCTGGCATTTAGACCACAAGCTTACTTTGCTATGCAAATTTTTTTGTGCACAGTAAAAGTTTGTCCGACAATTTTCATAGAGCTGCTTAAGCAGCATGATTAACAATTTTCAGCTAAGCAAAAACAAACAGGATACCAGTTAGAGATAGCGCATATAGAATAGCATTTGGCTGGTAACCATAGTCTGGTAAGCATATTTTTGTAGTGTTCTTAGCTACTGTTTATGCTTAGCTCTTTGAAATTGAACCCTGATGTTAGGCCCATGGCCCAATTTCATAAAGCTGCTTACTAGTGAGCAGATTTCTGAGCCTAACTCATCAGAAAGTTTTGCATAAGCAAAACAATATTGCATAAACAACCAATAAGATTTGACAGAACAAGCACATGTTCAAGATGCATTTGCATTGTTGCGTCACTCATCTGCTTACAAGAACTGGACCCAATTTCATGGCTCTGCTTTATACCATTAAGTGAAAAATCGGCCTTACGGAAGCCGGACATATGCGCTTACATCGAGTGCATTCAACAGGTGAGTGGGGAATTTTTGTTTGCCCACTTGCGTACTCCACCTTACTAGACATTCTCCTTTTAAACAGCTAGCGCAAAAAAATCTGCCCGTGTCCAGTAAACAAAGAATGGTGATCGCAGGTGGAGAATTTGGCGGAGCAATGAAATTGGGTCCTGCTGGCCAGATGACATATTTTTTGCTTTGCTAATGGTAAGCAATGATTGTGAAATAGAAACTATGTTACTGAAAACGCTTTATGAAAATGACTCCTGAATCAAAACAAGGTAAAAACAATGGGTTACATTCAGCAAGGTTGGTTAGCTTTGCAAACAGCTAAATTCTACCTTCAAGGTGTCCCCAAGTTTTAGTTAAACAAACTTTTGAAATCACTCTCGTAGCTCATGCCCACTGATGTGTAATATTGCAACACCAACATGAACTGCAAGTTGTAAACTCTGCTTAATTTGTTGACGTGGGTTCTCTCCTTGGTTTGCTTGACCCATTTTTGTGTCTACATCCTGAACAAAACAAGACTTTCATGGATACGGAGGTGTCAGAGTCTTACAAAAACATAATCAGGTCAAAATCCATGTTCTGTTTATGCTTATATGTTAAGGGAGGAACTTTTGTAACTTGGGGTTACCGTGGTTACAATGTAACATTTGGTCATGTGTCAGCAAGCTGTCACATCCTGGGCATTGAACACATTTGATGGTAATCTAAAAAATGTAATTATTTGATCAAGTGAAAACAGGACATATTACTGTGATGAAGTACATGTACTTGGGAACAATAACTGTACACAAAAAAAAGTACTTAAATTGAACCCAGTTCACCACTGGTGTTTTTTTAGACCATTTGATGACAACCTACTAAAAGTAGTAACTACTTCATAATGGTATAGGGAACAAATGAATATGGAAGTAGTAGTAGTAGTTGGCAGACGTCTGTCGCGGACGACAATGTCAAGTTTAGATGTATCCATCAAGGACAACTTTCTCTCCTCATCTTGTTGTCTGTTTGTTTGTGATCGTGTCTCATCCCATCATACAGCGTAGACCTCCAGCTGGAACGGTTGCTGGCCAACTGAGGCCATGACCAGGTGGGGATTTCAAAGTCTACCAAATCCCTCTTCAAGACATCTTTGAAACGTAGTTTGGGACGTCCAACTGGTCGGCCTCCATTTTCGAGGACTCCATAGAGTATGGAGCGGGGGATTCGGTGTGATTCCATACGGGTCATACGGGGAACAAATGAATATGGAAGAGCGTACAATCAACACTTGAGCCGTGGAAACATTTTATCAAATAAAATTGTATAGACAATAAAATCTATGGGAGTGATTATCACATGGCAGCTTCTTCAGTGTGTCTCTTTATATTGAAACTACTGCCATTACCCATCTGGCAATATTTTTGACCGCATACAGGGTATGTGGATGATATTTACTTGATGTTAAACAAGTAAAGCAAACTGTTTTTTCATTGTTGTTATTATTATTTGGCCTATTAATTTATTTGGCTATTGATACATAAAATAAAAAACAGGCAGTAAAAATAAGATAAAACTGTAATAGACTGTACAATCTTTGCATTTTTGTGTGTATAGCAGGCCTGAAATTACACAGATGCCATGGCCTCTGTTGCCCCCGGTCTTGGTCTTGGTCTTGGTGCCCCTTCAGAAGTTTCCCATAGACTTTAAGATTTTCCAATGGAAGTGCCCTTTGCAAAATGAAAATGGCCTTGCCCTCTCAAATATAAAGTTCCAGGCCAGTATTGGCTTTGCAATTTGCATACATCAGCCCAATACAATGGCTTGTGCACACAGTGAACCCTGCTTTTGTGTTTAACAGTTTTCAGCCTACATCATTGTCTTTTTAAGGAGATGAATGTTTCATAAGGGAGGGGGGGGGGGGGTAAGCTGAGGCTTAAGTCGCTGAGGGAAAAACATTGATGAGAAAGCATTTTTAGTAGAGCCCATAAGTCTTTTTGACACCCGTTGATACTTGGTTTTTTTCACAACCATTAACATCATTGCATGGTTCAGATAAGATCAACTTCCATAAATCTCTATAACATTGGAAATGTTGCCAAAAAAGACTGTAACCTCAGGTATGTTATTTCCTTTACAGCTACGTTGAAAAATCAAGTCTTGGAGTACACAGACCAAACCACAGGGGGCTCAAATTGGGGAAAAATCCACAAGACTACAGGACTTGTATCTAAAAATGCTTACTGGACCAAAAATATATTTCAAGACCAAAATCAAAATGAGAAAAAAAACTTCCAGACACAGTTCAACTTGCATTTGACTGTCTTAATCTGAACAAGCTTAAATGACATGGATGTAACAGAAGAATTATCGCATTTGTCATTATTGGTAGTAAGCATTTGTTTTCTTTACTCAATGGAATTGAAAACTATACAGGGACATCACAAAAGAAACGTGAACAAAATAGTTAATGGCCTGACATTTTGACCCAAGCAATGTCTTTCTCGTAAACGGATTATTTCATGTCTGTCAAGAAAGTTTGAAGACAGAGCGAGATCTATGGAAAAAATCTAGGCCTCCAGTATAAAGCTTGAACACATAACTGTTAACACTATGAAAACACACATAACTGTTCCCACCTCCCCAAAGTATCAGCATGACTTAGTAGCATTGAAGTTTGATCGCTTGTATGTAATTCATCCTGACATACGCTTCAACCTGATGTCATGAATGTTAACTGAAGGAATGCAGCTGGTTCACATTCCATGAGGCTGTCGAACACATGGAACAGAGTGTGGAGATAAATTCTCAAGTGTATTCTAAGGGACAGTTATAGCCTTGACTTAGGGTCTCAATTGGTACAATGAGGAATCACACACTTGCAATGTAATTATTGTTAAGAGCAACGTTGTCAAGGGTACTGCTAACTTTCTCTATGATTACACCATAGTCTAGCATTAGCAAGGTCCTTGTTTTATGATTAAACTGACAGAGTCTGTACAATGCAAATGAAAGCCTCAATAGCACTCCACACTATAAATTACATCACTTTTGCTCAAAATGCCTGTATAGCCCAGTTCATACTTCACATGAATTTCGAATGCAAAGCAAATTTTGGTGACCAATAATCAGTACGCGATTCTTTTTCCATTAATTTGGGGTTGAACAAACTCCGACTATAGAGTGAAATTTGATCACATGAACTCTGGATTAACGTGGTGACACTCTAGTCCACCATTTGAGCTCTCTAGCCCTATGCTATGTTGGCGGTTCCCCTTCTTTGTCAACATCTTTGTTAGTTTTTCCAATTGTGATGCAAGAAAGTTTGCTTTGCTTTCACTTATGCGTGAAGAATGAACCGGGCTTATGACAGACAAACATTCCACCACCTAGTTCTCAAGCGATTACCGGATCGGTGCGCCAGACTGCATTAGCACAGTCAATACATGTGAACAAACGTAAAGCTTGGACATGTATACGCATGTACGTTAGTGAATTTTGACACGTTGTCTGAGGTCCGGGAACTGAGCTTCTATTTTTTAGCATTAGTGCAGAGTGTTTACTTCTGTAAGCAAATTAATTTGTTTTGCAACCTCCAACAGGCCTATAATGACACAGAGGAAGAACAATAACAAATACTTCAAAGTATTCTTAAAATGCACTTTCTTGTTGCCTATTTATACATTTTGTATAAGTAATAACTTATAGTTGAAATAATTGCATAAAGACACTTCTTGAAAAAAAGACTTATACCTAATTATGAATACATCAGAGGGAAAAACATCACATCAGTTGAGGGGGGAGGGGGTGCACTGATTGAGGCTGCCATCAAATGAGCACTTCTCTTTGAAGATCAACAATGCAGTATTCATTAATTTGTTGTCAGCATTTCCACTTATTATTTGAATTGTGCGCTTTTTATAATTGTATTTTGACGTTTTAACACTGAACATCTTACATATTTTTCTCATAGCCATGTTACTATATATTTAATGCCTTTTAATGTTTGTCTGTTTATTAAATTGTAGCATCAGGAGACCAACCTGTTAGTAATTAGTTTACTTTTATTGAAATCCTTCAGGGGTGCTATCTTTTTTTTTTACTGATGGTCAGTTGAGTCTTCCTGAATATTTTTATCATTGTACTTTTTTATCCTTACCTGTAAAATTAATAAATGATATAAAAAAATTAAAAATGCACTGCCCTCAACAATTAAAATTAATTAAATTTTACTTTTGTTTGGTTTTTATAAATTTGTAAATCTATCCATTCTTAAACTATCTAGGTCTGTTTGCTTTTTGTATTTCTATTTCTTTTTAGCTTTCTTTATTTTGTTTTTGCCGAAGGACCCCAAAGGAAAGACGTCTAAGTTAATGGCTTTTTGACACTATCCTTGGATAAATTTGTGCATTAACTTATTTCAATTGTTATCCTCCTGTTATTGTGTATGTTTTCTTGCCAAGTTCTTGCTGTATCTTATCCGAATCAATTCCAATCAAATCAAACTAAATTAAATCAAAGTGTGTACTACCATAGAGTTTAGACTGGCATTATGGTCAGCCCCTTCCTTATTTTTAACCAGTCTACATGCAGTTTAAGATTTCTATCTTGTTTGTGGTTAACCAGAGACACGTACTCAGGTTTCTCAGGTTTCTGCCAACTGGAAACTATTAATAATAGTTTCTTTCGCAAAATGACAGCTTTGCCAAAACTGTCCATGGGGAAACTGTTGACACTGTCACAAGCCTCAAAAGTGGTAAAAAAATAATAAATTTTTAATAAATGCCGTTCCTTTTCTGCCGTTTAATGAAAAGCAGTCCTGAACAAATATTGTTAGTTGTTTCCTCTTGAAATTGCTGTACTTTTGATTATCACTTTTGCAATATTTTCTTAAAATTTGTTTATTGTTACATCAAAACAAATGCACCCACTTTTGGCTGTCTTCCAAGCAGCACTTCCAAAGATTTGAGAATTCATTTCGTGGTTTCGAAAGTGGCTTGTGTCGTTTGAAGCAGATAAAAATCTTTGATTGGAAGCATAGCAAGCCCAGTGTAGGCAACCATTGTATTATAATGCAAAATCAACAACAATTTTAAGTGTATTTAAGTATTCTTAACAAAAACACTATCAGTCAGCAAGCCTGGGTTCTGGGTTTACTAATTACTTCCTTTTCTGGATGGTGCATCCATGTGATCAAGAGAAGATTTTGTTGTGTTTTAGATTCAAAAGTATACTTCCACAAAGTAATTTCATCTCCACAGTCCAGAAATATGCTCTTTTTTTGTGTGTGAAAAACAAGGAAAGTTGTATTGCACTGTGGCTATAAAAGAGGAAAATCACATGCCAGCCCTTCCCAGTTTCCCTGTATTGATTTATTTTTGCTTTAAAGGCCCTGTACACTATTGGTAAGATCGAAAAACACAAATGTTCACAGATTCACACATAACTTACATGATTTGAAGTAAGTAATGGTAGAAAGGGTTCCTTAAAATATTTCTGCCTAAAATGCATTGGTTTCTGAGAAATGAGTAAAACAATAGTTTTTATCGCGCGTGTTAATAAACTCGATGTTTGAAAAACAGAAAACACATAAGGTCTCTTTTCACTATTTTCTCGTGACCTCGATGACCAATTGAGCTGAAATTTTCACAGGTTTGTATCATGTATATGGTTAATCACACAAAACATGAACTTTGTTTGCGACTGTTTTGTCAGCTCTACCAATCCTGTATAATACCTTTAAACAAATGGTTTCATCCTGTTTTCGTAACATTTAACACCAATTTATGCCATTACACTAACAAAAGCTTTTTTCTATACAGCCCCCCCCCCCCCCCCACCTTCCAACACCTTAGAGGTATTGAGGTGATGTGCGTGCCACACAGAGAAGTGGAAGTTTGTTTTCAGACAAATAGTGTGTACTTTGGATTGATTGGTTTCCGTGAGGATATCCTTATTAAACCGGAATTGGTATATCCTTGAATTTGTTAAAACCTCAAATCTGCTAGTAAAGAATATCATATTGGCACTGAAAAATGTACCCTCTGAAACGTTTTTATCCATTTAGGCCTCTTCACAATTGTTGAGAAAGAAACAACAAACCCCCCAATAAATAAACAAAAATAATAAAAAAAAATAAAAAAATAAAAAAAATAAAAAATAAAATATTGAAAAAATAAAATAAATACAAAAAACAAAAAACAACAACTAATCTTGGTCAAATAAGAGTATTTTGTTATTGTGATCAATAACTCTGTTTTAGTATATTATCTCGTTACTGTTCTTTCCACTAAAAGTAAGAAAAATTCACGATATGAAAATTGAAAACAAAAACAGTCCTGAAACTTCACTGAGGCAATGGAGGCAATTGCCTCTGTTGCCGCTTGTCATTTGCTGTGGTGCCCCTTGGAATGTTCCAGCAGAAATATAAATTTCATTTATAGAGGTGCCCTTTTGTATAAGGAAAAACTGTATCAAGCCTGAAACAACAATCCTCTGTGAGAACAACTTTGGGAAAATATTGAGCACTGATGGTACCAAAATAAATCTGAACAGATGGTTTTCAAATTGACAGAGAAGCAAAGGTGAGCAATGTGACCAAAATGGTATTTATCAAAGGCTAGAGAGAATACCAGAGGTTAAAATGTCACCTTACAATTTAGAGGTTATACAACAGGGAAAATATTGGTCAAAATTGTTTCAGGATAAGGTTTCAGGTACATCATGGTACACTGCATTCAGGACTCCATTTTGGGGGGAAACGCAAGACCACAGGGCTTGTATCTCAGCATATTTACTGGACCAGATTTATTTTTACAAGACCATAATCAAAATGAAAGAAAATTGTTCTTTTTCAATAAGTATTAAGAGAAGATTAATCCGATTGTGTTATGGGTGATTATAGTTTGATACTCAACAGAATTAAGATATATTTATCAGACTCAATGTCAACATTTGAAAGTCTTATTTACAATTATTTTGAAGATATTGCATCTTGAGGTATTACTATTCAATTGAAAAAACAAAAAAACCACAAGACTGCCAGACTTGTCAAGTCATAAGTTTACTAGCCCGATGCTGAAATCACTGGCCTCAGTCTCAGAGTCCACACCATCCCATGCACAGGGTGCTTCTGTAAATCTTACACTTCTAAGTACTTTTACTTCGAGTAGATCTATAAATAATCAGAGACCATCGCCTCAATTGCCTTCGCTCCCTACAAATGTTCTCAGACACGATCTAAATTTCGAACGGATATGCCCTTTACTTTTGAAAAGTAACCTTGCCCTTTAGAACCATCCAGGCTTCTTAAGTCGTACATCATATTGTTGTTGATCTGATTGACAAAGTTGTCCCCCTTCTTTTCCTGACTGTATTTTAGTTGACTTACATGTGTATGAGTCAAATAAATTTGTACAGAGAAATGACCCCTGAACGCCGTTTAACCCGTCAATGTGTTCCCCACAATTATCAGCCAGACAACTAACTCCAAAAATTCACCAGCCAGATACAATCTTCACCACTTAAGTATTTGGACTGTCGCCAGTGGGATTGCTTTTTAATAATGTTACCTGCCAGCAGTATGCATGATATCTACGTTGCTAACCAAACATAAACCAATACTTGTTCTAAGTAGGAAGTTCCAGGGTGTTATGAGTCATTGAAAACCTAGTAAAATGTTATAAACTTTATAAAGCTTGCTAAGCTGTGGTCAGCTGTAAATGAGAATTCACCATTTCTAAAATATTGTTTTTGTTTTTGTATTCAAGTTCGCATAATAAACAAGGCTGAAAGTCACTCTTGGTAAGGGGTTACAAGAATTATTATTACTCTTATACTCATTTCACAAGGACAACATAAGTAGGCTGTGAATTACACAAAGGTAAAACTCCCCATGAAATGGGATTGTCGCCATTGAAACATTCCAGGATAAATTCAAACAATAACTCCTCTGATATTTATAGAATACTTAAGCCTAAAGCAATCAGCAAGCAATATATATGTGTCTCTTAGACTCCTTATCAGACACTCAACTGTTCACTCATTAACATTGAATAAAGTATTGGGGCTGAGCAATGATTTAAATACCCTATTGTGAACTCTCCACCCCCTCCCCTTTCTGAATTCTGGCTCACACCCTGCCTGCATACTTCACCAGGAAGCATGTCTGTTTACAACTCCCCACCAAGGGTGCATGCAACTCAGCTGCCCAGACACTAGAGATTTCCCCTTCCCAAGTGCACTCCTCCCTTGTTTACAGGATCCCCTCATTCCATAAAGGTCACTGAACCCCTGCCCTGTTAAAGTGAAAATCTCTAGTTGCTCGCTCAGAAGGAAATAAACAAAGGACATTTCCTAATGTAAATTTTCCCAAGCCAAAAGAACTCCATTCAACAATTCAGTGAACATAATAAAAAGGGAATTTTTTTGTGAGAATGACAATGGTACCCGAAGGAGTCAATGTATTTAGAATTGATCATTTCAATCTGTGTTCAAATCAATCGAACAAATAGAAGTGACTTTCAAAAGATTCAATTCCCATAAGGAGTGTGTTGTATGTCACACTGTCTATTTCTATACATAATGACTTTAAAGCATGTAGGCTGACACAAGCACAACTATAATGGGTGGACGTTTTTTGATGATCAAGTTTTGAAAAACATAATTTATGACACCCATTTTTGTCAACATTTGTAACAAGAGGACACTATCTACATGTGCACACAAAACTTTGATTGGTTCTTTTCTTACATGGTTTTTTTCTGTAATTGTAAAGAGAACACAGATATTCAGCTTCAATTTTCTGTACAAGTGACTTTTTTTCCCTTCAGAATACCAATCATTAACTGTAGATTTGAAGTAAAATTTAATTGAATCAAGTAGGCCCCTAAAATAAATTTATTGCATCTCAAATTGGTTATTTTTAGTTAGTTAAACTCCTATAAAATTTCATAGCAGGCAGTAGAGATTAATACATTTTGTTAAAGCAAACCTTGCCAGACAGCAGACAACTTCTTTAATTTTTTTTCTCGAAAAACTGTCTGTCGCATTTCATGCAATCTTGCAAAAATCAATCAAAACAAAATTTGAGCTAAATGGTCATCTTCCGATGGAACTTTAAGCAATTTTTCTGTCAATTCAAGAAAACCAGAAATTATATATTTTTAAGTAATTGAAAGATCAGAGAAATGTTGGTACTCACATAATTGCCAGGCACTTAACAAAAACATGCATCTTGATTTGCAGCATCAATAATCAGCATAAGTTGACTTCAAAAAGTTATTCAGATTTCTCCAGGTGAATGAAAGTACTTTGGTCCTGTGCCAAGGTTGAGAAACTGAAGCTTGTGACAGAGTTCACAACACACGAGCCGTGTCCGATGATCAGCTCCGTCCAGAGTTGATGATCACACAATCAGATCTGGAGTAATAATGGGTTTTGGCTTTGATGGGTACGCACCATTGGGCAGTGATCACTGATTCTGACTGTGTCACTGCAGGGGCAGCTGCTTGCAACAGGTTGAGGGATTTAGCCAGACACGCTGAATCAACAGTCTTGGGGTAACTAAGTTTCTGGAGATCTCTCTTCCACTACTGCACTTTTTATAGGAGCTGGTGGTTTACTGGCTGGCTGGCGGTGGTGGTGGTGTGTACCTCACTATAGGTGTAAATACCTTAGGGGTTGCCCAGGGGCTGTGAGTGATATAACCACAGATACTCTTACACCTCCTGGGACACTTCTACTGTTTTTTTGTGAATGACAGTTACAAATAGAGCTGCTGTGTGATGTGGATGTTACACCCACACCAGTCAGGTGCCAAAAATTACACAGCTTGGAAGGTTCAGCCAACCTGCAGTAGATCACCAAGAGGCAAGGTCAATGCCCATAACTGTTAAATCTAATTAACCTCAAGGATACAAATGAAGACATTTATAGTTCAAAAGTGCTGTGTTGTTATGGTATTAACAGTGTTTAGCAGTTCGTGAAAACAACTTTATATAGTGTGCCAAACATTCAGTGAGCAGTTGTCCCAGTTGGTCCCCAAAGTGACACAAAGGAGAATAAAAAAACATGGGCAGTTTGCCGATCTTAAATTGGAACCAGGAACTTTTTACTTTTGTAAATGGGTCAAGGGAAATTGGTTTGTTTTCTTTTTGTTTGATGACGTCCATAGAAAATATTGCAGTAAGTCCTCAGTTTACTGAGCCCCGGATTTCATACACTGGACAGAGGAAGAAAATTAAACAGGGCATTTTCCTGAGCATCACAGTTTAAAATAATAAATGTGCACTGTCACAAATAAAAAATGAAATAGTAAACATGTGTTCATGCGATGACATTTTGTTAAAGAATTGGGAACTTGGCAATTTGGGCTGAGGTTGGCAAGAAATGTTCTTGATAGAATGGCAGGCTGAAAATTGGGAGAGTTATTGTTAGCAATGGTTTTGGGAGTCATGCATGCTGGGCCCAATTTCACAAAGTTGCTTAGCAGAAAATTATGCTCAGCAGAAACAGGTTACCAGCCAATATACCATTCAATGTATACTGTTTGGGACTGGTTCCCTGCTAATTTTTGTTCAGCACGAAACAAATTGTAAGTTAAGTAGCATTTTCTGCTTTTGCTGTTTAAACAGCTTTAAGAAATCGGGCCCAAAGGTTTTTAGTTGGCTGCAATTTTGAGCATTCATTCATTTCAGGGTTCGAAATTAGCGGTCGCCCGGTCGCCAAATGCGAGTGAAAACAGCGGCGGGCGAGTCAAAACCCTTCCTTTACTAGCCGCCGGGCGAGTTAAATAATTGTTCTTGTTCACAATAAATGAGGGTACGGTTGTAAAATCCCCCAAAAAGTTTTTATTAAAGCTTTTAGTTTGATATAAGTCTGGATATTTGCTTGATTTAATGTGGCCGCGATCGCGATCGCGAACGGAATTGCGATCGTTCATTTTGGTATACAAACGTTAAAACACCATGCACATACTGCCGAGTATCCACACAACACGTGCATCGGCCCCACACATAACGTTCGGTCGCCCACCGGTACATGCATAGCGCATACACAACACACAGTACATGTACAACATACAGTCGGTCCAATGTCCAAGCTAACCAACATTCCACACGTTGTGATTGGTGATTAATGGCCGTTGATAATTACCATATTCATAAGAGCTTGGCTAGACTTCAACGCAGTACACGTTCACGAACGGAGTAAAGAATTGCCGCACAGTGTGCCGCACGCATGCAGATTGTGTACAATACACAGCCTTGGATGAAGTCTAATTAAACATCGACAACTTTTGCCGATAGAGGGCGATGCAGGGCAAAGTTCATTGAATTTTTTCTCAATGTGCGTTGTCGAACGATCGTTGATTCGCGAAGATTTTATTGCAAATGAAGTTCAAAACAACCGATCTTCAAATCAAGAATCCATGAAAATGGTTGATGATGGAAAAGGTATGATTTAGGACAAAAATTAGGGGATAAAATCATCCCAAAACGCAATTTTGCGAACTTCACTTCCGTGCGTTTTTTTATTTTTTTATTTTTTTTACGTTTTGAAAATTGTGTGCGTCACGCAATACATGCGGGCTAGTGAAAAAACCTGCGGGCGATCCAAAATTTTGGTTGATTCGCCCGGCCGGCGAGTGGAAAAAAAAGTTAAGGGAAACCCCTGCATTTATTCATTCATTCATTCATTTATTATTCTTCACATGATATAAAGACATAACATTCTATTTCCCATGTATTAAAAACAAATGGCACCACTAGAAGAACATGAAATAGAAACGAGAATCAGTCTAACAAATTCTTTGCCATACAGAACTTAATCACTGCCGGCTTAGGATGTATTGATATGTACTGATGATTGACATGGAAGGAAATATAAGTTCAAAGTCTTGTTACACTTAAAGATACATTGGAAGGATTACTGACTTGACTACTGATTATTGGCAGGCAATGTTGATTTGGATGGCTACTGGTTAGTGTTGTTGGCTACTGCAGTTGTAGGCATTGTGGCATTGTTGGCCTGTGGGTTCGAATCCTGGTTGTGACACCTGACCTGGGTGGCAAGCCTTGCTAGTTTGGGTGGTAGGCTAAGTTGGTATGCCTGGCAGTCAAGTTGGTTTAGGTGGTAGGCATTTCTGACTTGGGTGACAGCCGTTGTTGATTTAGGTGGCAGGCATTGATAGCTTGGGTGGTAGGCAAAGTGTGTTAAGCTGGCAGTCATTGTAGGCTTTGGTGGCGGGAATTGCTGACTTGGGTTGCAGGCATTGCTGGCTTGGGTGGCAACCATCGTTTGCTTTAGCAGCAGGCACTGCAGCCTTGACTCATAAGCATGACACTTCAGTTATCGTCATCTTACTGTGTTCACAGGCTCGGTTAGAAAGCAGGTAATTGATGTAAACTGGGCTAATAAAGGGATATTTCAACTCGTTAGAGTTCCTTCAAGCGAAAGGTTACACAATAAAATGTCAATCACCAATCACCAAATAATCATTACACATGTTTATTTCTTCAAAAGCAATGGCGCTGCAATACCTGTAGTTCCCGGAAAGGTTCAAGGATTTGTTATGAACTTTTCAATAGTAATCTAATGTAAAAAATATGTAGCCTTCTGATTGGAGGAATTCTGGAGTCAGTGCAATGCTTCAATGTTGCACCACGGCGTATTGATATAAAGGCTAAGCTATCCTCATTTGAATAGCTTGAAGAAAAAACAACTTTCCAACTATTTATTATTTATACATCCACAAAACAAATAGCGCCAATAACAGGAGGAATAGGAAACATGAAGAAATGTTCAGTTTTAGATATAGGAGGAAAACCCGAATGGGGGAAAAACCCACGCAATCAGGTAAGGACTGAAAACTCAATCCACATGCAAAGCTCTGGTTTGAGGTGGTATTTGAACCAGGGTCCACAGAGGCGAAAGGCTGGGATTGGAAAGAAACCAATAATCCAACCTACGCATCTTTTCTCTAAAAACAAAATTAAATAAGCAGGCCATTGTTGGCTTAAGGCAACTTTGCTCCATGCTAGTACTTCCCGATTGCTTCAGACATTAATGCAAATGAAACAAAGAAATACAAAACTTAAAAATTTGAGTTCTTTAAGTAAATGTTAATAATAAAGTAACTCACAGTTTTTGGTTAAATAATGTTAGAAGGAAGAAAGCAAGAAGGGTAAATCATTAAAGAACCCTACCTTTCTACTTGAACACACGTTAATGGCGGTCTCAGGAGGTAAAACAGCTTTCTTTGTCAATAATAAACACATAGTTGTGTTCTTCAGTGACTTGGCAAACAATCTTAAAAATTTTCAGGAAACTTTCCTCTAAGAAACCTACCCTGATACTCATAGGACACTTAGTAGTTGGTCTCAAAAACCACAAGACATAGATCTTCACTTTTCAACTTTCCAAAAGAGAACAAAATTATACCTGTTAAAGACTACAACAAATATTGGCCCAAATTTGCCCTCTCCTAATCAAAGATAACAAATTTACACAGTACTTAACTGGGATGGACTGGAATCCAGTTGAGTTTCGGATGTTGACTTTTCACAATGATCCACTGTCCATAAAATTACAGGTGTTATTTGCAAAAGAGATTGTGTTTTTGGTTTTTAACACTATTCAGCTGCATGGCCTTCTGGCATGTGCGTACTGTTCTCATCTTATCTTCAGACAGTTTTTTGAATTTTTTTAAATTTTATGTAAGGTCATGAAACATGAATTATTAATGAAAAATGCCCTGGTCATTTAGTCAATGGAAGTGTGCCAAGATCGACTGGAGGTGAACTAGGGGGAGGGAGGGTGGGAGGGAGGGAGAATACACATTGTAATAAACAAATTATATTGTTGCTTATTCCACATATTCTACTCATTAATTTATATTTTTGTTATAGGCCTATCTTTGTTTTCTGTTAATTCACACTTGCATTTTGAATGACTTATCTATTAATATTTTTAAATGTAACATTTTACCGCCGCCGTAAACTGATCATTTTATTTTGTTTTTCTCTCCTGTCATTCAGTATCTATTGTGCTTTCAACCAAATAAATGTTAAATATGAAATATTTAAATACTGCACATTGTGATTAAATGAATTATTAAGAAAAATCAACTTAAATTTCAACCGAACTTTTTTCCCCTATTTTAATATTCTGTTTATAGTTCTCCTAATTCAGCGCTGTGATACAGCTTTTTGTAAAAGCCCTTTATAAATGCTTTTTGTATTGTATTGTACTGAAATCATTAGACTTAAATGTAGAAAACAAAAAAATGTCAACTTCACTTGAGACAATCTTTCAAAATGCCAGATATCTGAGGTCTGATTTGTATAAATCCCTGAAAAGGTCACAGACTAGAGACTTGACTTGCAACAATCCCTCAACCATTTGATACATGATGGAGAATGTTGCTTGAAGATGCTCCACATAAAAACTGGACCCCAAGGATCTACCGACAACTCTTAAATAACTTTGAGACTCCCAGAAGCATTCATTCAATCTTACAGGAAAAATAACAATCTTTCCTGGGGGGGGGGGGGGGGGGGGGGGGGGGGGGGGCACTGTATCCAACAGTTGCTACAAAGTGGAAGTACGTCAACATAATTCTAGAAAAGGAAGTTGCCCTTCCACAATAAATACTGTCAATTGCAGTCAACAACAGTAAAGGAGGAAGGACTGATCAGTGTTTGGACATGTGAAACATATAAAGGAAGTATATAGGAAGTTGATATTGTATTCAAATGGCAACACAGTCACAGATGGTGCTTCCCGGCTCCGCAGTGGACAGTGTTGTTGTTTTGATCAACTTTGCACGTTATAACTAGAGAATCAGAGTCATGCGATCGAAACCTGCAAATTTCATTTATATCATTTTTCCAAAACTCTAAATAGGATGATCTGTAGGGGAAGTGAAGCTATTATTTGAGTGGTTCGTCCATTTACCAGGGATGAGAGTTGATGTATGTGAAAATTCCTGATAAATGGTTTGTGAGCTTGGGTACCCCTTTTATTTTAACCCCAAAACCTCCCATGTTACCATTCAGGAGGTTTACAGACTCGTGCATCACCAGAAATACAAAACTATAGGTTTGGACACAATGTGGACTATTTCTCTCTCTCTCTCCCTTTGGCGATTGATTTACTTGAGAATCTCCCCTTCACAGACAGGAAACATTTATTTCATACTGACTCAACAATAAGATACATACATTGTAGAAAAGCAAATAATTAATCAATACATGTGTATCAAACTATATGATTTAACTGAAATTTATGTACATGAGTCAATATGTAGGAAGAAAGTGAAGCAAACAATGTTACTTTTGTTCTTTTCCCTATTTGACAGACAAAACAGACACACACATATACACAAGCTGACAGCTAAGACCAAACAAACATAACCGATAAAAAAAAACACCAAAAAACAAAACAACCCATTAGATTATGATGGCATTACAGATATGTATCTAACAAGTAATGTTTAAGTTTTCTTGAAAATGTACTAATTGTAGCAGGTTGCTTAAAATGTATGGGAAGACTATTCCAATATTCTGTTCCTCGTTGCACAACACTATTTTTGTGAATGGAAGTTCTATTATAGTTGACATACAAATCCCCCTTTAATGCTTTACGAGTGCCATAAGAATGTATCGATGAAGCTAAAGTAAACATTTCATTAAAGCTGTTGGGTAATAGGTCGTAATTGTACTTGGACATGAATTTACCCAAGTTCAGACGATACCAAGAACATTTTCAACTCAAGGAGATTTTGTAGGAACTCCTCAAATCAGGACAAATCCTGAAAAATCACACACCTGATTCACTCAATATTTAAAAAGTCAACTAGTATCTAGAAGTCAAATCAAACCTGACATAACAAAACTTAAGTATAAGAAAGCTATAAGCCAAACCTCACCTGAGTTTTGAGGAAACAATAAAGAAATAGCCAATCCAATTATTAGCAGCCTTTGGTTCCAACTACGGCTGAGGCTCCATCATCAATTTTGAAGCAGTCTGCATTTTGCAGAGTGCTTCAATATTATAAAAAACTGCAGCACGGAGCAGGAGCCAGAGCCTAAGCCGAGTTTTGCCCTTGGTATTTTTCTTGACTTCCATGAACCAGTAACCTTGCTGTACAAGAGTCATGTATTGAACTATGATACAGTGGATGTGATAGAAAGCACTATTTACAGGGACAAGATTACACAAGGAAGGTGGTGGTAGCACTTAAAGACTAACTAATGACATAAAAACTGCATGAGCTTTCATAGTTTTATTAGGGACGAGGTTGTATGACTACGAAAAATACTGAAAATTTGATAAAGTTCTTTTTGTGTGTGGAGATAAAGCCAATGATAGAAGTGCAAAATGTTAAACTGTAGAGGCTTACAGACTCTCTACATCATTTCAGTTAGTTTCGGTCTGGTCATAACAAGGGCCAAGTCTTTCATCTCTGTGATAGCAATTTTGCCTCTTTCAAGAAATTGGGAGACCAATGAAAAATCAGGAAATCAGGAAAAATCCTGACAAATCACAAGCCTGTGTTTAGGCATCAGTTATTGCTTGGTAAATGTATCTGCTGAGTCAAGTTTCAGGAAACCAGTAACAAACAAATTGTAGTTTGACTGGTACTCCTTTTTGTTTTAGCTAAGCAACATGTTACCATGCTAAGCAATTCTGTACTCTTAAGAAGCTCTATGAAACTGGTTCCTGGGCCTAATTTCATAGCTGCTTAAAAACTATTGAGCACAACAAAATTATTCTTACAACAGTAAGGCTACCAGCTATAGTGTCATGTCAAATACATGAATATTATCTATGATTGGTATCCTGCCCATTTTTGCGTAGCAGAAAATTATTACGCCAATTTTTCAGATTAAGCAGCTCTATGAAATTTGAGCCTGGGCTTGATTTAACAAAAAGGGCTATGTTTGCCATGGTGATTTGTGTAGTGACATCACACTTTGCTTAGCAATTAAGATTGATACACAGTTAAGATCAATCTTAGCTCTTAGTGAAATTGGCCCTGGACATTGATCTTTGAAGTGGCAAGGTCAAGATATTTTTTGAAAAGGGTATATCTATTTAATCATCAAGTCTATGGTGACATTTTGAAGTGGCACCAAGGACATGACCAGTGGTAACAGAGGTACCCTCGAATTCCATGCTCCACACACTAGATTCAAATCAGTGTTAGCCAGAGGGGTGTCTGGACGTCTTTCTATGATGCCCTATTCTATATTTTGGCCACCCAGTTTTCTCTTTAATTTAAACTATATAGGGTCATAAATTGGTTTTTATCAATGTAATGCTTATTTTTAGCACACACAAACAAAAAACAATAAAAGTCACATGTGAAAATTTCAGCTGAATACAGTGTCTTCTTGCTGAGAAAACAGCAAAAAAACTGTCACTGTATTTTCACAAGAACGCTAAATCCATCCACATTTAGCGAAGTGACAGCGGGTACCCACCACATCTCTGGCCACAGCATTCGCGAACGAACACCAACCCTTAGAAATCTGAGAAATCATTCTCAGTTTCAAATGTTCATGGGTGAAAAATTATCCAAACCATATTACTTCAAAGGGAATCCTTTCTCAAAGTAGTTTATACTATCAACAGCTGCAGTGCTTCTCACAAGTAAGTTTTTATGTTCATTAACTTTTTGGAGTATTTACCAATTATTGACCCTACCTTTAACTGTAAAAGTACTGTTCCAAGCAGATGGAAGACAGGCAAACAAAAACATTGGATTCCTTGTTCAAGTTATTCCCCCAACTTAATATTTTCCAGACCCTGGTCTGGTGGCCTTGTTTAATACCCCTTTTCATACTTAAAACAATCAAATAAAAATTGGACAGTGAAATTGAAACTGGAAACTTAACCACTCAGTGCTGGTATTACCGAGTTCTCCGTGCTCAGGAATGGGTTTAAATTTTCAGAACATCTGGAGTAATTTGTTTTTGAGATATCTTTGTCACAATGAAACCTTGACTGTTAAACAAAGTAAAGACAACAAACGTTCTCATAATTTTGCTCTCTTTCAAGAAAATATGAGATTCATTCATTGTTGACTTGCAAAAAAAACCCTGATAATTGTTCATGGATCGACCATGAAATGCTTGAATCTACGACCACTCAGACTTACCTCCCATATGCTAAATATAATGATTTCAATGACAGTCTATCGATCTCCTGTAACCCTCATTTATACAACAATAGAAATGGGGATTACACAATAACCCATGGAAAAGGGAGTTTTTGAGCATTAATTCCAGTACCCTTTGTTCCTATTTGTATAAGGGGGAAACGATTGCATAGTTAATGCATGCACTGTGCATGCTTCTCAATGGAATGTCCGACAAATTAACACTTATTACGCATATATGTAATATAAACGCAGGTTTACCTGACCTCGGGTCATGTGTACAGTATCATCCGGTTATAACTAGTTAAAGACACTATATGTCCCATTGTTATTATTGTAATTACAACCGACTAACATAGCCGTATCCGTAGCCAAAGTCACTTGATTCAGACAAAGCCTTACAGGGTTTGCCCTTTTAGTGACTAGCGAGCAGGACCAGTTAGCTTGTCATTTCACTGGTTCGTCAGTTTTATCACTAGCCCAAAGTCTGACCACTTGGAGAGAATTTTCACTGGTCCTCAGGTGTTTTAACTGGCATTTGGCCAGCGGACCACTGTTAAGAGAGAACGCTTCCTTATAGTACGGTAACCAAGCAGACCGGTGATGACAAAACCATCTGAGGATACTTTTTTCAGGTCTGGTCAACTAAACAGCTTATTTATAATAAGCAAGGTGCAGTTTTAAGTCCTATCTTATTTTCATTATTTTTAAACGATATTGAAACTGAGTTAGCCAGAGCACCCTCCCATGGCGTAAAACTGGGTACCAGAAATGTAAATACACTTTTATATGCAGATGATATGATTATTGTGTCTGACACTCACGAGGGTCTTCAGTTGCTTATTAAGAGGTTTGAATCATTTTGCAATAAGTGGAGACTGACTGTAAATATTGACAAAACTAAAATTATTGTTTTTAATGATGATTTAGTAAGAAATAAGGATTTAACGAACAGTATTTTTATTAATGAGCAACCGATTGAATATGTGAAGTCTTATTTGTATTTAGGTATTATTTTTCAAAATTCAGGTTCTTTTAAGCTGGCTCACAAACATTTAGTAAATAAAGGTCACAAGGCAGCGTATCTAATAAGAAAAAATATAAGCAATGATTTATCTCCTGTTTTACTTTTGAAAATTTTTGATATGCTACTGAAACCAATTATTAATTATGGTTCAGAAATTACATGGAAGAAAAGTGACAATCAAGCAGAAGTGTTTCAAATGAATTGGTTTAAATTTATTTTGAATGTAAATAGACGTACTTCTAATGATGCTGTTCTGGGTGAACTGGGTAGATTTCCTCTATACATCGAACAATGTTATAACACTTTTAAATACTGGCTTAAGTTAACTGGTCAACCCACAGACTCCATTCTTTATAGTGCTTTTCAAGAGGACATTAGCTTGGGAATTGCGAGGAAACCATCTTTGTTCCTCAAGATCCAGAATACCTTTGGTTTGGTCAAATGGAATGCACCTTTGAGCTTGTCAGGAATTCGGTGCCAACGTGTACTTTGTGATGCATTTAGAAAAGAATTAAGCAATGTCTTTATTTGTAACTGGTTTGAAAGATTACATGATGACTCCCGGGGCTCTTCTACCCATAGAAATAAACTTAGGACATATAGGACGTTTAAAAGGAACTTCGAGATAGAGCCATACCTAAAGTATTTGTACAATCCTCAATATCGTCACTATTTAGCAAGGTTTAGATGCTCAGCACATAAACTACAAGTTGAGGTTGGGAGATATACAGGTGTAGAATTTAAGGATCGTATTTGTCTCCATTGCTTGAAGGATGTTGAAACGGAAATTCACTTCATTTGTTTTTGCCCAATGTTTACTGTACTCAGAAAGAAATTGTATGATACCATTGCTCAAAGTTACACGGATTTTAGTATCTTATTGGAAAAGGACAAATTTATTTTCCTTATGAGTTCTCACGATAAAACCATTATGAATTGTGTTGCGAAGTACATATTCTCTGCTTTTAAGTTAAAGGAAAACCAAGTATAATTTAATATTTGTTCATGCTAACCTCTCCTTCGTTGTTATATTGTAAGTTTAAAATTTTGTTATTGTTGTAACCCTTCCCCAGGGTATGGGGTTTGTTCCGTTTTGGGAATAAAATTAATACAATACAATACAATAATAATTTAAAAAAATTAAATTGTGGTGAAAAACAGTGTTTCATTGGAAGCTTTCCCTAGGATAAACAAGAAATAAAGAAATAAACACATAAATAAATAAATGAATAGATGCACTGTTTGTTAATTATTTAGAGCAAACTCGTCAACCCTTTTTCTAAACCCTGGCCAAAAAGATGTGAGTGACTTCACCAACAACATTTCTTACACATTCACCTCAAAACTTGGGGATTGTTTGAGTGACTCACTCATGACATTGTCCCATCATGTGTTTCGATCATTCAGAGAAATAAAAGCACTTGTGTTCTTTGCTGTGTCATTTACTCCTTAATCACAAAGTCTGGTCAATCATCCACAGAACACTGAAAAAGGACGGATAATGTTACACAGCAAAAAATGTAACGAAAAGCTTTGCGATCGCTCAAAATACTAGCGCGGGATTTGAACCAATGACCTCCAGATTAACTGCCCGCAATTTACCAACTTAGCTTGGTAGAGCAGTGGCACGTTAATCCGAAGGTAAGTGGTTCGAATCCCTTTTTAGTAAATTTGTCTTTGTTAAACCCCAAACTACTTTAAAATGTACCCACTCACTTTCTCTCGTGGTTTATTACTTAGAATACTGGACTGTCAGAAATCTGATGTCATGAATGACTTTCATAATTTAATAATGATACTAATGTGGCGTGTCATGGCCAAGCAGTTATGAGCATCAGACTCAAGCTCTGGTGTTTTCTGATTAGCAGAGTGTGGGTTAAAGTCCCTGCCATGGTAATTGTGTCCTCTAGCAAGATAGTTTACCATAATTGCTTTGCCCTTCACATGGAACATTAAAGGGACACATTGCCTTGGATCGGGCGAGTTGGTCTATAAAAAGCATTTGTAACTGTTTGTTATAAAATGCATATGGTTAGAAAAATGTTTTAAAAGTAGAATACAATGATCCACACAAGTATGCCTCGAAATTGCGTGGTTTTCCTTTTACTTTGCGAACTAACACGGTCGGCCATTTTGTGGAGTCAAAAATTTGACTCCACAAAATGGCCGACCGTGTTAGTTCACGATGTAAAAGGAAAACCACGCAATTTCGAGGCATACTTGTGTGGATCATTGTATTCTACTTTTAAAACATTTTTCTAACCATATGCATTTTATAACAAACGGTTACAAACGCTTTTTATAGACCAACTCGCCCGATCCAAGGCAACGTGTCCCGTGTATGAGGATTGGCCGAGCACATAAAAGAACCTAGAACACTTAATCATGGAAGAGTAGGGGATAACCCCAGTGTTTCTGGTTTACATAGCGAGCACCCTTGTTTACAGGTTTCCTCAGGCTTGCGAGCTACAGTGATTAAGTTGTTTCACTTATGAGGCATCCTTGATTTCATTACCAGAATTATATAATAATAAACAATATAATAATAATAATAATAATAATAATAATAAAATATATTTTTGTTTCGGACAATAAAAACATCTTGACCAGGAGTCGTCTAGGAAGTAAACAAACAAGTTTATTTTTGTTTCATATAACAAATATTTACATTAGAATTAAAAGTGAACAACAAAACCACAATTGATACAATGAAAAAATCTGCCTAAAGTAAAAGGTGATCAAGGTGCTTCACAAAAATATAATTAAAAAGCAAGGCCTGGTACATTAAAAATTGCTTTACTTTTTAGTAAAACATTTCAACACTAATAACAATCAGCTTCAGGTAAGCACTTTTAAACTTTGTATCAAAGAGCCTTACACTAGTACTACCCCTGTTCATTGGGCCTTAAGCATTCCTGAAACCATCTCAGCTCCTTAAGAGTATGCAGCACCAGCAGCCAAATCGGCACACATGTTGCTAAGTATTCATATCAAACATTATTGTAAGGCATTTTGATACAATGTTTAAAGAGGGGCACCAAGGTGAAATTCAGTTTTATGATCCACTCATTTTTCCAATAGATAGAGTCCTTAAGAAAATGGAAAACAAATACAAGTTTCTAACCTTACATTCAAATTGTGTAAAATGCCATTTTATTTTACACTCTTTTAGAGCCAAATTTGAAAAATGACATCATCGATTAAAAACAAATTGGTCTCTATATATTTGAAAGGAGGATTTTTGCGTCAGTCAAAGGGCAAATTCAATGACCTTTTGATTGAATATCATACAAATTAAGGAATGAACTAAAAATTCCTTACATGTACCAAAACGTACAGGCCCCAATTCTTAAATGTGGGGTCATCAAACATTTGGGGATTTTGACAAACATTGCACTTGAAGAGTATCAAATACAATGGAATTTTACAGTTTTAAAACAAGGTTAGAGAATTGTAAACCCCCCCCCCCCCCATTTTCATAAGGACTCTACCTATTCACAGAAAATGAGTGCACCACAAAACTGAATTTGACCATGGAGCCCCTCATTAAAAACACATGTGACATCACATGATTCCGACCACAACACTTGGACTTCTGTAGGCATTATTTTTAACAGTTCAAGTTCAATGAAGAAAACAAAGTCTTGCACTTTACAGAAAGTGCATCCTACTAATTTTTTCCCCCTCAAATTTCGATACACAGAAAAATGGCACATCATACAACTTCAGGTTTTATTTGTATAATTATTGATTGTACAAGGAGCGTGTTATCAAAAATGATTAGTGCAGTATCTTGCCTACCAGGAAATGCCCTGGAATGCCACGTCACTCTTTTTTGTAAACATTGGTAACATCGTTTCTTCCCATTTTTCACACCATTAGGAGTTTCAGAACTCAACTCCTGTCACCAGGATTCTATTGTTTCGTTAGATGAATAATATAAATAATGAAACTCTTTCAATAATTGTTTTATTATTATTAAAGGTATTATACAGAATTGGTATAGCCCTGACAAAAAGTTGCACACAGTGTTTATGGTTTGTGTTATCATTCATGAAATAATAAACCTGTGAAAAGTTAGGCTTAATAGGCTGTGCAAGTCTCGCGCGTAAGCGAACTTATGGGACCATCGTGGTCCCAGCCATATGGAGTTTTACGTTGGCAAGATTTTGTTTCGTCTATAATTTTAGTTTAACGTACTTTATGACCATGAAAATTAAATATGTTGTTGGGAATGTAGTACTAAGTGATAAAAAATATGAAAGTAAAATCAATTCAACAATGCAACGAAGAAAACCCAAGAATTAAACTTGACCTCTGCTTCCGGTTACTTGCAAAAAATTAAGAATTTGTGCCCACCTCCGATCACCAAATTTGTTTTGGTCGCGCGATGATAATCACAAGACGCTGTAATTGCCAGACGCTAAGCCTTTTCATTGCAGTCTACGGTTGTCGAGGCGTCAGCGTCCTCTTTAAACTGCGTCACACGTTAATTCGTACGCCCGTGCGATCATCGCGCGTCTGCGTTTAAACCTGCTTTAGTGGTTGCACGTATTCAGGCATGGATTTACAAAAGGGTTTCCTAAAAAGTTCAGATCAAATAAGCATCCTTGTCCCAGAGGGTTGTTTTTGTTTCAACAAAAACTAACAAATAAATTGTGTGTTTATTATGAAAGCTAAAACTCATTTTATGCAAATTGTAATGAGTATTTTTGTTGGTCAGATTGTTTCATAGATCTAATTTAAAAACAATGATTTGATTTCAGAAAAAATATGTTCTTCACTTGACGTGTTTTCTCGCTCCGATACGCGCGAGACTTGCACAGCCTATTCGTTGTGTGAGTCAGGAAAAAAATAGTGAAAAACAATGTCCATTTTCAGCCTGTAATTGTCAACATTGTAACAGCCGCAATCAGCTGTTGCATTTTGTTAGGTTTTCAAACACAGTTTTCTCAAATATGACTGGAATAAGATGGGGGGAAAATGGTTCTAGTATGAACTTCAAAATAAGCTAAACAATGATGTTTTTTAACCTTACCAATCTAGTATAATGTTTACATTTTTAGCATATGGAAAATGACTTTTAGGAGCACCTTTTAACATGTGGTACGACAATTGGATAAATTATCCCAAACTCTATTGTTCCATCTAATCATCTTTAACAAGCTTGATCGTGCATTACATCATCGAACAATGATGTAAGAGTTGAGAGTAACAATTCATGACAGCGAAAAACAAAAGGAAGTCAGCAATTAGCAGAGACTGGCGCCCTGGCAGAGACATGCACTTCCATCCATTAATGTTATCTCATCATCAAGGACATCTCATTGTAGTAAAGTTTGTTTACACCAAAAGTTCCCTTGAATGGTGCAAACTTTTAGGTAACTCATTTTTGTAAAAAAATCTCCACTTGAGCACACAGGTTCCAATTTAATTTTAAGCAGAACATATTGCTTAGAAATTTTCTGCAAAGCAAAAAGAAGCAGGACACCAGTTATAATTGGTACATGTGGTGTGCTACTTTGGCTGGTAAACTTATTCTGGTAAGTATGTTGCTCAGCTATTTTTAAGCACAACAAGTAGCTAAGCACAACAATTATGCTTACCAGAATATGGTTACCAGCCAAAATACCCAGTCATAATCTTTGACTGGTACCCTCCCCCTATTTTTGCTTAGCAGAAATTTTGTAAGCAATATTTTCTGCTCAATCAGCTCTATGAAACTGGGTCCAGGTCTGGTAACTCAGATCTCTCCCTGGACTGAAAAGCTATTTTCACAAGAACAAACGTTTCTTTTGTTTCAAACTTGCTGAATTTTCAAGGCTTGCTCCTGAAAATCTAGAAGTATAAATGAGTAAATCTTAAAGTGTTTGGGAAAACACTGGACCACCTTACTTATTCCGATGGAAAGTTACTGGCTAATGCTAAGAGTACTATTTTGAGCCCTGGATGTTCAACAGTTGTTTTGGAAAAAAGTGCATTTGTTCCCACGCAAAGAATTTTGTGGAATCAGTGTTGCAATGAAAATGTAGAAAAGCCAAAACCCTTTTTTTAAAAATGTGCATGAATCATGGTCTGCCACGTTTCAGGTCTGACAGGATACCTCGGGGCGTGATCCTTGGCTAGACAGCGTGAAGAGGTTTCAACAATTCAGTCAAGTGTCCCCCCAAAAATCCAGGATACGGAGCCACCTCCAAGGAAGTGTGAACCCAGCAGGGACTTTCATCCCAGCGTCACCAACCGTTCCGATTGCCGCAATGCTCTTGGGAAAAATTAAAGTTCAGTATTGTTACCCAGGGGTATCCCTATTAAAACCCAACTAGTACTCCCAGGGGTAGATACTTACTATGAGTCTACCAGGGTTAAAGGGGGGCTTCAATGTCAAATGTCAGTTTTGTGATGCACTAATGAGGATAGAGTCCTCATGAAAGTCCGTGAACAATTTACAAGTCTCCAACCCCACATTACATTGGTGTCAAATATAATTTTATCCAATACTCTTTCATAGTGATATTTGTACAATACAAACAGGACTTTTTCGTGCCAGACAAAAAGGTAAAATCCAATGATGTTTTGTTTGAATATCATCAAAATTCAGGAATGAACTAAAAATTATACATACAAAAACTTCAAATCTACAGCCATTACATCTTGACTCCCCCCCCCCCCCCCCCCCACCCCCGACAACTTCTTCTCTACAGCAAATAGGAGATTAGTAGCTCAGATCCACCTTCAGTCTTTAAAAATTAAGTAAAAGCATTACAGTTTGGAAATAGCATCCCCCCCTACAAACACAAAATGTCAACCACAAATTGTAGTTCTTGAATTGTACACTTTTAGTGTTTTTTCCAAAATATAAGTAATTTGTCAATGGCAAAAATTGTTGTTCAAACTGACCAACTATACAAAAAAGTCCCGCCTGGTGCATGTCATTTAAAAAAATAAAATAAAAATAAGGGAAACTGACTAAGTAAATTTTAAATAACTTTGGGTTGAAAAAAGAAAAGAATTTACTAGAGTGGGACTTGAAAATGCAACCTCCAGATTAACATGCCAGTGCTCTATAAACTAAACAATTTAGCCCTAATGTTCGTGGTCTCCTTATTTTGTCAATATCTTTTGTCAGATATACAAGATAGCTCAGTTGGTAGAGCACTGGCACATCAATCTGGAGGTCGCAGGTTCAGTCCAGCTCTAGTAAATTTGTCTACATTCAAGCCAAAACGAAGTATACTGATATTATTACATATTGACATGAGTTGTTTTTCAAATGAGGGTTGGTCTGTGGGGCTTTTACAAGCTCCCTTCAGTTTCATCCCAGGAAATAACATCAGATTTATACCCGGATTATTTGACAGACATCGTGGACCCTTCACACAGCAGGTCACCAATAAAAGCATACCACTGAAATTCCCCAAATCAAACGTGTATTGTATTGAGACAAACACCAACAAGTCAATCCGATTCAAAATACATGTAATGTAACACCCAATAATCATATACGATCATGCGCTTATTAAATGCAATTTCGTCTCACTCCAAGACGGCAGAAAAGATCTTTGCATATCAGATTTGCAACTAAGCTGAAAGATTCTAACATGTTTCGTCAGCGGTTACCCCAGCCAAGAGGTTGTAGAGTGCAATATTAACTACGAAACAGTAACAATCTTCCTGAAATTAAGTGCAAAACAAACAGATACAAAAGTAGTCCGATACCTTACTCCGTCTGTATTTTGAACTAAACATAATTTTCTCATTTTAAATGTGTGCTGTGTATTTGTTATCTTGTATTTTAGTTTTATGTGTAAGTCGTAACTGTTTCTTTTCTAAAAGTAATTCTATGTACATTTCATTGTTTTTAAATTGTAACCTTTGTAGCAAATTAGCCCCCACAGCTACAAACACATTGTTTTAATAAATCAGAAATAACAACAGTAGAATAACAATTGTAGATCCAATTTGTTACAATAACTATTTATATTGTCTCCTACTCAATTATTTATCTGAATGCCGCCATGCGGTGAGTCTGTCCAGCTATCTGTTGTCCTGTTTGTATTTGTCTTGTGTCCTCATTGTGTGTTTACGTAATTATTGATGTTACATTATACTTGTAGGTTCCAAACTCAGTACTTCCTCAACCCAGTTATATAAATATCGGGGGTCTCCACCCAACAAGCTTGCTTTTAGGAGACTCCCATCACTTAATCATACATTGTATCTAAAGTACCGTATGTGTATTTTTGTGTAAGCAAACTGAGAGTGGAAATAAACTGAACTGAACTGAACACTAATAATAATAATACATAATGGGCAAAACAGGCATACTGAGACAAACCGGATCAAGGGAATATATCCATCATTGTTGACCCTGTATCATGCTTCCACCATCTTGGTCTTGTTCCCCGTATCCAATAGCAGAAATGAATGCTTACAATCATTGCACAAGAAAGAAACCAGACTATTTTCCTTCCAGCCTCGGTTTGGTTACAATGATTTGGATTGGAGAAAAATCAAGATGGCCGCCCCATATAAGAGAAACCTCGAGTCACAAAGGTTCTGCTTTTTGAAAATCCAGAAAACACTTTCAAACATTTAAATCACATCTAAATTCAGACTCCGGGAAAAATATATTTGGGATTCCAAAGCTGCTTACAGGACGAGTTTTGACAATTTCTGACTAATCACTGGCAACCCCCCCCCCCCCCCCTGCCTTCCCACCAAGAAAATATGGGTACAATTCCATCCTCAGCCGACTATTTTTACACGGCCGAAATTCCTGTGGTCTAACCAGGTTGCTTTTCCTGTTTTTGGCACAACAATCCCGAGAAACACCTGTATGTAGGACAATGGGTGTTTTTAACCTACTGGCGTACTTTAATATTCATTCATTTAGTCTGCTTGGAGTGTGTAAAGAAAAATCACAGATATTGGGGAAAGATCTGCAACCACAATCTTCTGGTTTTTAGTTAAGCAAACATTACACAAGTCTTGATGTGGTTTGAGTGTGTGAAGTTTGGCTTTTTACATCGGTTTAATTTTGTTGAGTAATGCAAACCACACACCAAAGGCATGTTCGTATGAAATCGCTGTAAAATCTTGCTTCGAACTTTTGTATGATTTCTTGTGAACTCCTATTGTTTGATATATGTCACACACCAGAAGCATGGGATTGCACTTTTCAAAAACAGATGTGCAACATTGTAATTCCAACCCCTAACCACCCCCCCATAAAAAAAGAGAGAAAAAAAAGAGAGGCAAAAAAGCGGAACTGCCGTGCACATTTCAGCTTTTAATGGCACTATCAAAAACAAATAAGAGGAAATCAACTGATCAGCTGAGATGGTGCGTGCTTGTTAAACTGGGGCAAACAGAGTTATGGAACAAGGATTGTTGGACCGGGGAAGCAGGAAATAGGAAGAAACATTCAATGGAAGAGGGACACACAAAAAGAGGACACCTGCACGTGTAAGGCAGGGATTGTAATCGAGTTGGGTGTGGTGGTATTATCTCCAAGCAACATTAAATCCTTGATTCTGATTGGTCGATCCATAGCAACAAGAGTTTGATTTTTATCTACACGGCCCATATAACACAGTTCTAATTAACAGGCTGTTCTAACTCTGCTGATTGCGTTCTTTTAAGCTGTGTCAAATTTCGCTTGAAGAAAAGTTCATCCTCGTTGGATATGGGACGCAGAAGCCATACATTTTTCCATATTCCATTCGTGCTTGTGTGATAACTAATAATATTTACTGCAAATATATTTTTAACGGTTATGAGCATGTTGGACAAAGCAAATTTCCATTTTATGGCAATAAACAATATAAAAAAATAAATAAAAACCCCCCCCCCCCAAAAAAAAGAAAAAAAAAAAGCATATAATTAAAATTTGACCTATTTCATCTCAACCACATTAGTTTTAATTCCACAGCTCCAACAAAACAAAACCAAATACAGTCTCCCCTACCCCCAAGAAAAAGGAAATGGACACATCAGAGTACAATAAAGTACAAAAAGTCTGGAATAAGAGTATTGGGTTAGTACTTGACCCAGTCAGCATTGCATTGTATTCTGGATGCCATAGTGCAAGATAGAAAATACTAAAGGTATACAGCAATCCTTCACCGATCTTGAACTCTTGGTGGCAGCAGACATGCCTCCATTACTGCGGTGTACCTGGGTGGTACTGCGCTGTTTAGCGACTGGTATAAGGTTTGGGCTACACGGCGATCATTTGATCAGTCACGGGTTATTGGACTTTTACTTTGCAAATCGCTTAAACCCGTCGCTAGGCAGCGCAGTACCACCGCAATAATGGCGGTATCTGCTGCCACAACGAGTTCAAGATCGGTGAAGGATTGCTGTATAGGGTCATAGACTGGTTTTTGTCGATGAATGCTGATGTATAGGCAAAATTATAAAGAAAGATGCAGTGAAAGTCATATGTGAATGTTTCAGCTGAATATACTTGCTGAGAAAACATGGAAAACAGCCCCAAAAAACTGTCACGATATTTTCACAAGTACTTCGAATTCATCCACGTTTAGCAAGGCGACAGCGGGTACCAACCGCATCTCTGGCTGCAGCATTCGCGAACAGACACCAACCCTCAGAAATCTGAGAAACAATTTATTTTTTAGATTCAAATATTGTTGGGTGAAAAATTACCCAAATCATATTACTTCGAAGGGAATACTTTCTGAAAATAGTTTATTATACTATCAGCAGCTGCAGTGCTTCTCACTAAGTAAGTTTTTGTGGTCATTAATTCTTGGAGTAGTTACCAATCTATGAACCTACCTTAAACTAGAGACAGATGTAAGCACACACAAATCACAAACAATCAATCTCAAGTAGATGTCTCAGCACTTGACTACCAGACAAGATTATCTAGGAATCGTCTTGCAACACCCCCCCCCCCCCCCCAAGTTTGCCATTTCAACCAGAGGTTGGTCCACTGTCCTTTCTCTATGGTCAAAGGCACTTTTTTCCTGCTCAAATAAAACAAACAAGTCATTCAAGTTTAATACTAATAGAAGGTAATCAACTACGTAAAGGAGTGGAGCGTCCAGGGATTGGGAAATTCCCCATCCAACTCTGACTCATATCCTGCACATATGTTTCAATCCAGGACTCCATTGTTTCCAATCACTAAGGAGAGACAGGTGCCCCCAAACTGACCTTGTGTGACCTCACTAAATGGTCTTTTATAACTCTAACCACCTCCAACCCTTAAAATCCAACTGCTTGTTTTGCTTGATTCTGTTGGACTTATGGATGCACTAGTAAACTGATTATACTTTACATGGAATCAGGTATACTTCCATAATCAGAGTCCAACAGTTTGGGTGTAGAGTTTGGGTGTTGGATTTTGTTTAGAGAGTGAAGAAGGATCCTTTCATTCACCCAAAATGAGCTACAATCCTTTTGACAACTTTGTTTTTACCTTCTCTGTTTCCCCTTTTTAGTATGTCTCGTTCACTAATAAATTACTTGTTTTCCTTCCTCCAACCTTTGATTTGTTCTTTTGTGTTTCCAACCTATTGTTGTTAAACTCACCCATCCATCTACCCCCCTCACCCCTCTCTTGTTCATCCCTTGCATTTTCTGTGTGTTCTGCCTCTCTATCTTTTCATTTCTTGACTGTTTCTGTTACACCAGTATACCTGTTTATGTATGTTGTTTTGTCACTAATTAGCCTTTGAGAACGACAGGGTTGAAACGTCAGGACATTAACTATTTTTTGCATTTAAACCGTAGGCCCTTTTGGTTGGTAAGCAGTTAGCCACAGCTAATTCTATTTTCTCAAATAAATGATTATTAGTACACTATGTATTAATCTTTTATTTGAGAAAATGGAATTAGCTGTTGTACGCTTTACACGGAAGAATGATTTCCACTGAAGTAACTTTGAGGGGGAAAATGTAGATGGTGATAAAAATATTTACAATTTTAAAATAAGCTTTCTAATGCTGACCTTATACAGAAACTGTGGCACACCACACCAATAAAATGCTGTTATTGATGTTTACATAACCAAAGTTACCAATGCTAAAAGGAAGCTCCAACTGTTTTGTGGTTACACAAGTTTGTCATTTTCTATTTTAAACCTTGAAATGTTTTTAAATTGCTTTGGTTAAAAAAAGTAGGTAAGCACAATTGCAGGTTGAAGGGTAACAAATCCATAGTGTGGTTAGTGCACATCCTTAATGTCTTCTGGAACAATAGACAAAAGGGTTAAGATTTCATGTGTGTTCGGAAGAATGATCAATGCGATCATTCCGTCTTTAGGAAACACAAGTGGACTGTACACACTGGGTTTTTTTTTACAGAGTGACGTCAACCAGTTGCAAGGTCTCGAGACCACTCTTGGTATCGATACCGGTCCCGGGACCAAAATTGTTGAGGTCTCAGCTGTTTCCAGGTTCTCGATTTTGAAGACTCAGTCTCCGTCTCGGAGAAAAGGTCTTGGGGTTTTGTGACGACGCCTTCCGAGACCGTATTTTCATAATCGTCCAAAAGAACAAAATAGAATTAGGAACAAAATTTCAAAATCCTCCAAAGTTGTGGGTTTTTCTTGGAGGGTGGTTGTGCAGTTCGCTTGCAATTTTTTCCTGTACAACAAAGTGGCACCCATAGTGAATACTGAGCGAAGCCATCAGACGTAGAAAAAGCAGTGATTCAACATCAAAAATCCATTGAAAACAAATTAAGTTGGTGTTGAAAATTGATTGTTCACAGTACATGTTTTTTCTAAAGTCTCGGTCTCGCTCTCAATTGGGGAGGTTTCGGTATCGGCCTCGGACATTGAGGTCCGGTCTTGATCCCATAGGGGAGGTCTTGGCCTCTAGAGTTTGTGGTTTTGACTCAACAATGATGTCAACCAAATTCTCCAGTTTTCAGGAAACATGAAAAAGCGATGGTGCTTAATTGATTTTGCAGAAGAATACATATTCCAATCCTCTAGTTTTCTAGAAACATATAGAAAGTGTAATAATGCATATTCAGTTTGAGGTAACACAATGTGTATCTACTCTACTGGGTAGATTGTTTTTTTTTGAAAACTTGTCTTGCTATTTATTCTGCTACTGCGGAGTACATTAGGGAATTCGGGAGACCACTTAGTTCTGAAAAGAAATGTCCTGCATATTAAGCACTACCTGTCAGGTAGGAAATTGGTCTGGATGACCAGTTTCGCTTAGTGGGTTGAGGGGACTTCTCGTTGTTAACTATACTGCTGCGGGGTGAGTTAATAATAATAATTAACAAAGAAGTATGGTCCACCATTGTTTTTTTTTTTTAGAAGAGACAATATATTCTAATCTTCTCTTTAAGGGATGATACAGTATGCAAATCATGCAAATCATTCATTTTCAATGAAAAAAAACCTTATCTGTTTTAGAAAATATTAACATACATTTTGTTTCCGTAGTATTAACGTACATTTTTTTTCAATAGAATTAAGTGCATTTCTATGAAAAATGTTGCGTCCTCATTTATCTTTTAACGAGTCAGAAAATAAATAAACCAACAAATGAATCTGGTAGAGATTTTAGCATCTTATTTTATATTACATTTTATCTTACTATAGATAGTTCCCAGTAGACGCCATCTTTACGGGCAAATTGCATTTTGGCTTGCAGGTGCGTCAAGCCCTCAAATTATTAACGCAGCCGCGTCATTCACTAACCAATCATGCAATGAGTTTTGTGAAATGTGCGCGTGCTGCACGCCGTTCTCACGCGTAACGCATGACTGTGTGTTCCAAACTGCCCGTAAAGATGGCCGATTTACGTCATACTGCAACCTATCTATATTCACATGATTACTTTTAACAGTTTACATGAGAAATTTAAATTGTTAAACTATTCATTAGATCTGGTTGCTGTGAAGTTAAAGAGAGACTTCAAGGTCAACTTCAGTTTTTGTGATTCAATCATTTTCCAACAGACAGAGTCCTTATGAAAACGAGAACAAAAATAAATGTCTCGAACCTCACATTAAAATGATGTAAAATGCCACTGTGTTTGATACCCTCCAAGTTCAACTTTTGTCAAAATCCAAAATCATTCTACGACGTCTTCACATTTCAAGTTTACAATCTGTACATTTTTCAACAAAGAATTTTCAGTTCATTGCTGAATTTTGATGACATTCAATCAATATATTGGATTTGACCTTTGGACTGGCGCAAAAATTCCTCTTTGTAATGTACAGACCTATTTGTTTCTGCTGTCCAATGGTGTCATGTTTAAAATATCGCTCTGAAAAAGTATCAAATCATTGACCCCTGTTGATTGAGACCACCTCCAGTATGGTGACATAGTCCAGCTTAGGACATCATGGCAATTTTTAAAATTAGCTAAACAGTGTGTACGATGTGTATAATGGAAATATGAAAATATGTCAGCCTGACAGCAGCCCTCATTGCAGGGTTTTAAAGGACAGAACTGGGCCTCTTTAATCTCTCAACAAATGTGATGCACAATGACAAAATCAGACTCTTCTCAAAAATAATAATAATAATGGCTTCTTATCTAGCGCTCATATCCGTCACTCAGTGACGCTCAAGGCGCTTCAACAGTATTTTCCTGCAAGATGTGGAGCTACGTTTTGAAGTATGAGACCTATTCCTTTACATAGCACCATGTAATGGTTTACAAGGTTTACAAGCAGTGACATGGCATTGAAACTTCAAACAACTGATACCAATGTGATGTGACATCTTAAACCAGCCTCACTACTACATCTACTATGGGCAGTGCGCAGTATCGATACCTCTCGTCACTAACCCCTGGAAGGAAAGCACTGAAAAACAATGCCGATTGGCTCACCATAAGTGACTGCTCTGCACGCACGCTTGTTAAAAACTTTGAGCGCTTGTGGGGCGCTTAGTACGTGCATTTAAAATACAATTATTTTGACGCAATCCACTTTATATGAAGTCACACTTCCAGGGGTCATGATAAAGCAAGGCATTCTGGGGGGGACAAAATGGCACGGCGAGATCGTACACCACTGGGAAAAAGGTTGATCATAAACACTCTATGTGACAAGAAAAAAACATCTAGGTTTAAATAAGTAATTTTTAAAAGCTCTGCATTCTTCTCACCTATTTGGATGAGAAAATAAACCCAGTTTCTTTTGAGTTTTGGCAGTAAGTGCCTGGTTTGGGCATAGAGCCTGACAAATGACCCAAATTTCTCCTGAACTTTAGGTCAACGACTCTAAGTTGACTGCATTGGAAATAGTTGCTACAGAGACAAAATCATGGACAAAGCAACAATATCGTTTGGTATTTCCTCATCTTCATTATCTCTCTTATCAAAGCCAACCTTCTCAGTCTCGTGACACCACACAACGACACGTGCATTGTTGTGGTTTCATCTTAAGAACTGCCTTGACGATTTCAGCGGAAGAGTTCCACTTTTGAACTCAAGCCAAAATAATTTGCTATTTTTATTCTGTGACAGCAAGGCTAACACAGGGAGCTGTGGTGGAGGTTTTAGGAATCCCAGAAAATCGGAAGTGGTAATGTTTTCCGTGGTATCGGTGATCCTGTTGTTATAATTCCAAAGAATAATGCGCTGGCCGTAGCAACTTCTCTCGTAGATAACGGGCGCCATACAAGATCTTGAATTAGAAAACAAACAGCACTAGAAGAAGTGATGATCTGTAAGCTTGTCGTACTTCACAATTGCCTATTGTAGGGTGTCATGGCCAGTTGGTATAGAGCATCAAATTCAAGTTCTGGTGGTTTAGTCATCGGGATGTGGGTTCGAATCCCGGTCACTTGTGTTCTTAAGCAAGACACTTCACTGTAATTGCTTCTCTTCACCCAGGGGTATAAATGGGTACCTGCGAGGGTAGAGGTTGATATTGTGTTTGAAAAAGTCTTCTGAGCGCCTTGGCAGCACAGGGCTGTATACTCCCAAGCGAGCTGAGATAGATTAAAGGAATGTTATTGGCCCAATGACAAGGGCACTAATGTAAAGCGCATTGATTCATTATCGCTATTTTCATTAATTGTTATGAAGGGGCTATCCCGTGATGGTAATGCTGACATGGGATTGTTCCCTCAAGCACAATGTTACGTTTTACAACACCCCACACCATAGCACTGACCAGTGCACTTTCTTGTTTCTGTACACATAGCAGGGCTCGAATTTGGGGCAAAAAGCCACATCACCGTAGGGCCTTGTAGCTTGAAATGTTTACTGGACATTGAAATGTGAAAAAGAACCCCTATACAGTTTAAACGTTTGAACAGTTTTAATTTGAATGAACACCAAGAGAAGATTTATCTCATTTGTATTATGGGTAAGAAATTATCAATATCCAACAGAACGGAAAACAAAATTTGAACAAATACACAAGACTGTCGGACTGGACCAATGCTGTATAACCGCTGGCCACGGGCCTGTTTGAAAAGTGTCAATTTCAAGCCTTGCATATCCTACGTTAGATGTTGCAGAAACAAAAAACTTTTAAGGACTGGCAAACATCTCCACAAAAACAGTGTTCCTGGTGTCCCAGCTGTCGCACAACACATTTTTAGGAAGAGCAACGTTGATCCTATTTAGTTGATCTACAACTAACTCCTTCTAACTGTCCCTAAAACAACCACATCCTACATTTGTATGGTGCTCATGCCTTTTCAGTATCCACTCCCAAACTCTGGGACTCTTTATCATTAAACATCCAAGCTACAGAATCGCTGGATATTTTCAAAAGCACGCTTAAAACACATCTCTTTGGCATTGCTTTTAACTTAGAGTAATACTCTATATTGTGTTTATCCACTTGGTTTTTGTTGGATTGAAAGACCTTCATCAAGCCACTCAGAATGCGGAACAATGGAAAAGAACAATGTAGCAACTGAGCAACGTCCGTGCACTACACACGCAGGGACGTCACCACGATGGTATAGATAGGTTGCAGTATGACGTAAGTCGGCCATCTTTACGGGCAATTTGGAACACACAGTCATGCGTTACGCGTGAGAACGGCGTGCAGCACGCCCACATTTCACAAAACTCATTGCGTGATTGGTTAGTGAATGACGCGGCTGCGTTAATAATTTGAGCGCTTGACGCGCCTGCAAGCCAAAATGCAATTTGCCCGTAAAGATGGCGTCTACTGGGAACTATCTATTTTTTGTTAGTGGATAAATCTCTCTTTAATGTGCTCTTAATGACATCCCCTGTACGCGTTGATAATCTTGTATGAAAGCTTTACTTGAATTTTCATTTTTTTTCAGCATCTCGGAATACGTTTTGGTCATATATAGTTGGCACTTTACAATTTTGATATTATTATTTTTACTAATAGGGACTATAAACACACATGGTGTCTCATTGTTAAAAGAACCAAAAGCACAGAAGAGCTCAGGCCCTTCGTCGCGGAACTCCTTGAAGATGTATTTTTGACCTTAAGTTGGGTGTCGCACAGTTCAACTGAAAGATAATTTTTATAAACCTACAAAGATAAATAGGCACAAACCAACAACCTAAAATAATCTAAGTGTGCTTGCAAGTTCAAATATACTGTGCCCGATATGTGGCAGAGGGTGTCCCCCCAAAAAATGTTCTCAAAAAAATGTAACACACTCTTTTCCTCTTCTACAGATGTACCACCCACAAACAAAAAGACACACAATAAAGACACGATATACATGTCACATGGAGCACGAAATGGTTTAACCCTTTCCTTACCATAGGCGACTTTAGTCGACTGCACTGATACCCCTCTTCCTTACCATTGGCGACTTTAGTCGACCAAGCTTACACACAAAAAAGCACTCAAGCCTGAGCACAAAGGCCATTTGTAATAAAGCTGTAGTTTTGTCCATGTTTGCCCTCCATACCCAAGCTTACCATCATTGCAATCTCTTCAAACTGGAGTTGAAAGATCCGAAATGACAAACTCCTACGGAGCGCCATATACTTGTGTACAAAAAAGTGTTTGAGATTACAGATCACACCAAGGAAAGAAAGACAAAGAACTTTGACATTTATTGACCGATCTCAATGATTTTTTGATTATATGAAAGGGAATTCAATAAGTGAGAACTTTTTCATTACTTATTTTGCTGTAAAACAATGTCTTCAAGGAGATAATGGGGTTTGTAAAAATGGCCCTTGAACGAAAGCTTTCTGTTGTGTAAGAATGTGTGCTTCACGCTTGAGTGGTCAAACAATGTGGTTATCAGCAGTTGTTTATGTCCAAACAATTCGGTAAGGAAAGGGTTAAACTCAACAACCAAACCATTGAACTGGTAATACAAAAAGCCTGTCTTTGGCAGGGGACCAGTCACACTGAAGGACCAGTCAGTGTCATCCACAGAGCAGGATGCAAATGCCTTCTCAGAGGGATGTCTGAGAGAGAGAGAGAGCGTCTGTTCAACCATGCAATACATCTGAGATGTTAACAAAAATGATGATCTGACTTACATGTTGGATCACCTCGATGCTTTGATGGGTCTCTTCTGGCCGGATTTTCTTGATCTTTGTTGGGCGGCCTTTGAGTCTCTGACTGCCTTTTGATGTCTCTTCTTGTACTCCTGTGGAGAGAGTATGAAAGAACATGAAAGAGTTACCACGCTGTAAATATAAACAGTTACACCACACTGTAATATAAACAGTTACACCACACTGTAAATATAAACAGTTACACCACACTGTAAATATAAACAGTTACACCACACTGTAAATACAAACAGTTACACCACACTGTAAATACAAACAGTTACACCACACTGTAAATACAAACAGTTACACCACACAGTAAATACAAACAGTTACACCACACTGTAAATACAAACAGTTACACCACACTGTAAATACAAACAGTTACACCACACTGTAAATACAAACAGTAACACCACACTGTAAATACAAACAGTAACACCACACTGTAAATACAAACAGTTACACCACATACAAACAGTTACACCACACTGTAAATACAAACAGTTACACCACACAGTAAATACAAACAGTTACACCACACTGTAAATACAAACAGTAACACCACACTGTAAATACAAACAGTAACACCACACTGTAAATACAAACAGTAACACCACACTGTAAATACAAACAGTTACACCACACAGTAAATACAAACAGTTACACCACACTGTAAATACAAACAGTTACACCACACTGTAAATACAAACAGTTACACCACACAGTAAATACAAACAGTTACACCACACTGTAAATACAAACAGTTACACCACACAGTAAATACAAACAGTAACACCACACTGTAAATACAAACAGTTACACCACATACAAACAGTTACACCACACTGTAAATACAAACAGTAACACCACACTGTAAATACAAACAGTAACACCACACTGTAAATACAAACAGTAACACCACACTGTAAATACAAACAGTAACACCACACTCTAAATACAAACAGTAACACCACATACAAACAGTAACACCACATACAAACAGTTACACCACACTGTAAATACAAACAGTTACACCACACTGTAAATACAAACAGTTACACCACACTGTAATATAAACAGTTACACCACACTGTAATACAAACAGTAACACCACACTGTAAATACAAACAGTAACACCACACTGTAAATACAAACAGTAACACCACACTGTAAATACAAACAGTTACACCACACTGTAAATACAAACAGTAACACCACACTGTAAATACAAACAGTAACACCACACTGTAAATACAAACAGTAACACCACACTGTAAATACAAACAGTAACACCACACTGTAAATACAAACAGTTACACCACACTGTAAATACAAACAGTTACACCACACAGTAAATACAAACAGTTACACCACACTGTAAATACAAACAGTTACACCACACTGTAAATACAAACAGTTACACCACACAGTAAATACAAACAGTTACACCACATGGTAAATACAAACAGTAACACCACACTGTAAATACAAACAGTTACACCACACTGTAAATACAAACAGTTACACCACACAGTAAATACAAACAGTTACACCACACTGTAAATACAAACAGTTACACCACATACAAACAGTTACACCACATGGTAAATACAAATAGTTACACCACATGGTAAATACAAACAGTAACACCACACTGTAAATACAAACAGTTACACCACACTGTAAATACAAACAGTTACACCACACAGTAAATACAAACAGTTACACCACACTGTAAATACAAACAGTTACACCACATACAAACAGTTACACCACACTGTAAATACAAACAGTTACACCACACAGTAAATACAAACAGTTACACCACATGGTAAATACAAACAGTAACACCACACTGTAAATACAAACAGTTACACCACACTGTAAATACAAACAGTTACACCACACTGTAAATACAAACAGTTACACCACACAGTAAATACAAACAGTTACACCACACTGTAAATACAAACAGTTACACCACATACAAACAGTTACACCACACTGTAAATACAAACAGTTACACCACACAGTAAATACAAACAGTTACACCACACTGTAAATACAAACAGTTACACCACACAGTAAATACAAACAGTTACACCACACTGTAAATACAAACAGTTACACCACATACAAACAGTTACACCACATGGTAAATACAAATAGTTACACCACATGGTAAATACAAACAGTTACACCACATGGTAAATACAAACAGTTACACCACACTGTATACAAACAGTAACACCACACTCTAAATACAAACAGTAACACCACATACAAACAGTTACACCACACTGTAAATACAAACAGTTACACCACACTGTAATATAAACAGTTACACCACACTGTAATATAAACAGTTACACCACACTGTAATATAAACAGTTACACCACACTGTAATATAAACAGTTACACCACATGGTAAATACAAACAGTTACACCACACTGTAATATACAGACAGTTACACCAAATACAAACAGTTACTCCACACTGTAAATACAAACAGTAACACCACACTGTAAATACAAACAGTAACACCACACTGTAAATACAAACAGTAACACCACACTGTAAATACAAACAGTTACACCACACTGTAAATACAAACAGTAACACCACACTGTAAATACAAACAGTAACACCACACTGTAAATACAAACAGTTACACCACACAGTAAATACAAACAGTTACACCACACTGTAAATACAGTGACACTACAATGTCCCATCCGAAAGACAAATGTCCCATTTCATTTTGTTTTATTTCATTTTTTCAAGGAATAAATGTTGCTCAAATACACAAGTGCCACATCCAGTGACAGAAACCTTGCATTGGTCAACAACTGATGGGTTAATAAAGAAATACTCACCCCTTGCAGATCAGCCTTTTGCTGCTCAAACCACTTGTTCAAGTCTTCATTGCTCAGCGAGCGACAAAACAGCTGTGGTCCAGCTATAAAAGAATAAACCCGAAAATTTACAATTTAAGACAATGAAACAAAGAGCTGCAAAGATGTTATACAAATATTGGATGCATTTGAGTGCTTTGTCCTAGAATATAATCATATACATGTATACTCCCACGTGAAAAGAAAAATCCAGATTTGACCAAGTAATTTTATTCTTTTGGGTGTTACTTTTCAAAACGACCTTAAATGGGATTATCACATAAATGAGATGATTGGTAAGGCCAACAGAAAATTATTTATGCTCAGGAAACTTAAAAAGTCTGGGTTATCCTCGACTGAACTCACTACTGTATACATGGGTTATGTCAGACCTACTGTTGAATACGCAACCCCTGTTTGGCATTCAAGTATCACGCTCGCACAATCCAATCGTATTGAATCTATTCAAAAAAGAGTTTGCCGTATTATTTTAAGAAACAATTTTGCCCATTATGATGAAGCGTTATCCACTTTAGGTCTGACACCCCTCCATGATAGAAGGAACTCTCTTTGTACCAAATTTGCCATTAAACCTTACAATTCGGGTAGATTCAGCGAATGGTTCCCTGAAACTAAAAGTTCCCACTCTATGAGCCTTAGATCAAACCAGATTGTTAATGAATACTCTTTCACCTCAAACAGATTTAAGAACAGTCCTGTGCCATACCTCACCAGATTACTTAACAAATGAATGTAATTTTTTATTTTTATACAAACGAAGGCTTTTACAGTTGTATTGCTGTTGTTTTTGTCTTAGTTTGTTTTTTTATTTCATGTATGCTCTGTATTTTCTTGTATTTTTGATGTTTTTTAATTCATGTACAATCACTGTGCAATTCAGCCTTTGGGCTGCAAGGAGTGTTTTTAATAAACCAATAATAATAATAATAATAATAATAATAAATTCTGCAACAATACAGGAACAAAATGCAGTCCATTTTTGGGGTAAATAACACATACAAATAGATCCTTATCATTTGAAATTTGTTTACAATAAAAACAAAATAGACACGGAAACTTGTCAACCCCACACTCTAAATTCTAAATAAAAACCTTCTAAACAATGTGGACGACTCCTGACGGACACCAACTTTCTCTGGCTCACCATAAAGACTTTGTTTTGTTGGGGGTGGAGTGAACAGTGGGGACCATTCTTACAGAAACACCTCTGTGACGTCTCATCGTCCTTTATTTATCAATATAGGACTCCTATATTAAATTTTGGAGCTGTAAGGTCACGTCAGGGGTTAATTGAGCATTTGATCTCTTCTTTTGAAGACAAAAAGGTGCCTCTGAAAAGACCCAATTTTTAAAATTCCAACAATCATACTTGCATCATTTTGGTTTACCTATACACTGATGTGTGTTAAGCACTGTATAATCAATACTTTCCCCTCTGAGTCCCATTAAAAATAATCCACAGGCATATTACTTGGGTGGGATTTGAACCTACAACCTTTGCCATTCTAGAGCAGATGTCTACCAATAGACCATCAAGATTACCCTGTAGCTAGACGCAGTTCGAACCCTTTATTTTAACAGTCCGGTACAACAACAATTTTATAGATGTTAAATTTGCACCACGGATAAGGAATAGTTTGGGGTTTTATTTATAAACAGGTGTAAAGCACTGTATACTCATCTTACTTTTCAACCTGGCGTCATCATCGAGAAAGAAGAAGGTGTTGCTGACAGGTTTTGGTGGGTCACTCGGAGTGTCCCCTTCAGTGCCCTTTTTCTCCTCCACCTCCTCCTCCTGCTTAACTTCTTCTTCATCTGACTCTTCATCACTGCTGTCCATAGCCAACTGCCTCTTGCCCAGTTTTGTTGACGCCAGGATGTCCCGCTGAAGTGAACTGATAACCGTTTCATCCTCTTCATCTTCCACTGCAAGAAAGGATGAAATAATTCCATGATTCGGCAACAATTTCATGGCGTGGTTTAAGCTTAATTTATACTAAGTGAATTTACTTGTTCGCATTGGACCTTGTTTGGAGTAAACTAACAAGAGCAAATGGTTAAGTTGACCATTTTAAGTCCAGTGTGAACAGCCCAGTAAAGTTTTACCCAGTCCTTTGGGTTGTTTAACCGGCCACCTTCTGCCAAGGTAAACTAACCTGGTCAAACTAACTGAGCCTTTAAATCCAGTGCAGATGAATCGTCCAAATAAAACCGGTAAGAAAAAGCACCATGTCCAGTTCACTGCACAACAATGATCACATGACACACAGAAGTGAACTACGACATGCATGTACTGGTGAAGTTCACAGTGATGTCACTGTCGCGGTGGTATACATAACATATAAACTGCGTCCCTTTACTTGCGTTGTTTTTCTTACTTTTGTTTGCTGTGCTTCTCTTCAACCATTGTTTACAAGCTACGTCATATATTTTTGTCGAAACCAATTAAAAGGTCACTGGCCCAGTGCCCTCATATGTTTATTGAAAGCAAGTTTGTTTCACCATCGTCTCATTTAGTTTACCTACGTCAAAACATTAACAGACCTGCCAACCTTGTAATTATTTTTTGAGTACCACATTAGCGCAGTGGCATAACCCAGAAGCCCAACTACATAGTACATGTACTGTTGGTAACCGTACTGTTGTTGACACAACAGTGAGTTAAAAAAAAAAAAAAAAAACAGTTCGACGGTTGGCACTGTATGTTCCAATTGCCTAGATCATAGATGCCACTCAAGCAAGGGGCAAAAAAATCTATTTAAAAAAAAAAAAAAAAAAAACGGGCGGTGAGCCCATTTTGACTAATTTCTATTCCAATAACATATATTAATTTCTATGGAAAACACTGTTGAACAATGTTCCTAAATTATTAGTAACTTACTCGGCATGCAAAAATGACAGGTTCCATCTTTGGTTGCCCAGTAAACGGACAAACGAAAGCCTATCATAGAATTTTCCAGTTCCACTTCAATTCATCATTTGTTTCTCTTATACAAAGATCACAGGCCATTAAATTCCCATTATTCTCCCCTAATAAAAGTAAAACTAACAGAAACGATGTACTATTTAATCTGACACTTCGATCGGCGTCCATATTTGTACACTCAAGTATTAATCACACGGCGATGCCGAACACGTGCGTTGTGTGCACGACGTACATCCGTGCATACGGCTATACAATGTACTGTACCAGATTGACCGAAACTGGATTGCGCCATTCCCACCCCCTTTGTTACGCATTGGTTTATTAGTTTTCCAGCGGGAGTAAGAATTTAAAATATAGTTCTAGGCACAACCTCGTTTTTATCGAAGTGCATCTCAGATGCAGGGTGTCTTTGTTCGGTTGTTTTTGCACTTGGGGTCGAACGAATGACAGTTGAATAAATTGAGAACAAAATTGTCCGTTCGTGCTGCAGTTTTTAACACCGCGATTTAGATTTTGCGTCTTTTGCGTATTTTCTGCATATATTTCGTACCACCGTACTCAGATGTGAAAATGCGTGCATGGTACGCAAAATGCGTACAGGTTGGCAGGTCTGCATGAAGTGTGAACACTGGTAAGATTTACCCACTGTACGGTCTGGGTTCAAAATAAGTCCAATGCTAACGCAGCTTTACAAGGTCTATTGGTGGCCGAACCATTGCTTTTAGGGATCTATATATTATTATTTTAAAACTTTTTTGTGTCAGCCTTCCTCCATTGTTTTAAATTATTTTAGTGTGGTCTTTTGTTATGGCTGGAACATAACTTTATCACTTACCGCTTTTTAATAACTTACCGCTGTTTTAGTGTTTAACATGCATCTTCTGATGTACCATGTTAAAGTTTTTATATTGTAACATTCTAGCAATTAGGCCTGTGGGCTGCGAGTAGAATGTTAATAAACCAATACCAATAACAGACCTGCCAACCTTGTAAATTTTTTTTGAGTACCACATTAATAGCGCGGCGGCATTAAAACCAGAAGCCCGTGCACTGTGATAACCCAGAAGCCCAATCAGAAAAAATAAATAACCAGTTCGACTGTATGTTCCAATTGCCTAGATCATAGATGGTAAACTCAAGTGGCAAAAAGTTGTAAAAAAAATAATAAAAAATTATATATAAAAAATTAAAAAAATTAAAAAAATTAAAAATTATGATATTTTTAAAAAAATGGCCAGAGGTTTCCCTACGGGCGGTGAGCCCATTTTGACTGATTTCTATTCAAATAACATTTATTAATTTCTATGAAAAGCACTGTTGAACAATGTTCCTAAATTCTTAGTAACTTACTCGGCATGCAAATAACTTGACGACAATAAAAATGCGAAAGGTTCCATCTTTTCTTTGGTTGCCCAGTAAACGGACAAACGAAAGCCTACCGTAGAATTTTCCAGTTCCACTTCAATTCATCATTTGTTTCTCTTATAAAAAGATCACAGGCCATTAAATTCCCATTATTCTCCCCTAATGGAAGTAAAACTAACAGAAACGATGTATAAATCTGACACTTCGATCGGTCCATGTTATTCACACGGCGATGCCGAACACGTGCGTTGTGTGCATGTACATCCATGCATACGGCCATACAATGTACTGTAAAAGATTGACCGAAACTGGATTGCGCCACTCCCACCCCCTTTGTTACGCATTGGTTTATTAGTTTTCCAGCGGGAGTAAGAATTTAAAATATATTTCTAGGCACAACCTCTTTTTTATCGAAGTGCATAATAATCACTCAGATGCAGGGTGTCTTTGTTCGGTTGTTTTTGCACTTGGGGTCGAACGAATGACAGTTGAATAAATTGAGAACAAAATTGTCCGTTCGTGCTGCAGTTTTTAACACCGCGATTTAGATTTTGCGTCTTTTGCGTACTTTCTGCATATATTTCGTACCACCGTACTCGGATGTGAAAATGCGAGCATGGTACGCAAAATGCGTACAGGTTGGCAGGTCTGCAATAATAGTGGCTTCTTATAAAGCCTTACATCTCTCACTCAGTGACGCTCAAGGCGCTTCAACATTCAGTATTTTCCTGCAAGGTATGTAGATCTAAGTTTTGAAGTATGAGACCTAGTCCTTTACATAGCACCATGTAATGGTTTACAAGGTGCTGTGGCGCAATATGCAGCCAATCAAACCAGGAACACCGGGGCGAACCCCTTCTCTTTTCGATAAGTGCACTGGGTTCTTATACGTGCATTACACAACACACGGGACCAACGGCTTTACGTCCTATCTGAAAGTAAACCAATAATGGTTAAGTTTCTTGCTTAAGAACATAAGTGTCACGACCGGGACTCGAACCCACACTCTGCTGAACAGAAACACCAGAGCTTGAGTCCGGTGCTCTTACCCGGCCGGCCATGACACGCCACATATATACCAATTTACCAACACACCGACTGTGCTGTGACATTCTCAACTCCATCACACCAACTTACCAATCTCAGTTTTGCCAAAGAAACTGAAAGGCTGATTTTCTGCTGCCTCCTTGCCAATGTCCAGCTTGGCGACTTCGTAGTATTTCTCCTTCCCAACATCTGGTGCTACTTCATCCCTTGCTGTGGTTCTGGAGAGATAATTTTATTCCGTTTCATTTCATTTATTCCGGTTGTGGAGTCAAGGACTCTCAGAAAAGCGAACTTAATCACTATACTAGCCAAGAACCCAATGGAGAGAAGATAATGGAAGGAAGTTTCCGTTTTAGATGTGGGAGGAAAACCCCAGAAAATTATTCCAGGGAAGACCCATGCAGTAATATAGTAGTGGCTTCTTATATAGCGCTCAGGTCCGTCACTCAGTGACGCTCATGGCGCTTCAACATTATTACCCCTGGTCACTGGGCCATTTTTGTGTCATTCCTTTAACCATCTCAGCTCCCTGGGGAGTATACAGCCTGTGCTGCCAAATATGTAGCGCATCAAGCTAAATCAATCACAAGAACCATCTCTGCCCTCACAGGTACCCATTTACTCCTGGGTGGTGAGAAGCAATTATAGTTAAGTGTCTTGCTCAAGGACACAAGTGTCACAACCGGGACTCGAACCCACATTCTGCTGATCAGAAACACCAGAGCTTGGATCCGGTGCTCTTATTTGCTCGGCCACGACACACTGCTAGTAAGGTAGGGACTGAAAACCCAATCAAAAAAGTGACCCTGGCGTGATTCGAACCGGGGTCCTAAAGGTGGAAAGTGATACAACCACACCAACCTGACCACCCAATTAAATATCAAGTAAAAAACTCACAAGTCAACACGAATGCTACTGTTCAATAATATCATGTGGACAAATTTCGATATAGGTATTGCTTTTTAAAGAAGACAGTCAACATTCAGTAATTACTATTAGCATGGCAGGAAGGTGATGGGATTTAGCTGTTGATGATACAAGCATAGAATATGGTAGAAAGTCAGAGTATGTAGTGAGAAAGATATTTGGCTGTAGGACCATCTCAATAGGAATAAGTTAATAATAATAATAATAATAATAATAATAACTAGTTCTTATATAGCGCATTTCACAATAACGGTCTCAATGCGCTTTACATTAGTGCCCTGGTCATTGGGCCAATAACATTCCTTTAATCTTTCTCAGCTCCCTGGGGAGTATACAGCCCGGGCTGCCGTGATGGCACTCCGAAGGCTTTTTCAAACACAATATCAACCTCTACCCTTGCAGGTACCCATTTATACCCCTGGGTGAAGAGAAGCAATTATAGCAAAGTGTCTTTGCTCAAGGACACAAGCGTCATGACCGGGACTTGAACCCACACCCCGATGACTAAACCACCAGAACTTGAATCAATAAGTTGTGGTCAATAAGCCCCGCTCCCCCCCCCCCCAAAAAAGAGGGTTTTAATTTCATATTATATTAATAAAATCATAAAATAAAACCATTCAAAATGCTCCGCATTGTACAGTAGAGCTTTTAAAACCAAACATAAACATCAAGTAAAAACATTCCGTTTCAATTCAGTGAGCAAAATTTGGGTCCAGAATGCCCCCATGTTAAAGGTAGGGTCATAGATTGGTTTTTTTTGTCAACGTAAGGCTGATTTAAAAACAAAATTACAAAGAAAGATACAATAAAAATACACATATAAAAGATTCAGCTGAATACATTGTTTTCTTGCCGAGAAAACATTTAAAAACTATCACGGTATTTTCATAAAAACTTCAAAATCCATCCACATATAGTGATGTAACATCCGGTATCAACGGCAATGCTGGCTGCAGCATTCGCGAATAGAAACAAACCCTCAGAATTCCGAGGGTTTTCAAATGTGTTGGGGTGAAAAGATATCCAAACCATATTACTTCTTTTTTTGGGGGGGGCATGTACCAATCTATGACCCTTCCATAAAGGGGCTGTCCTATACTGGACTTCCAGACTGGATTTATCTTGAGCAAGTACAAGTGCACACATTTAGTTGACCAATGGTTGACTACAGGCCAGCAGTCTGATGCGCAGCAATGTACTTACTCGAACGACTCATTTGAACGACTCGTTCGGAAGTCTAGTCAACCATCGGTACGGTATTTAGTACTTCAATTGCCTTCAGCCATTTCGCTATAAAGTCACTGGTTCCCCTCTGGGCTTTACATAGGTTAGCATGAAACAAGTCTACCAGGACCAGGGAAGAAACCATGGTCGTGAGGCTGGTTCCAAATGGTCGACCACAGTAGTCAACCAATGGTCGACCAGCGTGGGTTTGAGTCAAAATAGTCGACCTTTAGTTAACCATGGTGCGCACTCGAAAACTTGCTAATATTTGTTGCAAGATAAACAAGAAACTAATAGTGTTCTTACTTCTTCTGTTTCACTGGCTCCTCTTTGTGAATCTCAAACTGGGCGTGGTCATCTCTGGACGGATCATAACGCATTTGACTTGGATCTCTGCAAAGAAAAGAAATGTTGGGTTACACAAAAGTAAAAAAGATTGTACAGCATTAGTAAATACTGTATTGTTGTATTGAAATATCTCAAAGAAAGAGACACCAAATTAATTGTGGGTTGAACAAAGACAAATTGACGAGAGCAGGACTTGGACCTGCAACCTCCGGATTTACATGCCGGCGCTCTACCAAGAGCTTTCGAGCCCTAGTGTTGGCAGTCTCCCTATTTTGTCAATATACTTGTTCGGGGTGCCAGTCAGAAGCCATTCAACCTGTAACTGCCAGGGATTACAATACAACCTTTTACAATACAAGGTTTTACAATACAACCTGGGAAGTGGTGGGAGAGGGATCATGACATAACATAAAATATAAATTAAAATTTACAAGGCTTTTAAAATGGACCTAAAATGGACCCTTGCAGTAGTCCATACTCGATGATAACTGGATCTGAGCAGTTGTTATGAATGAAAACCCAGACTTTGTCTCTCAGAGAGATATGAGTTGTGACGATAAAATTTTCTAAAAGAATTTGTTGCTAAGTGTGTTCCAAAAATTCATCACAGGGATGGTCTTGGAATAATTTGGGGAATCCAGGAGCGAAGCGGTTGGGGAAGATGTTGAAGAGCTTCACTGACCTGAAGTTGGATGTTGTCTTGTGCCTCAAGCTGTTCATTGCTTGACTTCCCACGATGCCTTGTAAGATGGCGAGCGATCTTTGTTTCTCCTCCTGCTGATCCTCATTATCTTCATTCATTTCATCTTGTATAAAAAAGACAAGACTGTTACATTTTCATGTACATAAATGCATCCGCCCCTTCATTGGCAACACCTCCCATAGTCTGAACAACTGACGTCACACTTTGAGGCTCGTTAATAACGCCAGATAACAGCCTGACCGGATGTTACCAGATGTACCTTTGACCTCGCATTCATTTCACACGGAGATTCGTAGTGAATAAAACATCACTACATGATGTAAACATTATGCACATGCTGAATGCAGACGACGTAAAGTGCAAGCTGACTAGCTACATCGCCTCGGACCAATCATAACACAGATATGGAAAGCTTACTAAACAGTACATTTATCCAATGAAATCATTTTATCCAATGAAATCATTGGGCCTGTAAAACCAGTGCCTGGCTTAGACAGGGGACCAGTCTGCACCTCCCATTACATCCAGCATGGGCATTAGAAAGAGGTTTTATACATGGTGTTATCAGAAACCTCCCTGTTATCGAATGTAAATGTACAACATCTAAATCTCCCTTTTTTTGTTTAGATATCGCCTAACATCATAAGGCTGGACGATCACTTCAAGGCGAGGGCTACACTTTACTGATTTGGGCTGTCGACCTAAATCAACTGTCACCAGGGGCACGTTGTAGGGTGTCATGGCCGAGTGGTTAAGAGCATCGGATTCAAGTTCTGGTGGTTTAGTCATCGGGGTGTGGGTTCGAGTCCCGGTCATGACGCTTGTGTCCTTGAGCAAGACACTTTGCTATAATTGCTTCTCTTCACCCAGGGGTATAAATGGGTACCTGCAAGGGTAGAGGTTGATATTGCGTTTGAAAAAGCCTTCGGAGCGCCATCACGGCAGCCCGGGCTGCATACTCCCCAGGGAGCTGAGAAAGATTAAAGGAATGTTATTGGCCCAATGACCAGGGCACTAATGTAAAGCGCATTGAGACCGTTATTGTGAAATGCGCTATATAAGAACTAGTTATTATTATTATTATTATTGCCGCCTACTCCTGGGGCTGAAACAGGGTTACCCTCTTCCCAGTCTGTAAAGATATGAGTATCATCCACTAGGAGCCTGGCTGGTAGAGCAGAATGCACTACCTTCCCAACTTTGTACAAAGCAATTATGGTTGAGTGCTTTGCTCAAGGGCACAAGTGTCATGACCAGATATCGAACCCACACTCTGCTGCTGACAACAGCTTGGGTCTGGTGAACTAGACTACTCGGCTGCCAACTTTTTGGTCACGTTTCCGGTATCCAATAACAATAATGGAAGCTAATACTCATTGTACAAAAAGGAACCAGACAGTTTTTCCTTCCAGCCTTGGTTTGGTTACATTGATTTGAATGGAAGAAAATCAAGATGGCCGCACCATGATAAAGATCTATACTTTCTTACCAAAGTCCTCTTCTTCTTCCTCCATGAAATTCACTCCCATCTTGAAGCGACCGTCTGTGCCAAAACGATCTTGAAGTTTCATCAACTGTTGAGGGAGAGTAAAAAGAGTACCAGTTTGTGTCAGTCAACGACGGAGTAAGATGAGGGTTGAGAAACGAGGGTTGGGGGATGGCCTGGGTTACAAGTAAATTAATAAATATCAAGTCTAAATACTGTGCTATAATTTCGCAGGAATGGGCCCGATTTCACAAAGAGTTAAGATTGATCCTAACTATGTATCAATCTTAATTGATTATTGGTTGAACAAAGAAAAATTGACTAGAGAGGGATCTGAACCAACGACCTCCGGATTCAAATTTACTGAGTCAGTTTTCATTGAGGTTTATTATTCAATCTTAATCACAATACAAATTACTACGGTGATATTGACAACTCATCTTAAGATGAATCTTTACTACTTTGTGAAATCGAGCAGATTTCACACTTGTTTGACACTTTGTATCACAATTTAAGGGGCACCATGGCCAAGACCAGGTAACAGTAGCCATTTCTGTTGCCCTGGTCTTGTCATGTCTTGCTTACCACCGGCCCATTCCAGAACCACAACTCATAAACAGAGTTTTATGTACATGGTATATCCGCCAGTCCTCACTAGATTGTATTCCCACCATGCAAAGTTCTGAATCTTACTTATTCCTCCATTACCCTTTGCCTTTTTTTTTAACAAAGAGTGCACTCACAAACCTTTGACACATCTTTAAAACAATAAAGTCGTCAGAATCCAATTATCTTACCTTTTCTCCAGCTTTTCCGTGAAACTGTGGCTTGATCTTGAACCGTTCCTCATCAGCCTCCCCATCAATCTCCATCTCTTCTTCATCATCGCTGTCAAACAATCCCGTTAACTTCTTGGTCTCCGTCTGTTCTCATCAGGAAATAAGAAGAGAGGCTTAACACTCCCAACTCTTGGCAAGTTTTTTCCAGCCAGTTGACCAACCATTTGAAACCATTTGATTGAACAGGTTGTGTGGGGTGGCATTGTAGTGAATTCATTGCATTTCTAAGCCAGCTTTGATCCAGGTGTATAGAGGCATCAATGCCTAGCACCATTTCTGTTTAAGTAGGCCTAAGTATTGTAAATACTTTAGCTCCACCCTGATCTGGAGACTTTCAAATAGGGTGGCTTTTGTTGTTAGATAATCCTTTCTTTTGTACCCACTAAGTAGGGCACAATAACTATTCTACATAACTCTGAGAGAGATAAAAAGCACACTGCTTTTCTCACCAGAGACCAGTCTTCAGCTACACTTGGAAGAAACAACATCTATTCCAAGTCTCTCTGAGTTTTACAACATGAGTACAACTTTATATTTAGACAGTTTACTGGAAGCAGGGATAGGAACTGAGTCGGCAGTGTATACTCCTATACAGTAACTTTCCCTGTTGAAAGTCAACTTTACACGTAATTGTATAATACACTCAATTTATCTTAATTTATCTAGCTTAAGCCTAAGTAACGTAGTTTAAGGTAAATGTAATATTAAATAAGCGAAGAAGTCCCACTGCATGACTACAACCATACAGCACTTCGTAGACATTCTTAAGCGGCAAATATATTTAAGGTAAGAGGTTATAATTTGTAGAACCTTAAACCCTAAAACTGGTGATCCCGACGTGATAAAGTTGTCATTAGATTGGCAGCTGGAATCAACGATTTAACTACTTTCGTTTATGATTCAAACCACGAGAAAAGAGTTCTCAAATCTTCTGCACATACAGCAGATAGTCTTTTTTCCGAGCTTTTTAAATTTAAAAAGGCAACCTTGACTGTTCGACCCAATACTTTTGTTGTTTTCACCACGATTCCACCTGTTTCTTTTTCCAAATTTCAAACGAGCAAGAAACTCACGGTTCCAATTATTTCAGTCGAAGATATTCACACCTTCCAGCTGAAACTTAATGACACTATAGATAATGTAAATACTAAGATTAAAGAGCATAATCTGCTGCAGCAACAAGGAATTTCATTTACAACATTATTTTGGCATAATTCTGTCAGAAAAACTGCAAAACGCACACGTCGTGGCAAAACCAAATACGTTGTTAGGAATCACTTTGCTCATTTGTATGATGGATTGCACGGAAGTTTCAAGTTAAAACAACAATGGTTTTTGCTAATGTACAAGGCTTTTGCTAAGGACTGCCAGGTTTTGTCCGAGATCAAGTCTTAATTTTGTTACTTATTGCTTATACATTTTGTACAGGTTAGCGTAGTTTAATTTAGTTGTAATTATGTCTAAGTCTGATCCACCTGAAACCTCATCAGTGCCTTTGTCAGCTGTTAGCCTTAAATTACCACCTTTCTGGCCACACGATCCCACAATATGGTTTGCTCAGGTAGAGGCACAGTTTCAAACACGTAGTATAACACAGCAACTGACAAAATTTTCATATGTTGTCTCGTCACTGCAGCCTGAGATTGCTCAGGAGGTTAGAGATTTACTAATTTCTCCACCTGCAGTAGAGCCATATGACGTAATAAAATCCGAACTCATTAAACGTACGTCACTGTCGGAGCAAAAACGTCTCCATCAACTCCTAATTTCCGAAGAATTAGGCGACAAAAAACCTTCCCAACTTCTTCGACGGATGAAACAATTACTTGGTGAAAACAAGTTAGAAGAACAAATTTTGAGACAGTTGTTTTTACAGCGTTTACCACAAAATGTACACTTAATCCTCGCTTCATCAAGTGATTCGGTTGATTTGGAGCAATTAGCTTTAATTGCTGATAAAATTGTAGAAGTAGCATCTCCACTTTCAGTAGCTGCGTGCTCAGCATCAACGCAAGACCAGACAGTTGACACACGCATAGGTGAATTACAAGCCCAAGTTAACCAGCTGACTACTTTAGTTCAGAGTTTAGTTACCAACACGCAGAAAGATAGAGATAGCCGTAGTCGTAATCGTAGACAAAGCCGAGAACGCTCTAGTAATAGAAATAGAGTACATAGAAGCAAATCTAATGAATCAAAAGACATACCACGTGCAGGGTCCGAATGCTGGTACCACTGGCGTTTTGGAACCAAAGCAACGAAATGTGTAAAACCATGTTCTTTTGAATCACATCAGGAAAACTAGAACGCCAGCAACTGGGGACGACAAGTTCGTCTGGCCAAATTCAAAGTCGTCTATTTTATGTCACCGATAAGATCACTGGTACGAAATTCTTAGTCGACACTGGCGCGGAAGTTAGTGTTCTACCACCTACCAATAGAGACAAACTTAACAGTAGCCCTTATACATTACAAGCAATTAACAAATCTCCCATTGCCACCTATGGAGAAAGATCTATGACCTTAGATTTAGGACTGAGACGTTCATACAAATGGATTTTTATCATCGCAGCTATACCTTTTCCTATTCTTGGTGCAGATTTTTTAAGGCATTTTTCCTTAGCAGTAGATGTTAGAAACAACAAGTTAATCGATACTGTTACTGAGTTGAGAGTTTTAGGATGTAGTTCATCCATAATTTCACCTAGCCCTATGTTTGCTATGCCTAACTGTGATAGGACTAGTTCTTTACTTAGGGAGTATGTTGATATAACTAAGCCAAATTTTCAAGAAAAATCTGTAAAACACACTGTGACTCATCATGTAGTTACCAAAGGTCCACCAGTGAGTTCACGCCCTAGACGACTTTCCTCAGAAAAGTTACTAATAGCTAAGGCAGAATTTGAACACATGCTAGAACTAGGGATAATTCGCCCTTCCAAAAGTCCTTGGTCGTCACCATTACACATGATACCAAAGAAGACTGGCGATTGGAGACCATGTGGTGATTACCGGGCTTTGAACAATGCAAGTGTACCGGATAGATATCCGATTCCTCACATTCATGACTTTACGTCCAACGTTCATGGTAAGAAGATTTTTAGCATAGTTGACCTTGTGAAAGCTTACCATCAGATACCTATCGAGCCGCAAGACATTCCTAAAACTGCCATTACTACGCCTTTTGGCCTTTTCGAGTATGTCCGAATGCCTTTCGGATTAAGAAACGCTGCTCAAACATTTCAGAGATTTATTGATCAGGTTTTGCATGGTTTTGATTTTATATATGCCTACATTGATGACTTCTTGATTGCAAGTAGTGACTCTAACATTACTCCTGTCAAACGTGCCCGTAATTTAGGTTTTATATTTGACTCACCAATGTCCCTTCATCAACATATCTCCCAAATAGTACAATCCACATCCAACAATCTTAGAAATTTAAGCAGGATCCGAAAATATCTTTCTCAAAAAGCAACAAAACAGCTGGTTCATGCTTTCATCACTTCTCGTCTAGACATGTGCAACTCGCTTCTATATGGAATTCATCAAAAACAACTTGACCGTCTTCAATTAAAGCAAAACACAGCAGCACGCCTAATTACACGCTCTCGGCGGTCTTCACATGTTACCTCAATTTTATGCAATCTTCACTGGCTTCCAATCAAATTTAGAATCATTTACAAACTCATGATCTTAACCAACCGCTCAACACATGGTACCGCACCCTCATATTTATCTGAACTCATCAAGCCATATAACTCCAGTCGATCTGGTCTTCGCTCAGCATGTCAAAATCTTCTGACTGAACCAAGATCTTATCGCTCCTGGGGAGATAGATCTTTCCGTACTGCCTCCCCTCGTCTTTGGAACAGCCTTCCTTACAACATTCGTTCTATTTCATCCCTCAGCTCCTTCAAAACTTCCCTCAAAACCCATCTCATGATACTTGCCTACAACGGCACAGTTTAAATTTTCATGTTTAGGCCTATTGTTTATTTTGTTTATTCTGTAATTGTTCTTTATTGTCGCGCCTTGAGCGCCTACTTGTTAGGTGGATATGTTTGCGCTATACAAGTGTTTTATTATTATTATTATTATTATGAGCATCACCTCCGGTTACTTTTTGACCGTCTTCGAGAATTTGGTGTAGTTATCAATCCCAGTAAATGCAAATTCAACGTAACTAGCCTTGATTTTCTAGGACACCATATTGATTGTCATGGTATAAAACCGTTAGATAGTAAGGTTAAAGTAGTCCAGGATTTCCCAGTACCAACCTCACTACGCAAAATGCGAGAATTTTTGTCAACGTGCCAAGGTACATCGTCACACAGTGACACCGATAGGTACCTTCGCAACTCCTGACGCTCGTTTTAGTCATGTACACATAGATCTTGTTGGTCCATTACCTCCTTCCAATGGTTTCTGCTATTTACTTACTTGCATAGACCGATTCACACGTTGGCCCCAAGCTATACCAATCCTTAATATAACGGCTGAAACTGTCGCTAAGGCATTTGTTGAAAACTGGATAGCTACGTTTGGTGTACCTTCAGTAATTACCACAGATAGAGGTGGACAATTTCAATCAAACTTGTTTGCACAACTTTCACTATTGCTAGGTTGCAAGCACATTCACACTACTGCATACCATCCATGTGCAAATGGATTAGTGGAACGGTTTCATCGGCAACTCAAATCTGCTTTCAAAACACAAAGCGAGCCTAACCGATGGACTGAATCCCTACCGCTCATTTTACTTAGTATACGTTCATCCCTTAAGGTTGATCTAGGATGCAGTGTTGCTGAACTAGTCTTTGGTTCAACACTTAGATTGCCAGGTGAATTGATAGTTCCTGTCAACAATTTTGACAACTTAGATCCGGCCAGTTATGTTGACCGTTTACGTCGACAGATGTCAGAATTAATACCTAGTCCTACAAGACCCAACCAACGCAAAAGTCAAATACATAATGATTTGTTCACATGTACTCATGTTTTTGTACGTGTGGATGCTGTTAAGAAGCCATTGCAAGCTCCTTACAATGGTCCTTACCGCGTTGTGAAACGAAAGAATAAATTTTTTGTTATTGACAAAAATGGCAAAGAAGATTCAGTTAGTGTCGACAGATTAAAGGTGGCTCATACTGATGTTAAGGTCGAGACACCGATACCTAAACACCTGCCGCATCCCTTACCCAGTACACTCCCACTAGAGAAACCTGACAGAGTTACTCGCTCTGGAAGGCACGTGCGCTGGCCGAGTAGGTATGTTCAGACAGTCATTATTGATAGATGAACCTTTGTAAATAGTATTAATTTTCGACTTTTATTATCGATCACTTTTGTATGTATTTGTGATCTTGAAGGGGGCTAGATGTAGTGAATTCATTGCATTTCTAAGCCAGCTTTGATCCAGGTGTATAGAGGCATCAATGCCTAGCACCATTTCTGTTTAAGTAGGCCTAAGTATTGTAAATACTTTAGCTCCACCCTGATCTGGAGACTTTCAAATAGGGTGGCTTTTGTTGTTAGATAATCCTTTCTTTTGTACCCACTAAGTAGGGCACAATAACTATTCTACATAACTCTGTGAGAGATAAAAAGCACACTGCTTTTCTCACCAGAGACCAGTCTTCAGCTACACTTGGAAAAAACAACATCTATTCCAAGTCTCTCTGAGTTTTACAACATGAGTACAACTTTATATTTAGACAGTTTACTGGAAGCAGGGATAGGAACTGAGTCGGCAGTGTATACTCCTATACAGTAACTTTCCCTGTTGAAAGTCAACTTTACACGTAATTGTATAATACACTCAATTTATCTTAATTTATCTAGCTTAAGCCTAAGTAACGTAGTTTAAGGTAAATGTAATATTAAATAAGCGAAGAAGTCCCACTGGATGACTACAACCATACAGCACTTCGTAGACATTCTTAAGCGGCAAATATATTTAAGGTAAGAGGTTATAATTTGTAGAACCTTAAACCCTAAAGCATAACTGTGCACAGAACTAAACTGTGTACATGTGTGTACTGGGTAGATGCATTCTCAACATGATATCATATTGCAGGCTGGCATAACTTATCTATTATTCAAACTCACAGTGGATGAGACTGAATGGTCAGACAGTAGGAGGGTTGACTGTGTACATTGTAGATGTATTCACACTACATTATATCATACTGCAAGCTTACATAGTTTATTTCTCATTTAAACCACAGTGGATGAGATTGAATTGTCAGAGAGTAGAAGGGTGTAAAAGCGAAATGAATTAAAAGTGTCAACAGCTAAAAAGGTTTATTGTCTGGAGAGCCTAAAACAATAAACAGCCATTAATTTCAAGGGATGTCTATTTTGTCTCTCTATGTATCCTCATGTCTCCAAACTCTTTTCTTCAAGGGTGAGATTTGATGACTATAACAATTCCTGGAAATGGCTTGCAGGCCTGGATTCCCCTTATTCTACACCCAGAACCTCCCAGACGTTACAATTCAGTTCAGAAGGTTTTACAGACTCTGTGCATCACCAGTAATACACAATTGCAGGTTAAGACACAATGTGAATTATTTCTTTCTCCCTTTGGTGACTGCTTGACTTCTTTCAAGAAGATTTGAAGGCTCAAGAAGACTTTAAGAAAATCATGAAATCAGGAAGAAAAAAAATTATGAATAATGCGCCCGTTTCTTTTAGTATTAAGTTCTTGATCTTTGTTTCCTCACTGGGTTCTATAAACCCAAACACTTTTTTTGACACAACCTGATGGCGCTCCGTAGGTGTTTGGCATTTCGGATCTTTCTACTCCAATTTGAAGTAATTGCATAATAACAACCGTATTTTACCGTCATTTGAGGGTGAACATGGACAAAACTACAGCTTTTTAACAAATGTCCTTTGTGCTCAGGCTTGAGTGCTTTTTGTGTGTGTTATCTTGGGCGACTAAAGTTGCCATTGGGGCTGAAGCAGGGTATAGTGCACAGTCAACTATAGTCGCCCTTGGGGCTGAAAGGGTTAACAGAAGTGACAATAACGACAGTATTAATTTCGTACCTTGACTGCAGTGACAGATTTCACATTCGTGGGACTCTCCGCTTCATCATCAGAGTCAAACCTCACATGCTTACCAGAACTTGTATCTCTCTTAGAATCCTACAAAAATGTAAATGGCATATTTCATCAAAACCGAGCTACTTACTTGTATTCAGGGCTCAAATTTGGGGTAAAAACTCTACAAGACTCCAGGGCTTGTAGCTGGACCAGAATTTATTTCCCAAGACCAGAATCCAGATGAGAAAGTACTCAAAATGTTAACTGGATCAGAATTCTTTTTAATACAAGACCAGAATCAAAGTGAAAAAATGCTTCTTGTTTTCTGTTTGAACAAGTATTAACCCTCCTACTGTTCGCAACATTTTCAAGTGAGTTGACCAACCATTTGAAACCATTCAACTGCCAAAGTTGTGTATGGTGGCACAACTGTGCACAGAACTGTGTACTGTGTACATGCATTCCCTCATGGTATCATATTGCAAGGCTGGCATAGCTTATCTATCATTCAAAACCACAGTGAATGGTATTGAATGGTCAGACAGCAAGAGGGTTAAAAGACATGTAAGAGAAAACAATTATCATTTGTCTTTATGGTTCAAGTACAGTTTGTAGAACAGCATTGAAAGTTATTTTATCAGACTAAAAGCCAACATTTGAACACGATATTACATTATAAGTTAGAGTGAGGTATTATAATTCAATTGAAAAACACAAGACCGTCAGGCTTTTCTGGTCACGAGTTTACTGGCCCAACACTAAAACAACTAGCATTGGGCCTGTGGTAAGTGTAAAATTTGAGCCCTGCTACATCTGTATACAGGCAAGTTACTTTGGTAGAAATGTACTTCAGATTGCCACTGTAGTAGTATTCTGTGGCATGTGTTAAGTTTCTGACACAGCGCACTAATAGTTAGTTTCTAAAACATAGCTTCTCAGAAATTCTTCAAAATATGTTCACAGACCTTTTGCATAGGGTCTCCCAAGAACAAAAAGAATATCCATAAAAACATAAATTGATGCACTTACCACAGCCTTCAGAGCTTCTTGGATGGCAGTTTTCTGATGTAAGACGACTGCTTGTCTCTTCTTTACAGATTCCAACCGGATTTTGTCTGAAAGTTCACGTTTACCTTTACTGCCAACCGAGCTGAGCTTATTAATTTTTCGTGCTTTTGGAGATGCATGTACATCAGTTGAATCAGTTGATACACTGGAATCATCAGAATCATCACTGTCCTCTTCATCTCCCTTCTCATCAGTGATTCCACTGTCTTCCTTGAGATTCTTCTTTAAGATTCCATTGTTATCTTTGAAGGAACTTATTTTCTCTTTATGAGGATTACTTTTGAAATCCTCTGTAATCTCAGCATCATTGGATTCTTCTTCATCACTACTACTGTCTTGATCTTGATCATCCTTATTCCGTCGATTCTCTTTGATTTCAGTGTCCTCACTTGCATCACTCTTGTCATCCTCATCATCATCTTCATCACTATCATCGACCAAATCATCCCCTTCAAGATGATCCTCTTTGATCTCCTTGGGATCTTCGATGTCTTCCTCAGCATCGCTTTCATCTTCCTCTCCCTCATTGTCCTCATCGGAATCTTCAACTTCATTTTCCCCTCCAAGATCATCTTGTTTGATCTTCTCGACATCTTTGACGTCTTCGTCAGCATCAATTTCATCTTCCTCAGCATCAATTTCATCTTCCTCATCATCATCATCCTCATCGGAATCTTCAACTTCATCATCCCCTCCAAGGTGATCCTCTCTGAGCTTTTTGGTAAATTCAACGTCTTCAGAATTACTTTCTTCTTCCTTGTAATCCTCATCACTGGTATCATTTTCGTACTCTTCATCTTCTTCAAGATTGTATTTTTCAATCTTTCCCTCATCATTAGCATTGCTTTCACTCTGCTCACTATTATTTTCACCACCATCAACATCTTTGTCTTCTTCTCCATCTGCATCACTCTCAATATTCCTCCTTTTGTCTCCCTCATCCTCCTCCTCCTCTTCAATAAAATCTTCTTTCAGAATGGCATCAGTGTCACCGCTAGTTCTTTGGCCATAAGATGTATCTCCTTCATGCATCTTTAAGGATGAAGTATCAGCAACAGCCCCTCCTAATCCCGGATTGCGATCCTCCTCCTTGGCCTCCAAGAACTTCCCTTGTGGGATATTGTACTCACCATCGGACAAAATCAGAGATACTCTCTCCTTGTGATAGTAGTCGTCTGCCCAACTGGATAACACTTCTTTCCCTGCTCTGTCCTGCGTCTTTGAGAAGTTACAAATCTCATCAGTGTCCACCGATCCACAAGACTCATTATCGGATTCTAGCTGGCACTGTGCAAGTACTTCATCTAGATCTCCAAGTTGTTTCTCCTTCGACTGGACAATACTTGCTTCTCTCACGGTTTCATTTGCTGTGATGGGCCACAACTTGACAAAGTCCATTTTGTTATCTTTACGGTCCACCTTAACAACTTCAAAGTCGTCCTGTTCTTCCACGAGACTAGTTGTTCCACCAACTTGCTTCTGAAATTGCCAAGGTGACAGTGGTTGAATCAGTGTCTTATTTTTCTTCTTTTGGCCATAATCGGGAAACTCTCCCATTCTCTTACGGTCCATAGCAGATTTTTCCTCCGGCAAATGCCACGTTAGTTCGGTCACAGAAGATTCGCTCATGAGTTGGTCATTTTTTGGATTCTCTTTGAACTTCCTGAGGTAATGTCCGTACTTGGAGGGGTCATAGGTCATATGAGATCTATTGTCTCTGCGTCGCATGTGCATGATGGGCAGAACCCGCCCAAACTTGCCGACAATCCAGCTCTGTGGACAATCAAAAGTAAAATAAGGCAAACTTTATTAATAGGTCTATACTGCACCAAGTTTTTTTTTTTAAACCAATTCAGGTTAAATTTGAATAAAGTCTGGTACAATGGAATATTACAACCTCAAACTAAAAGCATGCTTGATACATCATCACATAGTATGGGGCAAACTTTTATACAAAATGCCTCAAGATCAGCAAGTTTGATGTCCCTTTTCTATACATTCGACCTGTAACTGCCTTATAGCCTGGGATCACATCCAAGTTAATTATACAAACTGGGTACATTTTTAATAATTTTGGGTTGAAAATTCACACACAAAAATTCACTTGAGGGGGACTTGAACCTGCGACCTCCAGATTAGCGTGCCGGAGCTCTACCAACTGAGCTATCTAGCCCTAATGTTGGCATCCTCCCTTTTTTGTCAATATGTTTGTTCAGGGGTGCTTTTTACCAAATCAATTTTCAATGTTTTATTACTTATAATAACAATAACAATTTGGGAGGCGAATCATTCTTACTCATAGCTGAGAAGCTTAACTACAACGTGTTTGAGCCGCAGAATATGCAAGGGGCGCTATTGGCAGCCAGCCACATTGACCCATACATGTATATGACCGCGGAGCACATCCTGAGATCAAAAGTGTTTGATTTTTCAGGAGGGAGGAAAACCCAGAGGGCCCAGAGAAAAATCCTTGTTGCATAGGGGAGAACCAACGCACAACTCTAATATGGACTTAGCCTGGAATCAAACCAGGGCCACAGTCGTGAGAAACGATCGCTTTACGGATTAGCCAAAAATGCCACCCAAATAAATACTAAAAAAACACTATAACAAATATTAAACCTACATCTTCCCCTGGTATGGGAGTACCAGGAACAGCTTTCTTCAGGATGAAGTTCTCCACCCCAGCTTTATTCAAATTCTCCTCCAGCTGAGCTATTGCTTCTTCTTGGTCCTTCATCTTCTTTGTCATCCTCACAGCAGGCTTTTCATCATCTTTGTTTTCTAGATGTGCTATCCTCTCAGCAGCTAACCTAAAATTTAAGAGAGAGGAATTGGACAGGAATAAAAATGGTTGCCGATTGTTGTAAACATGCTATCGTCATGGCAGTGCAAAAATGTTGTATCCTAAAATGGAACTTACATAATGAATGAGTTTGAAATTGTATCTCACTAAAAAATAGCCCGGATGTACACACATAACAAGTGGACATCGAGATACAACATTTTTACACGAATATTTTTCGTGCAAGAAAAACCTTTCATTTTAAAGATTCTGCTTCCCAAATTTCATCATAAACTGAGTGTGATTCCTGGCTATATGGCAGTATTCTGTTGTACAACTTTCGACTGGCAATTTATAAGAAATAATAGCAAATACATTTTAAGGTGTGCCCCTTTCTTCATCATGTTCACATCAAAAGTTTATAAAAATCAGACAGTGCAATCTCCATGAAATACAAGATTGAATGTTTTCTTCCATTGGGCTGTGTACAAATCGTGCCTTCAGGAAGTCCAGGCCTTTTGACTCTTTTGTAAACATGTGACGACACAGGTTGCATGATCTGTAGATCAGCTTAGTGGATTTTGTGTACTTACTTGGTCAAAAAGCTGTCTTTGGCAACTTGTACCCTCATGGCACGACCTTTCCATTTTGCATTATTATATGTGGATACGCCTTAAAAAGAAAGAACAAATAATAACAAAATATGTAGACATAACTCCCTTGTTAATACGTATCAACAACTCAATGTAACATCTTGTGATAGTCTGTAAAAGAGAAAATGGATTTAGCTGTTGCAAACTGCTTACCAACCAAAAGGACCTTTGGTATAAATACACACAAAAATTAATGGCCTGACATTTCCACCATAGCAGAGTCTTTCTGGTAGGCTAAATGACATCACATTACACATAAATAGGTACATACAACTGTAACAGAAAAAGACTCTGCAAGGGTCGAATGGATAGATTTGGAAGCAAAAAGTGAAATCGAACAATAAAACATTCGGATTTGTAGGAACACTTATTATGTGTTTTAATCTTTAAATTATTTCCACCCCCCTCTTCTAAAAAATTAATAAATAAACTAAATAAATGAAAACAAATAAATAGAAAGCAAATTCTGTGAGGGCCTGATTTTGGCCAGGGGGTGTCAAGGTGTCCTGTGAAAACAATTTTTGTAAACTTAGTTTTTACACCTTTTGTTTACTTTTGAAATTACAAAAATAAACAAATAAAAAAATAAAAAAATTCAGACTGTTTACAAAACACGACATCTGGTATAAATGCAAAAAGATGTAATGGTCTCACGTTTTGACACTTACATAGAGTCTTGCTCAAAGGCTGAATGACAACACACACAAACAGCTTGGCCCAATTTCACAGAGACGCTTAAACAGCAAATATTGCTTAACAGTTTTCTGCTAAGCAAAAATAAGCAGGACACCAGTCACAGATTGTACAAGTGGTATGGTATGCTGGTTGCCTTATTCTGGTAACCATCATTTTGTTGCGTTTTGCTACTTTTTGTGCTTTTAAGCAGCTGTACAAAATTGTAGCCAGGTATTAAAGTTGCTATAGATTTATTTAAATCTTGACAGTTCTTAACTGACGAACACCAACATTTTAGAGTAACATCAGCCCCTCGTTTTTTGTCACCTAATTTCTGAACCATTCATGTACACTTACATTTCTTGAAATTTGCCTGTGTTATATCGATGTCCATGTGCGCAAAGACATTTGCAACTTTTCCTATGGAGTCAGGGGAAAAAGGAATAAATAATATAATACAACAATTATAATACTGTAAATATACACATGTACACCATTCAAATAATGTCCCCATAAATTGCAATTGCCTCTGTGAAGTATCAGGCACAACTGCACAGACTCCAGTTGGGCAGAAGAGTATACGGATCTACAAAAAGGGAATCAAAGTGTATTGATTCAGTTTTAAACTGGTTTTTTAAACACGATGAGGCCTGGTTCTTGATAATTTTACCATAACGAGGTGGAGGTAATTTATCAAGAACCAGGCCTCACTGAGTTTGAAGTATACCTTTGGTTTTTTGGAACAGTTTAACTGTGTTAATCCTATCTGAATGTATATATTTTGAGATAAAGCCGAAAATCCGGAGCGTTAATGTCCTCGCAGGAAGATTAATCCCTAATAGGAAAACACAATCTGAGAAACGTTTCTCAAATTCAAATTTTGGGGCAAAAAAACAGATATCATTTCCATAACCACATTACTTTGAAGTGAAATCTTCCTTAAAATGCGTTATACTATCGTAAGCTCCTGTACTTCTAACCAAGTAAGTTTTTATTGCCAATAATTTAACCCTAACAATCCCTAACCCTGCAAATTCAAACAGGGCAAAGTGTTTAATTTTGTTAGGTTAAGTACAGTGAAGTTAGGATTGGGTGTTTGATTCTGTGGGATTGTGTATCCTTGCTGACAAGTAATGGTGTTTGAATTTGATTGAGTGGGTATGGTGGATGTGTGAAATGTACATGTCTGGCATTGCTCTTTCCTCCATGGTCTAATGAGATAGTTGTTGGATTATGTTATGTTGGATACTGTGTGATTTCACTGATCAAATTTTGCACATGCCAAGTGTACACACTCCAACAAAATCAAACAAAAAAGGCCTGTTGGAGTTTGTTAGGCTGTGTATCGTCCCCCTAAGATTGGGTACAGTTCCCATCTCATGGTAGTATTAGCTGTTGGAATGTGTTGGGTTAGGGATGCATTCTAGTAAAAACGCTTTGGGAGTTAGGGTTAAAGAGTGATTACCAAATGTATACCTTCCCTTTAAAACCGATTCAACACACTTTGATACCCATTCATAAATAGACTGTGCAAGTCTCGCGCGCATTCGAACTTCCGGGACCATAGTGGTCCCAACCATATAGAGTTTTACGTGGGCGAGATTTTGTTTCGTACATTATTTTAGTTTAACGTAGTCATGACCTAGAAAATTATACATGTTGTTGGAATGTAATACTAAGTGATAACAAAGTATGAAAGTAAAACCAATTCAACAATATAACGACGAAAACCCGAGAATTTAACTTGACCTCAGCGTCCGGTTATTGCAAAAAAATTAGAATTTTGTGCTCGCCTCCGATCATAAAACTTATGTAAACGCTTGTTTTGGATGCGCGATTATAATCGCCAGATGCTATAATTGCAAAACAAACCCTTTTCATTGCAGTCTATGGTTGTTGAGGCGTCAGCATCTTCTCTAAACTGCGATACGGGTCAATTTTAAACCCGTTTGACCACCACGAATCCGCGTAAGGGGTTTCTAAAAAGTTAACATCAAATAAGCATCCTTGTCCCAGAGTTTTAATTTTTTTTCCAATAAAATTGTAATGATTTATTTTTGTTGTTCAGATTTTGTCATGAGAAATAATTTAAAACAAAGATTTGATTTCAGAAATAAAAATGTTCTTCGTTTGACGTGTTTTCTCGTTCGGATAAGTGCGAGACTTGCAGTCTATACCTTGCCATTAACCCTTTCCTTACTGAATACACCGATCCATTAAGCCACGCCCATTTCTCATTGACCAATCACAACCGCGAAATCTGATCACCATTTGAGCCATTTGGTGATCTTTGCACTAATGGTGATCGGGTTTCGCGGCTGTGATTGGTCAACTCGTAAGGAGGCGGGGCTTAATGGATCGATCTATTGTTTGGACATACATGTAAGCAACTGCTGGTGACTGCGTGCATTGTTTGACCACTCAAGCGTGAAGCACACATTCTTACACAACAGACAGCTTTCGTTCAAAGGCCATTTTTACAAAACCCATTATCTCCTTGAAGACATTGTTTTACAGCAAAATAAGTAAAGAAAAAGTTCTCACTTATTGAATTCACCTTTCATATAATCCAAAAATCATTCAGATCGGTCAATAAATGTCAAAAGTCTTTGTCTTTCTTTCCTTGGTGTGATCTGTAATCTTAAACACTTTTTTGTACACAACCTAATGGCGCTCCATGTTTGGCATTTCGGATCTTTTAACTCCACTTTGAAGAGATTGCAAAATAGCAACCTTCATGGAAAAGATCCGATCTTTCCCTTTGCAATGATGGTAAGCTTTGGTATGGAAGGTGAACATGGACAAAACTGTAGCTTTATTACAACTGGCCTTTTTTCGCTCAGGCTTGAGTGCTTTTTTGTGTGTAAGCTTGGTCGACTAAAGTCGCCAATGGTAAGGAAGAGGGGGTACTAGTGCAGTCGACTAAAGTCGCCTATGGTAAGGAAAGGGTTAAATACATCCAAAAGCCCTGTAAAAGTTTCAAACAAATCTGACAGTATAGCTTCAGCTCACCTTGACTTTGCGCTAAATGTATGCATGTGTTTAGCGCTGAGTATAGCTCCTCATGCAAGTTTTGAATTGTGAGCTTAAGTATCAAACTACTGCATGTAAGTTTCAAATATGCGAGCCAAATATGTGACCTACCAACTTAAATTGGGCAGAGATATTTGTGCGCACTGACAGCGGCCTCTTTTGACTAAGTGAGGTCAGGTCATAATTAATCACTTCTAACTGCATATAATTGCACATTTAACCATGGCCAGGTGATCTGATCTCCACCAATCAGAATGGATTTACCTGTCCCAGGTATTTATGAATAGGGTATTAATACCTTGAGTATCTCTCTTGAACCTGATATCAACGGATGAGACAGAACCAAATTTGCCGAAGCGTTGCTGAAGATCGGGTGTTGTGACATCCTCATGTAACCCACCAACAAATAATCTCATTCTGCTGGATTGAGGATCCTCTTTGGCCTGGCTGGCCTCAGGCATGGTGGGGCTTCTGTGGTGTTAACCTGCATGTTCAACGGAATGGATGTTCTAGTAACTAAATAGCAAGTTAAATACAAACGAATATACAATATCTTTGATCAGGGATGCCAGTCAGAAGCCATTCAACCTGTAACTGCCGTATATAAGCCAGGGATCACCCAGGTTTTGGTTTCGCTTGTGGTTTATCACATGTACTTACATGTAATATTTGAAATAAAAAAGTTGCACCCCCTTAAGGTGCGATGTCGGTCACTTCGTACCCAAGTCACTTCGTACCCAAGTCACTTCGTACCCAAGTCACTTCGTACCCAAATTGTCGTACCCAAGTCACTTTGTACCCAAGTCATTTCGTACCCAAGTCACTTCGTACCCAAGTCACTTCGTACCTCAATTGTCTGACTCTGACTGTGGCCGGCCTTCATTATTTTCTTTCATGTGGACATCGACACCGATTATATTTTCACGGTAATTAAAAACGACTTGCAGGAAGATCAGAATAAAAGTTCCTCACTAACCTTTGTTAAAAAAGTGTCCAGTTATTATTATTATTGCTGAAATATTCTCCACTTTGACGCGATTTTCTCATGGGCTCCGTTTTTGACTGGTCCGACGGAGAATTGCACGCATTGAGGGCACATTTTTACACAAGCGTTTTCTTTGTAAATTACTACGTTTGCTGTTTTAAAAACTCTCCTAAAAAAGGGAATGTTTTCCGATAAAAATACAAATCCCTAACTTTGGTTTGAAAAAAACAAAAAAAAAACGGAGGTTGGTTTCAATGTTTCAACAACCGTACCCAATTCATATGCGTATGACGTGACTTGGGTACGAAGTGGCTTGGGTACGAAGTGGCTTGGGTACGAAGTGACTTGGGTACAAAGTGACTTGGGTACGAAGTGACTTGGGTACGAAGTGACTTGGGTACGAAGTGACTTGGGTACGAAGTGACTTGGGTACGAAGTGACTTGGGTACGAAGTGACTTGGGTACGAAGTGACTTGGGTACGAAGTGACTTGGGTACGAAGTGACTTGGGTACGAAGTGACTTGGGTACGAAGTGACTTGGGTACGAAGTGACCGACATTCTTAAGGTGATCCCTCTGCTGCCACTTCCCAATTTCCCAGGTTGTATGGTAAACCTTAATGTGATCCCTAGTAGCTGGGTTGTATGGCTTCTGACTGGCACCCCTGAACAAAGATATTGACAAAATAGGAAGACCACCAACACCAAGGCTAGATACATGTAGCTCAGTTGGTGGAATGCCGGGGTGTTTTCTGGAGGCTGGAGGCCGCAGGCCCAAGTCCTACTCTAGTAAATTTTTCGTTGTTCATCCCAAAATTAGTTTTTAGTAAAGAGGTAAACCTTTCACTGAGCCTTCATAATGAAACACTATGAGAATGACCTCACTATTCATGTATTGATCATCATTTCCAACCCCTCTCTTAGATAAGATTTAAGAAGGTCTACATTGACCTAGTGAATTGATTGTTCACAATCCATAAGTACCTGATGCTTAAATTATTTTGTATTTTAGTCGTGGTATCACAGGTCATTAGTCGCCCCTTTTCAGTATTACATCAGGTGGTACGAGGGAAGGGTGTATGAGTGCAGTGCGTTAATGTGTGACTTGAAATGGGACAGAAGCTTTGCGACTGTTGACCAAGACGCCGGCCAGCATTTTTATCAAGAAGCCAGTGCTGTAGGCAGTTTTTAAGCTATTTTGTTGGGTATTTTTGTCATTCTGAGGCATTTTTTGTGGCTTGGTGTGGGGAAAATCATAGCAAATTGAGGTTTCCCATCGTTATGTACAATAGGATAGTAAGCTGCAGCGCTACAACCGCAGATGTCAAAATTTCGAGGAAAAAAAACCTAGTACAGCGCCCCAGTTACTAATAGTATACTCCTAGAACTATGAGGTTCGATCCGCCATCGTCTCCACAAACCTCATAGAGTGACATTACTTCTAGAAACTATAAGGCTCCCCCGTGAGCCTTATAGGGGCCCTAGGGGGGTCTAACATTTTGGACCTCCGTAACGCAATACGTTTTCAAAATGGTCATTGATAGGTGAACATTTTATGGTGGTTTGCCATCAATATCTACAGTTTACTTATCTTTGCATGCACTTGTGTACATTTTGTTTTGTTCCGAAAATAAAATAACAAATTTCCCAAAACACATACAATAAACAATATTAAAACAGTACGAATTAAATAACTAAAAATATAATGTAGGAACATCAAGGAAATTAATTTGTGTTTAAAAATAATATAAACAATAAGGCCTGCTCCGTGTTTACTTGAATCATAGAGATGCTTGAATCTACCTCCCCGCTCTGACCATACTCTGTTCAGACCGAGTTTACTTCGAACCGAGTTGGCTTCGGACCGAGTTGGCTTCGGACCGAGTTGGCTTCGGACCGAGTTGGCTTCGGACCGAGTTGGTTTCGGACCGAGTTGGTTTCGGACCGAGTTGGTTTCGGACCGAGTTGGTTTCGGACCGAGTTGGTTTCGGACCGAGTTGGTTTCGGACCGAGTTGGTTTCGGACCGAGTTGGTTTCGGACCGAGTTGGTTTCGGACCGAGTTGGTTTCGGACCGAGTTGGTTTCGGACCGAGTTGGTTTCGGACCGAGTTGGTTTCGGACCGAGTTGGTTTCGGACCGAGTTGGTTTCGGACCGAGTTGGTTTCGGACCGAGTTGGTTTCGGACCGAGTTGGTTTGGACCGAGTTGGTTTCGGACCGAGTTGACCGGTACCCCATTCATGACATTGTATTGTTGTAATTGTTGTTAACTTTTAATTTTGATGATTAAAATCATTGTTATCAAAATTAAAAGTTCTTTTTGAGCACTCTAATAGAAACTATAACTCTTGGGCTCCACGGGCAGATACAGTTTCTAATTCTAGAGAATTAGCAATAGCAATCTTTCTTCTTTTTGACCAGTATCAATATATGGATTGGGGTTAATGTAGGCAGGGGTTACCACATGACCCCGGACGAGTTGAATCATCAATCAATGATCAAAGTATTAGCGATAAATTTGATGACTTACCTTAGGCTTATTAGATAATCATGAAAATAGTCACTGGCCTTGTAAATGTAACAATGGAAAAAAGCCTTGGGTCTTGAGTGTTCCAATATTTCGTACAATTAATTAGGGCCATGGATTCATTTGCAACGAACATCCTGGGCCCAGCAACTTGGTCGGCCTAGCGATCGATGCACTTTTTCACAGATATACCACTGTTCTCGTGTGTTTAAAAAGCATGTGCGTACACTTTATACACCGAAAGGAGGAAGGGAAGGAAGTATGCATGCGGTGTGCGCACTGCGTAAATACTAAACTCCATCCAGTCCTTCCGGTGTAACACTCTTTGGGAAGTTTGATAGATTCGGCTTATTTTGGAGAGGACTGCAAAAAACTTCAGCATTATTTTTTCTCCACATAATTATCGAAGATGTTTATTGTAAACAAAAAACGTATAGTCACTCACAACACATGGAACTACTGCATGCATGCTGCAGCTAGTTAGCAATGAAGCCGCTAGAAGTGAAGGGAGGACTGGAGAAAGTTTAAACCATTGCAAGCAGCTGCTAGTATAAACTTTACTTGAGCGACGTAAAAAATACAACAACGTCGAAATTAAAATAATAACGAAGTTAGTTAGCGAGGGGACCATATTTTTGCTTTGGTTTCTACTTGAGAGTCATTCAGGATCATTGCTGGTGTTTAAAATGGACTTTCTTAAGGCTGAAATTGCGAGAAAGAAGAAACAGCTCGAGCAGAGTAAAGTTGTTCCAGCGGTAAGAATCATAATGCTATATTGTGTTGCATCTATTTCGTGAAAACTATTCTTCATGGTTTGGTGAAAATAAGACAAATTTAAAGTAAACGAGTACAATATACATTAAACAAATTTAGATTTAAGTGAATATCTGATTCAGTTAAAATGTATTCTTGTATTTAATTGTTATTATATATATATATATATTTTTTTTTTGGGGGGGGGGGGCTTTATTTTAATTAAATATCAATGGGAGGGGAGGGAAGCATTGTTGTTTACAATTTACATCAGGACCCTGGCCATTATAAATACTTTACTTTCTACCTCAGCTCTTTGGCCCTACGCCACGTCAAAGCATCGAGTGATGAGATTTTTTTGAAATACATACCTGCATTTTTTTGCCAAAATCCCCCCCCCACCCCCCAGTGGAGTTGTCACTTACCATTGCCCCATTGGGAAAAAAAATTGGCATTCCCATTGCTCAACGATTTTGTGCAAGCTCATTTTGGTGCTGACAACCACACAACTAAACATTAAATATATATATGAATATTATCTTTTAGCCAATAACCCTTCTACTGTCTGACCATTCAATATCATCCACTGTGGTTTTGAATGGTAGATAAACTATGCCAGCCTGCAATGTAATATCATCTGGTAAATGCATCTACACAGTACACACATGTTATGTGCACAGTTGTGCCATCATACACAACCAGTGCAGTTGAATGGTTTCAAATGGTTGGTCAACTCACTGGAAAATGTTACCAAGAGTAGGAGGGTTAATGAACTTCTTGCATCCCAAACTCAGATAGCACCCTCGCTCTGATCAAACTTGGATGTTTGTATCCCCATGCAGGATTCTTTTCCAGATTTTCTCCTAGATGTATAACTGACTGACAATATTTGTCAACTAAAAAGTCATTACTTCATGTAAATGGTCCAAAGTATATTCAAGGGACTCGGGAGTATTTTTTCATGATTTGTGTCTCCTTTATTTCCAGGATTCTGGACAGAAATTCTTTAAGCGAGGCGAGCTAATGGCAAAACAGGAAGAGCAGTACTGGAAAAAACATCAGAAGGTTCGTCACCATCATCATAAGAAATAGTATTTGAATTCAAGTGTATAAATAATAGATGTTAAATTTGCATTGGGGATAAAGAATATTATTTGGTTATTGCCCATCCACTGGTACTTTCCCAATTTCTGTATAAAAAAAAATACTCGGGCATTTTACTCGGATGGGGTTCAAACTCACGACCTTTGCATTTCTAGAGCAGATGTCTTACCACTAGATCACTGGGATTGCCTGGTAGCTAGAGGCAGTTTGAATCCTATATTTTAGTACCGCAGCAATTTAATAGATCTGTCAAATTTGCATTGGAAAAATAGAATGCTATAGCTAGTCTTAACAGTTACAAAACCACAAACCTCTGTGTGTGGCCCGGCGAGTACAAAGGAAAACGTATAACAAATTGCAGGGGATTGAAAATGTTTGGGTTCGAATTTTGATCATGACAGTTGTATCCTTGAGCAAGACATTTAACCATAAGTTGCTTCTTAAAGCCTAGGTGTATAAATGGGAACCTGAGAGGGCTTATTGTGAAAGATTAACCCCTTAGTTCTAATTTAAGCAGCTTGGGATTGTATGCTCCCCAGGGAGTTGAGAAAGTTTGAGCAACGGTTCAAGTATGCCTGATAACCAGGGATAATGTTGTGAAGTGTCTTGATCTACATGTAGCTACTAGGATGTGTGTGCTATATAATAATAATAACAAAACTTAGACCTCGCACAATCAACCCTTAAAGTGCTCAAGGTGCCCACAAGAATACATTTCAAAATACCTTTAAAAAAACTTGAACATACATGGAAAATAACATTGAAAATGCAATTACAATGAGCGAGAAAAGGCTAGAGACATCTAATGTGTTTTGAGTTGAGATTTGAATGTACTTAAGGAGCTAGATGTTTGTATGTGCAGCTGTAAAAAATTCTACAAATGAGAAGCAGCATAGCAAATTTCCTATTCCCCCAAACTTCTTTTGAAACGAGGCCCAAAAAGGTTGAGTAAAAATGTTTATAAGAACCCAGTTTTATTGAAATTTTGCCCAGGTTTATATTATTAATTTGATGACTCTACATTACTTTCCCATCGGTGTTTAGGATGAAGTAGCCAGCTCTACAGAAACGAGGGAAGAGAGACGAAGGAAGAGAGAGTCTACAGAAATGATGGATCCAAACCTGATGACTCTGTCCAGACAAGAGGTTAGTGGAATCATGAACAATTTGGTTAGAGTTAAAACCCGCGTTCTCAAATAGATTACTATTGAACCAAGACCATAGGTAACATTCCAATGGGTAATTCTTACCGGTGTCAGATTATTTGATGTTTAGGTAAACTAATCGAGACGATGGTAAAACAAACAGACTGACTAAATATACACACATGAGGGCTCTATGCCAGTGACCTATAAGCGAATGTGACAAAATGCGTGACCTATCTTGTAAACAATGGCTGAAGAAAAGCACAGCAGATGAAAGTAATAAAAACAACACAAGCAATGGGATGCAATTTCTGAGTTTTGTAAATATACGCGACAACAATATGAGTGTGAGCATCACCAGCATCACTGGTAGTTCTCTTTGTATGGCTGTGCAGTGAACCGGAAATGGTATTTTATTGGCTGGTTTTACAGGGATGATGCGTCAGCACTGGGCTTTTTTGGTTTGGTTAGTTTGACCAGATTAGTTAACCTGGTGGGAGGTTATACTACCCATTGGACTGGCGCTACAAGTGAAAGTTTTTAACAAGCGCGCACGCAGAGCAGTTCTTTTTGGTAGCCAATTAGATTTGTTTTTCAGCTCATTCCTTCCAGGGGTTAGTGATGGGAGGTAACGATATGCGGGCTGCCCATGGTAGCAAGACTGGATGCAAAACAAAGAATTACCATAGTTGCCACTTGATTGACAGCATAGCGCCCTCAACTGCCCATGTTTGGAATTCATGTGTATTGCTCACTTATTGTTATCTACACACCTAGTTTTTAACAACCCTCGTTTAATTAACATCTATAAACAAAATTATCATCTATTAAACCTTTATTTTATTTGACGTTTTATTCTATGGCTTGTTCTTTTTTGTAGCATCTAGGAGAAAGTTGTCCCTGATTTTTTAACAAAGCTATCATTTGTTTTTCTATATCTAGGTTATCAAAAGGTTACGTGAAAGGCAAGAGCCAATCAGATTGTTCGGTGAGACGGACACAGAGACGTTCTTCAGACTCCGGCGCTTCGAGATGCTGGCACCTGAGATCAATAAGGTCAGAGGTCAAATTAACATGTGCACATGTTTAAAATTTGGGTTTTTTGGGGGTCTGACACCGACGTTTGACAAAGCACTGTATGACTGCGTGGCTTTCGTTGTCCTGTGAACCCACAAAGCCTTATCTCTAGCAGATGCCTTAAAGGGATGCATTGCCTTGGATTGGGCACTTATGGCTTTAAAAAGCGTTTGTTATGAAATGAATATGGTGGGAAAGATGTTTTAAAAGTAGAAAACAATGATTCACCAAATATCCCTCAAATTTTTGTGTTTTTCCTTTTACTTTGTGAACTAACGTGGTCTGCAATTTTGAGGAGTCAAAATTTTGTTCTACAAAATCTGTATGAACATGAGTGAATCACAAAACTCTTTAAAAGTTAGTACAGTGTCCTTTTTTAAAAGTTTGTACGGAGTCCCTCTTTAAAGGTTTGTACAGAGTCCCTCTTTAAAGGTTTGTACAGAGTCCCTCTTTAAAGGTTTGTACAGAGTCCCTCTTTGAAGGTTTGTACAGAGTCCCTCTTTGAAGGTTTGTACAGAGTCCCTCTTTGAAGGTTTGTACAGAGTCCCTCTTTGAAGGTTTGTACGGAGTCCCTCTTTGAAGGTTTGTACAGAGTCCCTCTTTGAAGGTTTGTACAGAGTCCCTCTTTAAAAGTTTGTACAGAGTCCCTCTTTAAAAGTTTGTACAGAGTCCCTCTTTGAAGGTTTGTACAGAGTCCCTCTTTGAAGGTTTGTACAGAGTCCCTCTTTAAAAGTTTGTACAGAGTCCCTCTTTGAAGTTTGTACAGAGTCCCTCTTTGAAGGTTTGTACAGAGTCCCTCTTTAAAAGTTTGTACAGAGTCCCTCTTTGAAGGTTTGTACAGAGTCCCTCTTTGAAGGTTTGTACAGAGTCCCTCTTTGAAGGTTTGTACAGAGTCCCTCTTTAAAAGTTTGTACAGAGTCCCTCTTTAAAAGTTTGTACAGAGTCCCTCTTTGAAGGTTTGTACGGAGTCCCTCTTTGAAGGTTTGTACGGAGTCCCTCTTTGAAGGTTTGTACAGAGTCCCTCTTTGAAGGTTTGTACAGAGTCCCTCTTTGAAGGTTTGTACAGAGTCCCTCTTTGAAGGTTTGTACAGAGTCCCTCTTTGAAGGTTTGTACAGAGTCCCTCTTTAAAAGTTTGTACAGAGTCCCTCTTTGAAGGTTTGTACAGAGTCCCTTTTTGAAGGTTTGTACAGAGTCCCTCTTTGAAGGTTTGTACAGAGTCCCTCTTTGAAGGTTTGTACAGAGTCCCTCTTTGAAGGTTTGTACAGAGTCCCTCTTTAAAAGTTTGTACAGAGTCCCTCTTTGAAGGTTTGTACAGAGTCCCTCTTTAAAAGTTTGTACAGAGTCCCTCTTTGAAGGTTTGTACAGAGTCCCTCTTTGAAGGTTTGTACAGAGTCCCTCTTTAAAAGTTTGTACAGAGTCCCTCTTTAAAGGTTTGTACAGAGTCCCTCTTTGAAGGTTTGTACAGAGTCCCTCTTTAAAAGTTTGTACAGAGTCCCTCTTTAAAAGTTTGTACAGAGTCCCTCTTTGAAGGTTTGTACAGAGTCCCTCTTTGAAGGTTTGTACAGAGTCCCTCTTTGAAGGTTTGTACAGAGTCCCTCTTTAAAAGTTTGTACAGAGTCCCTCTTTGAAGGTTTGTACAGAGTCCCTCTTTGAAGGTTTGTACAGAGTCCCTCTTTAAAAGTTTGTACAGAGTCCCTCTTTGAAGGTTTGTACGGAGTCCCTCTTTGAAGGTTTGTACAGAGTCCCTCTTTGAAGGTTTGTACAGAGTCCCTCTTTAAAAGTTTGTACAGAGTCCCTCTTTAAAAGTTTGTACAGAGTCCCTCTTTGAAGGTTTGTACGGAGTCCCTCTTTGAAGGTTTGTACGGAGTCCCTCTTTGAAGGTTTGTACAGAGTCCCTCTTTGAAGGTTTGTACAGAGTCCCTCTTTGAAGGTTTGTACAGAGTCCCTCTTTGAAGGTTTGTACAGAGTCCCTCGTTGAAGGTTTGTACAGAGTCCCTCTTTAAAAGTTTGTACAGAGTCCCTCTTTGAAGGTTTGTACAGAGTCCCTCTTTAAAAGTTTGTACAGAGTCCCTCTTTGAAGGTTTGTACAGAGTCCCTCTTTGAAGGTTTGTACAGAGTCCCTCTTTAAAAGTTTGTACAGAGTCCCTCTTTAAAAGTTTGTACAGAGTCCCTCTTTGAAGGTTTGTACAGAGTCCCTCTTTAAAAGTTTGTACAGAGTCCCTCTTTAAAAGTTTGTACAGAGTCCCTCCTTGAAGGTTTGTACAGAGTCCCTCTTTGAAGGTTGTACAGAGTCCCTCTTTGAAGGTTTGTACAGAGTCCCTCTTTAAAAGTTTGTACAGAGTCCCTCTTTGAAGGTTTGTACAGAGTCCCTCTTTGAAGGTTTGTACAGAGTCCCTCTTTGAAGGTTTGTACAGAGTCCCTCTTTAAAAGTTTGTACAGAGTCCCTCTTTGAAGGTTTGTACGGAGTCCCTCTTTGAAGGTTTGTACAGAGTCCCTCTTTGAAGGTTTGTACAGAGTCCCTCTTTGAAGGTTTGTACAGAGTCCCTCTTTAAAGGTTTGTACAGAGTCCCTCTTTGAAGGTTTGTACAGAGTCCCTCTTTGAAGGTTTGTACAGAGTCCCTCTTTGAAGGTTTGTACAGAGTCCCTCTTTGAAGGTTTGTACAGAGTCCCTCTTTGAAGGTTTGTACAGAGTCCCTCTTTGAAGGTTTGTACAGAGTCCCTCTTTGAAGGTTTGTACAGAGTCCCTCTTTGAAGGTTTGTACAGAGTCCCTCTTTAAAAGTTTGTACAGAGTCCCTCTTTGAAGGTTTGTACAGAGTCCCTCTTTAAAAGTTTGTACAGAGTCCCTCTTTGAAGGTTTGTACAGAGTCCCTCTTTGAAGGTTTGTACAGAGTCCCTCTTTAAAAGTTTGTACAGAGTCCCTCTTTGAAGGTTTGTACGGAGTCCCTCTTTGAAGGTTTGTACAGAGTCCCTCTTTGAAGGTTTGTACAGAGTCCCTCTTTAAAAGTTTGTACAGAGTCCCTCTTTAAAGGTTTGTACAGAGTCCCTCTTTGAAGGTTTGTACAGAGTCCCTCTTTAAAAGTTTGTACAGAGTCCCTCTTTAAAAGTTTGTACAGAGTCCCTCTTTGAAGGTTTGTACAGAGTCCCTCTTTGAAGGTTTGTACAGAGTCCCTCTTTGAAGGTTTGTACAGAGTCCCTCTTTAAAAGTTTGTACAGAGTCCCTCTTTGAAGGTTTGTACGGAGTCCCTCTTTGAAGGTTTGTACAGAGTCCCTCTTTGAAGGTTTGTACAGAGTCCCTCTTTGAAGGTTTGTACAGAGTCCCTCTTTGAAGGTTTGTACAGAGTCCCTCGTTGAAGGTTTGTACAGAGTCCCTCTTTAAAAGTTTGTACAGAGTCCCTCTTTGAAGGTTTGTACAGAGTCCCTCTTTAAAAGTTTGTACAGAGTCCCTCTTTGAAGGTTTGTACAGAGTCCCTCTTTAAAGGTTTGTACAGAGTCCCTCTTTTAAGGTTTGTACAGAGTCCCTCTTTAAAAGTTTGTACAGAGTCCCTCTTTAAAAGTTTGTACAGAGTCCCTCTTTGAAGGTTTGTACAGAGTCCCTCTTTGAAGGTTTGTACAGAGTCCCTCTTTGAAGGTTTGTACAGAGTCCCTCTTTGAAGGTTTGTACAGAGTCCCTCTTTGAAGGTTTGTACAGAGTCCCTCTTTAAAAGTTTGTACAGAGTCCCTCTTTAAAGGTTTGTACAGAGTCCCTCTTTGAAGGTTTGTACAGAGTCCCTCTTTAAAAGTTTGTACAGAGTCCCTCTTTAAAGGTTTGTACAGAGTCCCTCTTTGAAGGTTTGTACAGAGTCCCTCTTTAAAAGTTTGTACAGAGTCCCTCTTTAAAAGTTTGTACAGAGTCCCTCCTTGAAGGTTTGTACAGAGTCCCTCTTTGAAGGTTTGTACAGAGTCCCTCTTTGAAGGTTTGTACAGAGTCCCTCTTTAAAAGTTTGTACAGAGTCCCTCTTTGAAGGTTTGTACAGAGTCCCTCTTTGAAGGTTTGTACAGAGTCCCTCTTTGAAGGTTTGTACAGAGTCCCTCTTTAAAAGTTTGTACAGAGTCCCTCTTTAAAAGTTTGTACGGAGTCCCTCTTTGAAGGTTTGTACGGAGTCCCTCTTTGAAGGTTTGTACAGAGTCCCTCTTTGAAGGTTTGTACAGAGTCCCTCTTTGAAGGTTTGTACAGAGTCCCTCTTTGAAGGTTTGTACAGAGTCCCTCTTTGAAGGTTTGTACAGAGTCCCTCTTTAAAAGTTTGTACAGAGTCCCTCTTTGAAGGTTTGTACAGAGTCCCTCTTTGAAGGTTTGTACAGAGTCCCTCTTTGAAGGTTTGTACAGAGTCCCTCTTTGAAGGTTTGTACAGAGTCCCTCTTTGAAGGTTTGTACAGAGTCCCTCTTTAAAAGTTTGTACAGAGTCCCTCTTTGAAGGTTTGTACAGAGTCCCTCTTTAAAAGTTTGTACAGAGTCCCTCTTTGAAGGTTTGTACAGAGTCCCTCTTTGAAGGTTTGTACAGAGTCCCTCTTTAAAAGTTTGTACAGAGTCCCTCTTTAAAGGTTTGTACAGAGTCCCTCTTTTAAGGTTTGTACAGAGTCCCTCTTTAAAAGTTTGTACAGAGTCCCTCTTTAAAAGTTTGTACAGAGTCCCTCTTTGAAGGTTTGTACAGAGTCCCTCTTTGAAGGTTTGTACAGAGTCCCTCTTTGAAGGTTTGTACAGAGTCCCTCTTTAAAAGTTTGTACAGAGTCCCTCTTTGAAGGTTTGTACAGAGTCCCTCTTTGAAGGTTTGTACAGAGTCCCTCTTTAAAAGTTTGTACAGAGTCCCTCTTTGAAGGTTTGTACGGAGTCCCTCTTTGAAGGTTTGTACAGAGTCCCTCTTTGAAGGTTTGTACAGAGTCCCTCTTTAAAAGTTTGTACAGAGTCCCTCTTTAAAAGTTTGTACAGAGTCCCTCTTTGAAGGTTTGTACGGAGTCCCTCTTTGAAGGTTTGTACGGAGTCCCTCTTTGAAGGTTTGTACAGAGTCCCTCTTTGAAGGTTTGTACAGAGTCCCTCTTTGAAGGTTTGTACAGAGTCCCTCTTTGAAGGTTTGTACAGAGTCCCTCGTTGAAGGTTTGTACAGAGTCCCTCTTTAAAAGTTTGTACAGAGTCCCTCTTTGAAGGTTTGTACAGAGTCCCTCTTTAAAAGTTTGTACAGAGTCCCTCTTTGAAGGTTTGTACAGAGTCCCTCTTTGAAGGTTTGTACAGAGTCCCTCTTTAAAAGTTTGTACAGAGTCCCTCTTTAAAGGTTTGTACAGAGTCCCTCTTTGAAGGTTTGTACAGAGTCCCTCTTTAAAAGTTTGTACAGAGTCCCTCTTTAAAAGTTTGTACAGAGTCCCTCTTTGAAGGTTTGTACAGAGTCCCTCTTTGAAGGTTTGTACAGAGTCCCTCTTTGAAGGTTTGTACAGAGTCCCTCTTTAAAAGTTTGTACAGAGTCCCTCTTTGAAGGTTTGTACAGAGTCCCTCTTTGAAGGTTTGTACAGAGTCCCTCTTTGAAGGTTTGTACAGAGTCCCTCTTTAAAAGTTTGTACAGAGTCCCTCTTTAAAAGTTTGTACGGAGTCCCTCTTTGAAGGTTTGTACGGAGTCCCTCTTTGAAGGTTTGTACAGAGTCCCTCTTTGAAGGTTTGTACAGAGTCCCTCTTTGAAGGTTTGTACAGAGTCCCTCTTTGAAGGTTTGTACAGAGTCCCTCTTTGAAGGTTTGTACAGAGTCCCTCTTTAAAAGTTTGTACAGAGTCCCTCTTTGAAGGTTTGTACAGAGTCCCTCTTTGAAGGTTTGTACAGAGTCCCTCTTTGAAGGTTTGTACAGAGTCCCTCTTTGAAGGTTTGTACAGAGTCCCTCTTTGAAGGTTTGTACAGAGTCCCTCTTTAAAAGTTTGTACAGAGTCCCTCTTTGAAGGTTTGTACAGAGTCCCTCTTTAAAAGTTTGTACAGAGTCCCTCTTTGAAGGTTTGTACAGAGTCCCTCTTTGAAGGTTTGTACAGAGTCCCTCTTTAAAAGTTTGTACAGAGTCCCTCTTTAAAGGTTTGTACAGAGTCCCTCTTTTAAGGTTTGTACAGAGTCCCTCTTTAAAAGTTTGTACAGAGTCCCTCTTTAAAAGTTTGTACAGAGTCCCTCTTTGAAGGTTTGTACAGAGTCCCTCTTTGAAGGTTTGTACAGAGTCCCTCTTTGAAGGTTTGTACAGAGTCCCTCTTTGAAGGTTTGTACAGAGTCCCTCTTTAAAAGTTTGTACAGAGTCCCTCTTGAAGGTTTGTACAGAGTCCCTCTTTGAAGGTTTGTACAGAGTCCCTCTTTAAAAGTTTGTACAGAGTCCCTCTTTGAAGGTTTGTACGGAGTCCTCTTTGAAGGTTTGTACAGAGTCCCTCTTTGAAGGTTTGTACAGAGTCCCTCTTTAAAAGTTTGTACAGAGTCCCTCTTTAAAGGTTTGTACAGAGTCCCTCTTTGAAGGTTTGTACAGAGTCCCTCTTTAAAGTTTGTACAGAGTCCCCTCTTTAAAAGGTTTGTACAGAGTCCCTCTTTGAAGGTTTGTACAGAGTCCCTCTTTGAAGGTTTGTACAGAGTCCCTCTTTGAAGGTTTGTACAGAGTCCCTCTTTAAAAGTTTGTACAGAGTCCCTCTTTGAAGGTTTGTACAGAGTCCCTCTTTGAAGGTTTGTACAGAGTCCCTCTTTGAAGGTTTGTACAGAGTCCCCTCTTTAAAAGTTTGTACAGAGTCCCTCTTTAAAAGTTTGTACAGAGTCCCTCTTGAAGGTTTGTACAGAGTCCCTCTTTGAAGGTTTGTACAGAGTCCCTCTTTGAAGGTTTGTACAGAGTCCCTCTTTGAAGGTTTGTACAGAGTCCCTCTTTGAAGGTTTGTACAGAGTCCCTCTTTAAAAGTTTGTACAGAGTCCCTCTTTGAAGGTTGTACAGAGTCCCTCTTTAAAAGTTTGTACAGAGTCCCTCTTTGAAGGTTTGTACAGAGTCCCTCTTTGAAGGTTTGTACAGAGTCCCTCTTTAAAAGTTTGTACAGAGTCCCTCTTTAAAGGTTTGTACAGAGTCCCTCTTTTAAGGTTTGTACAGAGTCCCTCTTTAAAAGTTTGTACAGAGTCCCTCTTTAAAAGTTTGTACAGAGTCCCTCTTTGAAGGTTTGTACAGAGTCCCTCTTTGAAGGTTTGTACAGAGTCCCTCTTTGAAGGTTTGTACAGAGTCCCTCTTTGAAGGTTTGTACAGAGTCCCTCTTTGAAGGTTTGTACAGAGTCCCTCTTTAAAAGTTTGTACAGAGTCCCTCTTTAAAAGTTTGTACAGAGTCCCTCTTTGAAGGTTTGTACGGAGTCCCTCTTTGAAGGTTTGTACGGAGTCCCTCTTTGAAGGTTTGTACAGAGTCCCTCTTTGAAGGTTTGTACAGAGTCCCTCTTTGAAGGTTTGTACAGAGTCCCTCTTTGAAGGTTTGTACAGAGTCCCTCTTTGAAGGTTTGTACAGAGTCCCTCTTTAAAAGTTTGTACAGAGTCCCTCTTTGAAGGTTTGTACAGAGTCCCTTTTGAAGGTTTGTACAGAGTCCCTCTTTGAAGGTTTGTACAGAGTCCCTCTTTGAAGGTTTGTACAGAGTCCCTCTTTGAAGGTTTGTACAGAGTCCCTCTTTAAAAGTTTGTACAGAGTCCCTCTTTGAAGGTTTGTACAGAGTCCCTCTTTAAAAGTTTGTACAGAGTCCCTCTTTGAAGGTTTGTACAGAGTCCCTCTTTGAAGGTTTGTACAGAGTCCCTCTTTAAAAGTTTGTACAGAGTCCCTCTTTAAAGGTTTGTACAGAGTCCCTCTTTGAAGGTTTGTACAGAGTCCCTCTTTAAAAGTTTGTACAGAGTCCCTCTTTAAAAGTTTGTACAGAGTCCTCTTTGAAGGTTTGTACAGAGTCCCTCTTTGAAGGTTTGTACAGAGTCCCTCTTTGAAGGTTTGTACAGAGTCCTCTTTAAAAGTTTGTACAGAGTCCCTCTTTGAAGGTTTGTACAGAGTCCCTCTTTGAAGGTTTGTACAGAGTCCCTCTTTAAAAGTTTGTACAGAGTCCCTCTTTAAAAGTTTGTACAGAGTCCCTCTTTAAAAGTTTGTACGGAGTCCCTCTTTGAAGGTTTGTACGGAGTCCCTCTTTGAAGGTTTGTACAGAGTCCCTCTTTGAAGGTTTGTACAGAGTCCCTCTTTGAAGGTTTGTACAGAGTCCCTCTTTAAAGTTTGTACAGAGTCCCTCTTTGAAGGTTTGTACGGAGTCCCTCTTGAAGGTTTGTACAGAGTCCCTCTTTGAAGGTTTGTACAGAGTCCCTCTTTAAAAGTTTGTACAGAGTCCCTCTTTAAAGGTTTGTACAGAGTCCCTCTTGAAGGTTTGTACAGAGTCCTCTTAAAGTTTGTACAGAGTCCCTCTTTAAAGTTTGTACAGAGTCCCTCTTTGAAGGTTTGTACAGAGTCCCTCTTTGAAGGTTTGTACAGAGTCCCTCTTTGAAGGTTTGTACAGAGTCCCTCTTTAAAAGTTTGTACAGAGTCCCTCTTTGAAGGTTTGTACAGAGTCCCCTCTTTGAAGGTTTGTACAGAGTCCCCTCTTTGAAGGTTTGTACAGAGTCCCTCTTTAAAAGTTTGTACAGAGTCCCTCTTTAAAAGGTTTGTACAGAGTCCCTCTTTGAAGGTTTGTACAGAGTCCCTCTTTGAAGGTTTGTACAGAGTCCCCTCTTGAAGGTTTGTACAGAGTCCCTCTTTGAAGGTTTGTACAGAGTCCCTCTTTGAAGGTTTGTACAGAGTCCCTCTTTAAAAGTTTGTACAGAGTCCCTCTTTGAAGTTTGTACAGAGTCCCTCTTTAAAAGTTTGTACAGAGTCCCTCTTTGAAGGTTTGTACAGAGTCCCTCTTTGAAGGTTTGTACAGAGTCCCTCTTTAAAGTTTGTACAGAGTCCCTCTTTAAAGGTTTGTACAGAGTCCCTCTTTTAAGGTTTGTACAGAGTCCCTCTTTAAAAGTTTGTACAGAGTCCCTCTTTAAAGTTTGTACAGAGTCCCTCTTTGAAGGTTTGTACAGAGTCCCTCTTTGAAGGTTTGTACAGAGTCCCTCTTTGAAGGTTTGTACAGAGTCCCTCTTTGAAGGTTTGTACAGAGTCCCCTCTTTGAAGGTTTGTACAGAGTCCCTCTTTAAAAGTTTGTACAGAGTCCCTCTTTAAAAGTTTGTACAGAGTCCCTCTTTGAAGGTTTGTACAGAGTCCCTCTTTGAAGGTTTGTACGGAGTCCCTCTTTGAAGGTTTGTACAGAGTCCCTCTTTGAAGGTTTGTACAGAGTCCCTCTTTGAAGGTTTGTACAGAGTCCTCTTTGAAGGTTTGTACAGAGTCCCTCTTTGAAGGTTTGTACAGAGTCCCTCTTTAAAAGTTTGTACAGAGTCCCTCTTTGAAGGTTTGTACAGAGTCCCTTTTGAAGGTTTGTACAGAGTCCCTCTTGAAGGTTTGTACAGAGTCCTCTTTGAAGGTTTGTACAGAGTCCCTCTTTGAAGGTTTGTACAGAGTCCCTCTTTAAAGTTTGTAACAGAGTCCCTCTTTGAAGGTTTGTACAGAGTCCCTCTTTAAAAGTTTGTACAGAGTCCCTCTTTGAAGGTTTGTACAGAGTCCCTCTTTGAAGTTTTTGAGGTTTACAGAGTCCCTCTTTAAAAGTTTGTACAGAGTCCCTCTTTAAAGGTTTGTACAGAGTCCCTCTTTGAAGGTTTGTACAGAGTCCCTCTTTAAAAGTTTGTACAGAGTCCCTCTTTAAAAGTTTGTACAGAGTCCCTCTTTGAAGGTTTGTACAGAGTCCCTCTTTGAAGGTTTGTACAGAGTCCCTCTTTGAAGGTTTGTACAGAGTCCCTCTTTAAAAGTTTGTACAGAGTCCCTCTTTGAAGGTTTGTACAGAGTCCCTCTTTGAAGGTTTGTACAGAGTCCCTCTTTTAAAGTTTGTACAGAGTCCCTCTTTGAAGGTTTGTACGGAGTCCCTCTTTGAAGGTTTGTACAGAGTCCCTCTTTGAAGGTTTGTACAGAGTCCCTCTTTAAAAGTTTGTACAGAGTCCCTCTTTAAAAGTTTGTACAGAGTCCCTCTTTGAAGGTTTGTACGGAGTCCCTCTTTGAAGGTTTGTACGGAGTCCCCTCTTTGAAGGTTTGTACAGAGTCCCTCTTTGAAGGTTTGTACAGAGTCCCTCTTTGAAGGTTTGTACAGAGTCCCCTCTTTGAAGGTTTGTACAGAGTCCCTCTTTGAAGGTTTGTACAGAGTCCCTCTTTGAAGGTTTGTACAGAGTCCCTCGTTGAAGGTTTGTACAGAGTCCCTCTTTAAAAGTTTGTACAGAGTCCTCTTTGAAGGTTTGTACAGAGTCCCTCTTTAAAAGTTTGTACAGAGTCCCTCTTTGAAGGTTTGTACAGAGTCCCTCTTTGAAGGTTTGTACAGAGTCCCCTCTTAAAAGTTTGTACAGAGTCCCTCTTTAAAGGTTTGTAACAGAGTCCCTCTTTGAAGGTTTGTACAGAGTCCCTCTTTAAAAGTTTGTACAGAGTCCCTCTTTAAAAGTTTGTACAGAGTCCCTCTTTGAAGGTTTGTACAGAGTCCCTCTTTGAAGGTTTGTACAGAGTCCCTCTTTGAAGGTTTGTACAGAGTCCCTCTTTAAAAGTTTGTACAGAGTCCCTCTTTGAAGGTTTGTACAGAGTCCCTCTTTGAAGGTTTGTACAGAGTCCCTCTTTGAAGTTTGTACAGAGTCCCTCTTTAAAAGTTTGTACAGAGTCCCTCTTTAAAAGTTTGTACGGAGTCCCTCTTGAAGGTTTGTACGGAGTCCCTCTTTGAAGGTTTGTACAGAGTCCCTCTTTGAAGGTTTGTACAGAGTCCCTCTTTGAAGGTTTGTACAGAGTCCCTCTTTGAAGGTTTGTACAGAGTCCCTTGAAGGTTTGTACAGAGTCCTCTTTAAAAGTTTGTACAGAGTCCCTCTTTGAAGGTTTGTACAGAGTCCCTCTTTGAAGGTTTGTACAGAGTCCCTCTTTGAAGGTTTGTACAGAGTCCCTCTTTGAAGGTTTGTACAGAGTCCCTCTTTGAAGGTTTGTACAGAGTCCCCTCTTTGAAGGTTTGTACAGAGTCCCTCTTTGAAGGTTTGTACAGAGTCCTCTTTAAAAGTTTGTACAGAGTCCCTCTTTGAAGGTTTGTACAGAGTCCCTCTTTGAAGGTTTGTACAGAGTCCCTCTTTGAAGGTTTGTACAGAGTCCCTCTTTGAAGGTTTGTACAGAGTCCCTCTTTGAAGGTTTGTACAGAGTCCCTCTTTAAAAGTTTGTACAGAGTCCCTCTTTAAAAGTTTGTACGGAGTCCCTCTTTGAAGGTTTGTACGGAGTCCCTCTTTGAAGGTTTGTACAGAGTCCCCTCTTTGAAGGTTTGTACAGAGTCCCTCTTTGAAGGTTTGTACAGAGTCCCTCTTTGAAGGTTTGTACAGAGTCCCTCTTTGAAGGTTTGTACAGAGTCCCTCTTTAAAGTTTGTACAGAGTCTCTCTTGAAGGTTTGTACAGAGTCCTCTCTTTGAAGGTTTGTACAGAGTCCCTCTTTGAAGGTTTGTACAGAGTCCCTCTTTGAAGGTTTTGTACAGAGTCCCTCTTTGAAGGTTTGTACAGAGTCCCTCTTTGAAGGTTTGTACAGAGTCCCTCTTTGAAGGTTTGTACAGAGTCCCTCTTTAAAAGTTTGTACAGAGTCCCTCTTTGAAGGTTTGTACAGAGTCCCTCTTTGAAGGTTTGTACAGAGTCCCTCTTTGAAGGTTTGTACAGAGTCCCTCTTTGAAGGTTTGTACAGAGTCCCTCTTTGAAGGTTTGTACAGAGTCCCTCTTTAAAAGTTTGTACAGAGTCCCCTCTTTGAAGGTTTGTACAGAGTCCCTCTTTAAAAGTTTGTACAGAGTCCCTCTTTGAAGGTTTGTACAGAGTCCCCTCTTTGAAGGTTTGTACAGAGTCCCTCTTTAAAGTTTGTACAGAGTCCCTCTTTAAAGGTTTGTACAGAGTCCCTCTTTTAAGGTTTGTACAGAGTCCCTCTTTAAAAGTTTGTACAGAGTCCTCTTTAAAGTTTGTACAGAGTCCCTCTTTGAAGGTTTGTACAGAGTCCTCTTCTGAAGGTTGTACAGAGTCCCTCTTGAAGGTTTGTACAGAGTCCCTCTTAAAAGTTTGTACAGAGTCCCTCTTTGAAGGTTTGTACAGAGTCCCTCTTTGAAGGTTTGTACAGAGTCCCTCTTTTAAAAGTTTTGTACAGAGTCCCTCTTTGAAAGGTTTGTACGGAGTCCCTCTTTGAAGTTTGTACAGAGTCCCTCTTTGAAGGTTTGTACAGAGTCCCTCTTTAAAAGTTTGTACAGAGTCCCTCTTTAAAGTTTGTACAGAGTCCCCTCTTTGAAGGTTTGTACGGAGTCCCTCTTTGAAGGTTTGTACGGAGTCCCCTCTTTGAAGGTTTGTACAGAGTCCCTTCTTTGAAGGTTTGTACAGAGTCCCTCTTTGAAGGTTTCTGTACAGAGTCCCTCTTTAAAGTCTTAGTTCAGAGTCCTCTTTGAAGGTTTGTACAGAGTCCTCTTTGAAGGTTTACAACCCAAGCTTTGTACAGAGTCCCTCTATGAAGGTTTGTACAGAGTCCTCTTTGAAGGTTTGTACAGAGTCCCTCTTTAAAAGTTTGGTACAGAGTCCCTCTTTAAAGGTTTGTACAGAGTCCCTCTTTGAAGGTTTGTACAGAGTCCCTCTTTAAAGGTTTGTACAGGAGTCCCTCTTTAAAGTTTGTACAGAGTCCCTCTTTGAAGGTTTGTACAGAGTCCCTCTTTGAAGGTTTGTACAGAGTCCCTCTTTGAAGGTTTGTACAGAGTCCCTCTTTAAAGTTTGTACAGGAGTCCCTCTTTGAAGGTTGTACAGAGTCCCTCTTTGAAGGTTTGTACAGAGTCCCTCTTTAAAGTTTGTACAGAGTCCCTCTTTGAAGGTTTGTACAGGAGTCCCCTCTTTGAAGGTTTGTACAGAGTCCCTCTTTGAAGGTTTGTACAGAGTCCCTCTTTAAAAGTTTGTACAGAGTCCCTCTTTAAAGTTTGTACAGAGTCCCTCTTTGAAGGTTTGTACGGAGTCCCTCTTTGAAGGTTTGTACGGAGTCCCTCTTTGATAGTTTGTACAGAGTCCTCTTTGAAAGGTTTGTACAGAGTCCCTCTTTGAAGGTTTTGTACAGAGTCCCTCTTTGAAGGTTTGTACAGAGTCCCTCCGTTGAAGGTTTGTTACAGAGTCCCTCTTTAAAAGTTTGTACAGAGTCCCTCTTTGAAGGTTTGTACAGAGTCCCTCTTTAAAGTTTGTGTACAGAGTCCCCTCTTTGAAGGTTTGTACAGAGTCCCTTCTTTGAAGGATTTTGTACAGAGTCCCCTCTTTAAAAGTTTG